>OY744515.1:102244639-102257139 GCA_963556195.1 Sepiola atlantica | reverse complement strand
CCCAGTTCCCCCTCAAAAGAAAAGAGGCATGCTATACCAAGTAACAAAAATAACATAGTCGGACTCATTGCCATTCGCTGGTGAAGGCGTCTTAGGCAATCGGCTATAAGCTACCTCCCTTCCAAAGAAGGAGGTAATGCCTGGGAGAATGGCTCCGTCGGCCATATAATCACTCAGTATGAAGACTAGGAAAAAATGAAGAGTTTTTTTCTTGACGAACCACCAAGTCTGGGTGTGACACAATGTCCTCAGTGTGGGACACTTCAAGCAATTGACAATAAACCACCACCACCACCACCACCTTCATAAAGGAGGCGTTGAAGGAAACAAAGGGAGTTAACCACATCGCTGCATCCGAAGGAAGTAATTCCTGTGAGGATTGTTTCCTGAAACAGTCCAGGAAGATACTCACTTATCATTCAGCCAGAAGGCCAGGAGGAGGTTAAGTGTTTTAAAGAAATTTCAGCAAGCTGAAATAATACTCAATGGTTGAGTTCATATTGAGAAGAGGGGAAATAAGACTGCTGCCGTTTGGAATAAGTCCATTAACTTTAGGGAGGGGGAATAATCTAAGTCAACAATCCTATTCTTTTTCCTATTTGATAGTAAAGCAGATTATTCTGGCATTTCTTCACGACTCAAACAGTCTATTACGTATAGCACTTCTTTTAGTTAGACACATTACCACGAGACTGCTTCCCTGCAGACGACAACATGGTCGTCTTCAAATCCAATGTCAACGAATACTTGCCATAAACCTTCCCCATAAGTAATCAAACGTTGTTCATTCCATGTTCAATCCTCTCATAATATTTTTCATCATTCGGCTGATAATTCAGCCATCTAATTAAACCTTTATCCTCGAGTGGCTTTTGGCCTTGATAAGTGGTGACTTATTAGTAAAAAAAAAAAGAAGCCAGCAATTTGATCATTAGATCTCATCCATGTGATCTCTCTCTCTCTCTCTCTCTCTCTCTCTCTCTCTCTCTCTCTCTCTCTCTTTCTCTTTCTCTCTTTCGTTTCCTTGATACTTATTTCTATTTTCCGTCTCTTATTTGCAACAACTTTAGTCCATTTAAATGATCCCAAAAAGGGTTGATATGTCGTAAAACAAAACAACCCAATCATCTTCAAAGACGTGACTTTTTTTTCCTACAGGATAGCCCTGCTCCACTGTCACAAATGAAATTGCTATTAAATTTGATGCAAATCTGCCAAAGTTTTAGGTTGGACATGCAACAGCTGCCAATATGACACTCGTGAGTTGGCCATGACAAAGTTCACATCTGACAGCTTGTGACGTTTTTTTTTCCTATGAGGAAAATGTAAATAAAAATAAAAGTATTTATTCTGTCTTCTTCATGTGAACTCTGAACAATTGAATGAACATCTTGTAACAATTGTTATTAGTTGAAATTAAGATATTTTTTTCATAGATGTTTGGCAAAATTTCACTACCATCAAGATATACAGGATGTATGTGATTCAGCGTACATTCATCAGACTTCTTTAAATAGTTGAATTAACACACACTCTCTAAAGTGTTTTTTTTTTTTCTTAAAACAAATACTTTTGGATTATCGATTCAGTACCAAATTTTTAGATTATAAAATATTTTGTTAAAATAACAAGCTTGTTCAATTTGTTCTTTTTTTTTTGAAGGGGGGTGGGGGTAGTTTTCTATGTAAGTTTAATGTAAAAAAATACCATCCCTATCCCGGAGTGGATATTTCTGCAGGACTTTTTTTCTGATCCTTTAAAGTTTTTATTATTTACTTTTTTTAAACAAATCGTTGGATTACTATATCCATTAAATCGCCAAATTCTCATAATATACAAAAAAAAAAATGAAAAACATATCTGATCCATATTTAGAAGGCTATTTAGTTTGATATATAAGTTTAACATAAAATCATACCCCTGCTCGAAATTTCGAAAAGGCGTTTGCAAACGGGATTATTTTTTATTAAACACATGTCAAAAAATAAAGTGGGAAGACATTTTACATTAAACTTAAGTAGAAAACTGAACACCCGATGCTAAAAATTGAATGCATAGTTTTTTTAACAAAAGTTCTTTTTTGTAATCTAAAAATTTGGTGTTTAAATTAAAAACAACTTTAACTAAATTGGGGTGGGTGGGCATTTTCTGGTTACCAGAAGATTTTTTTCCCCAAAAAAAATTGGATAAAGTTGTTTTTAATTCCGCATGTCAGCAACTCATTGGTGTTGGCGGCCAGGGACAGTCATCACCGCTTGCTGTGAAATAGCTAAAATGAGAATTACTTTTGGTCTTTTTATTTATCCCAATTGGATCACGACTCAAAATTCTTTTAGGTGTTTTGTTTTTTGACAGCAACGTTCATGATTGGTTCTTTAATCAACATTTTTTTTTTTCAGGTTTTATTTATTTATTTTGAAAACAGGAAAGGGTGCTCACTGCCATGGGTGCAAAGTGTTACTTTTCTTGTAGACTTTCATGCATCAGAAAAAGAGTATCATGTTTCCATGAATTGTCATGATAAATTAAATTTAAATCAGCTGCGAAACATTTTACCCTTCTGCATTAAACATGTAGCAGCCACATGTTTTACTGCACTATTTTCTGTTTATGTAAACAGACAAAGTTAAGCGTTGAGTAATTAGCCCATCGACCAATAGAATGGCTGTGCGTATGCATACAGTTCTTTGAAGCATGCACACACAGATATTTCCCCACTTCAAGAAAGTTGGGAGTAAGGAGCCATTTGAATCAGATGTCCCTTCGGCTGGCTCTACCCCAGCCGCATTGGAATCTGCTACAAGGCATGGCACCATACATTTTGTGAAGTTTATTATTGTCTGTCTTGAATCTCTTAAATCTTTTTCCAATTTAGTCAAAATAAAAAGGTATTTTATTACATAACAATACCGTTGTCTGCTTTTTTTTCTTCACCGCAGAAGGACATTTCATTTATCTGCGTTTAACATGGAGTCACAAGCATCAGTGACCTCTACAAAAGCCTTTTGGTATGGTAGCCTTGGATATCCACTAGCCCTCACTTCAAACATTCTCACCAACTATCTATAGTAAAAACATTTAAATCCCAGACATTTGCTTTATTTTTAGAAATTAAATTCATTGAAACACCACGTGATGTTAAAACTAATTAATATTTGCACTAGTAAGCAGTTCCGTATTAACCCATGGCAGGGTCCTTAGGCTTTGAGCTTCTTTGGGCCCTTCAATCTCCACCACCACCGATGAATGACTCGCTCTTCTATAAATTCTATAAATTATACAGCAGTTAGATAATAAATTGAATTCCTCAAAATCCTCTACAATTTTGAAATTCATAAACAAAATATTATTGCCACTTTTATATTTTTTGAAAATGGCTAAAAAAAATAAACACTTTTAACATTTATATGGAATACCCATCCCAGTGAAGATTCGTCATAGTGGACTATCCTTTGAACCTTGAATGAGTGCAAGAATTTGGACCCTTAAATACTTCAATAATTTCTTTTTAATACTGCTGTAGAGCAAATTGAGTAAAAATAGTAAATATACAACTAAATATTTGTTCTGAAAAGAGTGTTAATGCTGTGTTGTTAAGTTTTTGTCGTTAACCGCCCCCCCCCCTCCATCTGTGCATCAGAATTTCACATAAATTGAATGATAATTATTTTATATAGTTTAATGCACCATTAGCGTCTCTCATATCAAAGATTATTCTTATATTCATTGGAATTTCAGTGATGCGCAGATGCATTTGCCGTATCTATACTTTTAATATTTAACACTAAAAGCAAAAAAGGTTGCATGGACCCCTGCTTTAAGTGGGTCCCCTAGGCTACCATCTAAACCTTTAGGATGATGCACTTCTGTTGGAGAGGGAGGAAGGGCATGTATTTTTTGATAGTTACTTTATAATGTAACATCCAATAATTACATTTGTATTTTATTCATTAGAATAAAATTATTAGCCCTGTTCTTTATATTCTAGTGGGTATTAAAATGTCAAATGCTGTAAACAAAATGGAGCAATCTTTTATTGATGGATCTATTTAATCCAACTCAATGATCCTTCGTTGTTCTGAACAAAATCATTTAAGCCTAATTGGTTTTCTGTGAATTTGAAGATGTCAAATCTCGGTTCTTCATGAATACATGCCTGAGACAATAAATTAAGCCTTATTGACATTATAGGAAAACCAAAAAAAATATCTTGATGAAAACTGTTTGGGAGATACTAGTGTTTTAATGGAGAGTGATGTCTACAGGCAAAATAGTTGACATAATTAGAAAATAAATAAGTAAATTAAAAAAATAATTGTCTACTAATCATTAAGAATTAAATACAAAAATTTTCAGTGAAAAAAATTATGTTTTGCACTGAATTTGTCACAATTTAAATAACTTACTTTCCATAAAAGCTTGTTTGTTTTTGTTTTATGGCATGTCAACATTTTGGGGCTCATTTGATGTTGAATAAAAGTTTCTATGCTTCAAGTTCTTAATATATTCAAATATTTATTTATGGTGTTTTGTTTTTGATTGTTTTTTTTTGTTTTTATTGAAATCGCTTCAGACAAGGCACGAAGCCACTTGATGTAAGGAGCTAAAAAAAGACTACTTCAAGGTCAAAAATTAGCCAACGATAAGTGTTAGATGGATAGATTCCAACCCAAAAAACAGCAATTATTCCCCATTTGCCGGAAACATCGCTCATGGAATGTGAGGACTAAAGGATAAAATAACTATTTTATGGCATATCAACCTTTTTGAGAATGTTTATAGTCACAATGTTTTGATCACCTTAACTTTATTTATCCAAATCTACATAGTGTTCAAAAATATACTCACTTTGATTGGTCACTACACACTGCCATTTTACAATATCAAATTTTGAGATGCAGGATCTAAATACAGATGAGACATTTTTATTTACAAAAAGAAACTGGTTCATATTAATAGAGTAGTAAAAACAATGTAAACAGTTTAAAAGAGTGTCAAGTTGTATTGCAGTGAATGCTGAGCCCTCACCAAGTCCTCTCTTGTCCAACTGCAGCGCAATGACAGATCCATAATCAGATGGATCTGCAATGTGAAATCTGACCATTCAAAACACATTTAGTCAGACGATTTGCTGAAAACACTGCATTTGCTTAGCATAGAGATTGTCCTAGGGATGAATCTTTTATGTTGGTATGGTCATCTGGGGCATTCATCCTCCTGGATAAACCATTGCAGAAGCATCAATGTCTTGGATCTCAAGAAGGTTGGTTGGTCAAGGAAAACTTGGAAGCAAGTGATTGGACAAGGCCATACAGAGTGGAATTTGGAGACTCGCTGGAAAGTGAGTGTAATGAGTTAGTCAAAAGGATAGAATAGAATGGGTTTAAGAAGACTGAGTTTGCTTGAAGAAGCTTTATTCGACAAAGATCTACGCAGGGATCTAGTCTATACGCAGAAACAATGGCTGACTAAAAAGAGTGGTCAAGGGAAGTAATTCACTTCTGAAGCATAGAAGGGGATAGAAGAGTTTTCTTTTCATCACAGTGAGTTTACAAAATATCAAATAACGTTTGACCTCCATGTTGATCTGTGTCACTTTTACTACACGAAGCCATCTTTCTTTTAATTGTGTTTCAACGTTTGCTGGACAAGATAACTTCTTATCACACAAAAAAGACAACTTCTGCTACCAATGTTGATCTGTGTCACTTCTTCTTTCCAACTGGAAACCCTTGACCGTTCGTGCACGTCGCCATCTTGTCTTCCAACAACAACTAACTAAGGGAAGTCACTCTCAATGCTTTACCCTATATAATGGAGATGACTCAGAGACAACTTAAACACATGAGGAAAGTGATGTCAAATGAAGAAGTTATCTTCATCTAGAATGTTTGAATGATGTGTTTAATATGAGCACCATTTCTGTAGAGACATCCATTTATTTTCACTTCAAAGTGCCCTTTTATCCACTCACACATTTCTTGAGAGACTGTCCTTATACAATCAATGACTGCTTCTTTTAACTTTTGTAAAATTTATGGGTGAATCAAAATAGTTGACATAATTAGAAAATTTATAAGTAAATTAAAAAAATAATTGTCTACTAATCATTAAGAATTAAATCATTCTATTTTGTGTTTATCCTGCACAGCAGGTTCGCACTGGATTTATTTGTTTGTGACAATTGTAATCTGACCGATGAGTAGCACCATCTGTCACCAGATCTCCAGAGAGGAAAATTGCTGTCAGCTACTAGACAGAGCCAGGGACTGAGGTAGAGGTTTCTGTCAGGATTACCTCCCCCTGAAACCGTAATGTTTTTATTTGGCCGTAATAATGGATACAACATGAAAACAGTAAGCAAAAGAAATCCGATAAAGTTATATTTTTACTTCTTTAACAGATACAAAAAAAATCCAGTCGAGTGATATCCGAAGAATGAGGTGTGCATGTATTTTCAGTTCTTTTGGAGATTACACGATCATCAAAAATGCTTTTAGGTATTTCTATAGTTTTGATAAGTTCTATGGAGTGTTGCCATATGGTCACAATTACAGTTTGTTAACATGTTGTGCTTTTTATGTTTATGCAATCAGTTTTATGTTGCCACAGTACAATTCAACTTAGTTACTAATTTTACCCTTCTTAAATATCAATGGATCTGTACAATCTGAAAAGAAGTCTGAGTTGCATGTGTTTGTTTAAAAATGGAATGACTCGGTAAAAAAAAATAGTGCCAGATGAGAAACTTTTCATATGTAATTTATCTTTACAGTTATATTTGTTTTTATTCTCGTCAGCAGCAGAAAGCTGTGGGATATGCTTTCAAGTATATCTTTTCAGACAACTCATCTAATGGTCATTAACGACAGAAAATCGCAACACTCGACAGACTCGCTGGGGAGTTTGCTTCTTCCAGTTATTGCTTGAATTTGGTTGTGTTTGGAGAGTCAATGTTTTTTTATATGTTGTCATCAGAGATTTGCCCTGCATACAGCAATTACATGTTGCATTGAGAAAATCAGAAGAATAACGGAATAACAGACAGTGACAAAAAAACTTTCCAACTAATGTCGGAGACCAAAAACAAATTATGAAGTATTTAAATCATTCAATTGTGATATCTATGTTAATATATTGCAATCAAACATCATATTTTTAATATTTTTTCCTAACCTTAAATTCAGATATTGTTTCTGGGATGACTTTATAGAATTTTTTTTTAATTCTTTAATCAGAATATTAATATATTCCATAGACTTTTACTACTACTACTACTACTACTACATCATCATCATCAGCATCATCATCAGCATCATTTTCTTATTTTTCTTCTAACTTAAAGTTCTCACACCAGTCATTACCTGTGATTTGTCACTGATAACAACTGGTGGACTTCCCTGGAATCTGAATGATGGCTAGTCTCCTCAAATATCCAGTAATCTCCATTCCATTTTATTATGATTGTAATTAACTTGGTGTTCTCACACCAGCCATTACCACTGATATCTTGCTGATGACGGCTGGTGCTTTCCCTGGAATCTCAGTGACAGTAAGTCTCCTCAATATTCCGGTATTCTCTGTTCCTTTCCTTTCGATATTTGGATATTGCTATTGTCCTTTGTTTTTATATCTTCTCTGTCAGTGCCACTGTGTTTCTTTTTTTGGGAGGTGGGGGGGGGCAGATTCTAGTCTTTTTATTGCATGTCAGATTTTATTAAGATATTTTCACCTGTTTTGAGTTTGTCTTAATATCTAAATCTTTTCCTTTGGGTAATGCTATTTTATTTAAACATATCTGTGGTTGCTGAGCATTATTTGATGATTTGGGTTGGTTTCTGCTCACCAGAGTTTTTTCTAATATTCCAGCTATTTTCATTGATGCCATAGTTTTTATAGTGTCTTCTTTTTTTTCAAGACTGTTCCTAGTGCTCCTATGATTATTTGTATTACTGTATTTATAGTTATTATTATTATTATTATTATTATTCACTCATTAAGAGTTTTCTTTGTTCACTGACATTAATCAGTTGTGTTTCCTGGAGTCTGAGTAACAACAAGTATCCTCAGATTTACAGCAGCCGTTGTACATCATGTTGCGTCATCGCAACAGCCGTTTACCATTGATTTCTTGCTAAAAGCTACGAGTGGTCTTCACTGGAATTTGGGTGGCAATAAGCCTCTCCAAAATTTCAGTACTTTCTGCATCCTTCCAGTGGAGGTCTGATTGGTGCTCTCTTTTCTTGCTCTTTCCATCCTCATTGACCCTTCACAACCATTTTGTGTGGTTATTATTATTATTATTATTATTATTATTATTATTATTATTATTATTATTATAACCACCCTGTCCTCCGTCTCGGTATTGATACAAACACAATGCTAAAAAGAAATGCACAATTCCATTTCAACATTTAAAAATAATAATTATTTATTACTACTCTTTCTTTCTAAAACACAAATGCTTTGGTTAACAATTTCAATTCTCATGTTCTCTTTCAATTTCTTAAAAACATTTTCTTTTCTTTTTTTTTGCAGGATTCTTTTTATTTTTCTATTAAATTCAATAAAAGGTAAGAATTGTTTTTACATTTTTAAGAAAATGAAATTTTGTTTTTTGTTTTAACATTTGAACTATTTTGATATCAAATGTTTTATTTTCATTCCATTTCTTTGCTTGTAAGTTTATTTTTTTTAGTATTTCTTGTATTATTTTTATAGACTGAATTGAAACTTTTAACTAATGTGAAGCCTTTCATATTTAAAAGAATCATTTCTTAAAAAATTGAAATGTATTCTGTTCTAAATCATGAGCCTTCGAAAAATAAATTGGTTCTAAGATAAATGCAGATGGCGAAACAAATTTGTAGTTAATTAGACTGAAAGTTATCCTCATTTTCTAATGCAATTGTTTTTCGAGGCAACCCAATCTGTAATACAAATTATTTATTGAAAAATAATCCAATACACACCTGACACTATTTATCAAATTACCCGATGTGTCTCTAGAAATCTGTAAACTGCAAAAGACTCAACATTTTGTGAACATTCAATGCGTACTCCATTCCAACGGAAAGAAACGCCTTATCATTAATTTGAAATTTTAGTATCATTTTCAAAAAAGACAAAGCTTACAAGCTCAAGTCACAGAATTGTGTACAATTGTTTGGAAGTTTGAGCTCAATTGGTAAAAAACGAACTAAAAACTTGTATCCTCTTTTTTATCTCATGATATTTATTATTAATCTAAAAAAAAAAAACGAAATTCTGATTTAACTGTTAAATTGTTTTAAGTAGAATTTCATTTCCTAGCTGTGTCTAACCGACGTTGTCCGGAAGTCTTTTTACTTTCATCTTTGTTTTGCTTTTAGGGTTTTGACTGTTAAAGAAATTATTACGGTATTGTTTGGTCATTAAATTATTAATTGAACCAAATAGTTATAAAACTATAAATAATTTATTTTGAGCTACGTGACAAATCGCGCAAGATAATGCTATATATATATATATATATATATATATATATATATATGGGAAAATGAAAAAGGAAAACCAAAAAATGGATGTTTTTTATGTGTACATCAACGTTTCGTCTTTATTTATAAGACTTCATCAGGATGATAATATAGAGAAAAAATGTCATGCAAGTACAGATACATGTAGGGTAGACATATTGGGAGGAAAAATAAAATAAAATAATGGCCACTACTGGGTGGACGTCCGTACTTGTTGGAGAATAAAAATGAAATATATATATATTGGCCGACTAAAGAAAAGCGATAGTGTCTTTCTTGAGAAATCTGTACTTGAAGATTTCTCAAGAAATCATCATCATTATCATCATATTCGGTTTAATGTCCGTTTTACATACTGGTGTGCATTGGACGGACCAGAAAACACAAATCAAGAAACAATTGATTTCGTGTAACCAACCAGAACGATTTCATTGTTATTAGATTTGATTTTTGTGTTGAGCACTGGTGAAACAAAAACATAGATAAAATGAAGCTAAAACTATTGAAAATGTAACTGCAGTTTCATGTTGTGAACATCCTACCATCGCTCTGCCTCCATTGTGGAAAAAAAAAATGTAATAAATAAATAAATTTTTTGCTTATAAACTTTAATTTCGATTTACTGCCACAAAAACTATCTAATAGCAATGGAAATTGTGGTGAGTATCCTATCGTCCCTGTTAATGTTGTTTTAATCTCTATGAACTTATTGAATGTAAATAATAAGAAGCAGAAAAAAGACTATCGCTCTGAGCAGACTCGACGGCGTCGAGAATGTTGTTTTACTAATCTTAGACAAAATGAGAGAAAATCGTCTGGACTGATATGGAGCTCACCTGCGTGCAAATGTCAACACTGTTGCAAACACAGAATTAAAGATGGAGACTCCTGTGAAAATGCCGAGTGGACAGCTGAAACAAAAATAGTTGGATACTCTGCATCAGGATCTAAAAATGTCCGAACTTCACCCTGACCAAGCTTTTGACCGTATATGGTGGAGGGAGAAATTCAATGTGGACCTCACTGCATGACTTAAATGCAAAGGGAAATGATAATTAAATAACTGAAAAGGATTGATATGCCATAAAACAAACCAAATTAAAACTTTTACCAAAAATTCTCAGTATTATTTCAATTGTTTTTATTTCTTTTTTTTACTAATGAGTCACCCCTTATTAAGACCAATGGCCACTCGAGGATAAGGGTTAATATTTATTTTTTCAACCTTTACTAAATAACTAAATCTTCTTGTCTTCTAATACTTTCTCCTATTCATAAAAAGAATGTCCAATTATAGTAGCTTTGAAAGGAACAGCTTTTGGTATGTCACTGTAGCTGACATTATTTGAAGACCACGCCTTGCCAAATGTAACCAAAGCAATAAAACACTTTCAAATTTATTTTTTGAATATTTTATTGAAAAAAATGTTATTTTGAGAACAAGTCAATTTGAATATACGTGTTTTATTGTTTTGTTTCCGTTTGCAAAGGCGTGGTATTTGACTGACGTCAGATATGGTGTGAATTTATTGGAGAAATGGGTAGTTACTTTTTTAAATACATTGTGAATTTTATTCTTTGATTATTTTATCATAAATATATGAATAAATACGATTTGCAAAATATTGAATTCAATTTTAAAATGATACAGAAATAAACAAAATATTTTATTCATATAGAAAGGATATTTTTCTTTGAATTTTGCTGGCATATTTTTGGGGGACCTTTCAGGGTGGGTGGGAGTGTAATGTTGTGTAGAAGACCGTATGTTCACTCTGCGACGTCCAAGCAAAAAATGTTTTAAAATTGTCCGAACATAGTAGTTGTGTGGGAATCGGAAGTTTTGGAAGGAGTTGGATTTTTTAATCTCTAAAGAAACAACAGACAGTTTGAATATTGGAAGACTTTAAAATAAGGAATCGGAGTCAGATATTTTGGAATTCTCGGAGTTCGAATTTTGGGAATCTTAGGAGTTGGAGTCGGACCTTGTACCTTCCAACTCAGCAACTGTAGTATGCAGGTGGCGCTACGCAGCATTTCAGGTAAAAATAAATAAATTTTAAAAAATGTTTATTTTTAACCCAATCAAAAGTGTCTCTGCTTAAATACAAAGATGTGTATTTCGTGAGTCTCTGAGAATTCTTTAAGATTATAAAAAAACAACAAAATCCAAAAACTAAACCAATAGGATTGTTGTAGTCAGTCTGTTCCTGCATTCACAACGCCTTACTTCAAACACCTCACTTCACACACCTCGTTCAACGCAGCCACCCATCTTCACCTCCTTACTTAAATAATCCAGAAAAAACACTTAAGTATCCTTTCTTTCTCTTCCATTTTGATACTGCATATGTTGAATTCTCACAGTGAATACTAAGCCTTTTCACACATTGATGCTACTATGGACAGACACACATTGATGTCCTGCTCTAGACAGCCGTAGCTGCATATCTCATTGACTGCACTCAAACTTAGCAACAAACGTTCATCATAGCAAAGACATTTCCTACTTTCTTCCAAGATTTTACATAAATTTTTTACATTGGAATATATATAAAACTTTTGTATTGTTTATATATTTTCTTATTCTTGTGTATTTCATTAACATATGAGATATCTCTGTAAGGCAATATGCCCAAAAGACACCCCTCAGGTGTACATGTATTTAAATGAAGTCAGTTTTCCAGCAAACGGCATTAACTATTATAAACTACTCTCGCGCTATTTCCATGGAAGGTGCTCAACTGAGCTCCAATCTCTGGTTCCTCCTTCTAAGACATTCACAGCAAGAACTCGTCATTCTATCAAAACTGAAAATAGCGCCGGGTAGAATTTCCATGAATAGAGTTTCTTTCCAAGAACTCCTCATCTGTGGACAAATAATTGTCATAAACCATCCTTATAAATAATCAAATTTTGTTAATTTCATTAATCATTTTCAATCCTCTCATAATATTCTTCATCATTCAACTGAGAATCCATCCT
>OY744515.1:101872139-102239639 GCA_963556195.1 Sepiola atlantica | reverse complement strand
AGGGTAGTTTACACGACTCGAACCTTTTTCTCTTCTTTTCGTAAGGATGTTTTGCCAGCCATTCAAAAGAATTCTGTAGTTTATAAATTCATGTGTCAGTGTGGAGCTGACTACGTTGGCAAGACATCCCAAAGATTAGAATTTAGAATATCCCAACACATACCACGTGATATTCGCCTACACAAGGTTTCGAGATCATCCGGGAACTTCCAGGCACAGGAATCAGCCATCGGTAATCACCTCGTTAGTACAAATAGTTGTTCTGACAGGTATTCCGATGGGTGGTTTTCTGTTTTACACAGTGCCAGGTCGAACTACCATCTCAATATTCTTGAGGCGCTAGTCATTAACAACTATCGACCTAGCCTGTGTAGACAAAAGATTTTGAAACATCAGTTGGAGATTTTTAACGATTCAAAGCCACCATAACGTTGAGAGATTTAATTTTTTTTTTTTTTTTTTTTTTTTTTTTTTTCCCTTTCTCATTCGTTACCTCCAACTGAAATAAGTTTTATTATTTTTTTTTTTTCTCCCCCCTTCATTTCTCATTCGACTTTTAGTTTTTAATTTACCATTCTGACGTTTCCTCTCAGAGGGTCAGACGACAAGGCCTTAAGGTAATTTTAACAATTTTCCTTTTTTTTTTTTTTTTTTTCCCACTCGTCTGTTTATTGATTTTAATAATGCTACCTCTAAAATTAATCCTACCATTCTGTTGTACACGTAATTTACTTACATATATATATATATATATATATTTATATATATATTTATATATATATATATATATATATATATATATATATTTATATATATATATATATTTATATATATATTTATATATATATATATATATTTATATATATATATATATTTATATATATATTTATATATATATATATATATTTATATATATATTTATATATATATATATATTTATATATATATTTATATATATATATATATTTATATATATATTTATATATATATATATATTTATATATATATATATATATATATATATATATTTATATATATATATATATATATATATTTATATATATATATATATTTATATATATATATATATTTATATATATATATATATATATATATATATATATTTATATATATATATATATTTATATATATATATATATTTATATATATATATATTTATATATATATATTTATATATATATTTATATATATATATATATTTATATATATATATATTTATATATATATATTTATATATATATTTATATATATATATATATTTATATATATTTATATATATATATATATTTATATATATATATATATATATTTATATATATATATATATATATTTATATATATATATATATATATTTATATATTTATATATATATTTATATATATATTTATATTTATATATATATTTATATATATATATATATTTATATATATATATAATGTATGTGTGTAAGAGAGCGAGAGAGAGAGACAGCTTATGAAGCTGAAAATCTGATGGAGACAAAATTAAAAAGAAAGAAAAGGATTAAACGAAGACATTCTATATGGAATAAATAAAAATCAATACAAAGATATGCATGTAGAAATCAATATTTTGCCTTATATTTATGCAGGGATACTTTGCTGATCGTTTCATCAGTAGGAAGTATGATCCTGGATGGGCTTCACACTCACCTGACCATAATCCCCCCCCCCCCCCAGATTTTTATTTGTGATGTTATCTCAAATATAATGTCTTACAAAACAATCTCCAGATTATTCCTGAACTGAAGAGGGCTATCACAGCAACAGCAATAAAACAAAGACTGTTGGCCATTCATGACTAAAACTTGGTGGGCAAGTAAGGCATAAACTGCAGTTTATTTTTACCAAATATGCTTTGATTACAGAAGAGATTGTGAATTTTATTAACGATTCCATGGATGAAATATTTTGGGGGGGGGGGGCACCCTGTAGTTTTGACAACTTTCTTTGAGTGTAAAACTAATGAAAGGAAACACAGTTTTATATATATATATATATATATATATATATATATATATATATGAAATGGCTATTGATTGTCTGCCAATTAAAATACTGTAAAAGACAGATGTCGTAATTGACTTTTGTAGTTCAATTCAATCAATAGTTAAATGTTATCAATGTTCATGTTTAATATAAAATCAATGATGATGATAAATGTTTTATGTTAATATACTTTTGTTATGGGCCTGTAAATAGTCTGGAAGGAAAACACCCAATGAAGGTATCCACAACGGAAACAGGGGCTAGAAGGTAATTTATTCTGTTTTTTATTGGGCTGGCTTGTTTTTGTAGGAGCGTGAAAATAATCCCTCTTTTTTTTTTTTAGTTGTTTTTGTAAAGAGAATTGAATTGTGATTACTGACATACCTTTCTTATGTGCGCAATGCCCGACTCTTCAATGTCTTTAGAATTTTGTTTAACACTTACAAATCTCTGGCAGTCTTCCACTAATTTCTGTAATGTTAAATTTGGTTCACTTTCTAACTTATTTAGAACCTCCCACGTCTGATTTCTACGTCTTTTCCTGATACAAGTCCTTGCACGAAAATTAAACATTTAAAGTTCAGCTAATTTGAAATCGTCAGTGTTTATTAATGATTGACGCGAAAGTTGCATAGTTTTCACCATCTTTTTTGACTAAATTCAAACACTTCCACCGTTTGTGGAACAGAGAAATTTTGGGGCTGAATAATTCTGTTAAAAGTTTAACCGCTTTAGAAAAAGTCAAGTCACTCGTTTTTCGGGGTAAAATCAAGTCCACGAATTTAGTATGTTCGGTGGTCCCTAGTTTTCAGAGCAGTAGGCAAACTTTTTAGAGTTTGCACAATTTTCACAATCTATTTTGTATAGATCCTTATAACTGTTGCATTTGGAATTTTACTAGCTCTGTCATATCTGTTTTAAAATCTTCCATGTTTAAAATGTGTCTTTATAGCATACGGCTTTTAGAAGTTCTTTCTTTTATATTACACTGCTAACGTAATCTTAGTTATAAAAAGAGAAAGAGAGTATAAACCCTATTTTTTCTTTGACCAAAAAAGATTTTTTTAGTACACTTTTCACGTAACCTAGAATTTACAGTCATCATTTTAGTCGACAGAAAAATTAAAGGTTTTAATTTTATTCTTTCGATGGCATTGTATTCGCTTCTTGTTAAAAATTAACACAGTGCCGGAATAGCAATACAAAAAAAATCACAGACCTTTCTTTGAGAGAAAATAAGTTGGTCGTTTACGTGTTTTTTTTTCTTTTTGGTCCGCCGGTAAAGCCAGTTTTTAGAACTAGGACGTTGTCGGGTGAATTTGCCATTGATTTCTCTACGTATGTCCTTTTTTAAGGTTCTAAAAAAAACTTTAATATACTTTGTCACCAGTTGTGGCCTCCATTATAAGGTTCTCAAGAATCCCTTACTGTACCTCGTTGCCAGTTGTTGTGAGCCTGTAAAGGGTCTGCAAGGAAAACACAAACTCGGAGTTTAGAGAAAACAAGTATATTGAAAAAAGTATAATAGAGAATAGTATAAACTTGTATGGCTCCAGGTATTTAATTCCTTCCCACTGCAGGAATATGTGGCACAAGGCCGGAGGGTTGGGGAGAATCAAGCCAGCTCCCCTAAAGAAGGAGCACTCTGGCCTATAAAAAATTGTCTGGTCAGCCCCATCTGCATTCCCCGATCAGTAAGCAATAAACTTACTACACCCCAAAGGGTGGGAGGCAAGGCCTTGGAGGGTGGACCTCCTAGGACTACCTAGGACTAATACCTCAGCCCAACAGATAAAAGGCCACCGAAATGGCCCAGTTCCTGATGGACTGATTGTCAAGAACAAATCCTTGATTGGTATTGACCAGTCCGGAGTCTCTAAGCAACTGATGTTACAGAAAGACCGCATGGGCTAGTATGGACCCAACACCGAGAAGCAGGTTGTCCCAGTATTTATGGTGAGTGGAAGAGTTCAAGTAGTCCATATAGATAAAGTACCATAACACTTTTATAATTTTATATTGATTTTAGGTGCGTCTAAGCATCTCAAAAAGAGGCTCTGTCCGTCAATTGGTCTGTGGTGCTTAAGTTTTCATAAATAAACGTGTAGACTGAATGTATGAATATCTGTTCTTTTTATAGTAAATATTTACTTTTTTATTTACTAATGAGTCACCACTTATTAAAGCTAAAAGCCATTCGAGGATAAGTGTTAATGTGATGGATAGATTGACAGTTTAAGGATGATGAATATTTTGAGAGGATTGAAAATGATGAATGGAATGAACAAAATTTGAGGACAATTTGACAATTATTTGCTGACATTGAATTTGAAGACGACCCTGTTGTAGTTCACATGGAAGCAATCCCATCATAATGTGTTCCACAGATGGGAAGTTCTTGGAAAGAAACTCTGTTCATGAAATTCTACTTGATGTTAGGCACACGGAGGAAGAAAGGAAAGTTCCTTGCTCATTCGAGCATTTTCCATGAAAATAATGATAGAGTAGAGAAAGACTAGCGATATTTCTTCTGTGAGAAAGGAGCTGTAGAGAATGGAAGACACCATTTTGGTCATTAAAACGGTATTTGTTCTTTTGTGGGTGTGGGGTCTAACATAATTCCAATGATGGATTATGCTAGACAAAAGACCAAAGATCTAGAAAGATATGCCTGGGAAATTATGGATCACCCACCATATTCACTGAACCTTTTACCAACAGTTTACAAACTCATTTGAATGGATTAAGAATTACTTCAAAAGAAGTTGAAAGTGAGTTATTATTTTCTTTTTTCAGTTCAAAATCTCAGGAATTTATCGAAACTGGCACATTAATTAAATACTAACTAGAAGAATACCCATCTCAGGACGGGTAAAATTAATTCCTTGAACAAAACAGTTTTGCACCACTTTTATGTCCCCTTATGAAGATTAAAATCGAGATATAATGATACTAAAACTCATGTCTAGAATCCGATATCTAATGTTGATCAAAATCCATTACATGATTTTGATTTGAAAAAATGTCTCAAACCTATGGCTTAAGCTTAAAAGGTCTTAAGAAGAAATTAAAATTTATGTAATCTTGCTTAATTGGTGTGTAATGACTATGAATAAAATTCGATGCAAATCTGATATATTTTAATTTTGAATTGGGAGGTTGTGTCCATAGTGGCAAATCTGTTTTCGTCTACAGGATCACTGAAAGATTGCCAATACTGAGTTAGAGAGGTATCGTGAGGACTTTGAAGCTATTTCCAATCTCATCAAAGTCACTCTCGGGAACTCAGGTGAACAGACTCAAATTAGAGCCCTTAGAATTGGTGCACAACCAGAGGGGAAATCTACAAACCAAAGACCTCGTCCTATCAAGGTTAAATTTTCCACTTCTCAACATTCAAAAAGCTTTCTAAATGAAGCTAAAAAGTTTAAGTGGGTCGAAAAATGTTTGGATTTTCGGAAATAGTTCTCACTGAAAGAAAGAATTTGCTGGAGAACCCTGAAGGTTGAGCTTCAAATACACAGAGCTGCTGAAGAAACTGGTCTGCAGATACAGAATGGGGAAATTATACACTCGTTCTTTGGTCGTTCCTGATAACTATCTCCAGGGACTCCAAACTTCCCTGGCAGAACTAAAAACAGAATCAGATGAAAAAGAATCAGTCTTGTAACTTTACCTCAAAGATCCCTGTAGAGAGACTAAAGTCCAAATCACTGTACCCTGGTCACGCCCTCAAAATTAGTTTAGCAAATGCTTTCTCTTTCCTCTCTAAATTAGATGAACTCCAATCCATTATCATAGATGAGAAAGCAGACCTGGTAGTAATAACTGAAACTTGGTTATCGTCAGAAATCAAAGAAGAGATTCACCTGTAAGGTTTTATTTCATTTCGCTGTGACAGATCATCATCATCTTTAATTATTTAACAGAAGAATGTTTAATTTATACATCTTAAGCTATTGTCCAGGTTGTCAAGAACAAAGTAGATTTTTTCTAAGTCTTTCTGTATTAGCTGTTTTTGTATGTCTACAAAGTTCTCTCATCCTTAATCCTTAATGATTTTGTAACTGAACGTCTAAAGAGGATAAAGAGTAGTTAGTGAGAGGCTGCGCAGACTGAAGTCATCCTCTCGCTTTTTGCATCCTGCCATTGTCTGTTAGTGTGCGTTAATTTCTTATATCTATAAACAAGGCACACCCATGCCGTATTCAGAATGTCTCCTCACATATTATTCATTCTTAAAATCAGCTGTTCATTCCTCAACTCACTTGACTTCCTTAAAACCAAGTCTGGCATAAGGCTATTTAATATTTTTCATCGAGCTGCTATTATACGCATTCAAGGCTTGTTAGGTTGAATATATTATCAGTTGCACATGTTATTGTAATTGTACAACTCTAATAAGACTTCATATACGATATTGTACTCAATCCTGGGCACCAGCAGTTACACATGGGAATTGGAATATAATATTAAAATTAGAAAGTGTACAAGGAAAAGGGACAGAGCTAATCTAATATATCACATTATGCCAGCCGGAATTAAAAAGTAGTATTTAAGCTGCCAAATCAAACATTGAATTTTAACTAGCCAATTTTCATTTTTTATTATTGTACCATGTTATTGGCAATAAACTAACATACTTCGCTATAATATATTAAAAAAAGAATACTTCGGTTCGTCAGTTTGCTTATATGGAGATATTTTTAAATAAACATCTAAAAAGAAAAATCAGCTAAGGAGAATAATAACTCCTATTCTTTTAGTAAGAGTTGACGTTCCTTGTTTACCTTTTTAGCTTAGGTACTGAAACTAACAAATAAGACCCGGTTATAAAACATAGAAACATTTACAAAACAAATTTGGATGTAATGGATCCCTGGCAACGCCGCAGCGGTACAGCTATTAAAAGGAATATAAAAAATGTCAATTATAAAAATAGGTTACAATCCTTAGATTTAACTACTTTACTAGAGAAAAGAATAAGGGAGGATTTAACGTCGATCTTCAAAATCATTAATGGGATTTCTAGATATGGAACACATGGGAATTCATTGACAATAAGTTTTCAAAACCTAAATCCACCAAACAATCAGATTTAATAGAGTAATATATTTTGGGAATAAATTACCTAATTAGGTTAAAAATAGTAACACTAGTATAAGAATAAACTGGATGAATTCAAAAATAATGGTAAACGAATGAATGTACAAGAACTTTTTGATGAAATAATTTAGAGAATTTGATTTGTATATTCATATTATGATGATAATTATGGAATTATCATCCAACATAATGAAAAATGGAAAAACGAAAATTGTTTATATGTTCATAGACGTTTCGTCTTTATTATGCAAAGACTTTCTCAAGATGGCTGATTTGAAGAAAAACAGAAGTATTTCAACTTCTATGGTTTTTTTTCACATCATCCATCTTTTTTCTCTTCTCTTCTGATCACACCTTATGTTGAACTCTTCTCAGTGACTATCATTGAGCTTTTCACACATACATGCCTCTGCCACACATACATACTGCTATAATCAAATGCACTTCTGGCTATAGACAGCCGCACCCACATATCACATTCACCAGACCCAAAATAAACTTTTATCATGCCTAGATTTCACTTCAGAACATTTTTCTACTTTCTTCCAAGTTTATATATGAATTTTGTATGTTTGAATATTTTGTATTCTTTAGATTTAGTTTTCTTATTCCTTTATTTCTTGTGTATTTAAATAAGATTTAGGCTGATTTATCTCTGCAAGGTTATACATGCAAACGACTCTCCTCAAATAGAGTATTGATTTACTCCTCTCCAGGAGTTAGGCACAAGGCCAGTTTTTATCTTACTCCCACAAGTAAGATGTGACCCAAGGTCGGGTCGGAAAAGTGGGGTTTAAAAATTGCCTGGGCAGCCCCGTCAGCATTCCCCGGTAGGGGCGCCTCAGGCAGTAAGCAATAAACTTACTCCTCCCCAAAGAGGGGAGGCAAAGCCTGGGAAGATAGACCTCCCAGAACTGCACAGGACAGACCCATTGACCGGTGTAAATCAAGCCCCGAAGGCCAAAACAATACCAGTATGGGGTGCAGTATCCATCGGAACAGATACTACACTTTGATCGTAGCCAAAAGGCCAAATAACAAAAATAAATCTAGTATAAGGTGATCTCCAAAAATGCTAATCGTTAATGAAATTCAGAATCCTTTCTGCAATTCAACCATATTTAATGCAAATACATTTCAGTCAATACCAAGTTTCAATCATGCGAGTAGTATTTTTTTGTGTTCATTTATACATAAATAACACTAAACAATCAAACATTTTGAAAATTTTGCAATATTCAGAAGGTGCAGGCCACTAGTTTTTGGCTATTTTATATTCATGAAAACCTTTTCACAGCCTGAAAATGGTCCTAAATTAAAGTACTACATCAGATTTAACCTTCTATATCTATTCATAGCTTTTGAGGATGTTTTAGGACCTGCAATGTCGCATGAAACCACTTTTTCACCGAAAAATGATGGATTTTGAGTCCCGTGAAGTCCTAACGGCTATTTTTGGCCTGCACCTACTGAATTTTGCAAAATTTTCAAAATGTTTGATTGTTTAGTGTTATTTATGTATAAATGAACACAAAAAAATACTACTCGCATGAATCTGAAAATTTCACCCATTACGTCCCATCCCTATTTCAATCATGAATGAACAACGGTCTTGGTTTTATCACCGTTCAATGATAAGCATACATGGACATGATGTACAAAATTGTTAATCACTCAGACACACTTCCGCCTTGAAACTGCCCTTTTTTGGCTCTGATGGTTAGAGTTAGTTTAGGAATAGTCCGCAAATAAAACTCTGGTGGTTGAAGGTTTAAGCTCATTCAGAATCACACCTCCTACTGATGAGACGATCACTAAAGTGTTCCCGCATATGATTGAACAGCAACAAAACAAAGACTGTTGGATATTCATGGAAAACTTGATGGATAAGTCAGGCATAGACGGGAGTTTATTTGTACAAATTTGGTTGGATTTTTTTAACGATTCTATGGATAGTTTTTCTTTTTAGTCATTCTGTATCATGAGAAGAATGTTTGTGTGCCATGAGTTAGTCACTCTGTATCATGAGAAGAATTTTTGTGTGCCATGAGTTAGTCACTCTGTATCATGAGAAGAATTTTTGTGTGCCATGAGTTAGTCACTCTGTATCATGAGAAGAATTTTTGTGTGCTATGAGTTAGTCACTGTATCATGAGAAGAATTTTTGTGTGCCATGAGTTAGTCACTCTGTATCATGAGAAGAATGTTTGTGTGCCATGTGTTAGTCACTCTGTATCATGAGAAGAATTTTTGTGTGCCATGAGTTAGTCACGCTGTATCATGAGAAGAATTTTTGTGTGCTATGAGTTAGTCACTCTGTATCATGAGAAGAATTTTTGTGTGCCATGAGTTAGTCACTCTGTATCATGAGAAGAATTTTTGTGTGCCATGAGTTAGTCACTCTGTATCATGAGAAGAATTTTTGTGTGCCATGAGTTAGTAACTCTGTATCATGAGAAGAATTTTTGTGTGCCATGAGTTAGTCACTCTGTATCATGAGAAGAATTTTTGTGTGCCATGAGTTAGTCACTCTGTATCATGAGAAGACTTTTTGTGTGCCATGAGTTAGTCACGCTGTATCATGAGAAGAATTTTTGTGTGCCATGAGTTAGTCACTCTGTATCATGAGAAGAATTTTTGTGTGCCATGAGTTAGTCACTCTGTATCATGAGAAGACTTTTTGTGTGCCATGAGTTAGTCACGCGTTATCATGAGAAGAATTTTTGTGTGCCATGAGTTAGTCACTCTGTATCATGAGAAGAATGTTTGTGTGCCATGAGTTAGTCACTCTGTATCATGAGAAGAATTTTTGTGTGCCATGAGTTAGTCACTCTGTATCATGAGAAGAATTTTTGTGTGCTATGAGTTAGTCACTGTATCATGAGAAGAATTTTTGTGTGCCATGAGTTAGTCACTCTGTATCATGAGAAGAATGTTTGTGTGCCATGTGTTAGTCACTCTGTATCATGAGAAGAATTTTTGTGTGCCATGAGTTAGTCACTCTGTATCATGAGAAGAATTTTTGTGTGCCATGAGTTAGTAAATCTGTATCATGAGAAGAATTTTTGTGTGCTATGAGTTAGTCACTCTGTATTATGAGAAGAATGTTTGTGTGCCATGAGTTAGTCACTCTGTATCATGAGAAGAATTTTTGTGTGCCATGAGTTAGTCACTCTGTATCATGAGAAGAATTTTTGTGTGCCATGAGTTAGTCACTCTGTATCATGAGAAGAATTTTTGTGTGCTATGAGTTAGTCACTGTATCATGAGAAGAATTTTTGTGTGCCATGAGTTAGTCACTCTGTATCATGAGAAGAATGTTTGTGTGCCATGTGTTAGTCACTCTGTATCATGAGAAGAATTTTTGTGTGCCATGAGTTAGTCACGCTGTATCATGAGAAGAATTTTTGTGTGCCATGAGTTAGTAAATCTGTATCATGAGAAGAATTTTTGTGTGCTATGAGTTAGTCACTCTGTATCATGAGAAGAATGTTTGTGTGCCATGAGTTAGTCACTCTGTATCATGAGAAGAATTTTTGTGTGCCATGAGTTAGTCACTGTATCATGAGAAGAATTTTTGTGTGCCATGAGTTAGTCACTCTGTATCATGAGAAGAATTTTTGTGTGCCATGAGTTAGTCACTCTGTATCATGAGAAGAATTTTTGTGTGCCATGAGTTAGTCACTCTGTATCATGAGAAGAATTTTTGTGTGCCATGAGTTAGTCACTCTGTATCATGAGAAGACTTTTTGTGTGCCATGAGTTAGTCACGCTGTATCATGAGAAGAATTTTTGTGTGCCATGAGTTAGTCACTCTGTATCATGAGAAGAATTTTTGTGTGCCATGAGTTAGTCACTCTGTATCATGAGAAGACTTTTTGTGTGCCATGAGTTAGTCACGCGTTATCATGAGAAGAATTTTTGTGTGCCATGAGTTAGTCACTCTGTATCATGAGAAGAATGTTTGTGTGCCATGAGTTAGTCACTCTGTATCATGAGAAGAATTTTTGTGTGCTATGAGTTAGTCACTCTGTATCATGAGAAGAATTTTTGTGTGCCATGAGTTAGTCACTCTGTATCATGAGAAGACTTTTTGTGTGCCATGAGTTAGTCACGCTGTATCATGAGAAGAATTTTTGTGTGCCATGAGTTAGTCACGCTGTATCATGAGAAGAATTTTTGTGTGCCATGAGTTAGTCACTCTGTATCATGAGAAGAATGTTTGTGGGCCATGAGTTAGTAAATCTGTATCATGAGAAAAATTTGTGTGTGCCTTGAGTTAGTCACTCTGTATCATGAGAAGAATTTTTGTGTGCCATGAGTTAGTCACTCTGTATCATGAGAAGAATTTTTGTGTGCCATGAGTTAGTCACTCTGTATCATGAGAAGAATTTTTGTGTGCCATGAGTTAGTCACTGTATCATGAGAAGAATTTTTGTGCGCCATGAGTTAGTCACTCTGTATCATTAGAAGAATTTTTGTGTGCCATGAGTTAGTCACTCTGTATCATGAGAAGAATTTTTGTGTGCCATGAGTTAGTCACTCTGTATCATGAGAATTTTTGTGTGCCATGAGTTAGTCACTCTGTATCATGAGAAGAATTTTTGTGTGCCATGAGTTAGTCACTCTGTATCATGAGAAGAATTTTTGTGTGCCATGAGTTAGTCACTCTGTATCATGAGAAGAATTTTTGTGTGCCATGAGTTACTTTGCCTGTCTTAGTTCTTAACAAAGGGTTTGCTATATCTTTTGAATGCAGCCTGGTCAGATATAACACAAGAGAATATAAAAGATGATGCTAAAAGAAAACGAATTTATGAAAAACTGCCAGAGGATAGTCCGCCAAATTCAATTTGAAGAAGAAACCATTTTGAAATTGCTTCAATTTTCAAAAACAATTTATTTTTTAGAATTTACTTTCGTTGATTTTAGTTTATAAAAAAGAATGTTTTCATTTTGGAAAAATGAACAATTTTAAAGAAAAATAAATTAAAAAAAAAACCTTTTGCTTATTTATTTGTTGTGAAGATTCCAATTATTTGTTCTGCTCTAAAGAATGAGGAAACGGAGGAGGAAAGAGAAATCTTCATAAAATAATATTGACAAATGTCACAGGAATATGAGAGGACAGGTTGATTGCAATGGGCTAAGATTTTTTATTTATTTATTTATTTATTATGCCTTCGGTAACTTTTTGTTTCAACTTTTAATGAAAAAAAACAAGAAAATCGCATTTCATTTATATATATATATATATATATATATATATATATATATATGCACTAAATACCTACAATCCCACAGAATATGAAAAATGGGAGTGCTCTTTGAAGAGCAACGCCTGATAGATGGCACAATTTGTCTAACTGCAGCCGAGTTCAAATCCAGTCAGATCCATTGCTTTCACTTACAGAGTTTGGCTCGTCTGTTTTAAGGCATATCAACCCTTATTTAATGAAGAAACATAACACCTATTGTGAACGATTCATTGTATATGATTAGTTAAACACAAGTTGTTATTTTATCCAAAGCTGGGAGGGGGGATCACGCATTTCTTAATGGTGTGTTGTTGCAGCGATGACTTTGATGGTTCAAGCATGCAGCTCATCACCTAGAAGGGAAATTAATTTGACATAATCCTGCCTACCTCTGCCTGAGTGGCGCAAGCATATCAATGAGCAGTTGAGGACATGGACGACCACCATCAGGGAGGACTTTTTGGAGCTCTCAGATTCATAAGTGGTCGGTCTTCATCTGTGAAATCGTGATTTATTAACTATCTCATGCAACCCCACTCAGGACGGCCATGATTTGGAATGTGGTACAAGAAGCCGTCTCAACCTTATCAGGTTGAATGCCATTGAACACAATAGATCCAATAGGATTTGAACTCGGCATAGACGATTCCATTGTCCATAACGCTAGCAATTCCACCAATCACCCCCCCCCCCACCTTTCCCTTTTTGGAGAAAGGTATGAACCCCATTCTCCAAATGTGGGTAAAATAGCATCTTTTACTTAATGAATTTTTTGCAATGAATCATTTTCTGATCGGTGATGTGTTTTGATGTTAAATAACCCAAAAAGGGTTGATATGCTATCAATCAGATAATGAATAAATAATTTTATTCATAACTAAAATTCTTTATATTTGTTGTTTTTATTTCATTTTTTTTTTTTTTAAATTCCTGTTTAATATTAATAAATATTTTTGCTGGTTTTTATGTTTCTAAAAAAGAACGAAAGGTGATTTGAAACCTTTAACATAATAGAGAGGAATTTCGAACAATGGTGGGAATTTTTTTTTTTTTAATCTTGCTCCTTGATCTGGAAAAGTTAGTCCAAAAATAAATCTATTAACCAATTGGAATTTTTTTTATAATCTCTGTATTAATAAAATCATGAGACAAGTTCATGTGTGTGTGTGTGCACGCATCTCACATCAACAAAACTTTTTTTACTATAAATCGAATATTTATTGAAATAAAAACGCAATAGCATAAAATAAAACAAAATTTTTAAAAACTTTGATATAAAAAAATAATTTAATAACGAAATTAAATCCACCAAAATGAAAGTACAAAGACTTTCAGACAATGCTGGATAAGGACAGTTATATAGTTTTAGAACAAACAGATTAAGAACAGCAAATTATGTAAAAAATGTTAAGATTGAATTTGGATGAATTCAGAAATAATGTTAAAATGTGATTTTTTTTAAAATTTATTTTAACTATGGGATGAAATATTCAACAGAAGCTGATGTGTATATTGTATATATTCTGTGCAATGAATTTTTTAAAGGTTGAGAAGAGAAGATGATTAAAATGAGAGATGCCCGAAGAGGTATAACTTATCTCCATTTATATAAAGTTAGGCATGTGTACATGTTTATATATTTGTATGTACAGGATTAACTCCTAAACTAATTAACCGAGCATTATGAATTTTGGAAAACAGCTGTTAGGCTTACGGGGCTCAAATGTGGGCTATATCCAGTTTAATTTAGTTTTGTGCAAAGAGGGTGGTAGCCCTTTGTGAAAACATCAATTAATAAATATTCCCCAAATTTCAGTTTTTTAGAGTATTTTAAAGGGGTTTTTTAAGGGACATACAATGGGCACAACATCCGGTTTGAAAATTCAAATATTTCAGATTTGTATTAAATGTGATCCATAGTCATTAAACACCAATTAAGAAAAATTCTCTGAATTTCAGTTTCTATTTAAAACCCCTTAAGTTTAAGCCTTAAATTTTAGACATTTTCTAGAATTAAAAATCACATAATGAATTTTGATCAAAATTGGAATAAGAGTTCTATACATAAGGTTTAGTATCATTAAATCTTAATTTTAACCTTCATAAGGGGACATAAGTAGTGCAAAACTGTTCTGTTTGGGGAATTGATTTTATTCGTCCTGGGATTGGTATTTTTCTAGTATATTTTATTTATCAAACACATACTGCTATGAATTGTCTATAGAAACATGTCTAAGATTTGAACACTGAAAAAAGTGATAATAATCTGACAATATCTTATATATATAAGGAGCTTATACTTACTTATACTTACTTATTAATGTGCATGTGATCAAGCATACATTTTTGCAACAATTTGCCTAATCTGATTAAAAATAACTAATGTAAATCATTTTAAGGGATATTTGTGGGGTCGATCTGATGGAATATTTAAGAGAATTTGCTCTGTATACTCATATTCTATATTCTGTGAGATTTCTTCTTGTAAAATTAACCTGAGATTATTGATTCTAACAAGAGATGCCCAAAGAGAGATACTCTCTCTATAAATAAAATTATTAGATAACTTCACGTGTGTCTGCGTATTTTTTCTCCTATGTGACCGGCAAAAATGCAATAGTGTAAAATAGAATAAATTCTTTTAATCCTATCTAAGAAAAAATAATTATTAGATTAAATCAACTAGAATGCATTTCAGTTTCTTCGTAAATAAGTCAGCCATTTTAATATTTTCATAATAGTTTTTAAAAAAATTACTTTGTGACCTTTGGCAATTTAAAAGAAATTTGGGAGGATTTAAACTGTCGAATAGAAAGTCATTTCTGGCTTTAAAATTCTTAGCAAATTATCATATATTTGAAGATTGGAAGTTTTAGAAGCTATTTACATCCAATAATTTTATAGAAATTAAAACAACATTACCGTAACAATAATCAATTATACTTTTATAACATTTTGGTTCAATTAATAATTTAATTACCAAATGATGCAGTTCAAATTAAATTTAACTTTTCAAATCCTATTTTGAAAAAATAATAATTTGGTATAAAAAAGGGCGTAATTTAAAAAAAAAAAAGAAGAAAAATAGTGAAACAAAAATTAAAGTAAAAAGACTCCCAGTTTCATACTGAATAAATAAATATATCAATTTTGTGTGCAACTTGTGTTCTGTTAATCGTATACAAGGAATCAATCAAAATAGATATTTTGCTTCAGCATAACATTTTATTTATTGAGAAATATATAAAGTTTATTTAAGAAATACATAATTATGCCATTTAACAAAATACGAGTTAAATTTAAATGTTCATAAAAACGTTTTTGAACCACCAAATTTAAAAAGCCTATATTTGGAACATCAGGGAGTTTCATCGGTTGTCCTTCAGGCTTGGCAGGGGGGAGCAAGCTCAAGGCGTTTGCTCAAATAGCAGTGATGGAGAGGTACTCATAGAGCCAAGTCAATTCCCGATGGTCCTCAGTGTGGTGCGTCATTAATAGATCAAGGAAGTCCTGCATGGTGGGGCCAATCACTACACTCGTCTCCACGATGATTGGTTGAAATACAAATCTGTCGAGAAGACCGGCATATTTTGATCGCGTGCTCAAGAAATAAAATCTCATACTGAAGCAAAATACCTATTGTTAATGATTCATTGTATACAAATGATGGAACACAAGTTGCTATTTTTACTCATAATTGTATTTACTTACAATCAATAAAACATCACGCTCAAGTTTTGTATGTAATGTATGTGCGTGTTCATGTTAAAGTACATGTCAGCAAAAAATTAGCCTTATTTAAAAAATCAATTTTATTATAGGAATTATACTTGAATAAACTTTTGATGAAAAATAAAAACGAATCTGGTGCAATTATACAGAGCATGTAGTTAGTGGTTGTTGGTAACTCTTCGGTAATAGAAACCAAAAAAAGTTTTATTTTGTATGGGAATCTTTTGAAAATGCTGAGATTCATTAATATGGAATAATGTCGCCCTTTCCCACAGTCAGAATGTAATTCCAAGAAGAAATATTATTAGAGATAGTTTAATGCCATTGTTCTTCATTTCATTCCTACTTAAAATGGGTTTTTATTTCTGTCCGGTGTGTGTGAATAAATACTTGTTTACAGTATTTATTTATTGTGCGCCGAGAAAACATTCTCAGGGACTGATTGCACTATGGCTACTTTATGTTTCCGATAAAAGCAAAAAGAAAATGTCTTCTATGATAATACTCTCTCTTTTTTTGCCTCCTTTCAGTCTTGAGAGACAATGGATACGTCCTGTTAGAGTGTCTTTGCAAGGAGTCTATAATGAAGCAAGGGTTGAGCAATATTCAACTGCACCACTCCTGAACTGGCATTGCTTGAGTTCAGAGGCAAGGAGAAGTCCAAGATGACAAGAAACAATGCCGGGATAAGCAGAGAAAGACTAGTGTTATTTCGGAGTTTTCCTTCTCCAAGACTAGTTCCACAACCAAGGCATGAGAGTTTAGTCTACCTTACTATTTAATCCATAATTAGAGGGAGGATATATGGATTCATACCTTTCCCAAGGGTATCAGTGAAAGTGATGCAGTAGCCCCGACAGAACCCCAGCATGCTGAGCCTACAGTCCACATCTATAACCACTGCCCAACGCCACTATTATAACAGTATATGATAGTAATATAAGTATATATGTAGGATAAAAGATTGACTTTCAAAACAACTAAACATTTACTTAGGTTAGACTTGAACTCATGCCCCCTTAGCCTAATTTATAGCTTAATCCATTTTTGGATCCCTCTGATCCGTAATAGGATTAAAACAATCATTATTTCAGTATCATTTGTTCCAGTATGTGTTTATGTGTTCGTTTAAAAAAAATCTGAAAAGGCATTTTGAATCCAATTAACAATATTCCTGTCCTGTCCTTTCTCGGTGCAGCAATTCACCCTAGGTGGGTTGAGCCGGCTTCCTCCTTCAAGAAATCTTAAATTCACAAATGGTCCCCCAGTCGCATGTATATTCCGATCAAGGGAAATAATTTTGACAGCATTAGATTTTGCAGTTTTTGCAGAGAGGTGTTACCGTCTTCCCATAAACAGCACCTGGTATTGCCAAATGGTCACCTATCTGGACTGACCAGGCTCAATGTTACTTAACTTCAGTGATTTAATGAGATTACGCAGTACTTAACAACGTATTAGCAATATATTTTAATAACTGAAATCTATCTATATACTACTAAATTCTGTGGATCTTGTCAACATGCACAGTGGATGTCATAAAAAGTTAAAATGTGTAAATAATTAAAAGAAAGAAAGAGGAGAGGGGGTAGATGGAAAGACAGATTTCATAAGAAGAAATACTGACCCAACAGGTCACGGGTGGTCTAGTATAATATTAAAACTTGCTTGCTTTCACATTGAATGTTTTAGATGGTTAGGTGGGAATTAATGGTAGGTGGAATATAAAGGGCAGTAGTAGTAGTAGCAGCATCATAGGAGGAGAGTAAGAGGGTGACATAAAGAAGGAAAGGAAAATATTATAGTAGTAGTAGCAATATAAGAGGAAAATAAATGAAGTAAATAAAGAAGAAAAGCATGTGTGTGTGTGTATATATATATATATATATATATATATGTATATATATATATATACATAGATTTTCATCATGATGATGGTAGCTCATAGCCAGAAACACATGTCTATGTCTTCCTTTTATACACGCAAATTTTACTTTATAAAAAATTCATTAATATATATATATATATATATAAGTAAAAGATGAGAATAAAGATTGTAAAAATACAATATCTATTACATCCTCAGTTGCTCAAAACAAAGTGTTTCAAATAAGAGATTTATTTTTTCCTTCCTTAAGGAAACAATTGTGTAAGTTTTGGCCACTTTATAATTCTGTCGGAGGAAAACGTTTACATATTAGCAAATCCGCTACAAAGATGTAAATATTTTTGCCAACTGTTTCTTTTTCTGAATACACTGAAAAGTCTTAGATCGAATTCTTTCATTGCCTAAAATCATGGCAAAAGATTCCATCAAAAAAAGTTTTTTAAAAAAATTTTAAAAAGCTGAAATAAGAGGTAGCAATTTGTATGAATCAGAAAATAACGGTTTATTGGCTTGCTTGAGTCTGTTTTTGTTGGCATCGGTTTTATGTACTCACAGGAGGGACCACATAAAGGACTTCTTTGTGGGCATCCACTTCACCACCGCCGTCACACAAGCAATAACTAAGAAATAACATTTCAGAAATCCTTGTGAAGTTCTCCTTCTTGAAGCAATATGCATTCACACTTGTGCAAATATGATTTGCCATTGCAGTGAATCGTTAGGTATGATTGCCAGTTGGCCTTTTGGCTAGGAACAAAGTGTAGTATTTGTTCTGATACTACACTTCATTGTCAGATAACTTTATTTTTGTCCCAATCCAGGGTGCCCCTTTTTAGGGAGATAAATTCTCCCTACATTAAAAACCGATCTTCTGTCTAACTTTGTCTTCGTGGGGAGGCAAGTAAATAGGGATAGTGTGATTACCCTTTGAAATCACTTGTGATCCCATACGGATGTAGGTCCATTTGATTCGTTAGTTTAATCATGTTACTTCGAAAAAAATTTGAAGTTGGACTTTTCAGTTGCAGTCTGAATTTTAATGAAAAACATGTGATGCAAGATCCTGCTAGATAGGGGTGTTTAGACCCTTCGTGCCCCCTTTGCTGAAGATAACCAGACATAACTCTAAGCTGAGAATAAAAATGCATATCCATAATTAAGATAAATAAAATATATTTCAGATGAAATGAGCATTATCGTCTTCATGCATGAATAGATCAGCAACCTGAGAACGTATCAAGAAGCAAACAACAATGTCGCTCCCATCGATGGTATACAACAGTTCCAAGGCTTTTGAATATTTCAGATCAAGATATAGCCATCCTTGAACTTTATCAGAACAGCAAAATCTCACACAACGAAAAACTGCAAGGAATCTTATAGATGAATGTGAATTATCTAGTTTTATGTCGGTAGATTTGAAAACATGCATTTAATGCCGGTGCTAATGACTTATGGATCTGCATCTATTGATACGAGACCCCTACGAGGTGATTACTCTTCGTAAACAAACCATTGTGTTCATTTTTTTAACTACCAAAATAAAGAGCATAATCCAATTTTCAAGTATTTATTCAATGAATTTTAATTAAATTCTAAGTATTTATTCAATCAATTATATCTTCTGTCTTCTCCTTCTGTATAATAAAGTGAAGTCGGTCTATATCTCAGTTTGTCATTGATAGCTTTAAATCTGACAAACTGATATTTGATTCTGATTAGCCCGTTCTTGTTGCGGATTGTCTCAACATATTCTTCAGAACATGTAGTCTGATATGCCTAATTAGCATAAGAGTAGGAAAGTGTGTGTATATATATATATATATATATATATATATATATATATATATCTTTAGAAACAGAGTTAGAATGAAACTTGACTAGCCACCAATAAGTTTTTTCCTTTCAGAAAATATTTTATCCGACTAGGAATATTTTTTGAGGAATGCCATCTTACTTCTCAGAAATAACTGTCACTACTAATAATACTACCTTATTGCATTTATTAATAAATAATAGTTTAATAATATACTATTATCTGATATCGAAACGGAGGTATAAAAAAATGTTTTCAAATTCGACATCATAACAATTTTCAAACATATGAGTTAGATTAATGTACATCGTCAGTAACATTTTTTACTATGCTGTTACTGTGAAAAACGACTCTATAATCTTTTTTGGGTCGGGAAGTTAGAAGTTTAAGCATTAAACAAGAATTTATTTAAAGATGTATGAACTATGGAAGAAGGTGATTGAAATAAGATCAACTCCAATAATGAAACTTTGATGCAAACTTTTCAAGATGCCTACTGGAAAAATGAAACTACCTGTGTTAAATGTCAAATCATGAAATTATGTGATAAGAGTCTAATGCTTTGGGGGTACATAAAAAAGTGACGAATCAAAAATGTTATTTATTTATGTTTGCCTCCATGGGTATCTTAGTAAAAGCACTATACAAAAAGATTGTCCTGAGCACGACACTAAATTACCTCGGACACCCTTGGGCAAGATGTTCGCCTCTACCCTACTATCCCTAAATCACCTCTTTCTACCTTTTTTCTCAACTATTCAAATCCTCTCTACCCCACCCCAACCTCACGCCGTCTTGGGTATAACACAAAACTGTATCCGGTTGTGAGGCCCCAATTTGGGAGCTTTGAAGAGTGCAGAGTCACCCCTTAGTTGCCATTACTCCCAGATCCACTCTGACCCAGCATGGCTGTACCTGTGAAGGTCCCATCTATAGGTTTAGTTGCCATTACTCCCAAGTTACCTCTCACCGGGAGAGATAACACCTGGCATTCTGCCATCTATGGGTTCAATAGAATTTACAAATTACAAACTATTTATGTATAAAATATTTGACGCCTACAAAACAAATTAATCTACAAACTATTCGTAAACAAAATTGAATCTATTTAAAAATATAAAAAACTTGAAGAATAAAAACTTTTCCAAAATAATTGGATTCCGCATTAAATAACCCAAAAAAAGGTTGGTATGCCGTAAACATATCAAACTATCCGAAAAGAAAATGCACAATCCCATGAAAAAAGAAAATGCTCAATTTTATTAAAATAGCACAAACTCATTTCAAAAATTAAAAAAAAGAAATCGTTTGTTTCTATTTTTCCTCCCGCCCCCCCCACACACACACACACTTTCATTAACAAATCTTTATAACATCCAGCTCCCAATATTGTCTAGGTGATTATTTCATTATACCATTTAGTTAACTAAAATGTATGGTTATTTTTAGTCATTTGATAGCAGACTTAACGTCGTGTCAAGCAGCAGTTCGTGAAGTCGTGCTTTGGATGTCTCAGTTGCATTTGTTACTTACGTGTGACTTGTTGGTGTTTGACGTATTAATACGACCAGATTCTTCTCAGATGTTATCATCTACAGTGCCGAGGGTGTTTTCTTACAGTGTGTTGTATTTCTTTGTACAAAAGTTCCTTGATTTTTTATGAGGTGAATTTAATATTAGTGGGCTCCCAAGTTTCAACGAATGAACATCGACCTATGTTTCCATGATAAATATCCAACTCTAACACTAACCTCGACAGCTGTACATTATTACACCTCTCTATTTCAACTCGTAAGTAATTAGGATTGTAAAAAATGTTGATATTTCCTCATGATACGACATTCGTTATTTACATTCGATATTTGTTTTTTGATGCATTCAAAACGAAGCTTTATAAAATAAGTTTTTCCACACAGTATTTTTTTAAACAGGTATAAACAACCAATTTACTTAGAGTGAAGGTTGCCTGTCTTCTCCTTCAACACGACCGTGTCTTATACAAGTAACAAAATGTTTGTCTATTTTAAAATATTCTGAAACAATTTTGGGGTTTTCATTTTTTGAAGAAACTAACAATCCAGATTGATCGACGGATAATCTTGTTGTCAATTAAAAGATGAAATGTGAAGTTAAAACAATCAACATTAAGAAATAAAAAACAAAAACAAAGCCATAACACTAAAAAAGATGCATCCAGTTCAAAAGTTGAATGTAAAATCTGATTTAAAAGAATTTACAATCTAAATTATATTATAAACGTTTTTACTAGTTAGACCCGTGTAAATTACACGGTATTATTATTTCAAACATTGAATGCAACACTTAAAAACAATATTTCTCTTTCCTTGTTCTCTGTTTATTCTTTTATCTTGACATCAATCATTTCTTAAATATTATTAACAACATTTTAATTTAACAGGTATGCTTTTATTTCAATACATTGATATTTTATTAATGAATTTTAATTGAAAGTATTTTTTGCTTCAATAAATTCTTAATTTTAATTTAAAATAATTTCAATATTAAGTTTTTTTTTAATTTGATCATTTATTTCCCTTCTCTTCGCTCTCTGTCTCCTTCCCATCTGTTTGCTCTCTGTTTCTTTCTCATCTAAATGCTCTTCGTTTCTTGCCCGTATTTTCACTCTCCATCCCTTTCCCGGCTTCTCATTCTCCATCTGTTTCTCGTCTCTTTCATGTCTCCTCGCTCTTCGTCTCTTTCTGATCTCCTCACTCTTCATCTCTTTTCTGTCTCCTCCCTTTCCATCTTTTCCCGTCTCCTCACTTTCCATCTTTTCCCGTCTCCTCGCTCTTCGTCTCTTTCCCGTCTCCTCACTCTCCGTTTCTTTCCTGTCTCCTAGCTTTTCATCTTCTTCTCGTCTCCTCGCTTTTCATCTCTTTCCCGTCTCCTCGCTCTTCGTCTCTTTCCCGTCTCCTCACTCTCCGTCTCTTTCCTGTCTCCTAGCTTTTCATCTTCTTCTCGTCTCCTCGCTTTTCATCTCTTTTCCGTCTCCTCGCTTTTTATCTCTTTCCCTTCTCCTTGCTTTTCATCTCTTTTCCGTCTCCTCGCTCTCCGTCTCTTTCCCGTCTCCTCGCTTTTCATCTTTTTCCCGTCTCCTTGCTCTCCGTTTCTTTCTCGTCTCTTCATTCTCCATCATATTTTTCGCACATCTATTTTAGTTATTATTTTTCAATAATGTACTCATGCAATGATGTTATTATCGGACTTTTTTCTATAGTATCAAAAATAAAACAGAATATCATTTGAAGTGATAATTCAAAGAACTGCATTTCTCACTTACAGTGAACATTATAAAAAGGAAAACATTATTATACAAACAATTAACATCACATAACTTTTTTTTAATGAAGCAATAATTATTATCCTCTATTATTTACTAAAACCACCCAACAACTATTATTATATGAGTGTAAGACTTTGTTCTATAGAAGGTATTCTGTCTTAATATTCATTACTGAAAATAATAGTCATTCCGTTGGGGTCACTAGGGACAAAATTAATGGGGGGGGGGCTCCTTTTTTTCCTTCTTACTAGTAGTTTTGAAAACCACATGAAGATTCTGTTAAATGGTCAGTCAGCTTTCTGTTTTCTTTCTTGCTTTCTTTATTTCTTTTTTCTTTCTAGTATTATATTGAAACAGCTGCTAGAAAAGGGAGTAGTCGAATAAAGAGAGGGGGGGGTAAAAGAAAGATGTTACACGCACTTTTTAACTCTTCTATTTTGTTATCGATGCTCCCGGGTGACACCTGGTAGCTCTGCTAGTCTTCAATCAATCATTCTCCATAAGGATTGTGTTTGAATATTTATTCACCCACAAAAGGAATTATATACTGTAAAGCAAATCAACCAATGTTTCACTGATTAAAAAATACAATGCAAAACACCTAAAAGCTGGCGATTATTAAAATTTGACAAAAGTTTATGGCAGTCAAATACTTTGACGAAAGACGGGATCGTTTTATTGATGTTGTAAAAAAAAAGACTAGTTTCACTTGACTGAAGCATTTTCACTAGAAGTGTGAAAACGGTTTGTTAACAGTGTTGCCTTTACACGTCGTCGACTCGACTACGAGTTTTTACAAATATTTATTTTGCCTTCTATTTCATGTAGAAATTAGGCTACAATTCTTCTACTAAATAGCATATTATATAAATATTAACATCCACAGATTATTGTTACCTCTTTAGAAGACTCATCAGTGTGGCTTTATACAACCAACACACCAACCCTCAGTCATCACTCACTGTGAATGTCGGAGAAATTTTACTGTATTTAATTATGCTAATCAGTTTTGGTAGAATATTCAATTCTGTTTGGGGATGAATCTTGCATATTGGCTTAAGTAGAAACTGTGTTTTTCCTACATAAGTGTTCTCCCCTAGGGAAGCGAAAATATATTATATAAATATCAACATCCACAGACACATGTTTTGTCTTATGAAGACTCATCATGTTGGCTTTCTACAATAACTAAAAGTAAAAAAAAAACTTTACACTCAAACCCAATATTCTTAGTCACCACTGACTAATATGTATGTATATATATATATATATATATATATATATATATATATATATATATATATATATATATATAATGGTAATAATCCAGGTAAAAGCATCCACAGGGTAGTAATCCAAAGAATTTCAACCGGGTTTATAAAAAGTGCTCAATATCAAATAGAGCTTTATATATATATATATATATATATATATTAGACAAATATGAAAATAAAGATTGTAAAAACAAAAAATCTATTACGTCTGCAGTTGTTCAAAACAAGGTGTATTCAAATAAAAAAAAATATTTTTCACTCCTTAAGCCATGGCTTTTCAAAGAATGGATTATTATCAGCAGAGGAATACAAAGTGATAAGTTAGTAAAGGAATTACCAATGTGACCAATTCTTGGTGGATGAGAGGTGTAGGGAAGGCAGTATCTATATGGCAACAGCAAAGGATACTTAGTTTGATTTTAATGTGCGTGTACGGGAGAAATATATGGGGGTTATGGGATCAAATCCTGTTAAGTTTAATGTTCAAACCAAGTGGATTAAGCGTTTTAGGCATAACATCCACTTATCTTCATGATGTTCTATTATTTTACTAAAATTCTCTTTTCTTGTCGTTCTTTAAATTATATATACACTAGCTGTACTGACCCGACATTGCCCAGGATCCATTATGTTCAAATTTGTTTTGTAAATATTTCTATTACCACATCTTTTTTGTTAAGTTCAGTATTTAAGCTCAATAAGCAACACTAACTAATTAGAGTTACTACCTTTAGCTTATTTTTCGTTTTAGGTGTTTATTTAAGGACGTCTCCATATTAGCAAACTGCTGAACTAGATTAAGCTTGTATTTTTAAATAAATTATAGCAAAGTATGTTAGTTTATTACCAATAACATGGTGTGACAATAAAAAAAAAATGAAAATTGGCTAGTCAGAATCAAAGTTTGTTTTGCCAGTTTAAATGCTATTTAAGTTCAACTTTTAAAATCCAACCAACATAATATTATACATTAGATATATAGCCATACACAGAGAGACTGTTTTGCCGTATCACAGCTCTTTAATATAATACTAAATAATAAGGGCTCAATGCAATTGTTGTAGAGCTATTTAATAAGATAAGTTTTTTAAAAATGGTAATTGGGTGACTACACAAATGCAATCATGTTTCGCTCATAGATCTCGTCAAATCATTCAGTTTGGTGATTAAGGTCTTGCATCCCTTAGTCATAATGCTAGCAATTCTATCCCATTTATCTCTATATTAATAAAATTGTGTCTGTGTCGCCTCTATGTGATTTTTTTTAATTTACTATTAATCGATTATCTATTGAAAAAAAATTGCAATGATGTAAAGTATAAAACAAACTCTTTTAAAATCCTATTTAAAAAATAATTTAATTACGAAATTAAATCCACCATGATGCAAGTCAGCCATTTTAATCTTTTGTTAATAGTTGGAAAAAGAAGGAATGACTTACTTCGTGACCCTTTGAAATTTGATAGTAATTTGGAAGAATTTAAACTGTTGAATAGAAAATCATTTCTTAACAAGTCCTCATGTATTAAAAGTGTGAACGTTTTGGAAGCTTTTTACATCCAATAATTTTATAATTAGAGATGAAAACAACATTACCTTACCAAAATTAGTTATAGTTTTATAACAATTTGGTTCATTTAATAATTTAATGACCAAACGATACAGTAATAATTAAATTTAACCTTTAAAATCCTTTAAAAATAAATTGGTTAGAAAAAAAAACGGTATAGCTTAAGAGAAAAGTAAATAAGAAGCAAAACAAAAATGAGACTCCCAGGCAACTCCGGGTAGATGCAGCTGGTAGTGGATATAAAGAGGGGGAAGCCAGATAAATTCACTGAACCAATCCAAGTCATTGGACTGATTCGAACAAATTAGTTTGATGGTAGAGGACTACAAAAAATGTGGTAATAACCAAAATAATTGGTGTCCTTTTTTATCCGTTTTTATCCTTCCATCATGTTCTTTGATATAGAAAACTGTTCGGTTTCTGTCAAATTACTTTATCCAACTTGGACTATTTTTTAGAATGGACGCCATATTTGTAATCAGCAGCAAATTCAGCTACTAATATTAAATCTATCAACTATCATTCTTACATTTTTTTATGTTGAATACCATTGAAATATTATTACATCTTTATCTTTCATATACAACATAAATTTTTTTAATGATTCAGAAATCTTCACATTTTCTTTGATTTCATTGTGTGACGTCAAAAATCTTACTTAACCAGTGCATAAAAACATTTTCCTTTTCTTCAACATCACACCGTCTTCAGACGTTTCTAACATGTTTCTGCTACTTTTCTGTTTTTATCTATTGACTAGCAGGGCTACCCGACGTTGCCCTCTATCTCTTTACCTCTCTCTATTATTGTCTCTTTCCCCTCCCCCGTTTCCCCCTCTCTTTCTCCGCCACTCAGCACGTTCCTCTTACTGGACATATACGCACACACAAACAACTCCTTTTTATAGATTCCTTGAGAGATGAGTCGGTATAAGGGAAGTAACTCCTTGATTAAAAAGTTGCTTCTGTTTAGTTAGTACATAAATAAATGAAAAACCGACCTCCCCATACGAAATCTGTGCCAGTTTAAGATAAAAAAATGAATAATTGTTTTAATTTTAAATATTATTTATTTCAGAAAACGCTGATCAAGACTATACCAACTTTGTGGATCTTTGTTTTGTATTTTTTTAGTTTTAGATGGACATACACACATACATACGCATACACAGATAACTGCCCTTTATATAGGAGACTAGTCAGGGTACCCGACGTTGCCTGGGGCTCTCTCTTCCCTGGTCGCTCCATTTCACCGTTCCCTCTCCCCGTTGACCCCCTTCTCCCTATTGTCTTGGGCGAAAGCTGTCTCTTCTCCAGTTGCCCGCTTCACCTCAGCCCCCTCTCCCCATTGCCTGGAGCAAAAGCTGTCTCTTCCTGGGTCGCCTCCTTTCCTTTTCCCATTGCCTGGGGGCAAAAATGTGACATATTTATATTAAAGGTACCACCTCTGTCTTCGCTCTCACCCTACCTTCAAAGTATATGTAAGTTTTTGTTAAAAGAAAATTCTTATGGGTTAGTTGGATTCTAACACTCGACCTCCTGGTCGTCATTCTTTATCCGTAACTGTTATGCTACCGACACAGAGAACAAAATCTATAGGAAAATAGGTCACTTTAACGTTGTGTTTATTTTGGCAAACCGCACATGCGCACAATGTACAGATGACTGGAAAAGTTCTTTGTCAGTTCAGCACAAAGCAATCAACGTTTTTTTTCCATTTTTTGGATATTTCTCCTTTATATCATAGACCTAGCAAAGTATCCCCCCCTACGATCGTATAAGACGGCCATGGGTAAGTGGATATATTCTATATTACCATTAAACAAATTAGTGAAAATAAATTATTATTTGCGAAAAAAAAAAAAAATGGCCTATAATATATTGTATGATTTTTCTTTTGATTAACACCGGTTTGCAATTTCTGATGTCAGAGAGGCGGCTATGACAAAGTGGATATCTTCTATATTATCATTAAACAAATTCGTGAAAATAAATTATGATTGCGAATATGCTTGTATACTTAGGGTTTAAATCTACTTCACTTAATAATTACTTTAGAACCAAAAAAATGGCCTTCTTTTTACGAGGCTACTCTTCCATTCTCAAGAGATAACTTCAGTTTCTTCTTTTTTTTTTAATAATAATACAGGTTGCGGGATTTACAACCTATTCAACTTACGACTGACCGACTTTATGGTCATAAAGACCATATATATATATATATATATATATATATATATATATATATATATATATATATATACTAAAAAATATATGATCCTTCCTGCCGCATATTTTTGCTAGGCTGGGAGGATAATATAATGGTGAACGAACTACATACACTGACTTCCAAATGAGGGGGTAATGACTGGGAGAATGATATTATGACGAAGGAACAATATCCCCGCACATCCCAAAAAGGAGGAGTTAATACCTGAGAAGATGATATCATGACAACAGAATAGACAGTAGACTACCACTAAAAGGGAGAAGGTAATCCTAGGAGGATAGTATCGTGAGGAACGAACATATACTATACTGCCCCCCACCAAAGAGAGGAGGAGGGTATCATGATAAATGAAAATATACTACAATACCCCCCAAAGTAGGAAATAAGGCCTGGATGGATTCTTCTCCTCCACTGAAAAAAAGAGGTGGTAATGCCTGGTAGGATGGTATCGTGACAACAGAACAAATACTACATTACCCCCAACAAAAATAGAGGAAGTAATACCTAGAAGGATATCTCCCATAATGTAATGTCTGCAAGTATGGTATCATGGAAACAGAAAAGATACCACACTACCCCCCCCCCCCCCAAAAAAAAAAGGGGGAAGGTAGTCCCTAGGAAGATGGTCTCATGACAACAGAATAGATACTACATTACCCCCACCCTCAAAGGAGGATGTAATACCTGAGAGGATTAACCCCACCTCTGAAAAAGGGAGAAGGTAATTTCTGGGAGGCCGGTCTTATGAAAACAGAACAGATACTACACTACCCATCCCTATTAAAAACATAATACAATAATCGATTAAATCTTTTTATTTTCATTCATTTAAAAATGCCTAGTTATAAAAACATTATTTTTATAGTTCCTTGACTTTTAGGCTAAGATCAAAGTGTAGCATCTGCATCTCAGCAACATCAGACGTTTTACTGTCGACGAAACGTTATTATTATTTTCATTTTTCGTCTTCTTGTCTCATGCTTGAGGTTAGACGTTTCGTGAACGACTTCCAACTTTTCCTGTCTCTTGCCATTTCGCTTGTGCCGCCCACCATAATTAGGTCATCATGAACTGATCCCCTCCATGTCTTAAGCAGCCTATTTTGGGCCATCGACATTGATGTGGGACACACTTTGGAGCATTTCGGATTACTGACGGCAGGCGACATGTCCAAACCAATTGAGACGCCATTGTGCGACATACTTTCCTATGGAGGCTGCTAGAGTGAGACCGGCAATTTTCTCCATCCGTTGTGTAAATATGACAATGCAAATTACAAATGTATATTACAGAATATTAATTGATTAGAAACTGTTTAAAAGAATAAATATACAAATGAGGAATACCTGAAGCTGTTTGTGAATGTTTGTAGATTACTATATATACGGTATTTCAAAATGTTATGTCGTATCATAGAATTAAATAAGCATAACTCGTTTTGATATTAATATAGTTAGGATAGGTGGAAAAAACTTGCGCATTTATTTATATATATTCATATATATATATATATATATATATATATATATATATAGCCAATGTTTTAAAGATAATGAAGAGAAAATAGTAATAAAATATGATTTAAAACTGATTATAAAAATGATATAATGAGTTAAGAAAATGTTAATAAATTACAATATTATTACATTCTTACGGTAATTTAGCATGGACCGACTGAATTCCAAATCGTTTTACAACCAGTTGGTTGTAAGTTAACGACAACCTGTATTTCTTACTTAAGCCATGAAAATGAAGTTATATCAAAGTGAACATCCATTGGTGTATTAAATTAAATTTTTAAAAAATCAACGTTAATTTGTTTTTCGATAATTGTGCTCTAAACGTGGTAATTGTCAATAATCAGCATGGGGGGGCCGTGTATCTATAAGAAACTACCATGAAAAAGATGAGCCTGCCTTTATTCCGAACTTTGAGCATTTTTTTTTTTACCAGAACAATAAATAAACTCTACCGCCAACAAACACTTTTATCCGAAATGTGAGCGAAACCAAAGCAGGATATTCAAACGGTCCCTATAGTATAATTGCACTGCAAATTGCGTCACGATCTGATCAACTTAAACTTAAGAACTTATACAACAAACTGCATCCACTTAATAGTAAAAATTAAACAAGTATTTAAGGGGATGTACTTTGATATATAAATAACGTACAATGATCACCTTCTTCCTAACCAGAAACTGTTATTGATCACTCACTTTTGGAACACATGATGTAAGACAGAACAAGCAAATACTTTCCTTTATTTTCGTGATAGCAGATAATTTAGAAATAAGAGATGATGGTTACTGTTCTATGCTATGTAGTTAAGAACTGGATGATCATTTACCGTTAGATTTACATAGTAAAGTGAAGCCCCATTCGATATTTTAATTTCGTTTTTCTTTTTTCTTTTTCATGGTATTTTCAAGGTGTTGACAGAATCTGTTTTCTTTTTGCGTTAACTGTGTGGGCAAAGGGTAAAATTTTACTCTTCTTTTTGTTAACAAATTTCGTGATGATCTGCACATGTGATAGTTATAACTAATCCAAACAATTGTTTTCTTTTTCTTACGCAATATCAATTTCTTAGGGTGAGTCTTTAATCTGAAATTTTGCACGTTAAATAAACAGATAAAATTAAATCATGTTATTTTCCAATTATGCGTTTTTTTTATTTTCTTGGAAACGATTACAGTTTATTTTCTTTTGACCAAATAACCTCTAAAATAATTTTCATTATATTTTCTCATAACTCTTTCTCTCTCCCTCTATTTTTCTATCTCTCTATTTTTTTCTCTCTCTCTCTCTCTCTCTCTCTCTCTCTCTCTCTCTCTCTCTCTCTCTTATATATATATATATGATTATTCATACCGGATTAAAATATTTGGAAATCTTAGCTGCTGTTCAGTGCTTATTGAAGGCCGTAAGCTGGAGAATTGCAGATCTTGAAGAGAGAGAGATGGGCATTGGAGTGGTGATTATGAAAAAAGCGCTGAATGAAGATTTTTGCATTGGAGTGGTGATTATGAAAAAAGCGCTGAATGAAGATTTTTGCATTGGAGTGGTGATTATGAAAAAAGCGCTGAATGAAGATTTTTGCATTGGAGTGGTGATTATGAAAAAAGCGCTGAATGAAGATTTTTGCATTGGAGTGGTGATTATGAAAAAAGCGCTGAATGAAGATTTTTGCATTGGAGTGGTGATTATGAAAAAAGCGCTGAATGAAGATTTTTGCATTGGAGTGGTGATTATGAAAAAAGCGCTGAATGAAGATTTTTGCATTGGAGTGGTGATTATGAAAAAAGCGCTGAATGAAGATATTTGCATTGGAGTGGTGATTATGAAAAAAGCGCTGAATGAAGATTTTTGCTACTTCTCATACAAGAATCAGAAGGGAAAACTTCTCACCACCAAGGTCCAAGAGAACCGTCTTACGGAAGTCAAGAAACTCTTCAACAAGATAAAACATGCAACCAAGCCGGGTATGTTTTCAGACAAGAAGAACTTCTTTCAGGACCAGTTGCAAAAAAACACAGAATAACAGGTGGCTAGGCTGCAGTCTACACAAAGTCCCGCGCATCATGAAGACCAAGTTTCCTCAAACTGTGATGGTTCTTTGGGTGTGTTTCCAGCAAAGGCCACCTCATCTCAATTCAGATGGTTATACTGAGTTGCTGTCCAATGTTGTCAAGCATTGGGTGGAGAAGGTTGCTGTGGGAAAGACATACATGTGGCAGCAAGACTTAGCTCCGTGTCACAGCTTCGAGAAAACCCAAAAGTGGTTGACTAAGAACTTCTACGACTTCACCAGTCCTAACATCTTGCCCTCCAACTCGACTGATTGTAGCTCCATGGAATATTATGTGAGGGGCTCAGTTGAGAAAATCACAACCTTACCCCCTGCAATACTAAGGACAAGCTGATTGCCCCGGTCAAATTAGTGTTCAAAAGGACACTGAAGGCTGCTTGGTTCAGGTTCTGTATGGAAGCTATGGTGGAAGCTCATACAACTCTTGATAATATTTGTGCTTTTGCAAAAATTATATGTACAGGAATGATTTAATACTATATAGGTAAAGTTTTGAAACAATTCAAGAGTAAATTATCAATATTTTGTTGACAACATTTGAGCTTAATTTTATTAAGTACAGAAAATAATATTTCTTCAACTTAAAATATATGATTACAAATTGAATTTAATTATCAATAATTTGATATTCGTCCATGATCTTTTTTTTATTATTATATATTTTATCTTCTTTACAATGGAAGATCTTTCTGGCATTGTTGTCCTCTTGCTGAGATCTTTCATTATTTGTTCACACACGGATCACATGACTTTTAATGTATTTAAAAAATCAGCACATATAATTAATTTTCATTATCGATTCAGATTACTTTCTGTGTTATTTAGTAATTATAAAACTATAGGTTTTACTTACCATAATATTAATGTATACATATCCATTCGATTTAAAAAAAATAAACTTTGTTGGTGCCAGACGAGTATGGTGGCAGTTGTCATGTTTTCCACAAGCTTGTTGTGTTCAAGGAAGATAACGTTGTTTCATTATAAATGTTGGCAGTTTAGAAAAGTTTATTAATCACGATTTAATTCACTTCTCTGCATTACTCAAACTGGAATTGCATCTCGTATCCCACAAAAGACATCATCATATTGCAATTATCTCATCTTTTAGCAGACAAATATGATAGTTTAGAGTTAATTTTTCCAAATGTAGAAATCGATCTATGAATCTATAACTCATGGTGATCAATTGTTGTGTAGGAATATCTTTTCAAAGTTGAAGAGAATCAAAAATGATAAACAGGATCACCAGATTAAATAATTTAATAAGCAATGAAAATGAATTTTTGCATCAGATTGAAATTCCTGATATCATAAACAAGTTGTGAATTTAGAAATTGTCGCTTACAAGTTTTATATTATACTGGAACACCCGTTGGGTCAGTAGTAGGAAATATTTATGAAAACCTTTTGGAATTTCTAAATATTTATAAAACTCTTTTGTAATGCCATAATACTCTCTCACAATGCCATAATACTCTCTCTCTCTCTCTCTCTCTCTCTCACACACACACCCCCTCTCTATTTTTAAATTCCAAAGGTTTTTGGAATTTCCAAATATTTATAAAACTCTTTTGTGATGCTACAATACTCTCTCTCTCTCTCTCTCTCTCTCTCTCTCTCTTCCCTCCTCCTCTCTTTTTGGGATAAGACAGGATTAAATAATTCAACATTAATAATCATGAAACTTGACATTCCTGGCATAAAAAAAACAAGCGCTGTCTCTGTTTAATCTATAAATGTTCGCTTATAAGTTTTATATGATAGATGTCATTTATTGCTATCATTGCCTAAGGCAAAGGACAAATCTGACCATCATTGTATTTTTGTCATCAAAAGAAATGTTTGAGATTGTAAGTCTAAATAAAATTGCTACCATTAATTGTGTGAATTGGCAGTGGTGAAGTGGGTAACACCGTGGACTGATGACCTGGGCATTCCAAGTTCGAATCCTGTTAGTTCCATAGCACTATTTTCACTATGGAGTTTGGTAACCTCTTATTAGTACCTGTAGAAACCAATGCCAATAACAGAATCGAACCAGTCAAAAGTTGTACGATGCTAATTCATTGGAATTTGCGTTTTCCATATCACATATTATCTCTTAAAGTGTTCTTAAGATGATCAAACGTGAATGTATGGATTCATTTTTAAATCTCTATTTTCGTTTAACTATAACTTTAATAGGGAGTCATTAGTATATTTTGTTTGGATTGAGGAAATTAAAAGAAAAGGCTGCGGCACCCGATGGCACAAACTCTAGTCAAATTGAATTCTTTATAAATTTTGAAAGATATTTTTAAACATATTTGATCTATATGCACAAAAACGTGCGATAAATTAATTACAGTTTTTTTAATCTTTAGTAATGAATTTCAATAGAAAGGTTATTTAATAACAGTCGGTGTTACCTACATTTAAATACCCTTGGCCCGTTAGGGCATGTGTGTGACCACGGGAAGGGATGGTTTCAGCAACGCTTTGGGAACTTCCTTAGTTTTGTAATTAAGTTTATCAAAAGCATTAAAATCTGGAATGATTAACAATAAGGTTTATTGTCTCACAAGAGAAAAAGAATGAATAGTTTTTAGTTTAGCCATAAATCGACTATCAGAAAGGTTACTACTACTACTACTTGGTGTTGTCAATGTTTATATGCCTTTGTTCATCAGACGAGTCCAAATCTTGTAAAGAAATATTCCCCGTTACAACACTTAGTTTTATTTATCGTCTCTTTACTTAAAATATTGTCATAAAAATGACATAAAGTTGCTTTTCACAGCAACAACAACATATTCAAAGAAAAAAACAAAAGAAAACATTACTTTGTGTTAATTTGGACCCAACCAAAATTCTGTCAAGCTTTCATTTTTTTCAAAATCGCTTGCATTCTTTATAAAGTAGATAATTTATTGAATAAATACTGAAAATTTCATTAAAATTGGATAATTCTCTCATTTTTGGTGATTAAAAAAAAACTTAACACTTTCGTTTATTTACAAAAAATATGGGGCATGATCCCCTAGTGCCGGTACTATTTTTCCAATATTCAGTCAGAATGACTGGTTCTTCGATTTGTTTTATACCAGTCGAGGATACGTCCGCGACAATCAGTCTGGCAGAGGGTGGGCCACTGTGGAATCAGCTGGCCATACTCTGTCGGGGTTAGGGGTCTGTTCAATCCTAGGAGGTGCACTCTCTCAGGCTTTATCTTTCTTTGAGTAGAGGTTGGTTTATTGACAATCACCTGAGGCGCCCCTATCGGGGAATGCCAACAGGAATGTGTAAGCTATATTTGTAGAGCCAGATTACTCCTTCCCTTTTCTTGTGTGCTTGCTTTTCTATTCCCCACCTTCCGACCTTGTGCCATATCTTGCTGTGCTGGGAACAAAGTAAATATTACTCATACTGATTCGCTTATCAACTCGGATCATCTTTTAAGTTTCAATAACGAAAAGATTATTCTGTGGTTATTTTAGATTCTACAATTTAATTATTTTGTTCTTGGTGTTTTTATCAACCTTTTTTCAAAATCAATTATAATCAGGTAAGGGACATTTTTAGATCGGGCAGTATTTAGGGATATTTGAGACCGCCTTATCTTTGTTGCAACTATAACCCGGATTGGATTAAGCAAGCTCCCATCAATTTGACAAGAAGGTCCCCTATTGCTGCAGACAGGATTGATTTACAGTGTCCTCAGCCACAATTACGATCCATTCGTAATTTCAGTGACTAATGCTGAAGATGTTATATTAAAATACGAGAGAGATAACACCATACATAAATGAACCACAAGCCTGAAGAAGGCCTGAGAGCATATCGATCGAGATTTATTTTTAACTAACTCTACCTACCAAGCGTTGCCTTTAATTTTTGTTTCACCTTTTTCTTCTTTTTTTTATCTATGCCGTTTGTTTGTTGTTGTTTTTTAACCAAATTATTATTTTTAATAGGATTTTGAAAGTTAAATTTAATTATTACAATATCTTTTGATCATTAAATTATTAATTGAACCAAATCGTTATAAAAACATAAAACTATAATGTTCCTTTAATCTCTATTTATAAAATTATTGGATGTAAATAGCTTCCAACATTTCAATCTTTTATTAAATGAACATTTGCTAAGAATTTTAGAGCCAGTTTAAATGGCTTACTATTCGACAGCTTAGTTAAATGCTTCCAAATTCCTTTCGAATTTTGAAAGTAATTTATCCTGTTTTTGTTTTTTTCAACTATTAACAAAAGATTAAAATGGCTGACTTGTTTATGAATAAACGGAAATGCATTATGCTGGATTTAATTTCGTAATCAATTTATTTTGTAAATATGATTTTTATAACGTTCATTTAATACTATTGTATTTTTATATCAATAAATACTCGATTAATAATAAATAAATAATAATGTGCAAGTCATATAGAGGCGATAAACACACATACAGACACACGAGAAGTGGTCACACAATTTTATTTGTATATAGATATAAATATCAACGTTGGTGAGGACAATAGTTCAAAAAGAAAATTAGACACCTCATCTCCAAAAATCAGACAAGAATAGATTACCGGCATTCTTGTTCTATCGAATGGTAACTAAATTCCTGGTAGGCACCAATCCTATCCATGGCTGTGTGTATCTTCCTTATATATTTAGTTTTTCTGAAGCATTCTTTGGCAAAATAACTGATTTTGTCCCACTAGAAATATCAAATACTGCCTTTGCCAAAAAGGCTCATCTGCTTTTGACGTTAAGTGGCAATAGAAGCATTTAGGTTTCACTCAGTAATGGCGTCATTGACAGAGCAATCCGAGGCAACCTTGTGATGTGTTCTCCAATTCAAGTTCAAAAATGTCATTTTTTAATTGTATTATTATGACAGCTATCATCAGCTTACATTTCAGACATTTTATGTATAAATCAAACAATAATTAAAATGGTTTTATAAAAAAAAAGATTCTCTACGCATTTTTTTTTTTCATTTTTTCTCAATATTGTTAAGTTTTCCAAAGAGTTTGTGTTAAAAGATATGTTATTTACACTTGCCTCTTTTAAACTGCAAGGAAAGAGTCACATGTCAATAGTAAATGATAATAAATTGTACTTAGCTTAACACTCTATTGCAGTTTCATGGATTGTCCGATCGTCAGAAGTGTTAACATTTTATTCAAACATACTTAAATATAGCTCTATCCGAAAGGACATTGAGCCCTTTGTCCAAGATCTGCAGTCTTTATTTTGGTTTTGTACTGATTTTGAGAGATTGTTTTTCTTGCTATTATGTATATATATATATATATATATATATATATATATATATATATATATATATATATATATATATATATATATATATATATAATATTTAAATGTTGAATTAAATTAAAGGTAATTGAATTATCATTTAATAATAATCTATCATGATAATATAAAGCTCAATATATTGAATAGAGCAATCAATTCTAGAGGTGAAAGATGCGAATAAAAAATTGTAAAGATACAATATTTATTAGAATATCAAAAGTTCAGAACAAGGAGCCTCATATCCTTAATCCATGGATTTTCAAAGATAAACTCTTTTCATCAGAGGATAGAGGAAAACCGACAATGTAATTGTAAATATTATCGGCAACATTTAACTTTGAAAATTTTACATAAAATAAAAGAAAATAAAGACCAAAAGGTAAAAAGTCTTATGTTAAGATGAGAGCGTAGAGTCAGGGTGGACGCCGTCAAAAATAAAACAGCTGTTGTATTGGAAATTAATGTTTGAAAAAGAATAATACTCAAATTGTTTGCTCTGAACTTTTGATGTTCTAATAAAGATTGTATCTTTACAATTTTTTATTCGCATCTTTCATCTCTAGAAATATATATATATATATATATATATATATATATATATATATATATATAATGTATAGGCATGCACTGACAGACTTTTTTGCTGTATCACAGCTCTTCAGTGTGACTAGACATGGAGTGTTTCAACCTGAGATTTCTTTTTGGAAGTCCAAGCTTTTACACTTCCATGAAAAGGGGGGGGGCATAAATACAAAGTGTTCGAGACAAATTTGATAATCTTTTATATTCTTTTATATCAGAGACATTTGAAGTATTTAATAAATAGTAAAGTGCAATGGATAGCTGTTTCTGTTTACTATTGGTGGGTCTGAGAGCTGGAGATCATGTACGATTGAAAAGCACCTGAATCGTAATATTGTAAGAGAGTGACCTGTATCATGATGATTTGCGCTGAATTAAAAAATTTGGAAATCTTGGTTGCAGTTCAGTGAATAACTTGAAGGCCATGAGATGTGAACTTGAGAATTGCAATAGGAATGCGGTAGCAGTGACTAGCAGGCATTCTGACTATGTCCACACTATGAAATTCGTTGATGAAGCTGACAAAAAAAAAATGTGACAAGATCCAGAAAGGCAATGCAGATCTTGGCAAGAGAGATGGAGATCCGAGTAGCAACTGTAAAGAAAGTGCTGAACAAGGATCTTCACTATTCCTTATAGACAGGAGTCGCAAAAGCCAACTATTCCTTATACACAAGAGTCGCAAGAGCCAACTATTCCTCATATACAAGAGTCGCAAGAGCCAACTATTCCTCATATACAAGAGTCGCAAGATCCAACTATTCCTCATACACAAGATTCGCAAGATCCAACTATTCCTCATGCACAAGAGTCGCAAGAGCCAACTATTCCTCATACACAAGAGTCGCAAGATCCAACTATTCCTCATGCACAAGAGTCGCAAGAGCCAACTATTCCTCATGCACAAGAGTCGCAAGAGCCAACTATTCCTCATACACAAGAGTCGCAAGAGCCAACTATTCCTCATGCACAAGAGTCGCAAGAGCCAACTATTCCTCATACACAAGAGTCGCAAGAGCCAACTATTCCTCATACACAAGAGTCGCAAGAGCCAACTATTCCTCATATACAAGAGTCGCAAGATCCAACTATTCCTCATACACAAGAGTCGCAAGAGCCAACTATTCCTCATACACAAGAGTCGCAAGAGCACACTATTCCTCATATACAAGAGTCGCAAGAGCCAACTATTCCTCATATACAAGAGTCGCAAGAGCCAACTATTCCTCATACACAAGAGTCGCAAGATCCAACTATTCCTCATACACAAGAGTCGCAAGATCCAACTATTCCTCATGCACAAGAGTCGCAAGAGCCAACTATTCCTCATGCACAAGAGTCGCAAGAGCCAACTATTCCTCATGCACAAGAGTCGCAAGAGCCAACTATTCCTCATGCACAAGAGTCGCAAGAGCCAACTATTCCTCATGCACAAGAGTCGCAAGAGCCAACTATTCCTCATGCACAAGAGTCGCAAGAGCCAACTATTCCTCATGCACCAGAGTCGCAAGAGCCAACTATTCCTCATTCACCAGAGTCGCAAGATCCAACTATTCCTCATACACAAGAGTCGCAAGAGCCAACTATTCCTCATACACAAGAGTCGCAAGAGCCAACTATTCCTCATACACAAGAGTCGCAAGATCCAACTATTCCTCATACACAAGAGTCGCAAGAGCCAACTATTCCTCATACACAAGAGTCGCAAGATCCAACTATTCCTCATACACAAGAGTCGCAAGAGCCAACTATTCCTCATACACAAGAGTCGCAAGATCCAACTATTCCTCATATACAAGAGTCGCAAGAGCCAACTATTCCTCATACACAAGAGTCGCAAGAGCCAACTATTCCTCATACACAAGAGTCGCAAGAGCACACTATTCCTCATATACAAGAGTCGCAAGAGCCAACTATTCCTCATACACAAGAGTCGCAAGAGCACACTATTCCTCATATACAAGAGTCGCAAGAGCCAACTATTCCTCATACACAAGAGTCGCAAGATCCAACTATTCCTCATACACAAGAGTCGCAAGAGCCAACTATTCCTCATACACAAGAGTCGCAAGAGCCAACTATTCCTCATACACAAGAGTCGCAAGAGCCAACTATTCCTCATACACAAGAGTCGCAAGAGCCAACTATTCCTCATACACAAGAGTCGCAAGAGCACACTATTCCTCATATACAAGAGTCGCAAGAGCCAACTATTCCTCATACACAAGAGTCGCAAGAGCCAACTATTCCTCATATACAAGAGTCGCAAGAGCCAACTATTCCTCATACACAAGAGTCGCAAGAGCCAACTATTCCTCATACACAAGAGTCGCAAGATCCAACTATTCCTCATGCACAAGAGTCGCAAGAGCCAACTATTCCTCATGCACAAGAGTCGCAAGAGCCAACTATTCCTCATGCACAAGAGTCGCAAGAGCCAACTATTCCTCATGCACAAGAGTCGCAAGAGCCAACTATTCCTCATGCACAAGAGTCGCAAGAGCCAACTATTCCTCATGCACAAGAGTCGCAAGAGCCAACTATTCCTCATGCACCAGAGTCGCAAGAGCCAACTATTCCTCATGCACCAGAGTCGCAAGATCCAACTATTCCTCATACACAAGAGTCGCAAGAGCCAACTATTCCTCATACACAAGAGTCGCAAGAGCCAACTATTCCTCATACACAAGAGTCGCAAGATCCAACTATTCCTCATACACAAGAGTCGCAAGAGCCAACTATTCCTCATACACAAGAGTCGCAAGATCCAACTATTCCTCATACACAAGAGTCGCAAGAGCCAACTATTCCTCATACACAAGAGTCGCAAGATCCAACTATTCCTCATATACAAGAGTCGCAAGAGCCAACTATTCCTCATACACAAGAGTCGCAAGATCCAACTATTCCTCATACACAAGAGTCGCAAGATCCAACTATTCCTCATGCACAAGAGTCGCAAGAGCCAACTATTCCTCATGCACAAGAGTCGCAAGAGCCAACTATTCCTCATACACAAGAGTCGCAAGATCCAACTATTCCTCATACACAAGAGTCGCAAGAGCCAACTATTCCTCATACACAAGAGTCGCAAGATCCAACTATTCCTCATACACAAGAGTCGCAAGATCCAACTATTCCTCATGCACAAGAGTCGCAAGAGCCAACTATTCCTCATGCACAAGAGTCGCAAGAGCCAACTATTCCTCATGCACAAGAGTCGCAAGAGCCAACTATTCCTCATGCACAAGAGTCGCAAGAGCCAACTATTCCTCATGCACAAGAGTCGCAAGAGCCAACTATTCCTCATGCACAAGAGTCGCAAGAGCCAACTATTCCTCATGCACAAGAGTCGCAAGAGCCAACTATTCCTCATGCACAAGAGTCGCAAGAGCCAACTATTCCTCATGCACCAGAGTCGCAAGAGCCAACTATTCCTCATGCACCAGAGTCGCAAGATCCAACTATTCCTCATGCACAAGAGTCGCAAGATCCAACTATTCCTCATGCACAAGAGTCGCAAGATCCAACTATTCCTCATGCACAAGAGTCGCAAGAGCCAACTATTCCTCATTCACCAGAGTCGCAAGAGCCAACTATTCCTCATGCACCAGAGTCGCAAGAGCCAACTATTCCTCATGCTCAAGAGTCGCAAGAGCCAACTATTCCTCATGCACCAGAGTCGCAAGAGCCAACTATTCCTCATGCACCAGAGTCGCAAGAGCCAACTATTCCTCATGCACCAGAGTCGCAAGAGCCAACTATTCCTCATGCACCAGAGTCGCAAGAGCCAACTATTCCTCATGCACCAGAGTCGCAAGATCCAACTATTCCTCATGCACCAGAGTCGCAAGAGCCAACTATTCCTCATGCACCAGAGTCGCAAGAGCCAACTATTCCTCATGCACCAGAGTCGCAAGAGCCAACTATTCCTCATGCACCAGAGTCGCAAGAGACAACTATTCCTCATGCACAAGAGTCGCAAAAGCCAACTATTCCTTATACACAAGAGTCGCAAGAGCCAACTATTCCTCATATACAAGAGTCGCAAGAGCCAACTATTCCTCATATACAAGAGTCGCAAGATCCAACTATTCCTCATACACAAGAGTAGCAAGAGCCAACTATTCCTCATACACAAGAGTCGCAAGAGCACACTATTCCTCATATACAAGAGTCGCAAGAGCCAACTATTCCTCATATACAAGAGTCGCAAGAGCCAACTATTCCTCATACACAAGAGTCGCAAGATCCAACTATTCCTCATACACAAGAGTCGCAAGATCCAACTATTCCTCATGCACAAGAGTCGCAAGAGCCAACTATTCCTCATGCACAAGAGTCGCAAGAGCCAACTATTCCTCATGCACAAGAGTCGCAAGAGCCAACTATTCCTCATGCACAAGAGTCGCAAGAGCCAACTATTCCTCATGCACAAGAGTCGCAAGAGCCAACTATTCCTCATGCACAAGAGTCGCAAGAGCCAACTATTCCTCATGCACCAGAGTCGCAAGAGCCAACTATTCCTCATGCACCAGAGTCGCAAGATCCAACTATTCCTCATACACAAGAGTCGCAAGAGCCAACTATTCCTCATACACAAGAGTCGCAAGAGCCAACTATTCCTCATACACAAGAGTCGCAAGATCCAACTATTCCTCATACACAAGAGTCGCAAGAGCCAACTATTCCTCATACACAAGAGTCGCAAGATCCAACTATTCCTCATACACAAGAGTCGCAAGAGCCAACTATTCCTCATACACAAGAGTCGCAAGATCCAACTATTCCTCATATACAAGAGTCGCAAGAGCCAACTATTCCTCATACACAAGAGTCGCAAGAGCCAACTATTCCTCATACACAAGAGTCGCAAGAGCACACTATTCCTCATATACAAGAGTCGCAAGAGCCAACTATTCCTCATACACAAGAGTCGCAAGAGCACACTATTCCTCATATACAAGAGTCGCAAGAGCCAACTATTCCTCATACACAAGAGTCGCAAGATCCAACTATTCCTCATACACAAGAGTCGCAAGAGCCAACTATTCCTCATACACAAGAGTCGCAAGAGCCAACTATTCCTCATACACAAGAGTCGCAAGAGCCAACTATTCCTCATACACAAGAGTCGCAAGAGCCAACTATTCCTCATACACAAGAGTCGCAAGAGCACACTATTCCTCATATACAAGAGTCGCAAGAGCCAACTATTCCTCATACACAAGAGTCGCAAGAGCCAACTATTCCTCATATACAAGAGTCGCAAGAGCCAACTATTCCTCATACACAAGAGTCGCAAGATCCAACTATTCCTCATACACAAGAGTCGCAAGATCCAACTATTCCTCATGCACAAGAGTCGCAAGAGCCAACTATTCCTCATGCACAAGAGTCGCAAGAGCCAACTATTCCTCATGCACAAGAGTCGCAAGAGCCAACTATTCCTCATGCACAAGAGTCGCAAGAGCCAACTATTCCTCATGCACAAGAGTCGCAAGAGCCAACTATTCCTCATGCACAAGAGTCGCAAGAGCCAACTATTCCTCATGCACCAGAGTCGCAAGAGCCAACTATTCCTCATGCACCAGAGTCGCAAGATCCAACTATTCCTCATACACAAGAGTCGCAAGAGCCAACTATTCCTCATACACAAGAGTCGCAAGAGCCAACTATTCCTCATACACAAGAGTCGCAAGATCCAACTATTCCTCATACACAAGAGTCGCAAGAGCCAACTATTCCTCATACACAAGAGTCGCAAGATCCAACTATTCCTCATACACAAGAGTCGCAAGAGCCAACTATTCCTCATACACAAGAGTCGCAAGATCCAACTATTCCTCATATACAAGAGTCGCAAGAGCCAACTATTCCTCATACACAAGAGTCGCAAGATCCAACTATTCCTCATACACAAGAGTCGCAAGATCCAACTATTCCTCATGCACAAGAGTCGCAAGAGCCAACTATTCCTCATGCACAAGAGTCGCAAGAGCCAACTATTCCTCATACACAAGAGTCGCAAGATCCAACTATTCCTCATACACAAGAGTCGCAAGAGCCAACTATTCCTCATACACAAGAGTCGCAAGATCCAACTATTCCTCATACACAAGAGTCGCAAGATCCAACTATTCCTCATGCACAAGAGTCGCAAGAGCCAACTATTCCTCATGCACAAGAGTCGCAAGAGCCAACTATTCCTCATGCACAAGAGTCGCAAGAGCCAACTATTCCTCATGCACAAGAGTCGCAAGAGCCAACTATTCCTCATGCACAAGAGTCGCAAGAGCCAACTATTCCTCATGCACAAGAGTCGCAAGAGCCAACTATTCCTCATGCACAAGAGTCGCAAGAGCCAACTATTCCTCATGCACAAGAGTCGCAAGAGCCAACTATTCCTCATGCACCAGAGTCGCAAGAGCCAACTATTCCTCATGCACCAGAGTCGCAAGATCCAACTATTCCTCATGCACAAGAGTCGCAAGATCCAACTATTCCTCATGCACAAGAGTCGCAAGATCCAACTATTCCTCATGCACAAGAGTCGCAAGAGCCAACTATTCCTCATGCACCAGAGTCGCAAGAGCCAACTATTCCTCATGCACCAGAGTCGCAAGAGCCAACTATTCCTCATGCTCAAGAGTCGCAAGAGCCAACTATTCCTCATGCACCAGAGTCGCAAGAGCCAACTATTCCTCATGCACCAGAGTCGCAAGAGCCAACTATTCCTCATGCACCAGAGTCGCAAGAGCCAACTATTCCTCATGCACCAGAGTCGCAAGAGCCAACTATTCCTCATGCACCAGAGTCGCAAGATCCAACTATTCCTCATGCACCAGAGTCGCAAGAGCCAACTATTCCTCATGCACCAGAGTCGCAAGAGCCAACTATTCCTCATGCACCAGAGTCGCAAGAGCCAACTATTCCTCATGCACCAGAGTCGCAAGAGCCAACTATTCCTCATGCACCAGAGTCGCAAGAGACAACTATTCCTCATGCACCAGAGTCGCAAGAGCCAACTATTCCTCATGCACCAGAGTCGCAAGAGCCAACTATTCCTCATGCACCAGAGTCGCAAGAGCCAACTATTCCTCATGCACCAGAGTCGCAAGAGCCAACTATTCCTCATGCACCAGAGTCGCAAGAGCCAACTATTCCTCATGCACCAGAGTCGCAAGAGCCAACTATTCCTCATGCACCAGAGTCGCAAGAGCCAACTATTCCTCATGCACCAGAGTCGCAAGAGCCAACTATTCCTCATGCACCAGAGTCGCAAGAGCCAACTATTCCTCATGCACCAGAGTCGCAAGATCCAACTATTCCTCATGCACCAGAGTCGCAAGAGCCAACTATTCCTCATGCACCAGAGTCGCAAGAGCCAACTATTCCTCATGCACCAGAGTCGCAAGAGCCAACTATATCTCATGCACCAGAGTCGCAAGAGCCAACTATTCCTCATGCACAAGAGTCGCAAGAGCCAACTATTCCTCATGCACAAGAGTCGCAAGATCCAACTATTCCTCATGCACAAGAGTCGCAAGAGCCAACTATTCCTCATGCACAAGAGTCGCAAGAGCCAACTATTCCTCATGCACAAGAGTCGCAAGAGCCAACTATTCCTCATGCACAAGAGTCGCAAGAGCCAACTATTCCTCATGCACAAGAGTCGCAAGAGCCAACTATTCCTCATGCACAAGAGTCGCAAGAGCCAACTATTCCTCATGCACAAGAGTCGCAAGAGCCAACTATTCCTCATGCACAAGAGTCGCAAGAGCCAACTATTCCTCATGCACAAGAGTCGCAAGAGCCAACTATTCCTCATGCACAAGAGTCGCAAGAGCCAACTATTCCTCATGCACAAGAGTCGCAAGAGCCAACTATTCCTCATGCACAAGAGTCGCAAGAGCCAACTATTCCTCATGCACAAGAGTCGCAAGAGCCAACTATTCCTCATGCACAAGAGTCGCAAGAGCCAACTATTCCTCATGCACAAGAGTCGCAAGAGCCAACTATTCCTCATGCACAAGAGTCGCAAGAGCCAACTATTCCTCATGCACAAGAGTCGCAAGAGCCAACTATTCCTCATGCACAAGAGTCGCAAGAGCCAACTATTCCTCATGCACAAGAGTCGCAAGAGCCAACTATTCCTCATGCACAAGAGTCGCAAGAGCCAACTATTCCTCATGCACAAGAGTCGCAAGAGCCAACTATTCCTCATGCACAAGAGTCGCAAGAGCCAACTATTCCTCATGCACCAGAGTCGCAAGAGCCAACTATTCCTCATGCACAAGAGTCGCAAGATCCAACTATTCCTCATGCACAAGAGTCGCAAGAGCCAACTATTCCTCATGCACAAGAGTCGCAAGAGCCAACTATTCCTCATGCACAAGAGTCGCAAGAGCCAACTATTCCTCATGCACAAGAGTCGCAAGAGCCAACTATTCCTCATGCACAAGAGTCGCAAGAGCCAACTATTCCTCATGCACAAGAGTCGCAAGAGCCAACTATTCCTCATTCACAAGAGTCGCAAGAGCCAACTATTCCTCATGCACAAGAGTCGCAAGATCCAACTATTCCTCATGCACAAGAGTCGCAAGATCCAACTATTCCTCATGCACAAGAGTCGCAAGATCCAACTATTCCTCATGCACAAGAGTCGCAAGATCCAACTATTCCTCATGCACAAGAGTCGCAAGAGCCAACTATTCCTCATGCACAAGAGTCGCAAGAGCCAACTATTCCTCATGCACAAGAGTCGCAAGAGCCAACTATTCCTCATGCACAAGAGTCGCAAGAGCCAACTATTCCTCATGCACAAGAGTCGCAAGAGCCAACTATTCCTCATGCACAAGAGTCGCAAGAGCCAACTATTCCTCATGCACAAGAGTCGCAAGAGCCAACTATTCCTCATGCACAAGAGTCGCAAGAGCCAACTATTCCTCATGCACAAGAGTCGCAAGAGCCAACTATTCCTCATGCACAAGAGTCGCAAGAGCCAACTATTCCTCATGCACAAGAGTCGCAAGAGCCAACTATTCCTCATGCACAAGAGTCGCAAGAGCCAACTATTCCTCATGCACAAGAGTCGCAAGAGCCAACTATTCCTCATGCACAAGAGTCGCAAGAGCCAACTATTCCTCATGCACAAGAGTCGCAAGAGCCAACTATTCCTCATGCACAAGAGTCGCAAGAGCCAACTATTCCTCATGCACAAGAGTCGCAAGAGCCAACTATTCCTCATGCACAAGAGTCGCAAGAGCCAACTATTCCTCATGCACAAGAGTCGCAAGAGCCAACTATTCCTCATGCACAAGAGTCGCAAGAGCCAACTATTCCTCATGCACAAGAGTCGCAAGAGCCAACTATTCCTCATGCACAAGAGTCGCAAGAGCCAACTATTCCTCATGCACAAGAGTCGCAAGAGCCAACTATTCCTCATGCACAAGAGTCGCAAGATCCAACTATTCCTCATGCACAAGAGTCGCAAGAGCCAACTATTCCTCATGCACAAGAGTCGCAAGAGCCAACTATTCCTCATGCACAAGAGTCGCAAGAGCCAACTATTCCTCATGCACAAGAGTCGCAAGATCCAACTATTCCTCATGCACAAGAGTCGCAAGAGCCAACTATTCCTCATGCACAAGAGTCGCAAGAGCCAACTATTCCTCATGCACAAGAGTCGCAAGAGCCAACTATTCCTCATGCACAAGAGTCGCAAGAGCCAACTATTCCTCATGCACAAGAGTCGCAAGAGCCAACTATTCCTCATGCACAAGAGTCGCAAGAGCCAACTATTCCTCATTCACAAGAGTCGCAAGAGCCAACTATTCCTCATGCACAAGAGTCGCAAGATCCAACTATTCCTCATGCACAAGAGTCGCAAGATCCAACTATTCCTCATGCACAAGAGTCGCAAGATCCAACTATTCCTCATGCACAAGAGTCGCAAGATCCAACTATTCCTCATGCACAAGAGTCGCAAGAGCCAACTATTCCTCATGCACAAGAGTCGCAAGAGCCAACTATTCCTCATGCACAAGAGTCGCAAGAGCCAACTATTCCTCATGCACAAGAGTCGCAAGAGCCAACTATTCCTCATGCACAAGAGTCGCAAGAGCCAACTATTCCTCATGCACAAGAGTCGCAAGAGCCAACTATTCCTCATGCACAAGAGTCGCAAGAGCCAACTATTCCTCATGCACAAGAGTCGCAAGAGCCAACTATTCCTCATGCACAAGAGTCGCAAGAGCCAACTATTCCTCATGCACAAGAGTCGCAAGAGCCAACTATTCCTCATGCACAAGAGTCGCAAGAGCCAACTATTCCTCATGCACAAGAGTCGCAAGAGCCAACTATTCCTCATGCACAAGAGTCGCAAGAGCCAACTATTCCTCATGCACAAGAGTCGCAAGAGCCAACTATTCCTCATGCACAAGAGTCGCAAGAGCCAACTATTCCTCATGCACAAGTCGCAAGAGCCAACTATTCCTCATGCACAAGAGTCGCAAGAGCCAACTATTCCTCATGCACAAGAGTCGCAAGAGCCAACTATTCCTCATGCACAAGAGTCGCAAGAGCCAACTATTCCTCATGCACAAGAGTCGCAAGAGCCAACTATTCCTCATGCACAAGAGTCGCAAGAGCCAACTATTCCTCATGCACAAGAGTCGCAAGAGCCAACTATTCCTCATGCACAAGAGTCGCAAGAGCCAACTATTCCTCATGCACAAGTCGCAAGAGCCAACTATTCCTCATGCACAAGAGTCGCAAGAGCCAACTATTCCTCATGCACAAGAGTCGCAAGAGCCAACTATTCCTCATGCACAAGAGTCGCAAGAGCCAACTATTCCTCATGCACAAGAGTCGCAAGAGCCAACTATTCCTCATGCACAAGAGTCGCAAGAGCCAACTATTCCTCATGCACAAGAGTCGCAAGAGCCAACTATTCCTCATGCACAAGAGTCGCAAGAGCCAACTATTCCTCATGCACAAGAGTCGCAAGAGCCAACTATTCCTCATGCACAAGAGTCGCAAGAGCCAACTATTCCTCATGCACAAGAGTCGCAAGAGCCAACTATTCCTCATGCACAAGAGTCGCAAGAGCCAACTATTCCTCATGCACAAGAGTCGCAAGAGCCAACTATTCCTCATGCACAAGAGTCGCAAGAGCCAACTATTCCTCATGCACAAGAGTCGCAAGAGCCAACTATTCCTCATGCACAAGAGTCGCAAGAGCCAACTATTCCTCATGCACAAGAGTCGCAAGAACCAACTACTCATTACCAAAGCTTGAGAGAACCGCCTTACAAAAGCCAAGAAACTCCTCCACAAGATCAAACACCCAATTGAGCCGGGGATACTCTGGTTCTTTCTCAGGACAAGTTTCACAACGTGCAGAACAACATGTTACTAGCTTACAGTTTGCACAAAGTCCCTAGCATCATGAAAGACCAAGTTGCTTGAAACTGTGATGCTCGTTAGGGATGTTTCCAGGGAAGCCCACTTCATACCCCCCCCCACATTTTCATACCCCCCCCCCCCTTCCCACACACATTTTTGAAAAAGGACTCAGACTCAATTCAGATGGCTATATGGAGTTGCTGTCCACTGTTGTCAAGTGCTTGATGGAAAAGCAATACATGTGGCAGCAGGACCTAGCTCCGTGTTACACCGCCAGGAAAACCCACAAATAGCTGTCTGACAACTTCTATGACTTTACCAATCCTAATATTCCCCCTTCTTCAACTCAGTTAATTGCAATCCCTATGGACTTTTCTATGTGGGGCGTAGCTGAGAAAAACACAACCGTCTCATACCGCCTGCAATCCCGAGGATGAACTAATTACCAAGATCAAACTGGTATTCAGGAATCTCTCGAAGGATGCCATGAAGGCCACATGCTCCACGTTCAGGTCCCAGAAGCCGTGGTGAAGACTCGAGGCGGTTTCTTCGAGTGAGCTTTATTCAGGAAAAGATATTCTAAGAGATACACTCTAAATTTTGAGAATACATCAATTATTGGTCAAGATATGATTTTTTTTCTTTCTTTTCAAAAAATGTCAAATTTTTTTTTTAAACATCTCGTAGTCATCCATGAACATACTGTGTCACTGTATCACAGCTCTTTGGTGTTGCGAGACATGTGAATGCTTCAGGCTGTGATTGAAAGGTCTTATCCATTTCGCCACCGGCACAAACAAAAAATAGAAATCTTACTGTTTATATAAGCAATGTCATCACCCGAGGAGTATCTCAATTTGTTTTTACAAATAGATTTGCATTATCGCTGTATCACAGCTCTTCAGTGTGGCTAGACATATATAACCAGTGGTCTGCTTTGAGGTTGGGCATGCGATAGTTTCTACTGAATCACTTATGAATTTAATTAGTAGGAATCATTTGTGTTTGTCACGTTTGTAAAAAAAACTGCCAGTGAGATAATCGCGCCGGGAAAATATGATTAATCATAATTTGCGAAGAAAACATTCAATATGTTAATGAAGGTTCATCTCGATGTTATAACTATTTCATGCATGACACGATTTACATCATGTTCAGCCATTAAAAAAATGATCTACTATTTAATGACCGGGTTTACATTGGTTTGTACAATTTCCTATTGAGATCTGAAATACTACATCAAGAAATACAAATACATTTTATTACTTTAGTTATTTTTTGCTATAGTTCAACAATAACGTCCTATACTACAGGTCACTTCATGCCGCAGCTGAGAAGCACAACGAGTCACCGATTGAAAAAGACTGTACAATGCTAATATACAGTTCAGATGTCATCACAGGCACAAACAGTCACTTTTTAGTCTAATTAAATTGAAAACCTAATTAAAGAGCAATTGTGTTGAATCCATGACATATACTATACATGGTGCAGAGATAAGAAGATGTGTTGAAAAATAAATAAATGAAAATACATATGTGAATCATATACAGGGTGTCCCTAAATAGATGTATACACCCTTTAAATCGTTATAACTCATTCAATTGACTGATTTTGACTTGCAAACAAGATTGATAGAAGGGTAGAAGAGTAAGAATACACATTTAAAAATGCTGACTGTAAAATTAACAAAAACAATTAACTTTTAATAAAGGTAATTTCAGAATGTTCCCAAATTTACCCTAACTCAGGCATAGGTTCGAGTTCAGGTTAATTTATAAAGATGGAAGAGGAAAAGCTGCAAGAAGTTTGTACATTCATTTCTCCATGCTTTGCAAGGTGTATTGAGCAGAATGGGTTGGGGCTAGAGTACATCTTTTTGGGACACCCTGTATTTTACCAGACATCTTAATTACCACTTTGTTTTGTTTAATACTTATCAGTTTCCACAAAAAATACATATTTTCATTTATTTATCTTTCAAAAGGAAAGGATGACTGGAATTTGAGGCTGTCCACGCAAGATAGATCAATAAGGCTTTCTTTTTCGTTCATGCTTTAATTATTTCATAAAAAATTTAATAATGTCTCAACTTTTCTGCAGACCATGAAAAATTTTGCACGGACCATGAATTGTTTGTTGGCGACCATTAGAGGACAACTGTATTATAAGATAAGCTGATTTAAGATCATAAGAAATGTGTAATTCCTGTTATAAATTGGTTAATACATTTTATAAATGACTAAAAATAATATAATGTTTTGAAATCTATATAATAATATGCTAAAGAAATTACATCTTCGTATGTACATTATCACCCTCAAACCCCTTTTTCAAAGATGGGACGACACGATCGCTGAAGATGTAATTCAAAAAAAAGACATTTTCTTTTTAATTTCATCTGATGTTGATGTTGTGTCAAATGTTAAACTCAAACTAAAGTACTAGGTACGTGCAAAATCTCTGGCCGATTCCCAAAATGAAAAACATTTTGACCCCCCCTTTACTTAAAAATACACTAAAATTCAGGAAATCAACCAATTTTACTGAAATTTTCAATATTTATTAATCAACAATCACGGAATATAATGAAACCATTATTTTTTTTAAAATCTTAGTGAAAATGTATTATTTTTTAAAAAGAAAATACACCTTTACTAAAGTTATATTTTTATATATTAATAAAAAAAAAATGCATGATTTTTTAACTGTTACTTATGTAAATAAAGGATCGTAGATGTTAACAATTAAATTTTTTTTTCAAAATATTTCGTATATATTACGAAAAAGGCCAGTAAATACCGTGTTAATAAAATCACTATAACTCGAAGAAAAATAAATTTTTTGAATTAGCGATATTATTATTGAATAAAGCATTGTTTAATCAATATTTTCACCAAAAAAATAATATAATTGCAAAAAATATTTCATGTGATTTTAATGATTAGAGTTTTTGGAAAAATAAAAAATGCGACATAATTATATTTCTCTTTTATAGAGGAACGTGGCATCATCAGCGCAAGAAATTTTTTTTATAATCTTGAAAATAAACCAAAAATTGACAAATTTGAGATCCAGGAACTTAACGAAAAAAAGAATTAAAAAAATTGAATAATTTCTACTAACGATGAACTTTCATTAGTATGGTAGCCCCGTTCTGTAATAACCAGGTGGGATTAGCAATCACTCACTTTTACAGCGCAAAATTTTTTATTTTTTTTTAGAGATTCAACAATTTCGTTCATTTCACAATTCATCGTCAATTATTTGGAAAGATTTGTATTTGTTTTGTCTTTTTTTCATTAATAAATATTTAAGTTAAAAACAATTATTTATTAATAAATAAAGAGAATTCAAACATCACATTTTCTTTCAAAATTGAATTCTGTTTATCAATAAATAACTGTTTTAACTTTTTTTTCAATGAATAAATTGTCAGTGTAGTCATTGACTTTAATATACTTTTTCACACTTAAAATTAAAAAAATAAAAACACTTTATTTTTAAAAGAATCAATGTAATTTATCGTTACGACACGTTAAGAATAAATCGAGTAACTAAAGTTTTAAATCATGTAAAAAGAAATTGATAAAATTGACGCAGTTCGTAACGTAAAAATATTTTAACATTTAAAAAATAGTTTTATTTCAAATTCTAAGGAAAAACATTGGTAAAAACAGACGTCATCCATAATTTCAGAGTATTACTAAATTAAAAACTGAACCTTTTCAGTTAAAAATAATTGCGTACACTCACAAATAATTAAATAAGCATTTCCTTTTTTTATTATAAAAAATAAGGGTACTTAAATTTGTTTATAACCTTAAAAAGAATAAAGAAATTAATGGATAATAATTTTTCAACTTCTATAAACTATTATTACATTTTTATATATAAAGTTAAAATTGATAAATTATGACATTTTTGTCTTCCATATATTTTGCATAGTAATAGTCATTTTGTAAACAACGTCCTTTTCCGATGAAGTTATGGAGGATTATACTCATTTATCACATTTGAAGGCATAATTTTGCTAATTTTTAGTCAAACTTGGGATTTTTTTTTTTTAATTCAGTGTCTTATGACTTTAATTTAATAATTAGCTTTGAAATAGTTCTCAAAAACTTATATTTATCTTTTAAGGGATTTTTACAAGTAATTTTTTCAAAGTTCAAAATTCATTGAATTTTGGGGGGTTTTGACCGTCGTAATTACATATTTTATTATAATTTATTTTTCACACGTAAATATGCAGTTTTTTTCATTTAGATATTAAGTTTAGGCTTTTATCTTTCAAACACAATCAAAGTTTACACGGAAACTAATTAAATAATTAATGGTAAGCGCTTTTTAATAAGCATAGGCCGTACAAGAGACGGCCATTTTTGCACGTACCTATAAAGTACACTTTCTTGGCCCTTGGACAATGATCAAAGTGTAAAAGTGTAGTATCTGTTCTGTCCAAAGATGGTCCAATAATATTGTGGGGTCTTCGTTCACACCGGACGTCCATAGAATGGAAATATGTCACAAACTTTTTTGGAGATAGACCCCCATAACCAGATGTATTCTGAAACTACATTGACCAGAGTGCTTAGATAAGTATATTTCAGTTTGAACAAAGGTCATACAATGATATTGTAGTGTTAGCGTTTACACGTCCATAAAATAAAAAGATATCACAAACGCCTACAAGGGTAACAATATACAACAGATGTAGGATATACTGTGGAATTTCCACGGGCTCCGCTAGTATTAAATAATTATTTGTAATGAACATGAAGGTGAACAGCTCTGCAAAAGACACTTATGTTTTGTGACATTCATCGGGAGGGGGGGGGGGACTATCCTATGTCCCCGTCCCCTCAAAATGGCACCCGTGTCAGACCTAATTTATCAGTGTTACCGTGAATCTCAAGGGAATATGCAAATTTCTGAATGAGCTTCACAGCGAGATTCACGTCTGGAGGGAAGATAAATTGAACAGTCTGACGAGAGAGGACGATTTTTTGTTTCAAGTTTGTGAGACGTGTTTGGCTTGCTGCAGTCGGTCGAGTATTTTGTTACATTATCACATCGAGGCGAACCTACTTGAAAATATTAAGTTTTACCTTTGTACATTTGGATTCCTCAATACAAGTCAGTTATCTCCCTTGACTGTTGTTGAATTATTCAAGGTCATGAAATTTTAGAATTGCATGTCCGTTGGCAATATTTAATGGGACAGAAATAGCAATACTGCACAGGTTGAATTTTTTGTTGTTTATTGTTTGTTTGCATTAAGAGGAATTGCAAAGTTAACAAATTATTTTTTTTATTGTATGAATAAATATAGGTAAGAAAAAGAAACGTATAGCGTGCAAAGATTTATTTTCTCTTCGTTCTTTTAAACAAATTAATGGCATTTTCAATGATTATTGACTACTTGTATATTTAATAACTTACATAAATTATTTTTCTTCGAGCAGTTTCTGAGAAAACACGATACGTGTAAATAAAATTATCCATAATTTCTCACATAAAGCGAAACGGCAGATGAATTGTGAAGATTGAAAATCAAAGATAATTGAGGTGTTTTAAACAGCGAGTCTGGTTGCATGTTTTTTGACGATAGTTAAATTAATGTTTTTCTTGTTTTAACATTCTTTATTTTTATTTGATTTTGGACACTTCTGAAATGAGTTTTAATTTAATAATCAAGAAATTTTAATTTTGGAAGATAAAAAAAAATCGTTCCATCATTTTGGAATTATTAAAAAGCAATGATCATAAAGTACATGACTTGTGTGCCCTCAATGCATGCCACTGATATAACAAGAATACCAACGTTTCCAACAAAAAAGAACCAAATTCAGAGAATAGATCTTTGACAAAGGACTCAATATCCTATTGGATAGAGCTATATAAATAATAAATGATAAAATGTACTTAGCTGAAGAATTTACTGTTGTTTCTGTATAAATTTTTTGTGCTACTACTTGTGTTTTGCACTTTTTTTATCTGTACCAGTGGATAGATTTTTAAAAAATATGTGAAATGCAATAAATGCTGTTAATTGTTCAGGTTTGCTTTTCGATTGATTCCAGTTGGGTACACTTCTAATGAAACTGCAGTACAGTGTTAAGCAAAGGACATTTTATTATCATTTATTATATGTTAGTAATCGGACGATTCCAATATTTTTCTCAATCCGATACAATTACTGAATCTGTTCTAAATCCCGATTCCGATACAAAAATCGCACTAAAAAGTAGAATTTTATCTTTTTTTTTTTGGAGGGTGGGTGGGGGGTTAACGGAGAGTCCTCATCTACTTATAAATGTCGATATAATTTTCTTTTTAATGTGACAAACTTCTTAATGTTTTCTTTTTATGTATTGAATCCAAGATTTTGATAAACTCATTGTGAGATTTTCATCTATATTTTTCACATGTGGCATTTTTCCTATTCATCCACTCGTACCATTTTTTTCGGTGCCATTTTTACCTAAATTCGTTACTATGTTGTATAAATTTTAGTTTTACTGGTAGTTTAAAATCGATAAATAGTTATTATTTTATCGTTAGTACCAGCAATAGAAAATTAAGTTTTAAACAAAAAAATTTTAAGGAATCGTTTTTAGAATTGAAATCGGAAATTAGACTCAAACTTTTCTGATTCCCATACCCTCAAAAGTTCTATTTTTTCTGATTCCTGATTCCAAAATTTTCAAAATTAAACACAAATAGAAATCAGTCTGACATATCGATATTTGATTCAAAGTAGCCTTCTTTTTTTTTTAATATTTTTTCCACTGTTATTAGCACAAATATAATTTATGTTGATTCATTTTTTTCTGATAATACTGGGCCAACTAAGAATAATTTTAAAATGGAGACATTTTTCCTTACTTACCTAAACAGAAGAGTAAACTTAAGCCCTTCATAAAAATAAACATTTTACCATTTTCTCTTTCTACTTCAGCTATCTGATAACCAATTACTTGTGTTTAAAATAAACATTAAATTATTTCATTCTTACTCTAATACTAGGCAACATATTTTCCTTCTAAATTCCACTTACAGTTGTTTCTATAAGATGCTACAAGAGGTAAATCATTTTGAATGATGTATTTTTAAGGACACAAGGAGCCTTGCGATTGCTTTATTATACAGGCAGCAATCTGTTTCATGCCCGATATTTGTGACTTTGATTTCTTCATCTAATATATAAGAATCATATTTTATTTCCCCACCATCCCAAAATCCATCTTTCTAAGCCCTTCCACCTTTTTTTCTGCCTACCCTATTTCCCAACCCTATGAACTACTTAAACCATCGTGTATATGACACAACATCCAGTGATGAAACCCCAATTTAGGAGATTTGCAGAGTTACCCATAAATTACCATCATTCCCAGGCTCACTCAGAGACTCGGGGGTTGCAGTGATTGTCACAGCCCCAGCTATGGCCCCTAGTCAGCTATGGGTCCAGATCATCTATTAGCCCCAGCTATGAGCCTTAGTCATCTATAAGTAACAGTCACCTATTAGGCCCAGCTATGGGTCCCAGTCATCTATAGACCCCAGTGATTGGCTAAATAGAAAATTATCATTTACAGATTATTCGTTTACAAAATAAGTCGTATACAAAACATATGTACTGTTTTGCCATCAAATGACCCTTGACATGCCATAACAACCAACCATTTCCATTTCCGGGCAACACCGGGTGCTTTTATTAATATAAATCTACCTTCAGTGTTTTGTACAGCTGGTGTTATGGGCAATAATTTTGAGTGTATAAATAAGTTATAGGATCGATTTTAAATTAGTTTTTATTCATTTTTCTCTAAATCCTCTGATCACATGTCATTTTCCATTCGTATTTAAAGTTTGTCATTGATTCTATGAATAAGTAATTTTATCATCAGTTTTGTACTTGCAGATAATTGCATATGATTTCTTCATGTGCTTCAAAAATAATATCCATTTCATCATCAAAGGGTTCTCCATCAGTTGATAACCCTCACATGGTTCTGGGTTTCATGGCATCACTACCCCTATTCCAGAAAACTGCAACAAAATGCCTTTCTAGACTTCTGAAATGTTTTTGTTTCTTTTTATAGTTTGTGACAGACAGAAAAAATGGTTCTGTCATCATAGCTCTCGATACGAGAATTTTTTTCTGAAATTATATATATATATATATATAAATGTCAATGTGTGTGTGTTTTCCCTCTAGAAAGAAAGGTTAGAGAATCTACATAAATCTAAAAGTATATTTATATGTAGAATTTACAGGGAAGACAATGGAAATGGTCCCGAATCTCCAAAAACTTTAAATATATACTATTTGTGGGGAGGATGATTAAGGGATGGATTTTGTTAGAGAGCACCGTTTGTCAACGAGTCCTTCGTTCTTTGTCGAAGTATTGGAGAGCTACTAAATTCTGTATCAGGGCTGCTATTACTACTGCTAGGGGTCTTCTCCGGAGTGCAGCACGACCAATGTTGCATAGGGTAGTGTTGATGAACAGGTGTAGCCCGAGATGCATTGTCACTATCCATACCATCACAATCCGCATCCATTTTGTGCTAGAGAAAAAGAAAATTTTAATGAAACAACAAAGAAAATGTTCTACTGAAGATAGACTTATCTGCAACAACAGAAATTTCATGGAAAGCAGAACAAGCAATAATAATATACATTCTATGTCGATTTCAATAAAAATATACTTTCTATGTCGATTTCAATAAAAATATACTTTCTATGTCGATTTCAATAAAAATATACTTTATATGTCGATTTCAATAAAAATATACATTCTATGTCGATTTCAATAAAAATATACTTTCTATGTCGATTTCAATAAAAATATACTTTCTATGTCGATTTCAATAAAAATATACATTCTATGTCGATTTCAATAAAAATATACATTCTATGTCGATTTCAATAAAAATATACATTCTATGTCGATTTCAATAAAAATATACATTCTATGTCGATTTCAATAAAAAATATACTTTCTATATCGATTTCAATAAAAAATATACTTTCTATATCGATTTCAATAAAAAATATACTTTCTATGTCGATTTCAATAAAAATATACATTCTATGTCGATTTCAATAAAAATATACATTCTATTTCGATTTCAATAAAAATATACATTCTATGTCGATTTCAATAAAAATATACATTCTGTGTTTATTTCAATAAAAATATACACACTATGTCTATTTTAATAAAAATGTACATTCTATGTCTATTTCAATAATAATAAATATTCTATGTTTATTTCAATATACATTCTATAGATAGTGGCTAATAACAAGAGAAATATTAATAGAAAATTATCATTCACAGATTATTCGTTTACAAAATAAGTCGTATACAAAACATATGTACTGTTTTGCCATCAAATGACCCTTGACATGCCATAGCAACCAACCATTTCCATTTCCGGGCAACACCGGGTGCTTTTATTAATATAAATCTACCTTCAGTGTTTTGTACAGCTGGTGTTATGGGCAATAATTTTGAGTGTATAAATAAGTTATAGGATCGATTTTAAATTAGTTTTTATTCATTTTTCTCTAAATCCTCTGATCACATGTCATTTTCCATTTGTATTTAAAGTTTGTCATTGATTCTATGAATAAGTAATTTTATCATCAGTTTTGTACTTGCAGATAATTGCATATGATTTCTTCATGTGCTTCAAAAATAACATCCATTTCATCATCAAAGGGTTCTCCATCAGTTGATAACCCTCACATGGTTCTGGGTTTCACGGCATCACTACCCCTATTCCAGAAAACTGCAACAAAATGCCTTTCTAGACTTCTGAAATGTTTTAGTTTCTTTTTGTAGTGTATGAATGCCAGATAAATGTTTCCTCATACGAGAATTTTTTTCTGAAATTCTCTCTATATGAATGTCAATGTGTGTGTGTTTTCCCTATAGAAAGAAAGGTTAGCGAATCTACAATAAAACTAAAAGTATATTTATATGTAAAATTTCCCAAATATCTAAGTGCCATCCCTAAGGGAGCTATATGGGCAGAGCCCCTCTTAAAACTTCAAATATATCCTATTTTGATGAAATTTAAATCATATATATGAAATTTTGGCGGAAAACAATGGAAGTTGTCCTGAATCTCTACATGCCCCTCAGTATGCAGAATATTTATGTGCCTCTTTAGGGGAGCTATGGGAGCAGAACACCCTTAAAAGAATTTGAATGAAATTTAACCATATGTATAGGATAATAATTCACAGATTTTACCAAAATTTCAGTTTCTTACGACTATATTAAGAGACGAAACAGAGAGGGGGGGGGGGGGCAGTAAAAACAAAGAAAGTAATATGGTGTTATGAGCACAGTGAAAGAGTACATAGTGGTGATCGTCATTAAATCCCAAGCAACGTCGGATCTTCCTGCTAGTACATTATAATGAGTTGGTAAAATAGAATGTAATTTGAATATAATAAATTATGCTTTATCAAAAAAAAAAAAAGAAAAGAATTTTCCCAAAATTCAATAAATTAACTTGATGAATATTCTGAAATTAAATATTTACATTATGAAGCGAAACCTGGCCAGTGAGGGTTGAGGACATGCGTTGTATGGAGAGAAATGATATGAAGATGATATGATGGATGTGTGATGCGAGTTTGAGGACAGGCTTAGATCTGATGACCTGAGGGAAAGATTAAATCTGGATATTACAGGGAGATATGTGCAGAACAGGAGATTTTGATGGTATGGTCATATTGAAAGAATGAATGAGTTCTTGGTCAGTAGATGTAGAATAGTTGAGATGGCAGAGGAAGGCCAAGGAAAACATTGGCAGAAGTGATAAGATTGGATTTGATAAAAAGAGGGATAAATAAAGACCTGGCCAGAGATAGGTTAGTTTGGAAGACAATTTTTAAAAGCCGTCCAACACATGAAACTCCATGTCTTGATCCATTAATTAAAACTAAAAAGCTGATTTTCCATCGACTAGATGAAAAGAAACATTTTTTAAATATATTTTTCTTTGTGATTAGTTTCTTTATATGTCCTTATTACTTGACAAGAGAAAAGTTAGACACAAGGTCATTTTTCAATATGAGGAAAAATGTATCTCTCCAAAAAGGAACACTCTGGATGGGAACAAAAAAATTTGTATATTTCCGTCGGAACTCCGTTCGAGGAGGTACTGGCGGTACTGCCTGGGAACATGTCCTAAGACCGAACAGATACTACACTTTAATCCTGCATGTTTATTAATTCTTCATAAACTTCAGATATTTACACAACTCTGCTGAAGTGCTTGTATTATTATTATTATTTTGTTATTATGGGCAGAATAGGAGACTTTGTTGGTTTGGTCACATTGAAAAAAATGGATGATAGTTCTTGGGTAGAACAGTTGAAGTAGTCGGGTCAGTTGGCAGAGATAGGCCAAAAAAAGATGGGAAGAAGTGATAAAGATGGTTGAGAGAAAATAACTACCTGGCCAGTGATAGGTTAGTTTGGAAGTCAATTTCTAAAAGTCGTCCAACACATGCCAGCATGTAAAGCAGATGTTAAACCGAATATGACGACGATGATGACGATGACGACGTCTTCTTCACGGAATGGGAGCAATCTTCTCTCAGTGGATTAAATAAAGGGATGGGTTCAAAAATTCTAGAAGGTCACCATTTACGACAAAAGACACCTGAAAATGACAACAACTGAGATGAGGAAAACAGTCGAAAACAATTAAATAATGTTCTTATTCTCAGCCTGTTCAATAAGTGCGACAGAAAAGTGAAGAGGGGTACAAAAACAGATGTGCATCCAGTCGCAAGAATCAATGATTGCATCGATCGAATCGGAACAGCAAAATATGTCACTAAATGTAATTTGCTGAAGGCATATTGAGCTTTGCCCTTAACAGAAGAGCCAAGGAAATTTATTTTTTTTTACTCGTGAGTTACCACTTATCAAGACCAAAAGCCACTCGAGGATAAAGGTTAACAAGATGAATAGTGCAACTAACTAGTAAACTATCAATGTTTATTAAGAAAACAATTGTTAGGTTTACAAAAAAGTAAAAAAGTAAAAAAAGAACTATTATTTATTTGTCTGTGTAAAAAAAATTATTTTTAACCTTGAACTTCTCCAAATACAAACACTTTATTTTGTAAATTTCTAAAAGTTGTAGCAACAAAGATGCCGCGTTTCTAAACGGTTCCGCAATGTTTGCACATTTAAAAAGTAGCTGCGATAAATTTATTTTCTATTATGAAAAAACAAAAAATCCAGACTCTGCAGAGCAATTCAATTAGTTTTCACGCATTTCGAAAACATTTCTATTTTGCACGAGAAAAAAAACAAAAAAACCCATCTAATTATGTCTAAAAACAGTGTAACTTGATTTGGTGGCTGAGAGGATGAAGAATAAGACCCAGTTTGAACAATGATTCTCTTCCTTCTGCATGCTAAAAAAATGACTCAACTTCTTCATCTTCCAATGACGATGTATCAATCTCTGATTCAGAATCTCCGAGGAATGTAGAAGCACACACATGGCAACGTTGCCACTTTCACTCTTCATCTATTTCTTCCGTATACTCTCGTTAAATGATTACAAATGCCATTATTATGCTCTCTTGTCTGTTTTGATTCTTCTGGGTTGCCCTTCTTAGATCGAACGTAAAATATTTCAAGATTTCTCACTATAAAAAGACTTCCTTTGGAAATGAATCCTCGTGGCTTTTTATATCTAAATGTTTTTCTTACTAACAGGCCGTCTGGATATTCCACGTAGTTCATTAAAGAAAATAAGTCTTCATTTTTATTTTATCTACTTAGCGGACACCCCGGTGTTGCCGGTAATGAGGAAACCTGAGAACTTTTGCTCCCTGTCCTGAACCCCATATTACCATTTTTACTTTTACTTTTTTAATTTCTATAATTTTCAGTTATTTACTGTTTATGGATGTCTCCCACGGACGCAGACGACAATGTTATTGCCCCCCCCACCCCCCATAATATAAATTTAATACTTCCATTGGATTCACCGTAAAATTTTACTAAAGTTTGATCCTATTATAGGGCTTTGTTTTCAATTGCATCCTCAGACAAAGAGGCAGACAGATCAGTGTGGTATTTATATTGCAAACAAATATATACCTTCTCCCATCACATATATTATCTTATTGAATAGATGCAAGAATGAAGAATTTATTCATAAAATTAAAAAAATCTAACTTTAAAAAATTCTCAAGATTATTTGGCGGTTGTTCGCTGAATATTTTTTTTTTAATTCTTTGGGATATTATTGATTAAACACCACATTTTCAAATTATAACACTTAATTTTAATTATTTAATTATTTTTAGCAGGCACTTTTTTATGTAAGTTTAACATAAACTGATTCTTTTTGTTTTAATATTTCTCAAGGATTTCTTCACCGCCATTTTATTAAACATTTTTAAAGGGGTGATATGCGTCATAAACATTTGCCAAATATTGTTTTTAAAGAAACTCAACTTTTCACATAAAATAAATTGCCAAACTAAAAAAGTAAAAGGGAAAATAGTGAAATGAAGATTCTGTGTTTGCTTTCTTTTCAAATACAAAAAAAAGAAAATGAGTATTAGACATACATTTTAGATATTGGGCAGACGATTATATTTTTCTTTTTTAATATTAGTTTTTGGTCTTAGCTATAGTAATGTGAAGATGATTTTTAAAATAATTGAATAACAAAACATTTCAAGAGCGATGAAGAAATCCTCAAATATTAAAATGTTCAGTCGGGAGGGGGGGGTATCATTTTACGTTAAACTTGTATAGCAAATGGTTCTTCAAAAGGTGAACAATAATTTTTTTCAAAAATATTTTTTAGAATCTAAAAATTTGGTGCTTAATCAATAATATTTTGAGGAATTAAAAAAAGGTTTTAGTTTTGGTGCTTTAATCGATAGTATTCGGAAGATTTTATTTTTAAATCAATAAAAAAGAGTCGTACGTGTCTTTCAAGAAATAATACTAAATTAACGTAATTCTTATCATTTTTTAATTTGCACAAAGAGAAAATGTCAAAGTAAATATAAATACTGAAAAATAATCTACAAAATGTTATTTTTAAAATTAAACAATTTGATTTGCTTGCAAGTGAAATATTTAATAAATATCTAATAATAGTAGTAGTAGTAGTAATAATAGAAACGGTGATAGAAGAAGGAAAGCTACTACTACTACTGACATGTCCGGAAAAAAAGTAGAAAGCTTATTCAGTAAATCTGTAATTTCTGTTAAATTCAAAGCAGACGGTAACTTTATTCAACTTATACATATAAAAATAAGACAGTGATTTCTTTTTCGTGATAACATTTACTTAATTTAATTATTTAACTAAAGAAAGTGAATAATACAATTACAGTTTATTTTGTTGCTTTCCTTTAATATTTATCCACAAACTTATTTTGAATGTGTATAAAAATATAACCAAGTAATTAAAAATCATTAATACTTCTAACACTTTTTAATAAAATGAGTTTTAAAAGATCATTATTATCATCATGTTCGTTTTAACATCTGTTTTATATGCTAGCATGCGTTGGACACTTTTTAAAAATTGACTTCCCCCCAAAAAAACTATCTCTGGCCAGGTCTTTATTGATCCCTCTTTCTCTTGTCCATTCTTATCATTTCCTCCAATGCTTTCCTTGACCTTCCCCTGTGAACTGACCCTGCTACTTCAATTATTCTACATCTACTAATCCAAGAACTCTCATCCATTCTTACAATGTGGCCATACCATTGAAGTCTCGTTTTCTGCACACATCTTCCTCTGAGGTCATCAGATCTAAACCTGTCTGTAAGACTCACATTACACATCTATTGTATCATTCTCATAATGAGAACATACATGTCCTCAACGTTCACTGGCCAGGTTTCACTTCCATACATCATCACACTTTGTATACATGCCTGGTAGACTCTTCCCTTGGTTGATAGTGGTAACGCTCTGCTGGTTAGTAATGGCAGAAGTTCCCTGAATCTATTCAATCCACTCCTAACTCTTGTAATCACAGTAGCACCTGCTCCTCCCTGTGTTCCAATGTCTAAGGTAACAAAACTTCTCGACAACCTCAATAGCTTGGCCATCCAGATATACATTCTTCACATACGAGTTCTCATCCAACGCCATTGTCTTACACTTTTTGTTCACAAACTGTTAATATATTAAAAGCCGTACCATTTACTCTATGAACCATGATATAAATTGAATTGGGAATAAGGTAAAGTAGATGGGTCAACGGTGTAAATAATATAAAACATTATTTCTTGATGATTTTAAAATGAAAAATAAAATCATCTGAAATGCAAGGTAAAAAACTAAGGTAATTGTGATGTGGATAGTGACAGTATTTCGGTTACACACACATAATCCTTATTATAATAAGATATATTTTTATTACTTTCAATTAAATATAACAGAATAATAGTTTCCAACTCCTCTATATATCAACATGTGCGAATTTGTCCCCCACCCCCATTTAGTATACCAGGTGCCGTAAAGTCTAGAAGTTGAAATGGCTGTAAAGTCATTCTCTCTAATATCCTCGAGAAAGATATGAATTCATCTCTCCTCCCTCCAACTATGCGTTAAATAGTAGGCTAAAGTAGACTGTCAAGCCTTAGTAGGGCAACTACTATAGAAAATGGAAAACTATGAAATAACACCAATTCTTCTTCACTTTTTGGATTTCTCCTTGCCATTGAACTTAAGGAATGCTGCGTCAGAAGAAGTGCAGCTGGGGATTGTGCAACACACGTTTCAGTAAAAACTTATAGCACACGTACCAATCGGGGGGGGGGCATTGTCTTTCAAGACAGAAGTAGGCCAACAATAATATTTTTATTTTAGTTTCTTTTCTAATCATCAGTAAGCAATACATTACATTACAATATAATTAACTAGACGTACCCGTGACCCACTGGATAATATAGAAGAACACACTTATTATTTTGATATCTAATTTACATACATGTTTACGGTGTTTACGAACACACTATGTAAATTAGATAGCAAAATAAAGCAGTTAAGAAGCAACACTAAAAAAAGAGTCAGTCTTTCTCCAAATACTGGCAGAGACATTAAAATATTAGAAAGTGGTTGAATCAGTATAATGTGTGTGTGAGAGAGAGAGAGAGAGAGACAAACAATAAATAGCTAAGTGAGAGGTGACTTGTTCAATTAATTACAAATTACGGCTAATTAGAAGAATTAAAATAGAATGTTTTTCAAACATAATTCAATCCCAGAACTAAAGAATATTTTAGTATTTTGTGTCATTATAGTTGACATTTGTCTGTCTCGGGAGACAATGGAGGTGTACACCTCAGACCAGTCTGTTACTGAATTACAGCATTTGCTGTGACGGTGCAGGTTCGATTGCCGTTTCCACAGATGTAGGTGGTGGCTGGTTCTGAGAGCTCTGATGCAGTCCTCTGCCATCTGTGCTCTCACCTCTCCTTCCACTGCTGGTCTCTCCTCTCCTCACTCCTCTTGAAGTATTCCTTCACAGCACTGTCCTCTGCTACAAGAATGTCTGGAAGTGAGACATGAGGACAGGTGGCAATATAGAGAAAAACCGCCTTTAGGAAACAAACGTTGATACGTTATTTCATTCATCTTTAATATAATAATAGATTGATAGCAATTGATTCCATGGTTAAATATAATGATATCTGAACAAAGAACAACACCTCATACATGAATCAAATAATATCACCTAAAATGATTAGTTTTTACTGATAAAATTAAATATGAGTTTTAAGAAAATTATTTTTAAATCTCTGGTGAGAGAAATAGTTGGAAAGGATTATTGTCCTGTCAACGTTGATATTTATATTTCTACTACATTTTGGCCGATCTGCTCTCCGGTCTTCTTCTGGTGTATTGCTCATCCACAGTTATTCAAATACGACTGCTGTTGATTATTGGTGTATTTTGTAGGCTGGTGTTTAGTATATGCTTACATCCAAAGAATTTGTTATTTTGAGATAATTTTTTCAATTCATGAATAGTCACGCAGAACATGACATAAGCAATCGTGTGATGTGTAAAATGAATGTTTGCACATTATCATACTTTGACTCAGTTGATTCTATTTTGTTGGGATTTGTACTGACGGGAGGGATTATGTGAAGGTTGCCAACATCCCTAATAAAATTGGCCATATAGAACCGACAGTACTCAAACACAGCATTTTATTCAATGCCTCTACCCATTGCAAAAACCACTGCCTTTTAATATTCTTAGACCACTAGACAACCAATGACTCGTTGGGTCAATATTTGTTATATATATATATATATATATATATATATATATATATATATATATATATATTATAATTTATAAACTTGGACATGTGTTAGTAATCATGTTTTTTACGAGGATTACAAAGGATTTCACAAAATCAGAATACATTGTGATGTTATAATATACTCTTTCTCTGTCTTCCCTCTCTCTCTTTCTTTCCCCTCCTTCTCTAACCCCTTTATCTCTCTCCTCTCTCTCTTTCTCGTTTCTCTCTCTCTCCTCTTTTTCTCTCTCTTTTAATTATTTACATCATTCCCTTTCTCTCACCACTTATCATTCATTTTTTATTTATGTCATTAGCACCTATTCTCACCATCTAAAACATTAATGCACATGTGAAGTGTGCACGGTGACAAGATAACAGACAACATTATCAGAGTTTTAGTAGCGTATAGATTGCATTTAGCTTTTGAAGTTTTTATTTATTTATGAAGACAATAGTCCGAAGAGAAGCAATGCAACTAATGATTCCTCATCCTAAAGTTCACACAGAAACGGAAAGAATTATTTTTGAAATACTGAATCAGGCTTTCTATTTATCAACAAATCCCATTCACAAAATAGCTGATTTGACATTTTCTCATCCAATTAACAGTTAAATGTATAGATTTGGAGCCAAATCTTGAAATATGATAAGACTCAATTATCTGATATCCGAGATTAGGCTGTGTTGTTCATAAGCTTCAACTGTTGAAATCAAACTTGTATATGATTCACTGAATAGTAGTTAATCCATTTGACATTTGTTTAATCCCTATGTTTAATCAAATTATTGGGCATAATCGTTTATATTAGTTAATTATATAATAGATAATATATAATTAAATGAAGAAATAATTATTGATTTGTGACGGACAATTATTTCTTTATTTCATTTTCTTCAATATATTTCTCAAATGATATTTGTTTTCATTATTTTGATATTATTATTATTATACAAGAATAGCCATTTAGATGACGTATGAAATTTATTAAAAAATAATCCATAATGTTTACTGATATTAAATCCAAAACAATTAGCATAAGACTGATAAAAATATTGTAAAAATTTAATTTAATTTACATTGTCGAAGTGAAAAAAAAGACGTTTTCATCTATATGCTTATTTTCCTTTGTTAACAATAAAAAAACAAAAACAAATGAGGGTAAAAAAAAAAGAGAGACAAAGTTTGCTTGTATATTGATTAATCGAAAATTTATTAAAATCAAAGAAAAAAAGAAAAGGAAAGATTTTACATGCATATTTGTTCATATGTCATACAAAAAAGAAAAATATTAAATTAAATTACTCACAGTTCAACATGCCTTTACAAAATATTTTTTTATAGATGTGGAAATTTTCTTGTGTATTTTTTTTTTAGTTCGCTCATCAGTGGGCGATCAAATTTCACTTGAAAAAAGTTTCTTTCATTTTTTTAACAGGAAAAACATTCTAGGCAGATGACACATTTTCATTGAAAAAAAAAAGAAGTTCTTGTGAATAAGCAAAATCTGGAAATCGGCCTTCTTTTTTCTGTTTTTTTTTTTTTTTTTTTTTTTTTTTTCAAGTAATAAATTATCACAATATTACTTATGTCTATGAAAATTAAATAATTATTATTTTCTAACTTAACTAATTCTAACATTAATTTTTAAAATAATAATTACTCCTTTTTTTTCTATATTAAAATGTGAATTTCTGGATTGCAAATCTCAAATCAAATTAAAAATACGATGACTTCAATTTTTCTTTATTTGTTTATCCGAAGAATAAACAAATATTAAATTCAATAAATCTTTTAAATAATTTTGTCGTTTTGACTAAATAGAAAATATTCTGGATCCTTGTGTCTGATATTTTCAACAAATCCTTCAAAAAAATTAATCTTTTTTGACTAAACAGAAAATATTATGGGTCTTTGTGCCCAAATATTCTCAATCAACCTTCGGCTAATATCTGGAGTTCGTTTTTCCAAATATAACCTTTTTAAATACTGGCATTTTGTCATTAATTTCTTTTCACCAACAATAGTTAAAATTTAGGATTTCTAAAAATAACTTTTACAATGACTTCCCAGTCATATATAATTTATAATTCTAAGGATCCTTCAACAACTTATAGTCAAAATAGTCATCAAATTAACAGAATAAAAGCTTGCAGTACAAAATTAACTCTTTCGGTCAATAAATTCACATTGAAAATTAAGATATCAACTTCTCATTGTCTATTACAAAATATTTAAAATTATTCTTTAAAAACAATATTCAATATCATAATGCTGATTTTTACTCGAAAAGAAGTAAGTTAGCTTTACAATGAAAAATCAATTGTTGACACTTCAATAGAAAATCTTCATCTGAAGAAGAATTTTTCAAAATATTCTATCGTAAAATTGTCATCTGCGTTTGTTTTCAAAAACTGACACGTCACTCAAATTGACCAATCAGATAATAACCCAAAAGCCACTGCTGAAATGGATAAACATTTTAACTGCGCTTTTAACAATTCAAATCTGTTAAAAAAAGAATCTTACGAACATTTATTTTCACTGAGCGTTTTTAATTAAAATGACATATGGCCATTTTCAAAATAAATTCTAAAAGAGGTTATTAAACAATTTGCGTGGTAGGAAAATGATTGAAAAAAAACAACACTATTTTAAAAATGTAATGAAATAAAAATGACTGAAAGTAACATTATTTACGATACGAATGACAATTACTTTTAGAAATTGACTTCCAAACTAACCTATTTCTGGCCAGATCTTTATTTAGCTCTCTTTCTTTCAAATCCATCCTTACCACTTCGTTCCATATTTTCCTTGGGCTTCTTCTGACCTTGCTACTTGAATTGTTTCACATCTACTGCAGAACAGGAGACTTCGATGGTATGGCCACATTAAAATAATGGATGAAAGTTCTTTGCTTAGTAGATATAGAACAGTTGATGTAGCATGTTCAGTCCATAGAGGAAGGCCAAGGAAAACAAGGAAGGAAATGATAAAAATGGACCTGTGATAAATGAAGACATGGTCAGCAGAGATAGTTTAGTAATTTCTAAAAGTCGTCTAACACATGCCAACATGTAAAACGAATGTTAAACCGAATATGATGATGCTGACTACTAACCAAAGCACTCCTGTCCATTCTTTTAATGTGACCAAACCAACAAAGTCTCCTGTTCTTCACACATCTACCTATTCATGCAATGTAAAAATGGTTGAAATGTTGTAAGTTTCTAATGTATGTATATATATATATATAGAGAGAGAACATACTTTTTGTTTTATCGATCATTGTTTCCTTTTGAAAATCTGCAATAGAAGCTTGTAAAGGATTTGCCAGCCTCTCTGGACTGCCAAATAAACAAACACATTAATAGAATCAATCCAAGGTATTCTCAAAGCATGCATAATTTAATCAGCCATTTTTTAAACATTTTTTTTCTTACATCCATTGGATTTTAGATTTCATATTCACTTTTTTCTATTAATTTCATTATTCATAGAACAAAGTCTCAAAATGTATTATGATCTATGCACAATTGTCTGTTTGAGTAGAAACTAAAGGCAAGATGCACACATCTCCCGATACTGTCCAGATTTAATCTTCCTCTGAGCTCATCAAATCAAAGCCTGTTTTTAAGACTCACATTACACATCCATATTATTTCTCTCCATATCTTCAAGCCACACTAGGCAGATTAGAAAAATTGACTTCCAAACTGACCTATCTCTACCCAGGTCTTTATTTATCCCTCTTTCACTCAAATCCATCCTTATCACTAGTTTTCCTTGGTCTTCCCCTGTGAACTAAACCTGCTTTCTCAACTATTCTATATCTACTAATCTAAGAACTTTCAGCCATTTTTTCAATGTGGCCATATTATCGAAGTCTCCTGTTCTACACACATCTCCCTATACTGTCCAGAATTTCTTTTCCTCTCAGGTCATCAGATCTAAACCTGTCTTTAAGATTCACATTACACGTCCACTGCATTATACTCATATCATTTCTCTCCACGTAACGCATATCCTCACCCCTCACTGGCCAGGTTTCACTTCCATGCATCGTCATACTGTGCACACCTGCCTGATAGACTCTTCCTTTGGTTGAAAGTGATAACTCTCTGCTTGTTAGTAATCGCAGAAGTTCTCTGAACTTAATCTGTCCACTCCTAACTCTTGCTAAGTAGCAAAATCAAAAATAATATACCACCTTACCGGAAGTCTTGTTAGTTGGGGAAAAACATATTTGTTCAAAAAAAATTTGTTAAAAGTAAACAAAAAGTTAAAAGAAATTGTTGAAAATTAACAAATACTATTTTTAGAACTATAAACTCAAATGCACTTAGTATAAAGATTGCTGAAGCAGACGATATTTAATATATGCACATATGTAAAATGTTTTTTTTTTAAGACATGTTCAACTTTAGTTATTTCACAAATTGAATTATCTCTCCTGGGTTTGAAGATTTCCATGTGTGTTTATTTGTTATGTCTGCATTTCATAACGGTTATTTTAGAAAACTCGAAATCATAAGTAATAATTCCTGTAATATGAAAAGGTGTTTCCTTTGTTATTTCTGTATTCATAGGTATTTTAATGATGAAAATCATTTAATATTCAGGTTATTTTTATGAAGAAATTAAGTATCGTTTATAAATATCGAACAGCCCCTTACTTTTTGAAATTTAAAAACTAATATAAATAAAATATTGCTCCTTGAGCAAATTTGGTGGGGAGTTAATATTTGCTTAATTTATTACCGATGCAGTAGTAAAAAAAAAGATATAATCTTTTTTTATTATTCTAACAAATGTTCTAACAATGTATCAAAAATGTATTATTTTCGGGAGGTGGGCCGAGCAATGGGGCTTCTGTACTTTAAAAAGAAATAGCTTCCGAAAAAAAAAATGTCTGCCACTCTGCTCTGCCCATAAATCACAAACGCATTTTTTTTTTCATCTTTGAAATTTGGTGTCTTTTTGTGTACTATGGAGTCCCATATGCAGAGGAAAAAACAGGGGAGATAATTTTATACTGACTGCAAATCTTGAAGTGAATTAATTTTTTAATATTTTTTTTTTATTCCGGAAATACTCGAAGTGGCCATTGGATCTCAAATTGTATAAGTATCTTTAATCCAGCAATATATTCATATTAAAAAAACAAAAAAATTTAAATTCCGAAGTCGTTTTTTTTTGTTTTTTTAGTCTAGTTTATTACACATTTGTGCTTCCGGATTTTGTAAAGAAAGGGATTTTGTAACACTCATAAAATTCAAAAGTTTGTCGAGCAGACAAATTTTTGTTAATCCCTACTGGATTTGATTGTGTTTGTGAGCATTTATCAATTCCATTGTATTTTTTCCTCTAACGAATTGATACAGAACTTGATGCTGAAGATGCGATAATTTTCATTATCTACTCTACAGTTGAATTGACAATAAATTTCTGAAACATATGTATACAAGGATGAATATTGTTGGTGCTGAATTTTTCAGAGCATGATTACAAAATATTAATTATTTTTTCCAGCAACCTTAGCAACGAATGGGATGAAAGTGTTTCATTTTAGATCTGGAGTGAAAGTCAGTCCTTGGAGCTTATTATAACATCTGGCTTTTTCTAGGAGAGAGTGAACAAAGGTTCTTTGGTTTTTTTTATCATGTCGCCTTCAGTTATAGTTTTAAATAAATTACCCTTCTTGTGAGATTTTCCAAACAACTTTTGATCATTTCCTCAACATCACTGAAAATAACAGAACATTGTTGATTTCATATCATTGAAGCCCTGCATCATGTGCTCATTCTAAAACTAAAAATGAGATTCTATTGTTTTTAAGCGAGTAGCGGAAGTGGGAGATCATTACCACCTGGTGGCTCGAAGTGGGTGATCATTTTACGTTAAATTTATATGCGAAAGTCATCCCCCACTCTAAACCCGAAAATATCATTGTTTTTTTTTTATCACCTACTTTTTCAGGTTGTTTAAATGTAATCGCTTAAAGAAGTAGAATCTCGTGGGGTTTTTTTTTTTTGGGGGGGGGGCTGAATTAGCAAAAGGTGCAAGGTTACTGTTTTACCATTGATTTTCTATTATTTGGATTATTTAGGCTACTATTCTCATTTTGATTGTTATTTTCACAACGTTTCAGCCGATGTAACCTTTTTGAACTTGGGGATCTTTGTGTTGAACTCTGGACAGAATTTCTTTATTTAATCTGTGGGGGAAAAGATTGTTATCATTCTGTCAGCCAATCAACCCTCGAAATTCCATACAGATTCCTTAGTTTGACGTAAAGATTTCAAAATCCGACTAGATGCATCTGAAGAAGGTCGAAGGTTACATTGGCCGCCACTGTAGACGTAAAGGGCTACTGAGTATTAGGGTGTAGGTTTTGGGTGTTATCCTAAGTTGGGAGATGTCTGTTTACATTAGTTTTAAACCTCTGCATGTCGGTACAGTCGGGGAAATAGCGAGCAGGGAGGGAGTTCCAGAGGCCGACAGCACGAGGAAAGAAGCTATTGAAGTAGAAGGCTCTCCAGCATCTGGGGACCTCCACAGTGAATGGATGCGATTTAGCTGATAGTTGAGTTGGTCTAGTGTATTTACGTCGAGGAGACACTAGAGCAGCTAGTTCATCGGAGCACAATGGGATAGATGTGTAAAGCGATTTCTACATTTGGAAAAATTGATTCTAAATTGAGTTCAGGTTCTCGGCCTTCGTGCTGGGATCAAGCTGTAATATCTGTTCTGGCCTCGGTCAGTGAAAGAGGGATCCTTTTAGAGTAAGGACATTTTTATTTTTGTCCCTATCCAGAGCGCTCCATTTGGGGGAGCTGGATTTTCTCCACATTAAAAACTGACCTTTTGTTTTACTCCACCCTTGTGGGGAGGCAAGTAAATAGGGGCAATATAATTGCAATTCCAAGGCATCTTTTGTGCAATCTATGAGAGATGCAATATTTGTTTAGATTATTGCTAACTAAATCTTGATTAAGTCATTCTATTTAATCATCAGACATAATGAAACAGGATTTGTCTTTCTTGAATGACACTTTACGAATCCAACACTGCTTGTATTCAAGAATGCATGATAATAGATGGTGGGTATTTATCTACCTCCTACAAAGTAAAATGTGACACAAGGTCGGAAAATGGGATTTGATAAGTCAGCACCCTAGAGGAAGAGCACTTGTGACCCTAAAAAAATGCCTGGGCAGTCCCGTCTGCATTCCCCGATAGGGGTACCTCAGGCGATTAGCAATAAACTAACTTGCATGCACATATAAACAATCCTTGACAACTTTGCTTTAATACATAATTGAAGAATGTAACAATTGGTATTTTGACACAAATAATCGAAGTATCAAAAGATAACGTCTCAATACATTTTGAATCCTAATTATTATTATAATTTACATTTTACATAAAATTTTGTTGGAATGTGTTTTTTGAGTGGACATTTCTGTCAAATTTAATCTAAAATATAAAAAAAAAATTCAAAATTCCAAACAAGAATCGATTCATTCTATACATTTGTCTTCATTCTATACATTTGTCTTCATTCTATACATTTGTCTTGTGATGAAAATTCTGTTTCAATCTTAAATTCAGCAAACTGACCGATGGTCCAATGGGCGGAAGCTTTTATAGTGATTACTGTTGTTTATTTATCCATTAACGTTACAGTGACTTGCATCATTTTAATGAATTAGGCACGAGGCCAAACATGTTCTGGGGATTGGGAAAGGTCGATGCTATTTCTTGTCTATTTTCTACTCTTAGCTAGACACAATCACGACAATGTCCCATTTGCTCTACCTACTTGAAATATCCCCAGCGTTGAATATTTACAATTGGATGGAGAGTGGGGCAACAAAAAATACTCCAAAAGAAAGAAAATAAATAAAATGAGGAGCAAGTTAGTAAGACCCTTCCAACTCATTTTAAGCGTAGACCTACCACTGTTTTCTAGCTTGTTACAGCTGAGAAAAAAATCAGGTCAGTCTCTTAGGTGAGAAGGAAAATAATAGGGCCGGGATTTGGAGTGGATGATGTCCTACTAAGATAAATACATTACTGGACATATCTAAAAATGCTATTTCACTCTTAAACATGACAGACCAAGAAAATGCTATTTGAAACTAAAGCATGACAGACCAACTGACCTACTGACAAAGGCTTTTTAAAGATGTGATTGTGCATCAAAAAAGTATTTAAATACTTTTTAGATTTCAATTATCTTTTTAAAAATTCCAGAAATGCAGAAATTCTGCTTTTCTGAATTACTCATTTGATAAGTTATATTTGTGTAACATTATGTGACACGGTCAATATCAAATGGGGAATCCTTTTGCCCCCAACCGATTGCCCATCATCATCATCATCATCATCATCATCATCATCATCATCATCATCATCATCATCATCATCATCATCATCATCATCGGTTTAACGTTTGTTTTACATGCTGGCATACATTGGACAGCTTTAAGAAATTAACTTCCAAACTAATCTATCTCTCTGGCCAGGTTTTTATTTATCTCTCTTTCCCTCAGGTTCATTTTTATCACTTCCTCCCATGTTTTCATTGGCCTTCCCCTGTGAACTGAACCTGTTACCTCAACTGTTCTACTAATCCAAGAACTGTCATCAATTCTTTCAACATGGCCATAGCATCAAAGTCTCCTGTCCAGATTTAATCTTCCTCTGAGGTCGTCAGATCTTAACTTATCTTTAAGATTCACATTACACATCCATCATATCATTCTCATATCATTTCTCGCCATAAAAATATTGCCTTAATGACTTCCAAATAAAATCAGTTAAACTTCAGGCCTTTCCTTGGCAGAAAATAGCTGTTTGTCTCTCGTTGACACATTGTAAGTAGTTGGCCTAATGGTTAGTGACGCCTCTCTCTCTCTCTCTCTCTCTCTCTCTCTCTCTCTCTCTCTTAATTTCCGTTGTTGCTAAGCGATCATCTTAGCAGTAGTGGAGATATCGCAGCAGGAATTTCTCTGTCTTCCTCTTTTCTTTCGTTCTGTAATAAAGTAACAAAACAAAAAACGTCAACAACATATTTGCTCAATTACTTTTTCATCTTCTTCGATGTTTTATTCTTTTTTCAGCACTGTAAAGTTACATGGTATGCAAGCTTACCATTGCCAACTCTCCTAAGTGTGGGGAGGGGGGGAAACAAAGACAGGGTTGCGAAAAAGGTGTCCGAATACAATCGAAAGAGAAAAATGTTGCTACCTTCGTCGCTACGTGTCATTTTAGACTAAATGTTCATGATGTTGTATCCTGACATCTAGACCTAATTCTTATCTTTTAAATTCTAATGGAATTTTCCACTCTTCTGCTTTAACTAACCTTATATGGAAAATACCGTTTTAAACTTATTTTTACACACCCACACCAAACCTTGCTACATGAAAGCCAAAATAAAAAAAATGATGAATTGTTTAAATAAAATCAATTATATATGTTTTTTTTTTCATAAATAACAAAAACAAGAGAATTACAATTCTAATTTTGTATATTCTGATTAAACATCAACCAGAAATTATTGAAATCGTTTGTAATCGATCAATGAATAAAAAAAAGAATAAAAACGAACGGTTTCTTAAATCTTCCAAATGTATTTTATCACTGATCACTATGGTAATATTCATCTGTGAGATATTCATCTGTGAGATATTCATCTGTGATATCTTTATTTCTATTTTTGTCTTGCAGATTCTAAAATCGAACAGTAACTGTCCAATTGGTGGTCAATGGAGACACCTGGACAGATATCGGAAGAAGGTATGAGTGAACTCTCGTTCTTATCCAAGATATCAGATGAGAAATCACAAATTTATCTGTAAGTTTATTTTTATTTTTTGTTTTTGCATCTATTTGTTGGCAAATAAATATTCCATCTTTATTTTCTATTGAAAAAAAAAAAAATAATATTCATGCCCCCCCCCCCATACAATTGTTGATGATGTATTTTTGCTCCTATAATTGATTCTTCAGTTGCGCATATTATATAACTTGTGATACAAAATCCATTTTTCAACAAAGATAATAAAATACAAAATAGAACAATTTCTTTACCAGAAGTGGAGAATTGTCTGAACAACTCTGGCGTCGGTTTTAAAAAAAAATACCTACAAAAGTTGCTGACTCCTTACTTCTGACTTCTGACTTTTATATCTTAGTCAAGTAAAATCCATTAATTAAGTTGTTTCAGGTACAACACTAAATTGCTTCAGACATCCTAATGACAAGGTATTTGCCCCTATCCCACCCAAAGATCCATCTTTTGAAGCACTTTCTACTGTTTTTGTCTGCCTACCCTATTTCCCAACCCTATACCAACTACTCAAACTCTTTCTACTCTCAACCATCTTTGAAATGATGTGGGGCCCAAAGTTTGGATCTTTAGGAAGTCACTCTTTAGTGGCCATTACTCCCAGGTCCACTCTCACCAGGAGAGATAACACTTGGCATTGTATCATCTATGGGTTTAATAAAATTTATCAATTATAAACTATTTATTTACAAAATATCTGATGTCTACAAAACAAATTAATCTACAAACCATTTGTATACATCTTTAAGATGGAACTGTTTTTATGTGCATATAGATGCACCATATTGTACGCAAAACATCAACATAAAAATAAATTGCCTGTCATTGAAAATGGTGACCTACCTTGAAGTAACCTGGAAGAAACAACTATTTATGACACAAGAGAAAGAATTGGACATTTATAAAGAGAAAAGAGAAAAAAAAACTTGCATCCAAATTTTATCAAAATAACCCAAAAAATAAATGGGTTATCACGAGTTGAAATTGAAGGAGTTTTCACTCTATTTACCAATTTTTACACATTAAACTCAAGGCTGGTTTGTGATACCTAATACAAGGTGAATTTTCCTGAATTAATAAAGAGAGCACATATTTTTGTGAACGCTTTTTGTATTGCTATTAGTTTTTTGTAATACGTCTTAGAGTTGGTAAACGTCGGCAATTGACGAACACTGTATTTTAATAAAGTATTAACACCTGCCATCAATTCGAGCCACTGTCTACTTCATGAGTGAATGTCATTGAATATTAATGCCAGAGAATTAATAATTGAAAATCTTGTTAGGGCTTATAAACTCAATCAATAACATCATTTCCATTGAAAATACTTTGAGATAAATGCTCAAATTATTAAGTAAATACATGTCCAGAGACAATATTATGTATGCAATTAATGGGTCAGTAGGTATTTACTAGTTTCATTAAAATTTTACAGATAGGAATTTTTATCTTCACTACAAATTCATTGGCATTAATTAAGAAATGATTGTATAACAATGAATTTACAAGAATAATTTGGGTATCGATCTGATGAAATATTTAAAAGAATTTGATCTATCTATTCATACTATATATTATGAGATTGTAAGTAATTATGTAATATATATATATGTATGTTAAGACTAAATGGAAAACTCAAAAGCCATAGTAGTTTTTAGAAAATAATTTAGTTCAACCTAATTAACCAGTGTCTTCAAACCAAATTTATAATTTCACCTATCTGCAGTTGAAAAAATTATGACCTAAAAACTACAGTTTTTTTTTTTAAATCTTTCCATCGACTCTTTTCAATATTGCTCTATACTTAACATTGAGCTCTCTACTAAGATCTACCCTAACCAGAATCCATGGAAATCATTCCATATCCAACCAAACTTGGATAATGCTCTTTGTGTAAACATGTTTTTTCTCTGCAAAATTGGCATTGGCCCGTCAGTTTCTATGGATTACTTCATGATTACAGGTTACTCAAACATGACATAAGAACTCGACCCTCAAGATCGCCATTGTCATGGAATCTGTGCCTACATCAAGGACAGTTTTCCATATGGTAGGGACACTTCCTATAAAAACCCTGATTTGCCCTAAATGTATTTCCGTGCTGCATTTGTTCACAGCACTTCTTTTATCTTTGCCCTCTATGGTCCCCTCACCGATGGAGTTACTGTTATTAAGCAAATCCCCAATAAAATTGACAAGACCTGATCTGTCTACACTTTTGCTAGCATTCATGTTTGTGGCGACTTCAATGTCCACAAAGTTGAATGGCTAGTCCACTCAAACAAGACTGATGATGAAGGGAGTTTCTGTCTCGATTTCTCCCTTGCATATGAGCTTACTCAAATTGTTGACAAGTGAACACGCATATCCGATGCTGATGGAAATCTAGCAAGCCTTCTATCTTTTTCTCATAACTTGCCTTGAACAGTGGACATCTACTGTCCTATCTTCTCTGGGATCCTCCGATCACTCAGTTGTCTCAATTTAGATCGAAACGAAATTCAGCAAGTCCCCTGAAGTCCCTTTCCATCGCAGAGTTTATCGATATTCTAGAGCCGATTGGGACAACTTAAAATCCTTCTTAAAACTATCTTCCAGAAGAGGGTGTTCTGCATCGCATTTGACATATCCGAGTGGTTTACCATTAGCATTGAGAGCTTTATACTCTCCAAAATATTCCAACAGAGTCCGAACAGCCAGCCTTGATACAACCCTTGAATGTGCCGTCACTATTGCCTACAGAAACCACTATTTCAATTGCTTTCAACAAAATAGATGCTTTGAAACCAAAGCCTCAATTAGAATTGCCCGTAACCACATTAAAGGGGTTATAGAAAACGCTAAAGAGTCCCGTGCCCAATCCATTAAATCTAGAGTGGCAGATCAGAGGCTTAGCGCCCATGAGTTTTGGGGAATAACAAAGTCCTGAACAGATGTAAGACTACCATCATCATCTCAGCATCTGATAAAGCCAAAATCTTTGTAAGTAACTCTTTGCGACCAGGGCCACCTACCCTCAGAATTTCCCCCATGACCGAGAATACTCTAATTAACATACAAATAACTGCCTGAAATGTCGCCAACAAGGTAACTAGTCCTGACAATATTTCGGTCATAGTACTCAAGAAATTGCGACCCAAAAAAGCTTCTATCCTTACAAAGCTGTTTAATCGTTGCTTGTAGGAGAAATGCTTTCCATCTGCATCCCACTACAGACCAATCAGTCTCCTGAGCGTCATGAGCAAGCTGCTTGAATCTGTAATAAATCAAAAAGTTGTCAATCACCTCAGCGAAAACAATCTTCTTAGTGACAAGCAATATGGATTTCATCCGGCAAGATCTACAGCTGATGTGCTGACTGTGATATCACGCAGCATCAATGAATCTATCGACAGGCGCTTCGTTTCTGGGGTGATAAGTTCTTGATATCTCAAATACCTTCGATAGGGTTTGGCGTAAAGGCTTCCTCCACAAACTTGTTAGCTATGAAATATCTGGACATGTCCTCTCAGCCATCAAATCCTTTCTCTCCAGTAGGTCTATAAAAGTGGTTATTGTTGGGGAAAAAGTCCGCAGCATATAGCATCATTGCCAGTGTAGTTTTCTTCATTATTTCATAACATGCCGCCACGTGACACACACCAACCGTCGAAACATCCTATCAGAAGTAAAGAAGGATTAAAAAGAAAAAGAAAAAGAAAAAACAAGAACTAAATGCCTATATACTTTTGACAAGGACGTTTTTAGGTATTTAAAATAAATAAATAATTTATATTAAAAAAAAACAAAAACAGATTGATTGGCTTTCAAAATTCTTCTAAATTGTTATTCAATAAGTGTGATTTTCTTAATTATATATATATATATATATATATATATGTGACCGGAGGGAGCATATTTTGAGAGGATGTCATAATGAACGAACTACATACACTGACCTTAAAGGAGGAGGTAATGAGTGAGAGGATAATATCATAACAACAGAATAAATAGTACACTACCTTCCACAAAAAAAGGTAATCCTGGGAAGATGGTGTCGTGAGGAACGAACGTATACTATATTGTCCCCCCCCCCCCAAGGGGAGGTAATACCTGGGAAGAATGCATCATGACGAATGAAAATATACTACACAGAAGTAAATAAGCATAAATCGTTTTAATGTTAATATAGTTAGGATAGTTTCATTGTCCCGTGAAACACCGAAATGAAAATTGGGCTGAAAAATATAGTCGCCATCTTTACAAACAAAATGAAATATGCTAGCGAAAGAAGAACGATAACTCCTTCATAATTTTCTAGTTAAAAAGAGATGCTTGAACAAAAATAAAAGGCTAGCGTGGCTGGGTTTTTAAAAAAAATTATTCTTTATTTATACATATACTAAATTGACCCCTTGACTTAGATGATGGTATCATGACGAACGAACAGGAAAAGGGGGAAGTAATTCCTGGGAGGAAAGTCTTATGACAGCAGAACCAATACTACACTACGCATCTGCAATAAATGATAATACAATAAAAGAGGATGTAATACCGGGAGGGTCCCTCACACACCCTTAAAAACGGAGGAGGTAATTCCTGAGAGGACGGTCTTATGACAACAGAACCCATTAAAAGATATTCCAATGAAATCCAAGTTTTTTTTTTCTTTCATTTATAAATGCCTAGTTACAAAAACATTAATTTTTTATGGTTACTTGGCCTTTTGGCTAAGATCAAAGTGTAGTATCTTTTCTCCGCATAATGCTGGAGGTTTTTATGAAATTATCTCCCTTGAAAATGACATTCTAAAAAAAAAAGTTTTTAAATGCTATCTTTTTTTTTATGAAATAGATAAAACAATTGCGTATATAGAAGAAAATTTGGCAATACAAAGTAGAAATGTATATTACAGAATATTAATTTTTTAAGTCATACAATGAAACAAAAAAAAAAATTTTAACATCAGATCTCATCAGAATAGAATCGTCATAAGTACCCAGAAGAAGAAAAAACACAACGATCTCCAAAAAAGTTTAATTTCTATCAAAAACAAAGCAAAAATCACAAGAATAGATTCATTGTCAAATTCCTCAGTAAATTGTTAAATTAATTCTACATCACAATGCATATTTTACTTTACCCAAGAGAGAGGAATTAAGACACACACACACACTATATATATATATATATATATATATATATATATATATATATATATATATAGTTTTTTCTTCCAAAGGTGACATATCTCCACAATATACAACTGCAAATTACCGGATTCACTGAAAAATGAAAAGATATGGTATTCTCTCTCAGGGATTCACTGAGTTTAAGATTGCCGATAAGCTCACATGTAAAGCAAACAAAAGCTGACGCAGAATATTACATAAAAATATAACAAGAAAAAGATTAGGAAATATTATTTTCGATTTGAATTCAAATACATTTATCTATCTCTGTATTTGAGAATTTTTGTGATTAGGATTGATAATTTTCATCATTCAGACTACTCTTCTTATCTTGGGTGTTATTCTCACACCGTTTCAGTCGATATAGCCTCCGACTTTCTTCGGGTGCGTCTTGTCGAACTCTGGAATTTGTATGGAATTTTGAACTGAACCGGGGGTAGACTGTTCTCATTCCATCAGCCATGATCAGGTCTTAAAGTGATTCTTAATTATATTTTTAGTATCTCCTGTACTGAGGATTGAACCTTCAATCTTCAGAAGACTGTCACTTATAACTGATTATTACTTAGCACTTTATCCATTGCACCACGGCTTCATGAATATTATTAAAACTTACTTAAGACTTCTACTCGGTCATGGCTGATGGAACGAGAACAATCTACAATGAAGGGTTCCGTTCGAAATTCCATACAGATTCCTGAGTTTGACAAGATGCACGTGAAGAAGGTCAGAGGTTACATTAGCCAAAATGTTGGAAGAATCACATCCAAGATGAGAACAGTAGTCCAAATAATCCAAAATCATTTATCTATCTTGGACAATCGATCAATAAATGGAAATATAAGAACATGAAGTAAGATAGTACTTATCTTTGGATGATGTTCAATTAACTCAAAATATTAATATATCTTTTCTTTTTTACTGAAATACAATGTTCATATATTCAAAAGTTCCAATGGACGATGTCCAGTTATATTTTGGTGCTATTTAGCAAAAGATTAAATAAGTCCAGAAAACTGATATTTTAGTTGATCCAGATAAAAAGTTCTGAATTCTTAGGATAGGAAATTGGTAGCTGTCAGAAAGTTCTTGCATGTTTGCAGTGGAAAATAATTCAAAAGTTGATATCTCATAGAAAGTTCTTTGCTTTCAAATCCAATATGGTTGATAGTTCAGGTCGTTTTATGTGACACACAAGGTCAGACTTATAATTCATAAAGATGGGATCTTATTTTGTAATGATCCGAGTTTTGTCAGAGATGTCCAAATAGATTTTGCTTAGTTCTATTAAAGGATCCAATAAATTTTCAATAAGATAATTTAGATCTGTGTTTGCAAGCTTCCATTAAAAGATTTTCAAAGATTTTCAATTTGTTGTTCGAAAAGAGATATCTTTCTCTTTACAACAGGGATATTAAAATATGGTGTTTGTTGCTCAAATTCAGGCTCAGAATTAAAGTTTTGTTTCTGTGCATACTCCAGAGAGCTTCACCACGTACTTGAGACAAGGTCTTTGACCAGTCTTTCAGCTGTCAAGAGTGGCATACCTCTATCAGTATCAACTCTTATCTGGTCAGTCCATCTCTTTTGTTTAATTATAAATATTTGATATGGTTACTTACTGATTGATGTTCCCATTTGTTTGGTTTAATACAATACTTTTATAGAAGAGACATATTATTCATCATCTTCATTTAAGGAGATCTGCAGCTTGTATATATATAATTTATATATGATTTATATATAATTTATACATGTATGTATGTAGGTAGATATGAAAACAATGGAAATCACATTTCATTTACAATTCGTTCACCAATGTAGCATGCTGAATTCCACGGTGTGTGTAAACCTTACGAATGAACCGTTTTGAAAATGGAATCGTATCATTGGTTCTGAAGAACCTTCTGAAGGTATACATGTAATGGAAAACTTTCTATTATAATCGATGAGATAGGTAAAACAATTGTAAATTGATGTGAATTCCATTGGTTTCGTATTCATCTTCATTTTGCGTGAATGAATTTTTGTATTTGATATTCATATGAATTTTCTTACACACCATATGGAGGAATTAGCATGTAATTATCTTGGATAATAAATAGGAAGGGTCTATTGAGCTGCATTGTTGAGAATTTTGAAGTCTAATTGGTTATGAAATTAATTAACCAAAATTAATATATATATATGTATATATATATATATATATATATATATAGTTCGGCAGCAAGTCATATAAATACGGCTCTTTGTAACGATAAGACACAGTCTCCTGAAGACGGTCGAGAGACCGAAAGCGCTAGAGGAATGGCCCACGGCACAACGCTAGGTACCATACTCCACCGGTTAACACCCGAGAACCGAAGAATTGCTCGCCGCGTCAAGAGATTGACACGAAAGATCATGAGAAGAGAGAGCTCCATAGTCTTCAATGAAGCTTGCATATATATATATATGTGTGTGTGTATATATATATATATATATATATATATATATATATATATATATATGTGTGTGTGTGTATGTATGTATGTCATTTTTAGAAAAAAATATTATTAAAAGTTGAAATCATATTATTAATTAAAATAAGAGATGCCCAAAGAGACAGAATAAATAAATCAATAAATCTGAATCATTAACAAATAATTGTCTCACCTTTATTAAAAATTGTCTGTAACTGCTTGACGTTGTTCGGAAATCTTTTTACTTTCATTTTTGTTTTGCCATTTATTTAAACTATGCCGTTTGTTTGTTTGTTTTTTTTTGGGGGGGGGGTAAACAATCTTTTTAAATAGGATTTCAAAGTTAAATTTAATTATTATGACATCGTTTAATTAAACTAATTGTTTTATAAAACTATAAATAATTTTATTAATGTAATGTTGTTTTAATCTCTATTCATAAAATAGCTTCCAAAACTTTCAATCTTTTAATACATAAGGATTTGCTAAGAATTTTAATGCCAGTTTTAAATTACTTTATATTTGAAAGTGTAAATACTTCTGAATTATTTTCAAATTTCGAAGGGTCATTCGTTTTTTTTCTTGTTTTTTTTTTTTGTTTTGTTTTTTAACTATTAACACAAGATTAAGATGTCTGACTTTTTTCACAAAGAAACTGAAATGGATTGTGGTGGATTTAATTTTGTAGTTTAATTATCTTTTTTAAAATAGGACTTTTAAAAAGTTCGTTTTAATACTTTACACTATTGCATTTTTGATTTCAATAAATAATCGATTAATATATATATATATATATATATATATATATATATATATATATAAAGTTGCGAGAAACACACGAGTAGTGGTCACATAATTTTTATTAATGTAGAGGTTCTCTCTCTCTCTCTCTCTCTCTCTCTCTCTCTCTCTCTCTCTCTCTGAAACACAATTCTTTAAATAGTAGATAGCTTAAAAATGAAAATAACTTCTGTTGGAACAGAAGTGAGTGCAAACCTATAAGCATCGGGTTACATACAGGTTAATTTCAGATTTCCTTTCTTCCTCCTCCTCCTGTTTGATTTTTACATAATTTCATAAAGCAAAATCCCTCTCATCAGAAAAAAGAAGGTTCAATTAAGCACCCTTATTTCATCAGTTTTACACATATCCTTTTTACCGACTTCAATACAAGTTTCGTATAGATGTTAGACTAACATAAGGCATATTAGATGATCACACAAACGCACGCCGCCCTCCCTCCTCTCCTAGTGGAAAGAAGCAAGAAAACAAGTCAACTTCCTTTTAACTATTCAGCTAATTTTGCATGGATGGCTGAACATTTTGTTTTACCCTTCACTTGACACAAAAAAAAACAACTTGCACACGGTATCATCAAACATTTGTTTGCTATTCTTATTTACGGTTTCATCTGAAAATGGGAAGAGTTTTAGAAAATGGAGTTTCGCTTCTTAGATAAGACAGTGGCACATGAGAAAAGGAATGTTTCCGATTAGTTCGGCAACACAAATGAACCGTAATACTTGACTTTTATGATTAACTAGACCACCCGTTGCGTCAGTATTTGTTATACATATATTAAGTATATAATTTCTTAACATTGACATTGGTTCATAATCATGTTTTTACTACAAAATTAAATGATTTCACAAAGTCAGAATACATTGTGATGTCATAATAGTATCTCTTCTCCCCCCTCTCCCTCTCTCTCTCTCTCTCTCTCTCTCTCTCTCTCTCTCTCTTGCTTCTTCTGTCCTCTTTCCTCTCCCTCTCTCTATTAATTATTCACATCATTCCATTCCTCTCGTCATTTCTCTTCTCATTCGCCTTCTACTTACATCATTCGCCCATTCTCCAGCGATCTCACACATTCATGTATAGATGAAGTGTGCACGGTGACAAACAAGCAAGATAACAGTTTTAGTAGTATTTAGATAATTATTAATTATAGAAAATAAAGAAATGACAGTTATAAAACATTCATTCATTTTTTTTTTTAATTGTTTGCTAGAAATCTTTCTATGGAAAAAAATGTAGGCAAATTTCCAGGAGTGGGGACACATGCTCCTTGATCTGTCCTTATAACCTTTCAGCTGAAGAAAATAATAAATATATAATACTGTTAAAATAAAATCTGGTTCTTTGATATGACAGTAACACCTTAGAAGATCAATGGTTTCCCTTATTTTTAGATGCATAAATGAATCCTAATACTTGAATTTTGCCATTAATTCAATTGCTGAATTGAATCAGAGAATATATGGTTTGGGATGATTCAGTAATCGATTTTATAAAAAAAAAATGATATAGCTTACATTAGAATATCTCATTGCAATTATCTCCCTTTCTGTGTCTTGGTTTATGTTTGTCATGAACTCTATCAGAAGAATTGATATGTTTTGTCTCATTCAAAGTATTTTGTGGGGGATTTAGTAGACAGAAGAATCATAATAATTGAACCCAGACATTCTTTATTTTCCGTCATGGCTCCAAAAATCACTTTCAAATTTCGAATGGTTATGATGTCATCAAAAAATAATGTTAAATAAAAAAAAATGTCTGATTTGTATTGACTAATCATTACACTTTGAAATTCGAAAGTAATTTTGAAGCCCTTAAACTGACAGATAAAAAGTAATGTTTAGCTTGAATTAAATTTCCAAGGCAAAAGTTAAGTATCATAGAGACCTTTCAAGCAAATCATAGAAGTGTGCCACGTCATCACTTTATGCTTACTTTAAATAAATGCGTACATTCGAATTTTAATTGTTTTCATTTATTGTGTTTTTAAATTTCCCCAAAATAAAGTTATATTCATAGGAAGTTGTTTCAAAGTCAAATAGTTTATCTAAAGATTAAATTATCGAACTGGGAAAAAATGCTCATCTCTATCTTGAGAAATAAGTAAACAAAATTCATTTTTTTTCAGCAGGGGTCTGTTTATACACCAAAATGAGCAATGTGGGTGAAGTTTTCAATATCTACGGATGACCAAAAGCGAAATAAAATACTTTTATTGCTCATTATGATTTTTTTAAGAGTTTTCATTAGTAACTAGTTAGTTCTTAGTTCTAATTCTTCAATCAGACCTGTCTAAAATTATTGTAGTTTTATACATTTTTAAATAAATTGGGCATTACAACATATTATCAATAACACTGGCATAATTTTTAATCAACTTAATTTTCTTGAAAATAATTTCCAACTCTAAAAGTAAATTTTAACAATTTCACTTGTAAAAAATTCCTTCATACAAAAATAAATAATTGTATTATTGAAAACTCCATACTACACATATAATAATAATAATAATAATAATAATAATAATAATAATAATAATAATAATAATAATAATAATCTGAAAGAAGTTAAAAGCAAGAAAAAGAACATATCTATGGCATGGATTGACTACAAGAAAGCGTACAACAGAATCCCTCAAGCATGGATAATTGAATGCTTAAAAATGTACAAGATACCCGACAGGATTATTAATCTCATCAAGAAAGCAATGGAAACATGAAGATTAGAACTGACAGCTGGAGGACAACACTTGACGGAGATAAAAATACAGAGAGGCATTTTCCAAGGAGACTCCTATCACCACTACTGTTTATCATAGCCATGATGCCACTCAACTACATACTCAGGAAATGTGATGTCGGATACAAGTTCACAGGCAGAGAACAAAGAATAAACCATCTCATGTACATGGACGACCTGAAGCTATTTGTAAAAAGCAAAAAGGAACTGGAAAAGCTGATAAATACGCCCAGAATCTTCAGTCAGGACATTCAAATGGAATTCGGAATAGAAAAGTATGCATTGCTAGAGATTAAAAAAGGAAAGCTGGAGACGACTGAGGGCATGGAACTACCCAACCAAGAACAGATGAGGGTGCTAGGTGAACAAGACAGCTATAAATATCTGGGAGTTTTGGAAGCAGACACAATCAAATCAACAGAAATGAAAGAGAAGATTGGAAAAGAATAAGAAATCTCTTAGAAACAAAATTATATAGCAGAAACCTAATCAAAGGAATCAATACATGGGCAGTATCACTAATAAGATATTCTGGACTATTCATAAGCTGGACTAAAGAAGAACTCAGGCACCTTGACCAGAGGACGAGAACATTAATGACTATGCACAATGCACTACACCCAAAAGACGATACAGACAGACTCTACGTGAAGAGAAACGAAGAGGGAAGAGGACTGGTAAGTATAGAAGACTGTGTGGACGACACTAAAAAAGAGCTGGAGAAATACATAAACCAGAACACAGAAAGGCTGATCACCGCAGCAAAAGACACCCAACAAACAACGCAGGAAGCATCGGAACTGGACACAAACAGACAAGAAAAGGAAAGTGGGAAGAAAAACAACTTCAAGGATGCTTCATAAGACTCGCAAGAGAAGAAACCAACGAAAATAGCTGGACATGGCTAAGAAAAGAAAACTTGAACAGAAAAACAGAATCTTTACTGATGGCTGCACAGAACAATGCGATTAGGACAAACTACATTAAAGCTAAAATAGATAAAACCCAGGAAAACAGTAAATGCAGACTGTGTGGACAAAGAGACGAAACAGTAAATCATATAATAAGTGAATGTAGCAAACTTGCCAAAAAAGAATACAAGAACAGACATGACTGTGTTGGGAAAGTAATACACTAGGAACTGTGCAAACAATTGAATTTCGAATATGCAGACAAATGGTACAAACATAAGCCAGAAACAGTACTGGAAAACGAAAAACACAAAATCCTCTGGGATATGGATATACAAACAAATAAACTCATACAAGCAAGGAGACCTGATGTTATTATAATCGACAAGAAGGAAAAATCTTGTAAAATCGTAGACTTCACCGTTCCAGCAAACCACAGAGTGAAGATCAAAGACATGGAAAAACGAATACACAGAACTAGCCAGAGAACTGAAAGGAATATGGAGCATGAAAAAAGTTAGTATAATACCAATAATCATAGGAGCACTAGGAACAATCCCAAAAAACGTGGAGAAAAGACTGGAAGAAATTGGAATCAAAGGGATCATCGAAACCATGCAAAAGACGGCAATGATGAAAACAGCTGCAATCTTAAGGAAAATCCTCGAATGCGGAAACCAAGCTACAAAGGGTAACCAGTCACAAGGAATTTACAACAGGGAGAAAACAAAACCACACGAAGAACACCACAACATGAACCAAGGAACAGAAACTGCAAGAAACATCACTTCATAATCTCCTCCCTCCCCTCAATAAATTACACCGGCCTCAGCTATCACCACACAAAAATGAACCAAGGAACAGAAATTACAAGAAACACTATAAGCTCCCCCCCCCCCACGCCTCAAAAACAATTAATTAAAAAAAAATTTTTTTTACATGGTTCCGGCCTAGGCTGACACCAGATAAAATATTTGTAGAGGGTCGAGGAGGATGAGAAGACCGAGGAGGGACAGCACAAACCAGACCTCCACTGGAAAAGTGCGGAGAATGCTGGGACCTTGGGGAGGCTTATTGCCACCCAAATCCCAGAGAAGACCAATGGTCCTTACCAGCGAGAAATCAATGGTAAGTGGCTGTTGCGATACCGCATCGTTATCGAAAAGAAGTGGAGAATACTGGAAATCTGGGGAGGCTTGTTGTCACTCAGACTCCAGGAAATACCACTGGTTGTTGTCGGTGAGCAATCACTGACGATGATCTGTGTGAGAACTCCTAGTGAGTACAAATAATAATAATAATAATAATAATAATAATAATAATAATAATAATAATAATAATAAACTTAAGAAGAAAAAAGAAAATTCGAAAGAAAATTTTGAATGGAAAAAAAATTAAAAGAAAAGAAAAATTGATAAAAATAATATAATACTTTTAGCATAAAGAATATACTGAAAAACAATGGAAACTAACAGTAACACATATGCTGACGGAAGTACTGTGTCTAAGATGTGAATTCAAACAGACTATGTATTCATACAAGAAGTTACAGGCTCCCATAATTTGTTATAGTCAAACGGATGCTCATAAATATTAGTCACCACTAACAAATAAAACACCTATTTACAATCACAAATTATGAAATCACTGTTGATTTCGTTTTTTACAATTGGCAATAATCAGTTTTATATTATATTAAAATATTTTGAAAAATTAGGAACCTTTTTCAAATTCTATGTTTGAACATCAACATTTTGAATTGATAGAATGATTTTAGATCACTTAAATTTCTTAAAAATTAATTGTGTTTGAGAATTTTTTTTTTTTGCGATTCAACAGATTATAGTATATATTAATGAGAAAAAGCGGTATTTTCTTTTTTTTTTTTTTTCAAAACATAATAATATTGAATTTATTTCCACTTTTTATTTCCAAATTAACGGAAAGTTTACGAAAATATGCTATGATTAAACATAAAAATGTAAATCTGATATATTTATTTAGACTCTTTCACTTTATTTAATATTAAAATTTCGGTCAATTATGATCTATATTTTGTTCAGATTTCATTAAATAAAATATGAGGGGTCACGTACAAAAAATATTTCCCCTGATATATTTTACGAAAACTGCATTTTAAAAATAAATTAATTCAGAAGTGAATAAATATTAAAAATTTAATGAAAATCTGCCTAGATTTATTAAACACGGGTGTTCTAGCTCATACAAAATGGCCACTACGTAAGAACATTGCAGTTCTTGAAATAGAGCTACTGGAATAGGAAACTGTATTATAATGGGGTATCAAAACAGCGAATTGATAGAGACCATTAGACCAACGAGTCAAACGAACTGGAACAAAAGAAGCAGGGAATAGATCACATGATTCCGAAGAACACATGTCATAATAGTATTTATAGAAAAGATTAACAACATCACATCTGTGAGAGAGAAGGTGCAGAGAAGAAGAAAGGGTAGGGGCAATCAAGTTACAGATACGTTTTTGCACCTTATCAAGAACCCTCAAATGGGACAGAGATTCACCAGTTCAAATATGACAACAGTACTCCATACATGGTCTGATAGTAGATTTGATAGAGATAGAGAATAGCCTCAGGTGTGCGAAAGTGTTTGGAGCGATAGAGAGAACCGACTATGAGAAGCAGAAAGAGCAATGGATCTAATTTATGAACTCCAAGAAAGATTTGATGAGAGAGAAAAGCCAAGAAGTTTCAGAGTCGATTTCTCCTCAAGAGCAGAAGCACCCATGAGAATCTCTGGAAGAAAATGGACACGCCTACAATTGAAAGTTAAAAATACGAAACATTTTGATACACAAATTATTTTTTTTTTGAAATCTAAAAAAAATTTAATTCAATGTTTACACTATTAATGTAAAAATAAATATTTTACAACACTGCAAGAATAGTAGATATACAGGTTTTATATTTTAAAACCTCAAAATAAATATTTTACAACACTGCAAGAATAGTAGATATACAGGTGTTATATTTTAAAACCTCAAAATAAATCAATAACTTTTTAATTTATTTTTAAATGAAAGTATTTTTTTGTTTACGCTGATACTAATGCAAATGTTTTTATCATAAATTTCATGAATTAAATTTATCAATAGGTTTTGAAGAGATTTTTTAATTCTTTTCTTTACTATTTTATTTATTTCTAAACAAATAAATATTTTTAAACAAATACTTTTCGTTTAATAAAAGAAGAAAAAAAATATTTCTTTATCGAATGTTGAATAAATATATAACATACTAGCCGACCCTACCCGGTATCGCCCGGGAGTCTGTTTAATTGCATTAAAAAAAAAAAATTAATATTTTTTTTATGGTTGCGGGGATGGGGATGGAAATATGTTACATTTAACAATTGAAAGAAAAAAAAATGCTACTCAAGAGATGAAAAAATTTATTTAACTCAAAATGATTTACGTGACTAAAATAGAAATGTATCGTAAATGGTTATTGGGGGAAAAGATCTGTATAAGTTAATATAAATAAAACATGTTACACTCAATGTAATCAATTTACATCAAATAAAGAAAAATTACTGTTTACTTCCTTTTCTCTCTATAAGCATAAGTATTTTTTAAAAGAAACTTAAGAGAAATACGTTATTTTCTTACAAAGAACTTCGTAGAAAGAAGACAAATTCGCTAGTCAAAATCAAATATCGATTTGTCAAATGCAAGTTTTTTTGGGTTTTTTTTTTTTTGGTTTTTTACCATAGTTCCTCCCAAACAAAGCAAGTTGCCACTGTAGACGTAAGAGGCTACTGAGAATTAAGGTGAAAGTTTTGGGGGTCATCCTAAATTGGGAGCTGTGCAGCGAGATGCTTGTTCACATTAGTTTTAAATTTCTGCATGTCGGGGAAACAGGGAGAAGGGAGGCAGTTCCAAAGGCCGGCAACACAAGGAAAGAAGCTATTGGAATAGAAGGTCCTCCGGCATCTGGTGGTCTCCACAGTGAATGGATGAGATCTAGCTGATTGTCAGGTAGGTCAAGTGTATTTACGCCGAGGGGGCACCAGAGCAGCAAGTTCATCGGAGCACATTCCATTGAAGTACTTGTAAAACAAGCGCAAGGATGCAACATTGCAGCGATGGGACAGGATCTGGAGCTTGGTGAATAGTGAGGGACCTATTAAATTAGAGACTCTATTTTGGACCTTGTATAAGAGGGAAAGACTGGTGAATGGTGCACCAGCCCAGATGTGACAACAATACTCCATGCATGGGCGGATGGTGGCTTTGTATAGATATAGGATACTGTCCGGTGTGAGAAGATTTCTAGCTCAGTAGAGGGAGCCCACTTTCCTTGCAGCAGTCTTGGCAATGTCTTCTATATGTTTGTTCCAATTCATGTTACCTGTGAATGTGATATAGGTCTAAAGTCAAGAATTCGTCTGACTTTTCTTTATATATTAGATTCTCGGCAACAATTATCAAATTAAGAAATTTTCAAACCAAATAGTATTAAAATTTAACGATAATTAAAATTTTAAATGTAACAATGTGTTTGTCGATTGATTTTAAGATTCATTAGGATGCGCATAATCAGGCTACAGATGATAAAACATTTTTTAGTTATAAATTCTAAATTAGAATATAATATTTTTTTTAAGTTAAGATATTTAATTTTAAATGTTACTCTCCCAACGTGCATAAAAAATGAAAGGAAGCCATCATCACATTATTATCTTTAGTAATTCATTTAGTTCAAAGCCTTAATTGAATTTGACATTACTTATTATTGAAGCTGGAATGAGGACAAACCATATATCAAAATGTTGTTATTGAAAAATATATAAGTAAAATTTATTTTTAAAAATCTTTAAATTAAAATTAAAATACGAATATCCTCTGCATTAAAAATAATTTTTTTTTTAATTATTTGGAAAATAAGTTGTTTTTTTTCTTTTTGTGTAAAAGTCGAAAAAACCACTATCAAATTATACGCATAAATATTTAAATGTAATTGAATTAAGCATTCTATAGCAACACAAAGCTGTGAGAATAAAATAAAAAGCATTAAAAGAAAAATTATTTTTTCTTTTATATTTGAAATAACGCAACGTCTCTCTCAGAGATTCCCGGTAGCTTTCATGATCGCTATTCTTTGTAGCGTGCTCTGTAGAAACAAGCTAATCATTTGGGATGTAATTGCACCAACAAAATAAAACAAAAACACAAAAAAGCAAACTTTACATTAAAAAAAAATTTTCTAAATGTTCATCCATCTGAAAACAAGCAAACATTTCCAAGATAACAATACTGAAAATACTATGGTCTTTGTCACTTAATCTTTTCTTTGTTACTTAATCTTTTCTTTGTTATCATTTGATATCATAATTGATCTGATTGATGCAGATCATTTTGGTGAGTTCAATGTAGGATTACAATGAGAATAACTCTAGATTTTGATCAGAGCTCTGGAGTCAAAAGACCAAACGCTCAACTCTGATTCAAACTCCTGGAATTTTAAAAGGTCTGATTTCAACCTAAGAAATTTTCCTCTTCTGGTAATAATTTATATATATACTACATATTATTCATAGCATTTTTATTTTAAAGAAGGCAGTCCTGTGTTTCAAGGATCTGTGAATTAAACTTGTTTCAGAATTTTTGATATGAGAATTAATAATTTGGATTATTCGAACTACTATTCTCATCTGGGATGTTATTCTCACAACGTTTCGGACAATGTAACCTCCAACCTTTTTTAGGTGCGTCTTGTTGAACTTGGGAATCTTTATTTTGAACTTAGATTTGAAATTCTGTACAGATTCCCAAGTTCGACATAAAGATTCTCGAGTTCGATATATCAAACTCGAGAATCTTTATGTCGATCCCCAAGTTCAACAAGACAAATCTGGAGAAGGTCGAAGGGTACATCGACTGAAACGTTGTGATAATAACTTCCAAGATGAGAACAGTAGTCCGAATAATCCAAATTGTTTCTGTTTTGTTTTTTTGTTTGTTCAATTAATAAAAATCTAAAAGTTCAGTTTAAAAAAAAGGTGATGAATGATGAAAAATATTCCCCCCCCCCCCAAAAAAAAAAAATTAATAACTGCATGTCATTTTTTTCTTTTCTTTTTTTTCTTTTTTTCTTCTTTTTTTTCTTCTTTTAATAAAGATTTTGATATTTATTTTATTTAGGACATTTTTCAGCGTGTACAATTTGTTTTTGTTTGTATAGTTTATTAGTTAGATTTGACCAATTTTCACCAACTCTAACAGCAATGAATTTGCTCTCACTCAGACTCCAACTCCACCTCACAGACTGAATATTTGAGAAATCCTTTATTTTAACTTCATATCTGTCATCAAATTTGATAACATTCAATGAGAATCTAACTCTTTTTCGTTTCTTTTTTATCTATTTATCAACAATTTTATGGAATCCAAGAATTTGATTCAAGAGTTGATTCGTAATCCTTTTAGCTTAGTACCTCTTCTTCCTTCCTTTCTTTCTCTCTATCACTCTCATAGACGCACACTTTTTTATAACCATCTGTCACAAAATCCAACAAATGTTGTTTATTGATTAGAATGTCGTTTTCTTTAACTACAAAAGATGTTTTCTTATTAAAAAGCGAATAATGCAATTAGGGAAACCGGTTTCCCTCTTCATCTTCTAAAATCTGCTTGTATATTTGAAATCAAAACTTATTTCATTTTACTCCTTGTGAAATAATTTTGTCCATTTAAATTGAGAAAGAAAAAAACAGAATCTTATGAAAAAAGTATGTTTTTCACTCCATTTTATTTGATTTTTTTAAGGGGTTTATTTTAACCTCGTCTGACTTTGTAAGATATGGAATTTTCGTGAACTGAGAAAAATACACAAATACGAATAGGAAGAAATAATACCGCAGCATACAACAGTGTCGTCTTCAAATACATTCTTCTAAAATCAAGATTTTCTAAAATCAAGATTTTTTATCAAGGCTAAAATCCACTTGAGGATAAGATTTAATGAGATGGATGGAGTATCAGTTGAATAATGAAGAACATTATGAGAGGATTGAAAATAATGATTACTTGTGAGGACGGTTTATGACAAGTATTTGTTGACATTGTAGTCTGCAAGGAAGCAGTCCTGTAGTAATGTGTTCTACAGATGGGAAGTTTTGGGGAAAGAAACTCTGTTAATGGAAATTCCATTTTGATATTAGGTACACAGAGGAAGAAGGGAAAGTGGTTTGCTGTCATAGTAGCAAGACGAGTTCTTACAAGGTGGAACCAGAGATCGGAGCTCAGTCGAGCACCGATAGAGTAGAGAAAGACTAGCATTAGCAACGTCTCTTCTGTGAGAAAGAGGCTGTAGAAAACAGAAGAGATCAATAACCACAAGATGATCAAAAAAATTCATCAAAAGAAAATGTTCCTACTTATGAGTATTCACCATGTAAGTATCTCGTAAAAGGAACACTGAAGTGTGTTTATTGGAACTATTTTGAAATGGTGGATCTCGAAAAATCACCTTTTATTAAAAATTTTTGCACTCAAAAAATGAATAAACTATAGCTGCAGACTTAATCAAATTTGAGACAATTAAATAAATTACAAATGTGCTGATAAACCATTTCTTACAAACTTTAATTATTTTAAAGAATGTATTTTTGTTTGAATAAAACTATTATTTGCATTCATGTATAAATGTTTATTACAACACTTAAAGAATATCTTTGCAGCAGTAGTGATGAAACATGATGTAATTCTATGAAACATTTTTATAATTCTATGAAGCAAAGAAAACTGTTTTTTGCAGCAAAAAGAAAATGTATGGATTACTGGGAGACTACATCTATCAGACCCTATAATAATATGCTTATTCACATTACATACGTACATTATCACCATTTACACACATTTAAAAAAAAAATGAGATCACCCGATCGCCAAAGATAGAATGCAAACAAAAAAAGATCAAATGAATTGTTCCCAAATCGAATTATGTTGTCTCATTGACTTAGCCAATTTTAAAAAAACTACTCTTTGCCTTCTTTCTATTAAACCATCGTAAGTGAATAAATTGTTTACGTGACATTCGTTTTATTTTTTGAAATAATATTTAGCTGACAATTATTTTTACAGCAAGAAGAGGCTATTTATTTTCAAAAGATTTCACTTGTTACAATAAATAAATGAAAACGTTCGTTTCATTTACATAAAAAGTATTTAGCTGACAATTATTTTTACTGTAAGAAGAAAGACACTATTTATTGTTTTAAAAGATTTCAATTGTTACAACTTTCAATAAATAAATAAAAAAGAGACATGTTCGTTTTATTTATTTAAAGGATATTTAGTTTACAATGACAATTATTTTTATGGGTGAAGAAAGAGATAATTTTTGCTTAATATTATTAAACCTTATATACATTTATTATTTCAATAGAAATATTATTATTAACAGTAAATTATACAGATAAATGAAGAAAGCAACTGTGGAATTGCCATGCAGTCCTACTAGTTTTATTTTATTGTTAGTTAAATTTAATTAATGCTATTCCTATAAAGACAAACAATAACTAATACATTAAAATAATGGTAACTACAAACTTCTCTATAAATATAAGCATGACAGATATATACATATAGGGTGTCCCAAAAGTCACTGACACTGACTACCAAATCCTGAAGTCTCAGAGCAAATTCCAGTCTTTGCTCATAATCCTGAGGCTGCAGCTGCTGGACAAGCTGAATTTTGTATGGAAGCATGTCCATGTCATGCAACACTATATGTAAGGAGGATCGTGAAACTCCCAACTGTCGGGATCTTCTTCTGATTGAAACTGTTGGATCTTCTTCCAGACTTCACTCCAGTTCTTCCCGATTGTCTTCAGTTCTTACTGAACGAGACCTTCCAGATCTCAGGAGGTCACATACTGCACCTTGTTTTTGAAAACGGCTTATTATGGCTTTAATGACATTTACACTTGGCACATGTTACTCACTGCTGGGTTTCTGAATTTGACCCATGTGACTCAAAGTACCATTGTACAATGTGGGTTCGTTCCTCAATACTGTATTTGCTCATGATAACGTCGGAAGGATAGCTTCAACTACTCTGAAAAAAGAAAAAAATATATTTAAAAATAAAGAATTTATGAATATTTTTCAAGCGTCAGTGACTTTTGGGACACTCTGCCACTGTCTGTATCAGAAAATCACTATAACCAGAGTGCTACCCTCATTTCATCATCATCATATTTAGTTTAACGCCTGTTTTATATGCGAGCATGTGTCGGACAGCTTTTAAAAATTGACTTCCAAACTAACCTATCTCTGGACAGGTTTTTCTCTCAAACCCATCCTTATCACTTCCTCCCATGTATTCCTTGGCCTTTCTCTGCCAACCGACAATACCTAAATTGTTCTACATCTACTAACCAAAGCATTTCCATCCATTTTTTTAATGTGACCAAACCAACAAAGTCTCCTGTTCTTCAAACATCTACCTATTCATGCAATGTAAAAATGGTTGAAATGTTGTAAGTTTCTAATGTATATATATATAGAGAGAGAGAGAGAACATAGTTTTTGTTTTATCGATCATTGTTTCCTTTTGAAAATCCGCAATAGAAGCTTGTAAAGGATTTGCCAGCCTCTCTGGACTGCCAAATAAACAAACACATTAATAGAATCAATCTAAGGTATTCTCAAAGCGTGCATAATTTAATCAGCCATTTTTTAGACATTCTTTTTCTTACATCCATTGGATTTTAGATTTCATATTCACTTTCCTCTATTAATTTCATTATTCATAGAACAAAGTCTCAAAATGTATTCTGATCTATGCACAATTGTCTGTCTGAGTAGAAACTAAGGACAAGATGCTGCTGAGAATATTATATTTCACATATTGTTATGCGCATTGGCTTCAGATGATCACATCTTTTTTGCTGAACAGATTTTGAATTCAACTTCAATTATTTGCTAGTGTAAAAACAGATAAGCACAGATGAAATGCAATTTGGTTTTATGCCTGGGCAAAGCACCACTGGTACTATATTTATCCTGAGACAAATGCAAGGGAACTTCCTTAGTAAGAAGAAAAACGTGTATTTTGTTTTTGTGGATTTGGAGAAAGCTTTTGACAGAGTGGCAAGAGATATTATCTGGTGGGCATTGTGTAAACTAGAGACAAACGAGTGGTCAGTGAAGGTCGTTCAAACAATGTACAGAAATGCTCAAAGTCGTGTTAGAATGAACAGCACATTTAGTGAAGACTTTAATGTTAAAGTGGGAGTGCATCAGGGCTCTGTACTGAGTCTGTTGCTTTTCATCTGTGTCTTGGAGGCATTGTCCAGGGAGTTCCGCACGGATTATCTAGAAGAGATGCTGTATGCTGATGACTTAGTACTTGTCTGTGAAACAATGGAAGTTTTACTTGTCAAGTTCAAAACTTGGAGAAATGTTATCGAAAGTAAAGGCCCGAGAATGAATGTCACAAAGACAAAAGTGCTGATCAGTCGTTGTAGTGTTGGAAATCCTCCGGAAAGAGGAAAATTCACACGCTCAGTTTGCGGTAAGGGTGTCTGGTGCAACTCAATTTTCTGTGGTACTTGTAAATAAAGACCTGGCAGAGATAAGTTAGCTTGACCGTCAATTGCTAAAAACCGTCCAACACATGCCAGCATGTAGCATGGACCTTAAACCGAATATGATGATGAAAAACATTAATGTTATGCTTAAAAGGTAATAATTAAAGGCTTGTATGTGATGATGAACATGATGATAATTTTGTTGCATTGCAAAGACTTATATATGTTTAATGTTCATCACTGTGTGAGTTCCAAAATATGTGGGGGTGGATACTAGTAATCTATTTCGTTTTATTTTGTTTAACTAAGCCGACTACCCAGCAGGGTTTTCTCAATTTTTTCTGAACTGCAAAATCAGTTTTTTCTGAACTGCAAAATCAATTTTTTTCTGAACTGCAAAATCAGGTGAGGAAAGTCTTCCATTCATTTGGGGCAGGTTTTGAAAATCCTCCCGATAAATAACTTATGTGCATCAGAAATAATGTGCGTTATTTTTTTTATTTGTTTCTGGGTAAAAAAACCCAGAAACATTTGTTTACTTTTTTCACTATTAAATTGAACTTTGAAGTAAATTAACAAATTTTAATATGAAAAATCACGTATTTGTTTAAAAAAAAAAAAAAGTAAATAAAAGAAAATAAATTTATTATGTCTCTTGTTCTTGATTCGTCTTAAACTCAGGGTCAAATGTTTAGCTTGAAAATCGTCTAATGTCATTGTGGGGAGCATATTAATCCTAATGTCGTTGTGGGGAGCATATTAATCCTAATGTTGTTGTGGGGAGCATATTAATCCTAATGTCGTTGTGGGGAGCATATTAATCCTTATATCGTTGTGGGGAGCATATTAATCCTAATGTCGTTGTGGGGAGCATATTAATCCTAATGTCTTTGTGGGGAGCATATTAATCCTAATGTTGTTGTGGGGAGCATATTAATCCTAATGTTGTTGTGGGGAGCATATTAATCCTAATGTTGTTGTTTTATAAAGAATACTCAGAGTGCAGTGATTTATAATTGGTATAAGTTTTCGGTCGACATTGGATGAGGAAACTGAAAAGCAGACAGACGGATGTTTTTCATCTTTCATTTTATCAACTGATTGCAGAAAATGAATTCTAGGATTTTTTTTTTTTTTTTTCATTTCTGAATTTGTCTAAAGAACTTTTATTAATTTTCTTCATAACTGTCAAGGTAAATTATATATACATCTCAACTCCATTACTCTGGATATACACATTTATTCATGATTTTATTCTGATTGAAGATTTCATTGCGCTATTGTTATATCTTCAAATAGTTAAAAAGATTTTCGTTTGAACAAGAGAACTGCCTGAAAGTCTTTTTTACTTCCATTTTTGTTTCGCTTTTATTTATTTTTTTGATTTTTTTGTTTTTGCTTTTGTGTACTAAATTATTACTTTCTTTTTTAATGAGATTTTGAAAGTTAAATTTAATTATTACGGTATCATTTGGTCATTAAATTCTTAATTGAACCAAATTGTTATAAAACTATAACTAATTTGGTTACGGTAATTTTGTTTTAATCTCTATAAAATTATTAGATGAACATGTCTAAAACTCTTAATCTTTTCATACTTAAGAATTTGCTAAGAATTTTAAAGCTAGAAATAATTTGGTTTAAATGTTTGTAAATTCCTTTCAAATTTCGAAAAGTCACAAAGCAATTAATTTTTTTTTTAATTATTAAGAAAAGATTAAAATCGCTCAACTTCATTACTCTGGATATACACATTTATTCATTAATTGTATTTTGATTAAAGATTTCATTGCGATATTGTTCTTGTTCATGTTATGTTCAAATAGTTAAAAAAAAAACCGGAAATGCATTCTGATCGATTCAATTTCATAATTAAATTATTTAAATAGGATTTTTGAAATTTCGTTTTATTTTAGGCTATTGCGTTTTTTATTTGAATCAAATAATCAAATAATCGATTAATAATAAATCAAAACACAATGTGTCAGTCACATAGAGGCGAGAAACAAACACACAGAATCTTTTAATTTCTAAAGCAATTTTCTTTAATTGAAGTTTGCTATACATGCATTGTGAATATTACAGATTTTGCCAATTCAAAATGGCTGAATAAAAAAATATATTTGGTATCTTCGATAAATCCTGAAAATAAAGGTTCATGTGCTTTTTACATGATTTTCATTTCTTAAATGTTTAAAGCAATCATTTAACTTTAAAGTTTATATGATTCGGAGTTGGTGGTTATTTTCACAACGTTTCAGCCGATGTAACATCCGACCTTCTTCAAATGCATCTTTTCAAACTCAGAAACATATCGAACACGAGAATCTATATGGAATCTCGAACTGAACCCATTATCTAATTCACGCAAGTAGATAACTATGGCTATGTAAAAGTGTTGACTATTTTTTTATTTTTTTTATTCTTAGTTAGTATCGCCTGTAGTGAGGATTGAACCTTCAACCTCTATAAGACTGTCACTTAGAACTGATTGTTACTCAACGCATGTATTCATTACACCACAGGTCCATGAGGAAGTGGCAGTCTTATAGAGGTTGAAGGTTCAATTCTGACTACGAGCAATACTAAGAATGAAATAAAAATTACTTAACACTTTTACCCGGTCATAGCTGACAGAATAAGAACAATATACCCCCGTGGATTAAATAAAGGGTTCGGTTCGAAATTCTGTATGGATTCCCAAATTCGACATAAAGATTTGCAAGTTTGAAAAGATGCTTGTGAATAAGGTTGAAGGTTACATCAGCCGAAACGTTGTCAAGATGAGAATAGTAGTTTGAATAATACAACTTGTCAATCCTCATCTAAAAAAATCTGTAATATAATGTGCAAGTTTCATGAAGTTTTTCAAGCTAAGAGTAAAAATTGATTAAAAAATGTTGGTGTTTGAAAAAATTTCACTAGCTTTTATGCTTGGAGAAATTTACTGATTTAAGTTTAATCGGACATAAGATCACAAATATAGTGAATTAAGTGAGAGTTAAATGATTCAGAACAGCAAAATGGTTCTGCTAACATAAATCTAATAGTTTGATCTTTATGAATAAAGATCAAACTATTAGATTGAATAAACCTTTTCATGTTGGACTCTGTATCAAAAATAATTTTATTTTCATATTTATTCATTTTACCCCTTTGAACATCTCTTATTTTAATCAATAATTTCATTCCAACCTTTAATAAAAAAAATTAAAATAAAAATAAAAATAAAAAAATTTTAATTTAAAAAATTTAAAAAGAATTAAATTTTAAAAACTACACAGAATATTTAATATATGAAAATTGTCCTTGTAAATTAATTTTTTTACCATTATATTTTAACTCAACCAGTTTATTTTCAAAATTATCTGCACTGGTGCCATTTTAGACCTGATTAGGCAATTTGTTCTAAAACTATATTACTCTATTAGAAAACATCGCTTATCAAAGAAAAGTAGAGAATGTAGGATAAAATTTGAAATTTGAAAAATTTACTCTAATTAGATTTCTTCACGGTCTCATTGGTGGCAGGAAGAGGCTTTGTGACTGTAGGAGAGATATTTCCTCCCATCTCTCTCTATGATATTAGTGATGAAAAAAAAACTGTTTATTGGATTAAATATAAAATTCTATGAAATCGATTGGAAATGAAACTTCTGTTTTTTAAAACCATGGACCAATATTTGAGAAAAATGACTGAACAGTTTTAAATATGTACCTTTTGTTAACAAAGCTATTAATGTGAAACAAATAGGGGAAAACTGTCTTTATTTTATATTAGTAGTGGGATAATTAATCAGAATCGGGAATTAGAAAAATAAGAACTTTTTGGGTATTGGAATTGTTATTGGAAAAAAATTTAGCCTAATTCCTGATTCCAAAACCGATTCTTTTATTTTATTTTTTTTGTTATTTTTTTGTTTAAAACTTAATTTCCATTGCTGGTACTGATGATAAAATTATAAATATTTAATGATTTTAAACTACCAGTAAAACTAAAAATCTATAGATCATAATAGCAAATTTAGGTAAAAATGGCGCAAGTGAAAAATATAGCTGAAAAATGAGTTTATCAAAATATTGTTAATCTAAATGAATAAATGCAGAAGTTATTTTTCCACCTATCTTAACTATATTAATATCAAAACGGCTTTTGCTTATTTAATTCTATGATGCAACATAAGATTTTGAAATACCAGATATATAGCAATCTGCAAACAGCCTTAGATATTCTTAATTTGCATATTTATTTTATAAACAAATTATAATTAATCAAAAGTGTGTGCAAAATGGGTGTCATTGGTCATCCTTCGTCTATAGTGATAACAATGTCTATCATGCTTGACTCCTTTTCATACAAACAAGCTCGCTACTTGTATCCACCTTTTTTCAAAAACCGAGAAATGTAATCTTTTTCTATCACATCTGATCTTGACCTTCAGCTGGTACTTGAAGAAAGCGATCAAATCCTGATCAGCAAAAGATTCAACCCTTTCGTCATCTCTCAGACGTGACGTCCACACCACTATTCGCGCTACGGCTAGGATTGCAAAAAACACCATTCGTCTCTCCCTGTCCCATACCGGCCCAACGTTACTGATTACGTAGGATATGTTTAGCGGCAGAGGATGCTCAGGATCAATACGAGCCATCACCTCATTGACATACTCCCAGAACCGTCGGCATTCGCAGCATTGGAAGAAAGTGCAATCAGGCGTTTCTTTTTCAAGCATGTCGCAGTGCAGACATTCAGGTGAGTCCTCCATTCCAGAACTGTGTTGTTTAGCATTGGGGCATAACGCCTTCCGGGCCAATCGTCAGGTCAAAGAGAAATCAGAATTGTTGAGATGACTCATACCTGGCACCCAACTCCATTCAGAGCGGATCTCCTCTGACCATCCAAACTGCTTGAACAACAGATCGTCAGCTCCCCCTCACTAATCCCCTGTGGAGTTCCTTTCTAGAAGACCAAGAAAGGTCACTGAACCAAGGAAGCTTTTTGAGCACGGTTCATGACTCTCTGAATAACTGCGATTCGCCCCTGACCTATGATGGCTCTCAACGGAATGGTCAAGAATGAAGTCGAGAAAGGTACTATCAACCGCTGAGTTCCACACAAATTCTTTTGTCAATGTTCTACTCAGGAAAGCCAGTCTCTCAGCGTTTCGATGACACGTCAAATCGAGCTTCCCCGGGCCTTCCTTACACAGACGTTGAATATAGGCCTCTTCCGGTCCCAGAGAAGCGAGGACAGAAGGTGGTTCGAAGCAGGGGAAGTACGACGAATCGGTAAAAGATAAGAGGAAAGACGTAAGTGACGTACACCTCAGCTCTACCCTTTAAGGAAAGTTTTCTTCAAAGTCAAAAATAAATTAGAATTTTGTATCAGGACAACCAAAACGTTTTATGTTATGCAGACTTGTTATTGTGTAAAAGCTATATTTCAAATTTTAGTGTAAAACAAGCAAGTATTTGTTTTTTATTGAAGATTTTCCGAGACAGATTCGGGCATCCATCTTGAATTTTAGTTTAAATGAATTTTATATAGTTTTGTCTTCAACTCACTAGCAGACTCCATCTTGAAAACGACATGAAAATTACCATCAGTATCCTTTTTTAAATTGCAAAGAATTACTAGATCAAAGATGAAATAATTTCAGACAGAAATGACTACCATCGTATGTCCATGTGTAGCATCTTGTTTATCTGCTTACCACCAACGAATGTGACGTCAGCAGAAAAATGAAGCTAAATGGAATGGTCTTCTCTTTATGAATGCCACGGTTCGAGCATCTATCGTGTATTTTATTTAAAGAAACCACTTATTTCTAGAGAGAATGATGCTCAAACACCTTTCTGTTGTGGACACTGCAACTACTTTACCCAAAATTTCAAAGAAAGTATTAGTACAGCTTCCTAGCGAGTCACTTTGCGTATTTTTAGTATTTTTTACACGTATGTTACTTCTTTATTAATTTATAACATAAAATTAGAATTGTGTTTGCAGTTTTACTGTAATTCATGCATGATTCAATTGCGAATCTTCAATTCAGAGTTACCAAATTCAGAATTATCCTACCGTGTCAAAATTACCGAATTTTGCAGACACTAAAAGTATTAAGATTATAAAATAAAAATTGAAAAACTTACCTGCTCAATATTTAGATGAGAAGGAGAGGTCAGTTCGCTATGTAAGTTTGCCGTAAATTGATCCCCCAGCTCGTATGAGGTGACCAATTTACGTTAAACTAATGTAGTGAATTGGATCCACCCAGTGAACCCCTCTAAAAATTAAACAGGTAATTTTTTTTACAAAAGTTTTTGATAATCTTAAAAGTTGTTGAAGCAAGTTTACCGTAAAAAAAAAAATGTAATGTGTGCACCTGTGTAATGTATGTAGGTGATTACAATTTGTTAAAAAAAGCGTCCATTCATATAAAATTAATACCCTAAACATTTCAGAACTGACAGACAGAAGTAAGTTGTTTTCATTTGTGATGTATTTAATGTAATTTCAATTTGATACGAACGTACGAATGCATTTTCATTAACCCAGTAAATGTGACAGTTCAATTTAATTTTGTGAGACATACATTTCAATATTTTCTTAGAAGGTATGGCACTCTTTTTGTTTTGATTTTACTTCAGGCAAAGTTCTCAGAAATAAAGGGGGCCCATTCCTGGGGCTAACACTTGATCTCTATATGAGATACATAGATATTCGAATATTCCATTAAAGTTCTCCTTTATCTGTCAAACGTTGAGTCAGTAAAGAAGTGAAGAACATTAATTTTACTCTCCCCAATTGACCAGTTAATTATGGTATAATATATCTTTCTTGTGGTCTCTTGGTCTGACCGGATTCCAGGACAAGAATTCATCTAGTTTGGTGGAGGATCCAGCTAAGTGCTGTTACTTGAAGTAACATTACTAGGAGAAAGTGTACCATTCTTCGTATGAGCCGGTGTGTAGCCGTGTCTAGCGAATCTTATTTGGGCTTAGAATACTATGTTATTTTCAATATTTAGTCAGGGTTTACTTGTAGTGGGAAGTATCCTCATGTCAGGTTTCCCTGACAAACCCTTGTACAGAGAGACCGAAGACACTCAAGGATGGTCTCTAGTAGGTAATTCAAACTCTCTCGGATGTGGGTTTTCATGTGAACACCACATCATCTTCGCAAGTTGGTTGTTAGAAATGAACATCAAAGCAGTATACTTTGTAATCTTCGAAGAAAAAAGGGACAGTTTTTTGTCCCTTTTTTCTTCTTTCTTTTCTCGAAGCAGTATTTTCAAAATAAGTTACTATTTAAACAAACTATAAGTCTATTTAAACAAATTGCTTTACTAAAAAAATGGTCCTGGTCGACTATGTTCGATAAAAAAAATTCCAATAACATTTTGTCAATTTATGACGAACTCCTGCAAATCGGCTTTGTTGTAAACGAGAACTAAATTTTAAGCTGCTTTGTTATTTTTGATCAATTACGGGGAAAATATTAGAGAAAAAACAGAAAGATTTATTCGTGTAATGTGTGCCCACCCCCCATATATTTTTACTTTTGCAAAAATATATGCACACATTAAACATATTTTTACAGTAATCCAAAAATTAAAAAAACAATAACTCTATAAGTAAATCTTTAGAAATTTAAAAAGAATCCAAATCAATAATTGTATCAGGATCGGTAATTGTATCGGAATCGGGAATTTAGAACAGAATCGATAATTGTATCGGAATCGGGGAATTTAGAACAGAATTGGTAATTGTATCGGAATCTGAAATTTAGGACAGAATCGGTAATTGTATCGGAATCTGAAATTTAGAACACAATCGGTAATTGTATCGGAATCTGAAATTTAGAACAGAATCCGTAATTGTATCGGAATCTGAAATTTAGAACAGAATCCGTAATTGTATCGGAATCTGAAATTTAGAACAGAATCCGTAATTGTATCGGAATCAGAAATTTAGAACAGAATCCGTAATTGTATCGGAATCAGAAATATAGAACAGAATCCGTAATTGTATCGGAATCAGAAATTTAGAACAGAATCCGTAATTGTATCGGAATCTGAAATTTAGAACAGAATCCGTAATTGTATCGGAATCAGAAATTTAGAACACAATCGGTAATTGTATCGGAATCTGAAATTTAGAACAGAATCCGTAATTGTATCGGAATCTGAAATTTAGAACAGAATCCGTAATTGTATCGGAATCAGAAATTTAGAACAGAATCCGTAATTGTATCGGAATCAGAAATTTAGAACAGAATCCGTAATTGTATCGGAATCAGAAATTTAGAACAGAATCCGTAATTGTATCGGAATCAGAAATATAGAACAGAATCCGTAATTGTATCGGAATCAGAAATTTAGAACAGAATCCGTAATTGTATCGGAATCTAGGAAAAATATTGGAATCGTCCCATCACTAGTTTATATATAAGAAAAAAGTAGAAAGAAAATATATATAATTCTATTACCATATAATATATTATGTGTATATCTTTTATTTGTTTTTGTTTTTCCATATTTATTTCAACAGTGCTCAATAAAGAAGTAGAGCATAAACATTATTATATCTGATCCAAAATGATATTAAAATATATTTGTAGAGAATTTTCCACTATTCATTACAAGTACTCAATACATTAGCAGAGCTTTTTTACTAATAATAGTAGTAGTAGTAGTAGTAGTAGTAACAGCAACAACTGGTGAATGCCTACACAAATACAATCATGTTTTAATCTCGATCTCATCTGGTCATCGACTTATCCAATTTAATTATTGAGCTTTTGTTATATCCTTTAGCCCCAACAATATTTCTTTATTATTTTCTATCATTTCATTTTATTTATTGACTAACCCTAGTCTAAAAGCTAGCATTTCCCTCCCTCATTTTTGCTTGTAACTTCAGCATATACATTGCTTCATCGCCCCCCTCTCCACTTTCAGATAAACATTCTCACCAGCAGATTCAAAGATTTAAGACAGATGAGTAATTTGAGCCCCTCTAAAATGCCAATTGAAATCAATTTCATGCTGCTTACATGCCCCTTTTCTCATTGTTGTGACCTTGAAGGGCTGATAATAAGTAAGACATGGTGGTATATTTACAAGTACAGAATAGTATGTTAGAGAGAGACTGTTCGTCCTCTTTCGTCATGGACTCCTCTATACATAATGTCTAGAAGAGTCCATATAGTCACGAAATAGGGTAGATCACCACAACACTTATTGTATCACTTCTCTTTATTAGTCTTTCTTTTCTTTCGTCTGTCAATTATCTTTTCTTTATTCATTTTTAATGCTGTTTCATCTTTTTCTTTTGTGCTTTTGTCTATCAGAAGAAGGTATATACTATACCGAAATGTCATACGAAACGCATAAAGCCTTTCAAACATAAAAAGATTTTCTAGCAATTTTTATATAATACTTTCCGGTGTAAGTCAATCAACGTTTGTTTCCGATAGGCTTTTTTCACTATATACTCTAATAACACAAAATACATAATAAAAAATATACTTTAGTTCTGGGATTGCGTGATGCTTGAAAGAAATGCTGTTTTAATTCTTCTAATTAGCTATCATTTATAATGAACTCAACAAATCATCCATCTCTCTCTCTTAGCTATCTATGTAGTTCTCTCGACCTCTCACTCTACGTTGATTCAACCACTCTCTAGCATTTCTTAATATCTCTGTAAGTATTTAGAGAAAAAGTCACTCCCTTTTCTCAATGTGGTTATCTAATTTACATATGTATGTCTGTACATACCATAAATACGTATGGCAAAATAATAAGTCTCTTTACTTCTATATAATAATAATAATAAATAATCTACCAGTAATTCTATTGAATTTCTTGTGTATCCAATGCTTACAGGAACCTAAAATAATTGGGTACAATTCAATTTCTTGTGGTACCTGTAAGCATTGGGTACACAAGAAGTGCAGGAGAATTACTAGTAGGTTGAGAGAGGATAACCAATTTGCATGCAAGAAGTGTAAGACAATGAAGATGGATGAGAACTCAGATGTGAAGAAAGTATATCTGGATGGTGAAGCTAATGAGGTTGTCAAGAGGATCTGTTACCTTTGTGATACCATTGTGGCATAGGGTGGAGCAGGTGCTTGTGTGACTTCAAGAATTAAGAGAGGATGGGGTAAGTTCAGTAAACTTCTGCCATTAATAACCAGCAAAGCTTTACTACTTTCAACCAAGGGAAGAGTCTATCAGGCAGGTGTACGCAGTGTTATGGAAATTAAACATGGCCAGTGAGGATTGAGGACATGCGTTGCATGGAGAGAAATGATATGTGAATGTTACGATGGATGTGTAATGTGAGTCTTAAAGCCAGGCTTAGTTCTGATGACCTAAGAGGAAGATTAAATATGGACAGTCGAGGGAGATGTGTGCAGAAGAGAAGACGTTGATGGTATGGCCACGTTGAAAGAATCGATGAGAGGTTTTGGGTTAGTAGATATAGAACAGTTGAGGTAGCAGGTTCTGTTCACAGGAAGGCCAAGGAAAACATCGGAGGAAGTGATAAAAATGGACCTGAGGGAAAGAGGGATAAATAAAGACCTGGCCAGATATACATTAATTTCAAAGCCAAGCCGCTAAATGCATGTAAAACGGACATCATCATCATCATCATCATCATGTAGTAGTAGTAAAGAGATTTGTTGTTTTTAGTTATGCAGGAAGAATGTCTTAAATGAAATTAAAGTAATATATATATATATATATATATATATATATATATATATATATATATATATATATATATATATATATATATTGTCTTTACTGTATGTATATATATATATACTATTTTTTTTTTCTTAGCTTTCTCTTTCCTATTATGTCTGGCTTTTTTTTAGAATGATAGTTATATAGAGAGGGAGAGGAGGCGTTCGTGAGGAGGGAGAGAGGGATTCATTAATGAAATTTTGAAGTGACGTGGCTATCGTAAGAAGAAGGCCTGTCAACTAAGTCGAGATTTTCCGGTGATGTCATTGATAGACGTAGTAAGAACCACTATCAATGCTGACCTTGGAACGCTTAATGTGCATGCGTCCATCTGTAATCAGAGCAAGTGATCAGACCAGCAGTCTCACATCCATAGGATTATTCATTCACTTAGAAATCATTTTTAATTTGTTCCTTTTTTCAACCGTATTTCCTAAAAATGGGCACATTTTCAGAGTCCTGGCGTGATGGAAAAAGTAAATGGCGATTTCGTCTTTTCCGGTGGATTTTGACTACAAACGACTGATAAAGATGAGTTTCTTAAAGTCTTATAAAAAATAAACTAACATTTTATTTCCGGATAAAAAATACAATTTTAGACTAATTAAAAAGTTTTGTCTCAAATGTGTGCGAAAATCCAACGAAATAAGCAAGATATTCAAATAATATATTGTAAATAAACTGTCCGTGTAGACCCCCTCCCCAATAAAAACATGACTGTTTTAATTTATTAAAAAATTTTACTATATTGTAAATAAACTGTTCGTTTTGAAAAAAAAAAAACACAAAAAAACACACATTTTAATTTATTTCAATAAATGTTCTATTAATTAATTATTTTAAATTATTGATTTTGTGTTACTTTACTGAATTCGGAATCTTTCATGTTTGATTCACTTTTCATGTTTGATTTACTTTTCATCTTTGATTTACTTTTAAGTTTAAAAAAATCAAGAAACATTTACGTTTTTCGGAAATGAGAGCAACTCTTATCAAATTATTCAGCTAAAACTAATGATAATGAAATGTTCATATAAAGAATAAAACTGCCTATAAATAGGTATTTGTCTTCTGGTTGTTGTGTTTATAAAACAAGAGATATTTCCATGCAGTATAACTGATACTAGTCTTTTTATTCGACGTAAATCGGAAAGAATGGACTTATTTAAAGAATGAATATTAAATCAGACAAATTATTTTTCAAAGAAAAATTGTCATGTTTTAAAAATTAAAAAATTTATGACAACACCATTTTATTATTAAGCATTAATTTAATGTTTGTTGTCCAGCCTATGCAAATTACACGAAATAATAAATTTGCACTAAAATTTCTAATAAAGTAAAAGGTTAGTTATATTTCGTGGTCGTTAGTTAATAAATACTGAAAATGTAATTAAAATCGGTTGATTTCCTTAATGTTGATGAATTTCTAAGTGATGGGTGGGGTGGGGGGGTCAAAATGCCCAGAGTCTGACTGATCGAGAGATCTCGTTTGTTACTTTTAGAGCATGACGTCATTTTCCAGCACTCAGGCCTCCTTTATTACGATGGTTGTACCAGTGACCGATTTTTGCTGACGCGACCTTGGACTAGATTTGATTCTGTCTTTTCTCTCTGTTTTTTTTTCTCTTTTTCTTCACGTCCGGTTTTTTTCTGGCAGCGATATTAATGTGAGTTCCCTTTTTTTATTCACGTTTTATTTGTATTCAGTCTGTGATAGGATGTAAGATCGTCGAAACGCTGGCTATTTGACGTAGACTGTAATAATGTTTATTTAATTTTATATATATATAATAAAACTGGTACGGCTACACACAAATAAAAAAAAAACGCAACATAACATGTATAAATGGTGTTAAATCTTCCAATTTGCTTTCGATTGATCCTAGAGAATCAGAGATCTGCTGTCTTAATTCGGTTGTGTTCCGATTTTTAAAGGTTACTTTTCTTATCGGTTGTATAAGAAAACTTTACCAAATGACTAGAATTCTATCAATATATATCTATAGTGGATTTTGTTGTTTCTGGTCAGTGGATTTTGTTGTTTCTGGTCAGTGGATTTTGTTGTTTCTGGTCAGTGGATTTTGTTGTTTCTGGTCAGTGGATTTTGTTGTTTCTGGTCAGTGGATTTTGTTGTTTCTGGTCAGTGGATTTTGTTGTTTCTGGTCAGTGGATTTTGTTGTTTCTGGTCAGTGGATTTTGTTGTTTCTGGTCAGTGGATTTTGTTGTTTCTGGTCAGCGGATTTTGTTGTTTCTGATCAGCGGGTTTTGTTGTTTCTGGTCAGCGGATTTTGTTACTTCTGATCAGTGGGTTTTGTTACTTCTGGGCAGTGGGTTTTGTTACTTCTGGGCAGTGGGTTTTATTACTTCTGGGCAGTGGGTTTTATTACTTAGGGGCAGTGGGTTTTATTTTTGTTATTACATATATTCGTTTCTTATATGTTGTCTTAATTTATGCTACTGAAATTATTATACAAAAGGTTTCTTTTAACAGCAATTTTTTTTGTTGCCAAAAATCATGATGAAATTAGCTTTTGGTGTTGAATGTTAATTAGTTTTCTGAAAAAAATTCCTTTTGAAAGTCTTGATACTCTAACTGCAAATAAATGTTTTAATCGCTGGCAGGTAAAGTTATGACTATGTTATATCATTTTTGTTCAGTAAAAAAAAACTATTAGTTACTAACAATGTCGTGAAAATGAAGTTACCGAATATTTTGGGGAATAAGTAAGGTAAATAGATGAAAAGAAGCTTACCATGAAGGAAAGAGGATTGATAAATCCAGATGACGATGTCTACTCATATCATATCGCTAAAACAAAAGTGAAATAAGTTGTAAATTAAAAATTATTACATACTTATGTGGCAGGGAGGGCCTGTGGACGAGTGGTTATAGCACTTGTCTTTGTTCGATCCCACTCACGGCATGCGAATTTTCGGGTCTGAAAACTCCCTCTGTCCACCCAGCAGTAAATGGGTACCTGACTAAAACTCAGGGAAGGTTCAAGGCAACGGAAGGAGAGGGATGGACTCCGCCTTCCATATGCTGTGCCCTAGACACGGTGATTCTTAACAAATCACCGCCGCTACGGCCATGGGCAGTGTGCGATGTCGGCAACAACATTCGTGCGCGTCCAGGCTATGCAACCTTTACTGTTACCTTTTTTATGTGGCTACATACCACCTAAAAATAATGATACTTTTGGATATTTTACATTTAAAAGATGATTAAATATAAGTAAATGTTGTCTCCCTTGCCCCAAAGAGATTTTAGAAGCAAGGGTTATCTGCCCCTGGATTTGGGCCAGACAATAATTAAATAACAAATAGGAAACATTCAATGGGCGTTCGCTTAGTGACAGACAATTAAATACGTCCTCATTTAAAGATTTTTTTTTCGTTTTCATTCAAATTATTTCTTCATATTTGTGTCTTACCATGCACAAAATATCACTTTATTTCAATACTATTATGAGATACCACCATTTGTAAGAAATAAATAGTTTAATAGTTTTGTTTGACAAATGTAATTGTTTATATGAAAGTTGACAGAGGTAAAGAATTTTAGATATCTTTTTTATTATTAATTTTGTAAACAACGGCAGCAGCAGCCATATAGGTGATTTGTGAAAAATGCCTCCATGTTAAGTCTTTCTAACTGGAATAAGTATTTTTTGAAAGAAAGTAAATCGAAATGCAGTTTTAGTACAAAGAACATGGTGGAAGGAAGAAAAAGAACAAAAGGCTAGTCAGAATCAAATATCAATAAGAAACTAAAAGGAAAGTGAATGCTGATCGATTTTTTCAAAATTATATATCATTAAATAGGATTTTAAAACTTAAATTTATCATTATGTTTTTAACTGACTATTTTACATAAATAAATTATTAATTAATCGATTTTATTTTTTAAATCACCTTTATTCGTATTTACACGTGCACGATATTTGATCATATAAGTTTATAAATTAAGATTACCTCTTAATAGAGATTGATATATTGGCAATATATTACTTACTTATTTATATTAGCTTGCATACAGACAATAATATCTATGTGGCTGGGTATCATCTATCTTAATTCTCTAAAGCATGTAACGATTTACTCAGGGTAATCTTTCTAATTGGACATAAATACTGATTCTTTTAATTCTCTATCATCATCATCATCAGCAGCAGCATCGATTTAACCTCTGTTTCACATGCTGGTATCTGTTGGACGGCTTTTAGAAATTGACTTCAAAACTAACCTATCTCTGGCCAGGTTTTTATTTATCTCTCTTTCTCTCAGATACATTCTTATCACTTCATCCCATGTTTTTCTTGGTCTCCTGTCGTGTCAGCTGTTCTACATCTACGAACCAAAGCACTCTCATCCATTCTTTCAATGTGACCATGCCAACAAAGTCTCCTGTTCTGCACACATCTCTCTATACTGTTCAGATTTAATTTTCCTCTGAGGTCATCAGATCTAAGCCTGCCTCTTTTCATTACACATCCATTGTATCATTCTCATATCATTTCTCTCAATGCAATGCATGCCCTCAACCCTTACTGTCCAGGTTTCACTTCAATACAGCATCACACTGCGCACATATTTTACAAAAAACAAAATATCTTCATTCGCTATTAGAAAGTTTTTTGTTTGGACTTTAAACAAAACATTATTTCATTGTTTTAAACAGTGGTTCCAATATGGCATGAAGAGAAGACAATGGTAGGTGTAGGGGCGGAAGATTCTAAGACAATCGAATATTTAAAAACATTTTCAAAAGAATTCATATTAGGCTGCATTGTTTTATACTTTCTTGATTCCAAATGATCATATCATAAAACAGTTGGGTTCTACATCATGAATAAAGCACTGATAGTTTTTTGTGTGTGTGTGTGGGGGGGGGTGTCTTTTCAATAAAACTTTAGTATGCTGCGAACAAATTTTTAATCTGAAAATATGACCCGGAGAAAAAATGGTTACAACAATTTTTAAAAACAAAAAAAAATAAAGAAGAAAAATAGTTTTAATTAAATTATGCCTACATGTATACAAACATTTTTATAGAACACTAACTATACCTAACCGGCGCTGCTCAGGAGTGTTTTTACTTACAATTTGTTTCCCTTTTTTTTTTTTTAAATCAGATAAATATTTTTACGGTATTTATTTTTTTATCTCTTCAATTTATAAATAATAATAATAAGCTAAGAGTTAGAGGTGCCAAATTAGCAAGCAGGGGATGGGGGATGATTATGTGGCGAATGCAGGGAGGGTGAAACCGAATACATAGTGCAGAGGAGAAAAAAGGGAATATTAATAAAGTTCGAAATAGGATTTTTAAAATTTCATTTAGTTTTACAATTGCATTTTTGATTGCAATGAATATCAGATTAATCTATATATAAATGTGTGTGTGTGTTCCCTATGGAAAGAAAGGTTAGAGAATCTACATAAAAACTAAAAGTGGGTTTATATTAAATGTTTTCTGGAGAAGACAATGGAAGTGGTTCCGAATCTCTGAGTGCACCCCTAAGGGGAGCTATGTGGGCAGAACTTCCTCATAAAACTTCAAATATATTCTATTTTGATGAAATTTAAATCATATGTATAAAATTCTCCGGACAAGACAATCAAAGTGGTCCCAAATCTGTATGTGTCTCTATAAGGGAGCTGTGGGAACCAAACTTCCTATTTTTATGAAATTTAAATCATATGTATAAAATTCTCATGGGAAGACAATGAAGGCTCTGTGCCCCTCTATGTGCTGAATCTTTAGGTGACCCCCCCCCCCCCCCAAATGAAGCTATGGGGTGCAGAACCCCTATAAAATTTATACATCCAATTATAATTAACTTTATACCATATATATATATATAAGACACTAATTTAGATAGTTTTCTAAATTTCAGCTTCTTCCAACTATGTGAGGGACGAAACGGGAGCAGTAAAAAAAGAAAGTAATATGATGTTATGAGCATAGTGAAAAATGAGATAGTAGTGTTTCTCATTCAATCCCGAGCAACATCGGGTCTTCCTGCTAGTAATAAATAAAGTAATTATTCAATTTGTAATTATCAAAGTTACATTGACACGAGAAAAACACATACGTACATGTGAAGTTGTCTCATAATTTATCAATATAGATTCTAGAAATCTGTTTCTATATTAAATGGCCATAAAAAGTTGATATGCCATAGAAAAATAACCCAAACGATTCAATTCTATAAAAAAAAGAAGCTATTGTGTATGTGTGTACATGTTTAGCTGGCATCAGCCAATAATGGCTACAGCCTCAGCCTGTGTATTGCTTTCAGTGAGTTGCTGTAGTCTCTGACATAAAAAGGAGAAGAAAAAAAACCTTCCAGTCTGTTATTCTCTCATAGTTACCATGACAATGGCCAATTACAGTGCTGCTGGTTATTACAGATAAATCTGATATCTTTTTCTTCATATGCATAAATATATCCCATGGCCCAACTTATCATGTTCAAGGAAGTTTGGGTAATATAATGATTATTACTGACAAATATTTGTTGAAATGTTACTATGAATTTGCAGCCAAAATATTTTTTTATACTATTTGATTTTTCTCTTATATTATAGACATGCCTAGGTACCATTATTATATTTAAAGAATTTTTTTTTGCTTTTATATTTTCCTACTTGAACCAGGATTTATCTGAAAAGAACATAGCTCTGAAAGACCGAATTTTATTTGAAAAAATTTAAGTACAGTTATTTTATTATTTTATCTTCATATATAATCAGATGTCAGATAGATTAACAATTGTTATGTATTAGGAGTAATATGCTTTCGGAGTTAAATGCAGATATAGCTGATTCATTAGGGATGATTGACAGAGCTTATCCTTTGGTTCACCTGTCGTCCCATATGTGGGTGGGTCCTTCTGATTGGTTAGTTTAATCATGTGACATAGAAGGGATTTGAGGTGCAATAATCAGTTGCTGAGAGAATTATAGCAAAGAAAAATGTAACAAGAGGATTCAATCAGAAACAACTCTTATCAAAGGGAAAACGGACATCCAAATAGTAGAATAAATATAAGTATATTTAAAGTTAAAAACTGTCTCATCTCCTTCAAGAGCCTGATTCAGTGATTCGGCCCCATAGAAAAAGTCCATGGAGAATATCTTCAATGTAGGTCCATGAGAGAGCATGAAATTCTTGAGCTTGCTTACTTAGCATGTCTAAGGGAGAGACTAGATAAGCATTGAAGTAAGTAATGATACACCAGGATAATTCCATATCAAATCATTCAGTCTATCACCCTTGCATCATGAATTTTCTTCAAATTTTGACCATTGGTAGGTATCATTAAAACAAGAGAATCCTGAAATTTTCAACCTTCAAGTCGAAACGGTTAAGAAAATTTGCCAATTTTAAGATTTCGCATCAAATATGATTCGCAAGAAAACTGCACCATTACAAAATCACTGGTCAGTTATCACGATTAGTATGCCTTGGGTATGACACAAAATTTGAGAGCTTTGGGGTCACCCCTTTGTTACCGTTACTCCCAGGTGTGTTCCAATCCTTAGTCTCATCTATAGGTTAAATAGAATCCATCCCTCCTATGAAACTGAATCCGGGCATTTACACATACATTTACATCATTAACAAGAACATAAGTCAGTCATGTGACTGCATACCGCTGTCTGAAGTCTTATCTGGGCTTTACTTCTCCATATTGCATGAAGTATTCCCGAAATTATGCCATGGAAACGTTGGTAACTCAAATTATTAATCTGATTAGAATGAAATTTTACATGGTGGTTGCTGTTATCTAAGAGCATCAGATCCATGCATCAAATTAGGAAAAATCGAGTCTTTATGATGAACAGAACCGAAGTTATTGATAAAAGTGTAACTTTCACACCTTTTCTGTGACCCTGACCGTTGACCTAGATATCCCCAAATTAAATCAGTTCTAAGTTAGACCATGATCGATATTTTGATCAAATTTGGTGACGATTGGTCAAGCGACTTAAACGCTTTACTGTATAGAAACATAGTGAAAAACTTGCCCGAATGCATAACGTCCGTCTTGCAGGATGTTATAACAAGTTGAAGCAAACACCATGAATAAATATTTAAAGATATTAACATGAAGCAGAAAAACCTTTACCAAAATAACTTGATTCAGCCTGAAAGGGGTTGATATGCCATAAAACAAAACAAACTTGGGATTAGTATGCTAGTAGTGACAACTAGTGACTTACAAAGACTACTGAGTACTTACTATTCTATACTTTACAAGAATGCTGTTGCCAATACGATCTGACTCTGACTTTGTTACAGGGTTTTTCTTCTTGTGCGACAATGATTAAGCTAAGAGACAACAAAGAAAGAGAAAACCAAATTACCAATCTGTTTTCGTCTACGACTGGATGTGCGGCGATAATGAGAGTTTTATTAATGGTTCATGCATCAAAGTTGGAGGATCGTCGGCTTTTGAGGAAATAAATCAGATTATACAGAAGAAAATACAATCTAAAAAGTGGTTGGTCGTTGCAGAAAGAACTAAATTTGTGTCTACAAGATAAGAAGCTGAGAAACATATTTTCAAATTCCTACATCGTATAAGTCAAGTTTGTGTCAGTTTGAAAAACGTGGACAAGAAAATCAGATGAATTGATTGAGTTGATATTAATTGGAGAAATGTATTAAGTTGCTCAGAAAATAATGACCGATTTCAGAAACATTTATCCATGAAGAACATTCATCAAGTATTTTCATCTGACAAATTGACTTCAGATGGTCGAACCCCATGAAATACTGACATCAACTGCCAAAACCCACGTGAAAGTGTCAGAGAAATCTTTAGACATTTCTTTGAAACATTCACATGGGTTTTGTTCTACAATCGTTTTTAGACCTTCATTGCCAAAAGTGCATGACTGTCCTCTACCTGCTTCATCTTCAAGACGCTTATTACCACTATGGAATTTCTGAAACCACCTTTGTACTGTACGATCATTTGTAGACACTTCTCCCCATGCTTTGTTGATAGTTTAGTATGGCACAATTAAAAAATAAATAAAATGATTGGGTTACTTTTCAAACGAGTTGGAAACACAGAAATGCAACATATATAAGAGTGTTCAAGTTTAGAGCTAATTAACAACTTTTATTTACATTAAGAAAAACCAAAATATATATGTAAAAGGTTCTGGAAGAGTTTAGGAAAGTTTTTGAGGAGAGACAAATTGACATGAACACCGGTAACCATCAAAGCATACTCTTGATATAGACAAAGACAAAAAGTTTGAGGATGCATGGAAAGTCACTTTATGTGAATCTATACTGGTAGATATGTTTTTTTCTTTCTGCCTTGATTTTTTATATTTTCATTTTGCAGAAAATGTGTGTGCAAGTCCTGGTGAGAGGGATTATTTCAAAGTTACTTATCTTTTGAACCAGTAAGAATGCTTGATTTTCATAGCTGCTTGCACAGTTAGAGCATTTGATCTTTCTTTACCGTTCATGCATTAGTTTGATTTCAAGGTAAACAAAATCTCTATTTCTGAAGAAGTTTGTTGTATATTGCTACTTAATGAAAAATAACCGTTTGCATTTTATCACACACTTCCTATTGAGGTCACACTCATTGGGTTGATTCTTTAGTAATAAGAACATGATGATCACTAGTTTAACGTTGTTTTTCTTCGGACTATTGTCCTCATCAACATTGATATTTATATCTTTATTATGTTTCAGACGAAGTGCCTTTCGGCCTTCTTCAGGTGCATTGTTCATTTGCGATGATGTTTTCCTCATATGTCAATATGATTGTTTTTGAGTATTTGTGTACGTTCATATCTCTTATGTAAGTCTTTTGAACACGTTTATGTATATCAGTGGTTTGATCTCAATACAACTAGACAAAATACACAAAGCAGTAGTAAAAACAAACAAGATGACAGCCCACAAGCAAATGGGGGCGCTTTGTCTGTCCCCAAAAATGGTGTGAGTGGAGATTATATCTTTCTTCTCTCTCTCTCTCTCTCTCTTTCTCTCTCAGATGTGTATGTATAGATCAATGATGGCCTGTAGTGAAAAAAGGTTAACTCATTTTATCATTTAATGAGCATGCCAGCATCTTCAGGTAGAAGAGGACAATAACAAAGTAAAAAGAAATCTTAACCTAACCCCTAAGCATAAAAAACTCCCACAAAGGTCAAACAATATATTACACATGTACAGGTTGTCCTACAAAAAATAGGGCATTTAGCACAATAAATTTACAGGTATATATGTAATTGTTGGAAATAAAACAACAGTTGTTGATAACGGAAACATTGCTTAAACAGAAGAAAAACACAAATGTTAAATAAGATGTTCAATGTGATTCTCATTCCATGAGTAGTTGCACAATTATATAGATTGTCGAGCCAACTTACAGTCTCTCTTTGAATCATTTTGAGTAGAATATTGTTCCAAAGTTTTTAAGGATCTTATGTCACTGATCTCTTTCCTCTGTAATTGAAGTTGATGTACCAGTAAACTGTAAGTGGTAAAATCCATTACATTGAGATCTGAACTTCTTTTAGTTCAATGAAGTCAGGAGGGTTGGCCCTGAGCTCCATGAGATCTTGTACCCACTCTCTGTTTCCGTGTTCATTTTAAAGCATTGGTAGGTCAGAATTATTAAAATTGAAAATAGAAAGCCTTTATCAATGCAAGATTAATTAATTTTTTTTAACATTAATCTTATTAATTTTGGAATAAAATTCATCATCAGAGTTGACCAATATTATATCATTTTTCAAAAAATAAACAAACTTATTTTGTGGTTTTCACGGACGTAATATAAAAAAAAAGAAGTTTTTTTAGTTTTTTTAAAAATAACATATTACTGGTCAACTCTGATGATGGAATTTTATTCCGAAATTAATAAGATTAATGTTAAATAATAATTAAAAAAATTAATGAATCTTGCATTTATAAAGGCTTTCTATTTTCAATTTTAATACATATACATATACATATATATATATATATATATATATATATATATATATGTTCCTTTCATTAAGTAGAACGCTCTTATGATGTCAAGCCGCCACATAAAGTGTTAAAATTATCACCGTTTATTCGCTGTCCAACATTGGCCGAGTGGTTCCGGCGTCGGGATTTGAGTTGCAAAATACTTGTGATCCGGCGTTTCAAATCGCATGACCGGTAGTAAATAGTCATATCTCTATGCTGATGAGTCCCGATTATAAAAGGGACGAAACGTATACGTACATAGATAATAAACAATAACAAATATTTATTATATATATATATATATATATACATATTTCCGTCTGAACAAAAATGACTATTTTTTCATTGCCTTCCAACTTATCTACGACTTTTATAATTAAAGCCACTTGCAACATTTTGTAAAAGTTGTGAAACAAAACTAAACTCCTGTTTCCTTTACAAATTTTGAGTCCAAACTTTCAACTTTTAAAATTAACTTCACTTGGAATAAACAGTTGTCGTCTTGTTTACAGTATAGACAAAACTACGATTTCAGTCCGTACCTGCTGATACTTACGTTTGCTTGAATATATACTGAATGAGAAGAATACCTGTCTCAGGACGGGTAAAATAAATTCCCTGAACAGAAACAATTTTGCACCAATTTTATGTCCTCTTATGAAGATTAAAATCAAGATATAATCTTATGTCTCGAATCTCTATTTTAATTTTGATGTCTTTTATTCTAGAAAATGTCTAAAATTTAAGGCTTAGTTTAAGGGGTCTTAAGAATTCATGGAATACTGCTTAATTGGTGTTTAATGAATATGGATCAAATTCAATGCACATCCGATATATTTGAATTTTAAAATGGGAGGTTTGACCTTTTGGCCAGGATCAAAGTGTAGAATCTGTTCCGATGGGTGCTGCACCCCATAGACTGGTATTGTCTTTGCCTTCGGGGCTTGATTTACGCCGGTCTATGGGTTTGTCCTGTGCAGTTCTAGGAGGTCCACCCTCCCAGGCTTTGCCTTCTCACCCTTTGAGAAGGGGTTAGTTTATTGCTAATCGCCTGAGGCGCCCCTATCGGGGAATGCCGACAGGGCTGCCCAGGCAATTTTTAATGGCCAGAGTGCTCAACTTTTCGGACGCTGGTTTTTCAAATCCCACTTTCTCACCCTTGTGTCACATCTTACCGCTGTGGGAGGTAGATAAATGACATGGGAGGTTGTGTCTATATTATGCCCTAAAAACCTTTTTAAGTACTCCAAAGAAACTGAAATTTGGGAAATATTTGTTAATTCATGTCTAATACCTATTGTAAAAATTTAACAAAAATCAGAGGTATCTAAATTTTCACAACAGGCTTCAACCCTCTTTTTAGGCCCTTTGCATAAAACTAAATTAAACTAAATATAGCCCACATTATAATTCCTTACGCCTAGCAGCTGTGTTCCAAAATTCATAATGTTCAGTTAATTAGTTTAGGAGTGAATCCTGTACATGCAAATATATAAACATACCTAACTTTATAAAGACAGAGATTATTAGCCTTAGTGTTACATGCAAAAAATAACTATTCATGCATATACATATTGATACAGAGACACATGTATTATTATATTAGAGGATTTGCTTGAATATATACTGAATTACCTCCCTTAGTGTTATGTGCATATTTATACATTTAGATATTAAAACAGGCATAACATGCATTATCTATTACTAATGGAGATTTGATATCTGTCTGTCTGAAGCCTAAACTATACTATTACTATTTTTAATGCTCAATTCAGGGGAGGGGGGTTAATCTCTGTTCTGGTGTCATGATGATATCCTCCCAGGCATTACTTCCTGTTTTATGGTTAGGAGTAGTGTAGTATCTGTTCTGTTGTCACAATACTATCCTCCTAGGCATTTTCTGCTCCTTTTGGGAGGGGACAGTGTAGGTATATGTTCGTTTTTCATGACACCATCCGCTCAGGCCTTACCTATTTGGGGGGGGGGGGTATTGTAGTATCTGTTCTATTGTTATGATACCATCCTCCCAGGCATTACCTCCTACTTTTTTGGAGTGGAGAGAACAACGCTGTAGTATCCATTCTGTTGTCATTAGATCATCCTTATAGGCATTACCTCCTCCTTTGAGAAGGAGGAAAGTGTAGTATATGTTCGTTTGTCATATATACTAGCAAAAATATGTTCCCTCTGGTCACATATTTTTGCTAGTTAAATTAAAGATGTTTTTACTTGGATATATACTGAATTACTTCCCTTAGTGTTATGCACATATTTATACATATATATATTGAAATGGAGACACAACGTATATTATTATTATTATTATTATTATTATTATTATTATTATTATTATAGAGATCATCATTTGTTTAATCATTACACTGGTTAAAAAAAAAATGTTTGCTCCGAGTTGTTTTTATTTTTTTACTAATTTTTTTATGTGGTGAATTCAAATCTCCAAACAATGTTGCTCTATCACATGTCCCATTGTTACTATAATGCATATATACATAATACAATGTGTTTATTTCATAGAATATTTGTTGAAGCATCCTTCGTGTTTTGAAGCACCTGATGCCATTGTAAAGATATATAACAGCTCACAGAAATCTTTAAAATAAACATTGATCATATTTTACGTGAATTTCAATTCAGCAGCCACGATTTGCTCTTGAATACATATTTATGTTGTCTGTTACTAAAACATTTAAATGTTTTTAGTTTATACCTATATGTATACATCTGCATATATTTAAAGAAATTTGTGAGATGATGAGTGAAAATCAGCACCCCAAAATTAGGTTATAACGTTTTTTAAGCTTGCCTCCATTTTTTTTTTCTTTTTGTAAAGGCGGGAGTAGATCAGCATTATTTATTTGGTCTTTATCATTCATTGTATAGGCATTAAAAGCGAAAATTAGACGCAGCACCAGGAAGCCTCCTTTCAGAAGTTCTCGCATTGAGCACATGTAGAAGGGGCAGTGTCTAACTGTAATCCGTAGTGCCTCCACTCATAAAGCTGAAGAGTAATTTTTTTTCAAACTGGCTTCAACATCACTCATTAAAAATGACCTTTTATCAAACTTGACCTTTTATTGGATACAGTAAATATTTGGTAGTTATAAGAATGATTCAAATTCTTCATAGCTTGTCTTTTTATTTTCTTCTTGTACTTGTCTGATATTTCACTACATACAAACATTTGTTTCTTTTCTAGAACAGTGTCTCTACTGAAAAATACTGTCTATCTTCAGTTTATGAGCACAAATGAACCATAATACTTGACTTTGGGCTATAAACTTTCATTTTAGCAAGACATTACTTTCTATCTGATAATTTAAAGGCTTCAAAATCTCCTTCAAACTTATAACAGCCACAGAAAAATCTGTTGCAGCACAATTTATATATATATATATGTATTATAGGTGCATTCCAATGACCAAAGGAACAATCAACCCATATCTTTCATCTGTTCTTTCATTTTCTTTGTCTTCATATTTTGTCGAACGACCACAACCATAGTTTTCTTCTGTTCTTTCAATCTTTTTACCTTCATATATCAGCGGATACCAATATTTTCTTCTTGTCTTACAGGCAAACAAAATTCTCTTAATATGTTTATATTGTATTTTTGTATTTTTATTTTTTCCAAAAATAATGCTTTCTATACATACATACGTTTCGCAGCAGTCGAGAGAAAATACACAGTCTTTCATCTCAGTTATGCAGCTCATCAGGGAAAAAGTTAAATTCAGTAGCAATAGGAAAACTGCCAATTCAAATACATGAGAAAAGAGAATAGAAAAAGTTCACAATGGGCTCTCGACAAAGGCAACGGCAAATCCAAACATATAGAAAAAATATACATGAAAAATCCACTTGAGAAATGGTGACAAATAACCCTCCCAAGAAAGAACTTATTTGCAAACCTTGAAACGATATGTCTAACCGATTTTGTAGAACTCACAAATATATATATATATATATATAGCAACAATAAGAATAACACTAAGAAGAACAAAAATCTAACCACTAGAAATAATAATAACCCAAACCCTAATAGCATCAAGCAATCACCCAAATAGAAATAAGAAAGTTAGTAATGAAGAGAAAAGCTCTAACTGTAGAACTCGTGCACTTCGTTCACTACAAAATAAATGCCAAACCAAAAGTGTTGGATAATGGCCCTATGGGAATGGACGTATCTGTTCGAAATCGTTGGTTTGACTTGCGCGAATTAAAGCGGGTGCAGAATAGGGCTTGTTCTCACAGTCAGAGCTAACAGACGTGACAAGGTTACCGTGTGACGAGACCCCAGATCAAGGGTCAGTCTGCACCTGCGAGAGGCTCTGTGACGTCACTCGTTCTCGTGAGAAGTGAGTTTTCGTCAGTCTGGGTTTTTGGAAGCAAACCGATGAGACGTGATTGTTAAAATGTAATTTACAACAGATAAGGGAAATATTTCCCTTAAGAAAATACAAGCGAGAGAAATCCTTTCCCCCCCCCCTCTCTATGAATGGTTAAGAAAATAATTGTTAACTAACTACGATAAAGTAGTGATTTGCTCTCTCCCTCTCTCTCAACGTAGTGAATGACTCCCAGTTGAAATAACAACGCTTGTAATAAAATGAATTAAATTTAAAAAAGAGTTTGTCTTCGGAGTGCGTCATGAGGCTTTTGTTGCAGACACGGACGGCGTGGTTCGTGGCAGGAAGGAAAGAAGAAAGAATTCATCCACTAGACGACACGACCACCCTCTACATGGCGAGGGAGAAATCTAAGGTATGCAACAAAAGCATTGTTTACCAAGCCACAATATTTGCCAAAGAAAGCCCGAATAACAAGAAGTACTATGTGAGTATTACCTCCCTAGATTTTAAAACCAGATATTACGGCTATAAAAGCACATTAAATGACAAAAAACACTGAATAAAAACAGCACTAGCGATCTATTACTGGGAGCTCAAAGAAAGTGGACGCTTGCCAATAAACGAATGGAAAATAGTACGACAGGCCAGTACATGTAGAAATTTAGACAACCTATATAGATATGAATGAGAAATTTAAAATTTAAAGACCCCCCAAACCTATTAAACTGTAGAAGTGAAATAGCAAACAACTGTATACACATAATTGACTTTATTTTAAGATAACAATACATAAAAAAATAAAATAATTAAATAAAAACCTAAACTAAATAAACACCTAAAATAGAAAAAACTACCCCAAGCACACACAAATAAAATAAGGTCCCCTATTAATTGGACACATTCAGAAAAGAGTGTGCCACCCCTATAGAAAACAGAACAAAAAAAGAGGAAGTAAAAGTCAGCCGAACCTTTGTTTGAGGGAAGCCCTGCCATTGGCTAATGAAAACATTAACCGTGGAAGAGAATAACAATGAATTTGATTGGTTAGCTAACTAAACTAAACTAAACACGTGTATATATAAAAACACCAGGTAACACGAATTCCATACATTTAAGCCTGACGATTCCCTATGAGGATGAGATATATATATATATTTAAATATATATATATATATATATATATTTAAATATATATATATATATATATATATATATATATATATATATATTTAAATAAATTTTTAGTAGTACAAAATTTATTAAGGCAAGGGATAGAGACATTTGTGATATTTATTGGAAAGAATGAAATAGAAATTGAAAAGTGTTAAAAACGAGAGAAACGGTATAATTACATAAATTTACTAAGCCGGTTTTCGTCTACACTCATCAGAGTAATCTGGCAAATTCGAGTAGAAACGAATGATGCCGTTTTCAGAAAATAAGTTTCTTTATTTTTTTAAAACAGAAACCTTAAAATAAATATTCGATGACAATTAATATTTATTTAATTCCGTTTTAAAAATTCTGTGACTAAAATAGGACCCCCCCCCCCCAAAAAAAAAGAACAAAATCCTCAAAATGTTGGTTTCTTCGTTAAAAGTCAGCAATTTTAATCTTTTTTGAATAGTTAAGAGAAAAATTAATTATTTCGTGACCCTTTCAGAATTTGACAAGAATTTGGAAGTATTTAAACTGTTGAATAGAATGTTATTTCAGTCTTTAAAACTTTAAGTTTTTGAAGCTTATTTACACCCAATAATCGTGTACATAGAGATTAAAACAACATTAGGTTTTATAAGAATTTGGTTCAATTAATAATTTAATCAACAAACAATACCATAAAAATAAAATTCACCTTTTAAAATTCTATTTAAAAAAAAAAAAATCCTACTAAAAACAAAAATTAATAATTTGCTAAAAAAAACAAACAACCAGACAAACCCAAAAACCTACTTTACAAGAGGTTAAAAAAAATAAAAGTCAAAGAGACTCCCGGGCAACGCTGGGTAAAGACAGTTAGTATTTAATAAAGAATTTAACATGATAGCGATTTTCAAAGGTGGAATTTGACTGAATTTAAGTTTCAAACAGATTAACGCATATGTTTTACTATTTTTCACTGCTAAAAGCGACTCTATATCCTTTTTTCCAACAATATTTTAATACAAAGAACCTAATTTAAAGAACTCACTAGAGTGTCGCTGAAACCACCCCTATGTGTGGTCCTTCCCCCATTAGATTTAACCCACCCCGGTTGAGGCATTTGTAGTTCGGTAGTGCTGGCTATGGAACCAGGCAAAAACAATTGTCTCTGTCACTTTTCGAATGTTTGTGTAATCAGTAATTAAAACCAAAGAGAATAGACCCATAATTACTGACTCATCGTAATTGTTACTAACTAAATTAAACTTCTTAAACAACTATTGTGCATTCTTTTTCAAGAATGACAAGAATTTGTTGCTTTAAATCTTGTGGGAAATTAGTCCTTTTTATCTCTTCAATTCTTGTTAAATTCGGTATTTCCTTTTTTTTTTAAGACATCTTTAACTTTCCTCATTACATTACAAATTAGTGTCCAGCTCATATATTTACGCTTAGTAAAATGGAATAATAATTTGGATTATTCGAAATACTATTCTCATCTTGGGTGTTATTCTCAAAACGTTTCAACCGATGTAATCTCCAACCTTCTTCGGGTGCGTCTTTTTTGAGGATTTTCATGCTGAAAAGATGCACTTGAAGAATTACATCAGCCAAAACATTATGAGAATAATATCCAAGATGAGAATAGTAATCCGAATAATCCAAATTATTCAAATTACCAATCCTCATCTCAAAAATCCCAAAACAGAATAATAATTTATTTATATATCATGTAGAAAAACGTGGATACGCCAAAACAATGCAATCAAATTAACTGATGGTGACTTTTTAATATGTAGTAAGAGAGATATACCTATATAGTGATGTAGTAAAGTGAAGGCCAGGCATGTAAAGGAAATAATCCGGTCCTCACTTCTTAGACAAATAGATTCACTAGTAATCTCTCTATTTCCTCCTCATCAATGAAAAGCGAAATAAGAGTAGAGCCCATAATAATGACATACTTTTTACATTTTTTTTCACCCGGTTATCATACTTGTATCAGTTCATTGTGTAAACTGGACTACATTTTGAAGTTATTCTTAGAAACTCATTTCCAGATGTCTCTTCTGTCTTATTGCTGAGTTTTTTTTATCGTAACGTGACAAGTACAGGAGGCCACTCCATTATAATCGACACCTCCTAGTATGAATATTTCATTTTTATTGGGGGGGAAAAAAGACTTTCACGGGAATGAATGAAGATTTTATTCTTTTATGGATTTACAATTGAAAACATTTACATGTGAGATAAAGGGAGAGTGTAGTGAAGTTGATTCACAATGAATTGCCCAAAAGCAAGGGAAATTTTCACTGCCAAAAATTACTAAAGAAAACAAATTAAAATCTATTGCAAATCTTTTTTGTGTCTATGATTTGTTTCTTACTAATTTACGTAGGCAAGTGAAGGTGCCATGAGTGGAAGGATTTTGGTAATTTGTTTATTCCGCTCTATTTCGGAATGTAGAAATTTTGTTTACGGAATATGGTGACACAAGCGTCGATATAATTTAATTTATAAACTTAAGTAAGTAGAGATTTTGCTTTGTGTAACATAAATAATATGAGGTTAAATAGAATGAATTAACTGTAAAAACAAAGTAATCGGATAAGTTTAGCGATGCAGATGTATAAATTATAAGTGAGCAGTTGTTTTTCAGGAAATGAGAACGTGTTCTGTTTTGGAATAACCGGTATTTAGTTAATTATTATACCAGGTAAGAATTGCACACGGTGAAACTGGTGGTGATAGTAGTAGTAGAAAAATAGTTGCTGATGAAATGTAATGCTACCTTCTCTTTGAAAGGTCAGTTTGGGAGAATATTGGTGAACAGAAAAAATATAATAAAGATAGAATGAGGAAGATTTGAATGAAGAATTTCTGGACACGCCCATGAGGACCTAGGCTTATTGCTTAGCAGAACAGTTTATCATAGTAAGTGGTTGTTTATTTTTCTATAATGACTGAAGGTGCATGGGAAAAAACGACATTATTTTATTATATAGATAATTTTATAAATGTTTTGAATTTGTTTTAAAAAAAACATTTGGAACATTTATTAAATTATTATATTATATATGTATGTGTGTGTCATCCAGAGGCAGCTGATATATAAATAGTATAAATAATCAATTGGTCATTTATGTGTAAATCTTTGAAAAATTAATCAATTTACTTCAAAGCTCAGTAATGCTTCTTTTTACACTTTTGTATGTTTGCTTGGCAAATTTATATCTAATGAGTGAAGAGGAACATGTTTTTATTTCAAAGAAAAGCTGTTTTTCATAAATATGGTTAAAGTCTAAATTTATGTTTTGAAAGCTTTTTTATTCATAAATCTGGAGAAATGGAGTAAAATTTGGTACAATTAAATCAAGAGAAATTAAATGTTAATAATTGTTATTCTCTGAGAAATGAAATGAGAGAGAGGAAAATAGAGAGGAGAGAATATAAAAAGCGACTGATTATTATCAAGAAAGATATATATGTATTTACTTGAAAATGGATGATCTTACAAAAAGCAAATGACGTAAATAAACGGTGCATTGGAGAAGTAGTGGGAGAAGGCGAATGAAGGAAATAATTAAAACATAAAGGAGGGGAAAGGGGGAGGGAAGATACATGATTATCACCCAATTTCAAAGTTTAAAATTAATACATATTTACTAATATATATTTCCTCTGCTCAGAAACAGTTGGTGCAGTCAGAAAAATATTCCGGATTTTTGTGTTTTTATGACAACTCATTTTGTGTGTGTGAGTTTTTGTTCAATATAAAAAATGAAGCGAAAGATGAAGAAAAACGTAAAAAGCATTAACTCAGATCTTGCAAGCACAACCGGACAGCTAGAACATGGTGCTATCAAACATGTTTCCAGGGCATTTGGTATTGGAAGCAACATTGTAAGAAGAATCTGGTCAAGAGCAAGACTTTTAAAAAGTCTTTCCGATATAGCAGCCATACTATATAATACTAGCAGGAAGACCTGGTGTTTTTTTTGTTTTTTATCTCCCTCCCACAGCGGTAAGATGTGACACAAAGTCGGAAAGTGGGATTGAAAAGCCTGCACCCTAGAGGATGCGCACTCTAGCCTACAAAAAATGCCTGAGCAGCCCTGTCAGCATTCCCCTGTAGGGGCACCTCAGGCGATTAGCAATAAACTAACCCTTTCTACAAGGGTCAGAAAGCAAAGCCTGGGACAGTGGACCTCCTAGAACTACACAGGCAGGACCACCCCTAAGACTAGCGAAATCAAGACCTGAAGGCCAAGACGGTACCTGTCTAAGGGGTGTAGCATCCATCGGAACAGATACTACACTTTGATCTCAGCCAAAAGGCTGTTGCCTGGGATTGAATGAGAAACCCTGCGCCCAGCCCATAGCACTATATTACTTTTTCTACTCTTATTTTTTATATTATTCAATTTGTGGGTGGGTCCCAAGGATGTACTTAGCATTGATTGGATGAGAGGGGATGTAAGTACAGTAACATTTATTGCAATAAATATTGGTAAATTTACAGTCTTTAACCTCCTTGAGGCACACCTGGTGTTTTCCAGGAATGAATGAGGACCCCTGTTCTCCAAGACCTGAAACCTTGATAACATTTCTATCCGTTTTTTTTTTAAATTTCTATAATCCTCAAGTAATAAATAAAATAAAGTGAAATGCCTTTACCTTTTTATGAATGTCCGGTGTGAACGCAGACTCCGCACTTATATTGTGCACTCTTTTATCAAAATGAAATATACTACGTATCCAAATACTCTGGGTGATGTAATTTCAAAATATATATGGCTATCTCCAAGACCCTATGAGGATTTTGTGAACAAACTATCGGGACTGAATTTAAGATCTTATTAACCAAACTATATAATACAAAATGATAATGCGCAAGAACAAACAAATTAGCCAATCATTGTGTAAAGTGCAAAAATAAAACTATCCCAGAATGTTCAATGTGAACATATATAAAAAGAAGACAATCACATTGAACAAGCAGATCACAGCTGGCAAACCAACGAGGTGCCATGCCTCCATATTGAAGCAAATCATGCTTTTACCCGTCAATAGATCCGCTGTCTTGATCTCAGCTAGAATCTCCATTGGGGAAATAATACCTTCCTAGGTTTACCATGCCAGTGCAAACTTTCTCAAACAGCAACCAACTACTGAGATAATACTTTCTATATTTTTCTACGAACCTCAATCATCAGCATCGCCAACATTAAATCAGATGCACACAAACAGCAAAAAATACTACTACTGATAAACTAACACATACACATTTCTCTACAAACTTTTCTGCTTACATAAGGCAAGCATGTGAGACACATACACACGCTGCCTACATTGACTATTACACGATTAAACTTAGACACAGTGTCTCACACAAACCCTTGTACTAACACTCACACACAGAACGGCTGAAACATCTTTCTCTAAATTAAAAATTGTTCATTTTTCAACCACTGCCTTATCGTAATTTATTTGTTGTTTGATCAGCATGCCTATTTCTACTTTTCTTATTAGCTGGGAACCATGGTGCACCGGACGACTGGCTATCGTCATGTGTACCGCCATCCTGCTACAAAACAAACAAACAGACAGGAACTACAACTTTATATATATTCTTTATATATATTCAAAAGAAGCTTTTAGTCATTTATACATGAAGGAAAAAAAAATGCAGTTTAAATCCTAGGGATACTAACTAGATCCGCATATTGCCAACTTAGAACTTGTATCAGCTGACTTACGGCTAGAAAATTCACAAATACGAAGAAGACTCAACTATATTAGTAGTGAAACATAAACTGGGGACCGTAGCTTAAATCGTTGAATAGAAAAAGGGGGTTTGTATTATTTGGATTAACCGAACAACCGTTCTCATTTTGGATGTTATTCTCACAACGTTTTGGCCGATGTAACTTCCGACCTTTTTAAGGTGCGTCTTGTTTAACTTGAGAATTTGTCCGGAATTTCGAATTGAACCCTTTATTTAATCCACAGGGGTAGCTTGTTCTCGTTCAGTCAGCCACGACCGGATAAAAGTCTTACGTAATTCTTGATTGTTTTTCTTAGTACCGCCTGTAGTGAGGATTGAACCTTCAACCTCCAGAAGACTGTTACTTAGAACTGATTAGCACTTTTATTTATTGTGCCATCGGTCCATGTGGACTTGCAATCCTTATCTAAAAAATTCTAAAACGTGAAATAAAAAAGTGAGATCATCAGCTATTTGCCATGTAATTGTTTTGGGGATTTAAAACAGAATAGTAATTAAATTCATGGCTCTCCTCTAGTACTGATTGAAATACCACCTCCTCCATAACGAAATGTGGTCACAATTCAGCTATTATTTCACTAAAAGCAACAGTACACTTATTAACCACCATGCAAGATACTCTAAGCACCAACATATACAAACGTTATCTGTAGTTAGCTTTAATCTATAAAATATCCATAAACGATTATTGCTGGATTTTCCTCAGCTTTGTTGCTGCCATTTTCTGCAACGTTTCGGTCGCTGTACTCCCCGGCCTTCTTCAAGTATCTTTTTGTCATAGTTGATAAAACGTTCTGTGGATTTCCAACTGAACCTTTCATTTAATCTCATCTCATTCCATGTCCAAGACAGAATTTTTAAATTATATATTTTTTTTTAAACAGACATGTTCAATTTTAAAGAAAGGAAGAGGCCCAAGTTTAATGTGAAATTCCGAAATCGCCTGTGCAAACTGTAATTAACAAATTAGCAAAAGAACATGCGTGTTTTTTCGCCATTCATCGGTGGAAATACTTTCCCGGGGCTGGTGCGAACCCAGGAACGTCTGGCAATAAATATATTTGTTAGGACAATAAATTAAGCAGTGTTGAGTATGAAAATGATTCGTTTCGTTAACCAACAACTGACATTTGAAGCTAAATAAAAACTGGAATATTTTGTCATTCAGGGGCGTAGAGGGGGGGGGGGGTATTACGAACCGTCGTGTCAAGCAGCGATTTGTGAAATCGTGCTTTCGGTGTCCCGGCGGCGTTCTTTCTTTACATGCGATTTATTTAGTGTTTAACGTGGATTCTTCTCGGATGTTATCTATAGGACTAATTTGTTTCGAGTTCACGAGAGTGTTATTTTACAGTGTCGTTCTAGTGTTTTCTGTAGAAAGAATTCCTTATGTATTTTAGGCCGTCATTTGCGGTTCTACAAAAAATACCTTTTTTGTTATAAAACTGGATTATTTTGGTTAAAAGCTGGTCGAAAAATTAAGTTGGTGGGGGATAAACATGCATAGAACCACCCTCCCTCCTCGTTAAAAAATGGATAAGCAATAATTAAACAAAACGTTTTTACAATCTGAAAATGTGATACTTTAATCAATACTAAACAGACGATTTCGGTAAAGAAAAATTAAATAATTTTTTTATTCTTTTCTAGGAGTGTCCGGTAAAATTTTCAAAATACCCGCCATACAAAAAAAAAATTTTTTTTAAAGCTTTATTTGTAAGCATCGCAAGCTTAAAATGTGTGTGTTATAATGATCATAACAATCAATTTTGCTTTTGTTTTTATTTAGATTTGTTTAAAAACATTTTTTTTTGGGGGGGGGGGGAGTCAATTAGAATTTTTCTCAAATTGATTAGGGTGAAACGCTTAAAATAAAAGTGGCATTTTTTTTTTTTTTACATAAAATTCAGGCATGACAAAATTTAGGGTCTCGGCTCTAATCTCGGCCGTCACCTATGAATTATGAGGCGAAACCGAATTTAGGGTCTCAATCCCAATATCCTCGAACTCTACATCGGACTTAGGGCTAGTGCTGGAGTTAATATAGAGCATGTTTTTATTTTTCATATGAAGACTAAAAAATGATGGGGGGGGGGGTTAATGAAAAGACGTGCATATTAAATTTTTTTTTAACTGGGTTGGAGTGAAACGCAAGAATAAAATTGGCATTATTAACCCTTAGCAGTCATATTGGCCTTTAGATTATTGAAGTAAAATTCCACACAATGGCATATAAAAGCTATAATTTGGGCCATAAATTGTTTTCATTATTATAGAAAAAGAAAATGGCGATGCTAGTGATTTTTTTTTTTATTTATGGCAGTGAGAAAATTTGAAGGTGATTTTAAAACCTTTAAAGTAATTTATGGCTTGAATGAAAATATATAGGCTAAATTTGAGTATTATAGCTTATACGTGTTTGCTTCTAAACCAATATCAAAGATAAACTATTTTTTTTTCTCGATAGAGCCACTGTCCTAAAAAAGATCCGACTGTTTTAGTATGTAGGGGTGTGTACGAGTAATATACGGCCGCTATAATTTTTAATGTTTTTTTTTTTTTCCTTAAATGTTCGTCTTTTGAAATTGATAGGCAGGTCTCGTTAAGAAATTGCAACCGGAAGCCATGTGTGCGTGAGTGTTTAACACATGGTCAAAAAAGAAGATCGCTCGTATTATTGTCAATATACGCTTATACGATATAATTATCCAAAATGGTAGTTGTTTCCTCGCCTAGTAATTTCTCTCAGTGAGAGAGAAAATATAGTTCGAATTTAACAATAAACAAAACGCTGTTATTTACTTTTCTAATAAATTATAAAAAAATGTTGTGTTGCAATTACGTTACGTATATAACTTATAGGTTTTTATAAGAAGCGTATTGAATGTACATTTGAAGCATATCCATGTGTTTATTGTTTATACGCTTCCATTCAAAGGAAACACTTTACTACTAAAAGAATTTTCATGAAGATCATTGAATTATCTCCCCTTTAATTTTGTCATTTTTTTTTTTTTTTTTAATTCTTAGTTTTGCATCTTTAACTTTTGTAATCCATATGAATTTCCTCTTGGGGTTCTATAAATCACATCTACTGAAATTTGCATTATATATATATATATATATATATATATATATATATATATATATATATATATATATTGGATTAAAAAAAACTATCGGTTCAGAGTCTCATAAGCACACAGTGGTGTCGCCAGATTACCTACTGTCAATAATAGTCACTCAATTGTCACATTTTTTGTTAAAACACTAATTCAGCTAACTACAATTTACTTTTTAAAGTGTTAAAATGTAACTTTATCATTCAATGTTTTGATCGCTGGTGGCCATTTGTTTTTGATTTTATTATTTTGTCTTAACACCAAAAATAATTTTCTTTTCTTTTAAAATTTTATACAGTTAAATAACATTCTTTTTGCACTAACTATAAAGAATTTTAAAAGCAAAAATTAAGAGGTTATTTCGAAGGGTCACGATATAGTACACAAGTCAATCATTTTAATCCATTTATTAATAGATTTTTTTAAATGGCTGCCATGCATTTACTTTGTGACACTTCGAAAGTAACGTTCGAATAGAAAGTCATTTCTAGCATGAATTAAAGTTTAAAATGAAAAAAAAATCAACTATATGGTTCATTTGTACTTCTAACTGAAAGAAAAAGGCGTTAATTTTCTGAGGTGCCCCCTCGCACTTAAACAAAAATGATGTATTTCCTATTGAGATGAAAAAAATAAAGATGTGAATTATTTTGCATAGTTTCTTATATCAAATTTTGATAAGCCTTTCACAATAATAGGCAGCAACAGCGTGTAGTGTGTCATTTTGTTGGAAAACGCCATATCAATGTCACGTGGCAAGCTACGGATGGATAAAATTGTTTAAAATCGCTGAGCGAGTGGCTTACTAAATTTGAATCATTATTGCTTTCTATTTCTTAGAATGCAGGAGAAAAAAGCAAAAACAACATAATTCGTGATTTTTTTTTCAATTTGAAATTAATTTATTAAATGACAAAAAGCGGGGAGCAAAAAATGTTCATGATTTCTTAAAAAAAAAAAAAAAAAAATTATTTTATAAATAATGTTTCATTTAGGTGATTTGGGTCTTCCGTAGTTGATCACGTGGCCCGATCAGCCATTTTAACTAATTGACTTTTCAGCCACTCATTGTGTTTTTCCCTGTTGTGGTTAGTACTTCTTGTTGAGTGAGTGAAGAAAAGGAAGGAGGGTGACTAAATAATGGAAAAAATATGTATGTGTAGCACTAAGTGCTAGCTGGTTTCTTTTTTCCCCCCTTACAACCTAGTGAATCCGCCATTGCTCACTTATTAGAAGAAGTAGTAGTAGCGGAACGCTAACCCAAAGAGGCGGCCATGTTTGCCTGGAAGCTACAACAACTCGTTCCTTACTTACACACAAACACACAAGTTGCTCTCAGTATTCCACAACTTCTTCTAACTAAACACCCTTGATATAAATATATATAAATATATATTTCTTTCGCAAGCTTCGTTTTTATTTTTATTAGTTCCCTGTGTAACACCAATGCCCGGATACATGTAAGCTTTATGAGAATTTTTTTTTTTTTTCGTGATCGCTTTCCTCTCTTTCAAAGTGAGCTTCTTTTTTTAAATTTTAATTTACATATGTTTAATATCTGCCGGTGAAGATTTATTTATTTTTAACTTTTTTGACAAAAAAAAAGGGGGGATTAAAAAAAAAAAAAAATTCTCCGCAAATTCAAAACTACACGAGAAAAAAAAACTATTGGGACACTTATCGTTTGTGATTACCAATTAACCGACTATGAAATGAAACAAACGTTTCTTGTAATAAGTATATTTTAATACTACGATTTAGCTCTACACATGCATTGAACACTGTTGAAGTAAATACTGAAGCAAAAAATATATACGTAATATCGTAGATGTGAGATATTTAGAAGAAATTAGTATATTATCAACAAACAGATTGTTTACACCTTTTTTTTTTTCTTTTAAAAGAAACATCTATTTTCAAACTCATGGAATTAACTGACCTCTAATAATTTCAACAACAACCGACCTATTGTGATTTTTTTTTTAAATCCAATTTATCTCACCAACCAAACGAATCAAAAAGAAAAAGAGTAAAATACGCGATCAAAATGTTATTTCATAAGTAAAAATGGAAACTAGGATGTCGACACTGTTATTGTGTCGATGGTCTTCCCACTTTCCTTCCTCCTCTACAACTCTTAACTTGGAAGAAATGAATTCCATGTTGTTAATATCGTCGTGTTCGACTCGATGATTATCACACACCATCGTCGTCGTGGCTGTTTATTTCTACGGCCATTTATTTTTGGTCTCATTATTTCGATCCCCTTCATATCGGATTTAACTCATATTTGCTAGCATGATTTGGAAATTGTTACATTGGAAACAGATGCTGTTACCATTGCAGCCGGATCTGTGGTAAGTATAATATTTACACTTCTCCCCACATAAGACTGAATGTGATGACACGAGGTCGGCCCAGCTCCCCTAAATATTTATAAAAATAGGCTCGATCGACCCTGAAAAAGAAACAAAAAACAAATCTCTATCAATAAAACTATCAGACAGGCTAATCTATTCGCAAATTTGATACATATTGAATTATATTTTTATTTACTATTAATTGAATATTTATGGAAATCAAAAATAAAATAAGTGAAAACTCAGTTTTCAAAACTGAAACGAATTTCTCAAAATCTTATTTTAAAAATATGTAAACAAAGCTTCTTATCGCATAAAATTGATCGCACGCTTTTTATTTGTTTCGGTTGTATCTTTTAAAAATGATTCATCTGTTATGTTTTTTTTTTCTTTTTATAAAACTATGAGAAAAGATCGCATTTGTTTCTCGCCTATTCGTAACTTTAATAAATAAATACACATTGAGTTATTTGCATTTATTGAAATCAAAAAATAAAATAATGGAAAACTAAAACGAAATTTTTTTAAAAAATTGTAAACATGAGTATATTTTAAAGTCCCCACCCGGGCAACGCCGGGTAAATACAGCTGATCGATGATAAATATGGCTCTAATGCAGTTTCAATCCAACCATCGAAAGTACATTCATAAACTGCTCAACGTTTTTTTTGTTTTCTAAACATTTGCTTACAAATTCATGTAAAAATGCAAGTAGGTATATATTAAAAAAAACGTTCAGCGGTTTACGAATGCATTTCCGATAATTTAAGATGAGCCACATTTATTATTGTTATAGAGCTCTATCTGAAGGGATAGTGAGCGTTTTATGTGTGCAAGGTGTGCCGTCTTTATTTGGTTTCCATTTTTAAGAAGTTGATTTTCGTATTATATGTATATTTGAAATGAAATATCAATCTCTACTGATGGGTTATTTGTGATTTCGTCTTTTCTGTTCTGTGGTTTGTCGGCATGACGTGTTTTCATCCCCTTTTTTGCGTCGAGTTAAAATACTTATTGTCTTTCTGATGATAATGTTTTATTTATTTTTTGATTGATCATAAAAATATTTTGTCCGATGCCATCTGTTTTTAATCCATAATCTCATGAGAATTTATAAGAAAATAAATATATATATATATATATATAATATATATATTGTATACAAATCAAATTCTAAATATTTTATTAGACAGACTCTTAAAATGTCCCAGTAAATTCATTATTAGAGCCATTATTTCTGAATCTATACAGTTTATTCTTAAAATTATTTACATCAGAGCTATTTCTAATCTGATTTGGCAATTATTTAAAAAGATTTTACCGTAAACAGTCTGGTTAAGATTTTTCAAAAAGGCGATAAAGCCGTTTTTCTTTTTTAAGATTATGACATGCTGAACGTTTTGGAGTTAAAACTAATTTAGTATCACGCATGAAATCTGAAGAAAAACGCTTTTTAAATGAGTAAATATGCTAGCATTATCGGCTTATTTCCTATATTACGATATGTTGGGATAGGAACGAGGGTATTAGCTGAAAAGCGAAATGAGAAGTACGTTTGCTGAAAAGAATTGAACTCTTTTACTGACTTATAATTTAAATTAAAATATAAAAATATGTTTCGAAACAATTCTTGTGTTATCGCAACACAAGTTTAACAAAAATAAAAACAATGAAAACGTCTATGGAAAGAGTTAATGCATTTAGCGAAATGATGTTTTCTTGATTTTGACGTTGCTAAAACAAAATTGTTTTTAAAGTAATATTTTTATATTTAAATAAATTATTTTTATAACTCACTAAAAGTCTTAACCCGATGTACTATCAATACGTAATACTAAATTGATTTTAATTCCAAAAGCGTTCGTCATGTCATCTTAATAAATAAATAAATAAAAAGAATTATCGCCTATACACAATTTTATATCGCCTTTTCGAAAAATCTTGACCCACCTCCAAAACTTCATTATTCTTTTTGGAAATCTTTTTTGCCAATAAATTACCTTTCGTGATAACAAATTGAAACATTAGATATTGATGTTTATTTCAACGTTGTTTTTTTTTGTAGAATTTTTATTTTAAATATAGCAAATAAACGATTTTATTTAAAAAAAAATTTGTCGATTTTTTTTTATCGATCTTACATTGAGATATTAAATAAAATATATTCAAAAGTGAGAATGCTCGTTTGATACATGTTTTTTTTGTCGGGTTAAAATACTTATTGTCTTTATGTTTTTATTTTTGATTGATCATAAAAATATGTTGCCCGATGCCATCTGCTTTAATCCATAATCTCATGAGAATTTTATAAGGAAAAAACAAAAATTGGGTCCAATTATTTTAGTAATCATAGCAGTATGCCATGTGGTAATTCTTTCTGCTTCTTAGTGTCTGTTGGAATGATAATTCTTCCCCGTGTCTGCTCTTTTTATTACTGACGATAGTAATGTGTTCAATTCTTTATTATTTTCTTCTGCTACTTATTCCATTTGTGTTGTCTAAATGTCGATGATATTTTTTACTCTTGTTTAAGTAACTATTTTTAATAAATCTAAATCATTCAATAATTGAATTATGAAGAGAAAAAAAGAATACATAAATATTCCCATATTGCAATTATTATAACATAATTGATATTTTTTATTTTTTAAATATTTTGAAATGATTTCGTAATCATGTTAATAATAGGTTAATTCCTACTTTAGTGACATAAATTATTTAGAGTGAAATGGCTTTCGGCATTATTCCCAAGCAACCTAAACCATGTTTTAGTAAAAAAAATAAAAATGTAGCAAATTTAAGCTATAAAAAATGGGGGAGGGGGTAATAAAACGCATTTCTTTCGAAATAATTGACTTAACTAAAATAGAATTAATCTTATAATGCACACTTAAATAATTCTAAAAACATTTAATTTTCGTTTCTTTGATTCATCTTAGTTTATGAATATACACAAACAACCAAAATTTAACTGAAAACGGCATTATTTTAATGTTAAAGACTGAATTGCGTAAAGTCGGTCTCCAGAATTTGTTCATTCTTATATTTTAGTTTAACTTAATATTTTGAAAATGCTTATTCGTGCGTAAAACGAAGTAACAATCTAAAAATGATAGTTGGGTTAAAAAAGAATATTTAATTATTGTGGATACTTTTCAACTAAATCATTGTTTATGATAGAGAAGCAGAAAGTTTTGATCCTCGTCTCCAATTAAAGTAAAAAGAAAATGTTTCCATTTAAATGTAGAGCAATGTTTCTCTGCGCTTCTATTATCATCACAACTGCAGCTGCTTGCCTCTCTTCTTCTCCCCCACCTCCCGAATTAGAAGAGATGGGGAGGGGGCAAGTGCTTGTGTCTCTCTTCCATTCCATAAAGAGAGAGGGGAGGTGGGACAAGTGCTTGCCTCTCTTCGTCTCTCTCAAAGAGAGAGGGGGAGGGGGCAAATGTTCGCTCTCCTTTGGTGGCGGCCGCCGCCATGTGTTGGCTGCCATCCATCAAGAACACGCACCATCACCATTCTTTTATCAATTTACTTTTTAACTCGTATATTGCAACCAGAAAATTATTAAGCATTATTTTTCATATCGAACTAACTTTTCTTTCTTTGGTGCTATTTTTATGAATTCATTAATTGTTGTTAGGTTTAACACAAAACAACAACAAAAAAAAATTACTTATTTTGTTGCTATCCGTGAATATATCCTTGACCCACTTTTGATGACATGATGCGTGAGTGTGTACACACACACAGTAATGGTCTAAATAGTTTCTATACTCGATCTATTCCACCCTCTATGCGAAAACTACTTTTATCATTCTTCTTCAAACTAGTAGTCCTTAATATAAAGCTCGTTTTATTACTTAATAAATTAACATGCATTCAAGTTCAATATATTTTAACTAGATTTATTTCATCAGTCAAACCACGCTGCACATGAGATGGCTACTACTACTACTACTACTACTACTACTACTCCATAGTTCAGTTGAATCGTTCGTTTTGGAGCATTTGAATCGGTTTAAGAGATTTCAGATGTTATGCCTCGTTTGGGAATCTCCTCTTTTCAACATCGTCTCAATTCAATCTTTTAACAAATACACATTAATAATTGTATTCGCTTGAATATTTCATCTGATAATTCACAAAATTGCCCACGTAATGCTCTTTTTTTATTTACCATTGTTTCTGAATTAATCTAATTTTATCTTAAAAATCATCTATGCTATTGCTTTTCTTAATCTGATCTGGCAACTTTTAAAAAAAATTACCTTATTAACAACAAAAATTCAATTGGTTACGAATTTTTTTTAATTTGCCTTCCAGATCGAATAAAAACAACAGCTAAATGGGGTGGGCTGAAACATGCGTTAAGCAACATTGTGGCTTTTTTTATTATTATTATTATAAATCAAATACCAACGTTTATTTTTAATAGTACTTGCTTCGTTTTATCCACCACGACCTTTGTCGATCTTGAAATTTAAATCGTTTTTAATGTTTTTTTTATTATTTGCTTACTTACTTAAAAAAAAAAAGCCCTGTTCCTATTATGTTAAGAAATTATTTTTTTATTAGATCAATTTCTTTTTCGCTAATCAAACTTAGTTTTTTAAGTATTGCTTTTATGTGTTTTATTCCATTTATTTCCAAATTTCTTTACTCTGATTTTAAAAATGTTAGTGTGTGCAATGGTTACAGTGGTTGGGATATGTAGATCTGTTATTTTTCACGAGAAATGTGAACCAGCTCCATTCCAGTCATATGGCCTCGAATATGGCGTTTGCTTTTAATGTTGCTGCTTTTTTTACAACTGAAAAATAAGATTATCAAATTTTAAGCTATTTTGCATATTCATATTGTGGGTCGTCTCATCAATAACTCGGCTTTTTTGTCTTTTTATAAAAAAAATGTCTATTTTTCAGCTCATTTGTTTTTATTGTATGCCTTGGGATGGAATAATTTTTTCATTAAAAGCGTCGTATACGAGAAAGGCGCATAAAAAAGCTGTGTTGATTTAAATCACTTTTCAAGTTTTCTAATGCTTACTTGTGGGGGGGGGCTATAAACTCTCAATTCATTTAATCTTTAATATTCTTTTTAATTCAAAATGTAAACGAAACCAATTATATATATATATATATATATTTTTTCGATCAATTTTAATGTCTACCAAGTTAGGGTTTCTAAAAATGACATGTTCATTTACCAAAATGATTTTTTTTTCATCTTTATTTGGGTTTGTTTTTCTGAAACAAATAACTAGTCTTTTTCTTATCTGTTTTTTTTTCTACGTAAAATTTTCTAAATTGTAATCTTTAACTTTAAACCGTTAATTTGCTGCTGTCATCGCCTCCCCCCCCCCTAAAAAAAGGGAAGGATGATCAAAATGAGTCCTCATTTTTGTTTGAGTCATTCATTTGGTTGAAAATTCCTTACATTAAATTTTTGTTCCTCTTAGACATAAATTACTTTTTTACAACTATTTTTCTATTTTTTCTTCTTCTTTTGAACTTTGAGATTAAAATTGTTACTATCCAAAGTGAAAGTGAAAAGTGTTTCATTTATATTCATAACTTTCCTTAGTCGAGCTCCGTTTTGGAAAAAAATCTATTTCGCACACACGATTCCCATAAACCTGACGTAGTGATATGGGACAAGAGGGAGAAAGTAGCAACCCTAGTTTAAGTCAGTGTCCTTAATGGTGCTGGCTTAAACAGAATTGAGAAGATAACCAAATACCAAGGTCTTATACATAAGACATGAAAAGAAACTGGAATCTTAAAGATCTCCATCATTCCAGTAATTATAGGAGCATCCGATAGGATGCCCCATCCTAACAAAAAGAAAATTGAATTAAAAAACGGTGAGGTTTTAGTGGGTAAACAAAACCCTATTGGAATTTGGGTGCTTATTAGATTAGGCCCCTCGCTAACTTTGACTCCGTCGTTAGGATCAAGGTGGGAGTTAGGGCCATGGTCAAAGTTAGCGTGGGTCCTAATTTAACAAAATACTGAAATTTGATTTAAGATGTAACTTCCAAAAAAAGTTCAATCGTTCTTATGAAACATTCTTTTTTAAATATTTGACCACGAAAATCTTTCACAAAAGACAATTGTTTAATATAATTGCCACTTATTTGTCACATACTACCGGTGTTATCTCTGTATGAATAACAATTGTGTATGTGTGTTTGTATCGCCCCTTAGCCAAATTATTAAATCCAGGGGTCACCAATTAATTCTTTTTCTTCAACTGCTGACTTGTTTACGAATAATCCGAAATTAATTCTGGTGGATTTAATTTCGTAATTAATAATAAAAAATTTAATAGGATTTTTATTTTATGCTGTTGATACCAATAATCGATTAATATAAAAGGGTTTTTTTTTTACTATCTTACCCGGCGCAGTTACTCCCTATTAAAATTCCTTTTTTTTTTTTCTTTTTTTTTTTTTTATTTGCGATTACATTTAAAAAGCCTAAAAATATCCGCAAAGAATGGAATTAAATTTTTTTAAAGATTTTAGAGTGGGGATCACTTTCCTTTATAAATTTAACGTAAAATGAGCACCCACTTCGTGGCCAGTGTGCGTTAAACAAGACATGTAAATCGACTTGAGTTTTCCAATTACTAATCCGATGAAAAAAAATACGATGGATTTTACCTTATTTTTCAAAATAACTGAATTTTTCTGGAATTTGCCCGTTATTTTCTGTTAACTCGATTTTCAAGAAATAGTCAACAAAAGCGATTTAGTACTTTCACAACCAAAATGGCGGACAATGAATCGGCTGCTTTTTTCTGATTTTTTTTTTTTTCCGACCTCAAAAATAAGTAAACGCAAATTGTTTGCAACTTATTTCAAATGTACCTTATATTATTTTAAAGGAAACACACTTGAGAAATTAGTCGCAAACAAGTTATTTGGGTTTACTTATTCAGAAAAATGCCGCCGATTCATTGTCGCCATTTTGGCTGTGAAAGTACTAAATCGCTTTAACAAATACCTGTTCCAAACGTCTTAAAATTTACTTTTCTACCTAATTGAAAAAAGAAAAGTAAAAATTTAAAAAAAAAAGAAGAAATTATCAAGATTCGGAGACAGTCGCCAAACTAATGTTAGCCATCTTTTTTCTTCTAACGTAACATATTTGACCCAACTTTTTTTATTGAAATAAAACACTCTTTCAAATAATTTAAAACACAAAAAAAACTTACCTAAGTAGGTAGAAAAGTAACTTTTCCTGCCTCTGGTAACATTTATTTGTTTTGTTTTTTACACTTTTTTCTGTTAACTACTTTTTAAAAAATCGGCAAATATTTTATTTTGTGGCAAACATGTTTATTAATGTCATTAGTTGAATCTTAATTTCCCAGCCTCGTTTAGTAGGGATGATCGCTGGACGATAAATGTTTGCATCTTTTCAGTGACGACCAGCAGTGTTAGTTGGGGTAAATATTAAACAAACTCCCCATCTAAAATCGGTTATTGTAATCTCACTGTTATTATATTTTTTTTCAAATTGATTGATAAATCGGCCATTGATTTTGCACGTACCTACTTACGTGCAAAATCAATGACCGATTTTCAAAATGTAAAAACATTATGACCCTCCCTTCACTTAAAAATTCACCAAAATTCAGGAAATCAACCAATTTAATTAAATTTTAGTATTATTTAGTAATCAACGATCACTGAATAAAATGAAACCATTATTTTTCTTAAAATCTTAGTGAAAATGTATTATTTGTTGAAAACAAAATAACCTTTACTAAATATATTTTTAAATAATTATTTTAAAAATGCATGAATTTAAAAAAAATTTTAATGAAAATAAAGCTTTATAGATGTTAAAAATTAAACATTTAAAAAAAAATATTTCATATATATTACGAAAAGAACTCCTAAGTTCCATGTTAATAAAGTTACTATAACTCGAAGAAAAATAATTTCTTGAATTAGCGATGTTATCATTGAATAATGCATTGTTTCATCAATATTTGACCAAAAAACTAATATAATTGCAAAAAATTATGTGATATTAGTGATTATAGTTTCTGGGAAAATTAAAAATGCGATATATTATTTTCGTTTCGCACATGAACGTGTTATCATCAGCGTAAGAAATTCTTTTTATAATCATGAAAATAAACAAAATATTGAGAAAAAAATGAGGATCAGGATCATTACGAAAAAAGAATTTTAAAAATTCGTTAATTTCTACTAACGATTGACTTGGATAGGTATGGTGGCACTGTTCTGTAATAAACATGTGGGGTTTGCCCTCCAACCACCACTCAATTTTTTTTATTTTAAAGATCCAACAATTTCGTTAATTTCACAATTCATCGTCAATTATTTGGAAAGATAAGTTTTATTTGTTTTGTCATTTTTTTTTTCATTAATAAATATTTAAAAAGCTAAAAACAATTATTTATTAATGAATAAATAGAATTTAAATGACGTTTTCTTTCAAAATTGAATTCAATTTATTAATAAATGTTTTAACTTTTTTTTTTTTTTCAATGAATAAATGTTCAGTGTAGTTATTGACTTTAATTTACCTTTTTACGCTTAAAATAAAAAATACACTTTTAGCTTTATTTTAAAAAGAATTATTGTAATTTATCGTTACGACACATTAAGAATAAATCGAATAACCAAAGTTGTAAATTATTATGTAAAACAAATTGATAAAATTGACACAGTTCGTAACATAAAAATAATTTTTAACATTTAAAAAAGTTTTCTTTCAAATTCTAAGGAAAAACATTGCTAAACAGACGTTATCAATAATTTCAGAGTATTAGTGAATTAAAAACTAATTCCAAGTTAAATATGAATCTTTTTAGATAAAAATAAATAAAATCTTAATTGCGTACATTCATAAATATTTTAATTAAATAAGCATTACCTTTTTTATTACAACAAAATAAGGGTATTTAAATTAATTAAATTTCTTTATAACCTTTAAAAAAAAAAGAAATTAATGGATCATTTTTCAATTTCTATAAACTATTACAAAACCATTTTTATATATAAAGTAAAAATATTAAATTATTACATTTTTGTCTTCCATATATTCTGCATAGCGATAGTCAATCGGTAAACAAAGTCGTTTACCGATTGACTGAATGCCGGATTTTACTAAACTATGACTTTTGTGGGTGTAATTTAGCTATTTTTTTTAGTAAAACGTAGGAAAATTTTGTTTTAATTCAGTATCTTATGACTTTAATTTAATAATTATCTTTGAAATAGTTCCAGAAAACTTATATTTATCTTTCAAGAGATTTTTACAAGTAATTTCTTCCAAGTTTAAAATTTACTGATTTTTTTTTTAACCGTCGTGATAACATATTTCATTATATATTTTTTTTCACACAGAAATATACATTTTTCCCCCTTTTAGAGATTAAGTTTAGGCTTTTATCTTTCAAACACAAAGTTTACACGAAAACTAATTAAGAAAATTAATGATAAGCGCTTTTTAATAATCATAGTCCGTACAAGACACGGCCATTTTTGCACGTACCTATTGAGTCGTTTTTTCTTTTCGTTTTACGAGTAGGGTTCTGTTTGTAGGACAAAAGCTTAGTTTTTAATTTGAGAAAATCTAACTCCCAAAATATGCACACGCTAGATTGGGATAAAAATTAAAATGTCTTGTAAAATGGACACCCTGACGATGTTTTATCTCACTCTTGACCTTGGCTAAAATGTTTAAGTAATTGTATTTTCAGCAAATTATTATTTTTATATATAAATAAATCTTGAATTTAAATATTGGTGCTTATTTAGAAACGTGACCGAGATTTGAAATGGAGGGATTATTCAAACGACGAAATATGAAAGCAGCTTTGAACTTAGAATACCTTTTGTTTTTTACTTATCGATTATTTTGCAATTATTTCTAATACATTTAAAAAAAAAACTTTTTTCCACATTTTTCGCTCATTTAAACTTTACTGTATTTCAATTAAAATCGGTTTATTTATTTGATGTTTGATTTATTTCAGTAAATCAATTTAATTTTAACGTATCCTCGGAAGTTTTATTTTTTACATTTTAAATTCGATACGCCGCCCCCCCCCCCCCCCAAAAAAAAGAATTGGGATTATCTGCCCCTTTCATATTTCGTTGTTTGAATTATCTCTCCCTTTCATATTTCGTCTCGGCCACGTTTCTAAAGAAGCACCTAAATATTTGTTAGTGCTTTTTGACAGCTCGATGCTAGCCTTGTGCTTTCTCTCAAATGATGATGAAGCATGCTTTTCACTAAATAAGTTCAGGACAGCTTTCGAAACATTAAATTTGCCATTTCATAGTTCGGTGGCGATCCCCACATAGTTTGTTGAGAGCCTAAATCCTGCTTCCTCTCATAGTTTGGTGATTGTTGAGAGCTTAAATCCGGCTCCCTTCATAGTTCGAACTCTTGTCTAACTCTGTCCCCGTAGAGAGGCAAGTAAATAGGGACTCTTATATAAGTAAAGGATTGCATCAGGAGTCCGGTATTTTGTGGAAAGCTGTAAAATGTTCCAACCTTTTTTTCTAGCCAGCAGCAGATTATATGTCATTGGTAGTGAAAGGAGAAAAGGCCTCGTGCTAAAAGTAAGAACCCACGTTTTTGGCACATTGCAACGTGTGCGGCAAATCGAAAGAGAGAAGTAGCAAGGATTTGAAGTGCTCTCTGCAGTTGTAGTCTGCATAGATAGCAACAGATGATCTCGGTATATGATTTTGAAGATCGGGCAGAGTTAAGCCACACCGTCCATTAAGGAGGTCGTTGTTAGGTCCAGAAAAGATCTTTGAAGCATGCCGGCATTGATACTATGAGGTTTAGACTTATGCCTATCAACAACTACTTTTATAGGTCTATCAGAGGGGTTTCATGATTGAGAAGACATTACTAGATATTCCATAGCTCGCAAGGTTGTGAAGCAACCCTTTGTACTGACGCTATCAAAGGCCTCTGATATGTCGAGAGCTATTGCTTTAGAAACAATTGATCCGATGTGATATTACAGGATTTTGAATTAAAATTACATTTTCAACTCTTTAAAAACTAATCTCTTTATTAATAAAACTATGAGTGATCATGTGTGCGTATCGTTCTTGTCTAAACATAACTTGGATACATACACATTGCATTATTTTTTATTAAAACTAAAACGAGATGTTACGATTAGTATTTTGTTTACTGTTGATTCCATGTTTCAATATTTTTTCATTTGCCTTTTCCCCAAACCGTTTTCTGGTAGACACTTTTTTAATACTTAAATATAGTTCAAATGTTTAGTTTTTTGTTTTGTTCCTCACACCATTACAAACAGGATTTTCATTTCGACACGTTTATTTTTAACTTTTTTAAAAAATATAAATCGTTCCAGACAAGGCATGAAGCCACTTGATGTAAGGAGCTAACGAACGAACGAAATATGATTATCACAAAGACAGAAGATGCCTATTGGCCTTAGTCTGGAAAAGACCAAGGCTATAGGTAGAAAGAAAACAATCAGCAGGAAGAGAGTTCCACAAGTCTGCGGTTCTTGGAAAGAAGCTACTGAAATAGGAAGCTGTATTACAATGAGGTATCAAAATTACAGATACGTTTCTGCACCTTATCAAGAACCCTCAAATGTGACAGATATTCACCAGTTCAAATATGACAACAGTACTCCATACATGGTCTGATAGTACTAGTAGATTTGTAGAGATAGAGAATAGCCTCAGGTGTGCAAAAGTGTTTGGAGTGATAGAGAGAACCGACTTTACGAGAGCAGAAGAAGCAATGGATCTAATATATAAACTCCAAGAAATAGGAACACCAAGAAGTTTCAGAGTCGATTTCTCCTCAAGAGCAGAACCATCCGTGAAAATCTCAGATAGAAAAGGGACACACGCCTACGATTGAAAGAGTTAAGTCTTAACAGGATTAAACGAAACAAGCCATTCCATACCTCAATCCACAACTGAACCCTGATCAACTTCTAGATCAGCCGCATATTTCAATTGATCCGAGGGAGATGGGCGAGGAGCAACACCAGAATAGAGTAGTATCATCAGCATAGATTTAAAATTTCTGAATATGATTTCAATTTTCATATTTTTATCAAATCCCTCTAAATTTTAGAACCAGAAAGTACAATATTGAACTCGAAGGGCTTTGCTACATAATAAGAGCGAGTCCAGAATGGAAAGTAGGAACTGATGTTTTCTACTGTATTTTGAGGAAACAGGATGTGATCTGCTTAACGACCTAAACCGTTACAATTTTTATGCCTCCCAAAATTCAACTTTTAGGCCACATACTGGGAGGTAGTAACTGACTTAAGTGAAAGTACTGTGCACCATGAAAGAGAATGACTTTTAATATATGTTGAATTATTGTTTTCTTCGTCCTCCACCTGGGAAATTCCGGCGCATATTTCAATATTATTATCGCTTGGAGTATAATTTAAAAAGAATTCTTAACTGATCATTTTGAATTAGAAAGAGTTCTTCTTCATTTGGAATTTTGGTACTGGTGCGGCTTTTGAACGAGTAAAAAAAAAAAAATATGGTTCGGTTTTTGTCCGCTTCAGAAGCTGTACACCAGTACAGGAATCTTTTGGATACCTTTTGCTTTTATTACTTATATTTACTAATTTAAAGTGAACCTTGTATTTTTACATGCCACAATTTGGAAAATATGACTCTTTTAAAAATATTATTAAACAGATTTCTAAATTGCACCCGCTTCCAGGAAAAAAAAGAACAATATTCAATTTCGGCTATAATGCTTCCTTCTACTTATTTTCCTTCTAATATGGATTTTTCTCTCTGGCCATGCCTTTGGGCCCCACCCTTCGAGCACTGTCAGAAAGAATGCTCAAATGAACCCTGAACATGCTCGTTTGCCTATGAAACAGAAACTGCGAACGGGTGGAGCTTGTTAATGCCCCCACCTCAAATGTCTAGCCTCTACGGCCATGCCTTTACTCCGCTTCTAACCATGCCCCTCCCTTCGAAAACCGTCAGAAAGGATGCCCAATGAATCCCGAGCACACTCGTTTGCCCATGAAACAAACTGTAAACGATCGGAGCTCGTTAACACCCTCATCTTAAATGTCTAGCCTCTTCAGGCTGTGCCTTTCGGTTTTCACCCCACCCACTCAAACAAAGTTCCAACTATTATCCTCTATAAAAAAAAAATTATCAAAATTTGCGTTAAATAACTTGCAAAAAAATTAAAAGATTTATCCTCTTCTGTACACTTATGAAAAAATAAACACTAAAATAACGACAGCAAACATCAGTTCAGAATACAGTTTGCGTTGAAAAAAGAAAAAAAGGCATTAAAAAAACAAACGTTTGTAACACACTTTGCATTAAATAAATTTTTAAAAATCTTTTTTCATCCCCCCCCCCCCAAAAAAAAAAAGAAAACAACAACATTAAAAATTTCACTTAAATACAAGATAAAATGAACAGTTTCTTTCGTTAAATTACTTTTTCGCAAAGTCGTTCGCCAGTCTCTGGTGAAACTCGGAATTGATGATGTAAGTAATGAAATGTTTTGGATACTTAATCCTAAAAAGTACCCTGTCTAAAGCAAAACAAACAAACAAAAACTCCCAGGTTATGCCGAGTAGCCCTGCTAGTTCTTTAAATGGGATAGTACGCGTACAACTGATTAAAATGTCACTCTAAACCTCAGAAGTTGTTTTTACTTTGAAATTCCTTATAAATACTATAAACACTGACACACGTACACAAAGTATTTTATTTTAATTGTTGTACGTGGTTTTGTAATCCATGTGTCAAGTTATCGACAAATAGTTTCGCAGAACTTTTTTGAGGAATGTTTTGTTTACGATTTTCCTAAATTTCTTTTTAAACCATTAATCACTTGGTTGACAAATCAGTTTTGTTTCGGAATTTTTTTAGATAAGAATTAATAATTTGAATTATTTGGGTTACTCTTCTCCGCCTGGTTATTATTCGCAGCGTTTCAGCCGATGTAACCTCCGACTTTAGATTTATTTTTTCGAATTTAGGCTGATCGGATCTCTGTCGAACTCTGAAACTGGACCTTATATTTAATCCAGGGGTAGGTTGTTCTCATTCCGTCCGCTATGATCAGATTGAACTGTTAGTTTGTTATTCTTAGTTATTATCGCTTGGAGTAAGGATTATTGTCAGTTGTCACTTAGAACGCTATAACCATTAGCCGATATGTCTACCTGATCATGAAGGAATGAGAAAGGGTTCGGCCGCACTTTTTATGCTCTCCCCACCAAGCACAATCAAGGAATTGTTTCACGTGACTCAAATTAAAGGCAATCAGTTGAAATTGAAAATCGTCTGATGAATATTTTTACCTTTTTTACGATTTATTTAAATCATAAAAAAGGTAAAAAAATATTCATATTTGCTGATTTTACGATATTTTTTGCAACAAATGTTAAAAAAAATACTTGCCTCCCCACAAAGGAAAAGTTTGACACAAGGTCTGTTTTTAATGTGGGGAAAATCCAACTCTCAAACAGGGGCACGCTGGATTGGGACAAAATTAAATTGCCTTCATTGACCGAGGACAGAAAAGATAAAATATAGTATCGAAACAGATACTAAAAAATATTGTGAAATCGATAAATATTTAAATCGTAAAAAAGGTTCAAATATTCAGAGCAGATGATTTTTCTTCAATTTCAAATGATTGCCCTTGATTGGTTAATTTGAGTCACGTGAGACAAATCCTTGGTTGTGCTCTGGAGAGCATTAAAATGGCCACCTGAAAGGGTTTAAGTTAGTTGAAGGTTCTCACAACATGATACGATCCTACCGGGTATTACCTCCTCCTTTGGATGATAGTGTAGTATATGTTCGTTCAGCATGATATCCTCCTCCCAGTCATTACCCATCATTTGGGAGGGGGGGGGGCAGTATAGTATATGTTCGCTCCTTGTGATACCATCCTACTTCTTATGGGGGTGGGAGTAGTGTCTGTTCTGTTATCATAACATCATCCCATGCATTAATTTTTTTGTTGTTGTTCGGAGGACGGGTGGCGTTCGTTTCGTCATGATGCCATCCTCTCAGTTATTACCTTCTCGTCTTGTTCGTTCAGCATATCATCCTCCCAGGTGAGCAAAAATATGTGACCAGAGGGAGCATTTATTTGCTAGTGTGTGTGTGCATAATATATATATATATATAAAGAAGTTTTAAGAGATATTTCACAAACTGTTTATAACTGGTCTATTTTATTATCCACCTTACTCGTATAAAATAATTGTTTAATTTTTACAAGTTTGTCATAAATCGGTTGCCCATATTGCAACCAGTATGTGCACGCAACGTGGAAACGTGTCAGTATTCTTCAACGAGAATAAAATGAAAATTCGACATTCCAACCCGAATTAAAATAATGTCATGTTTATACCAACCACTTGTAATGTGGCTGATCGATTTTCGATGAACAAACATAGCAGACTAAAGACTTAACGTAAAAATTAAATCATTTTTGAAATTGTTTTAATAATAATAAAAATATTAAAAATTCAATAAGAAATTCGGGGAGGAGGACGTTATATCCGAAAAAAAATTGATTTTTTAGAACCGGCAAAGCCCCCCCCCCCCCCCCCCCCGGTTTTCTCCCACTCTCTCTTATAATAAAAGGGAAAAGCTGATTGCTTGACCTAGTTTCAGTGTTTTGGGATAAGTACAAGTAAGAATGAAAATATGTCATTTTTAACCTCCCGCCCGCATTTTTCTTTTTTACCATATCCAGGTCGGAGTCACATTGAATCCGATTATGTAAGGTTTATAGGTGTATCCTGTGTAGTTTCTAACTTTTAACAGGACGCAAACAGACTCAAGATGTTCCTTTCTATAATAGATCATTTAATGTCCATTATGTTCTCTTTAATTTGTCTTCTAAGAAGACAAATAAGAGAAGTTCTCTTATAATATAACTTAGAAAACAGTTATTTATTCCTTAAATTTTCTTTACTTGTCTCTCCACAAGGGAAAAGTTTGAAACTATATTGGTTTTTAATATGGGTGAAATCCAGCTCCCCAAAAAGGGGACTATGGATTGAGAACATAACTTGTATAGTCCATTGGCGCTCCTATTGCAGATGCAGACACGAGAGGCAATAAACTCATCCTCTCTTTCAAACGAGGAGGTCATGCCTGGGAGCAGGGTCTTCTAAGACCAAAAATACTACATTTCGATCCTAGCCAAAATGCCGGGGAGTTTTAGTAGAAGTAAAAATGCATTTCAAATTATTTGTTTTGCAGCTTATAAATGCCTAAAATCGTTAAATTGTTTTTTATATGGTGGATTATAAAAGTAAAATCGTAACAAAAAGACATGAAAGAAAACTTATTTCTGTTGAAATGTTGTGTCAATGAATTGAGCTCATGTAAATACCTTTTTGATTGACACCTTCACATTTCAGTTTTATTTGTAAACTTGGTGAAAATATATAAATTATTAATTTGTGTTATTTTTCTTTGGTTTTTATTTATTTAAAATTGTATTTTATTTTAGTTTATATTTTTTTAATCATAGCTGTATAATTTTTAATTCAGTGATACGCTTTCTATCTGACAACTACATTCAATGATAAGTGTGTTTATTATAAAGTACGGTTGGTTTCTTGTAGATATTTCTGAAGGAATCTAAGATCTGGAAGTTTTAAGATGACATTGAAATTATTGTGGCTTTTCTTATTCTCTTTATTTTTTGTAATTTATACTTATTCTCTTTATTTGTGGGTGTGGTGGCTTTTTTTAACGCTTTTCAACAGCCACATACACTCTTTTAATGCTATTTCTTTTGCATTTATATTATCGACCAAAGCAATTTCATCTGTAATCTTTCCATTTTCACATCAAAATGACTTGAATTTTCTGATACTGAGGGTTTTTTTTGTTTTTTTTACATTCTTGCCTAGAACAATGATTAGTACGAACCAGGATCATGCTTTTTTTCATATTATTTCTAAAAATGTCCACGTTTCAAAATCTTGCCTGTTTTTAAGCTCTTCCAATGGTTTCACTTTGTTTTTGGACAATAAGTTCTGCATTATCTTGGAACAGCATCCTGCATCTCTTATCAATGTTAGTCAGGACCATTACAATTTTTAATAAAAAATATACTTATAGACGTTAAACCGAATATGATGATATGACTAGATAAAAATGAAATTAAAAACGAACACATTTTTATATTTTAATATTAATTGTTATAATTCTATAAAAAATAAACATTTATTTTAAAAAAAAGAAGAATTTCAATAGTTTATGAAAAAGTGAAAACAAATATTTCATATATTTATTGCCCCATTTCCATTTCCAGTTTTTATTCCTCCTTCCCTAACACTGCACAGATGGCAGAGTTGGTTCTTAAATTTTGCTGACATCTAACTCATTTCTAATAACACACCCACATTTGCACGTGTGTCCTCTTCAACTCTACCAAAATTTAATTGGCTTTTTTTTTTAATTGATGCATTCTGCTAAAAAATCTTTTATACTGTACAGAATAAATTATTTACATGGACATTTTAAAAATATTCGTTGAAAAACTAGGTATGGCAGTCATTCTCGATTTTAAAATGATTATTAAAGCAATAAGTACACTGCATCCAGTTTGATCAGGGCTTAGTTTATGTACACCAACTAGCTGTTAATTTTCTGTCATTTTTGTCTGTTTCTTTTTCTTTTACTTTAATGAGACATTTTAATTTTATGTGATTTTCTTTCTTGTCCTCTTTCTTCCTTATGAACAATATAAACGAAATGTATTTTGATGAATATTTTGAAGCAGGAAGTTGAAACAATTTTAAAAGCAATCCACTATGAACGATTTTGTTGCTTGAAATATATATACTTTAATGTTGATAGACTCGAGTCCGTCCCCAAAGTCATGCTGCTGCTGATATATATTTTCAGTTTCTCATCCAGATACTCCACATTGGATATGGCATCCCAAATCTTGATTGATCAGAATTTTATACTTTTCATTAAATCTTTGTCAGAAATGTTCACATGCCCAGGTTCTGTGCTGTTTAACAAATGCCGGGCACATGGATTTCATAACATTTGTTAGTTTCAAACGAGAAGATCCTAAGTGGCCATTACATGATGAGAGGGGGGGGGGGCAGTAGTCAGAAAGCAGGTAATGTCACTGGGGTTATTCCATCCCAAATGAGGGTTATTTCATCATAAGAATTGTATACATTTCATTAAATCTCTGATTACTACGAAGCCTTTTGATATTTCTTTTATGCATGACAAATTGTTGTAGATTCATGCAGAAATCATATTCACGTGTCCTAACTGTATAGCGGATTCTTCTAAACAACAGTTTGAGAATTTTTATTCATTGTTGCAGTTGGTAAAAATATATCAACTCAAAGTATTTGTAAATTATTTGAAAACCCACCAAATAAGTTGACTTTTTTGAGCTATCACTTTTTAAAAGCCTGCCTCAATGTAAATAAACCCACTAAAATGGATTTTTGTAAATGGAGTTATATCTGTCCTGAGGTGATGGAGGTTGTTAATACCATCCTCACATCTTATATACAGGGTCTTTTCCAATTATTTGCTTATCAATCCGGTTTACCATCATATATTTTATCAACAACTTTCATGTCTGGCTTTGCGCAGATCGAAAACCAGTATGATTAATTGTCTCACTAAATTAAAACCTCTCACTGTTAATCTTAATTCCTATTAAGATTAACAAAAACAAAAGAAAACAAGTTTTCAATTTGGATTTGTAAAAAGGATGGGATCTTTTAATATATTATATACTAGACGAGTACTCATAGTGTCATACAGAGATAAATATGTTTTGTTGTTTCGAACACCTAAATGAAGTTTTTATTATTCAACCTATTGTTCTCATCTTGTGTTATTCTCACAACGTTTCGGACGATGTAACCGCAACCTTCTTCAGATGTATCTTGTTGAACTTGGGAATTTGCAAGGATCCGTGTCATAACGGATAAAGTACTAAGTAAAACTCGGTTCTAAGGTTCAATCCTCAGTGCGGGCGATACTAAGAATACAATTACAAATTGCTTAAGTCATGGCTGACGGAACGAGAGCATCCTACCTCCGTGGATTAAATAAAGAGTTTTGTTTGAAATTGCGTACAGATTCACCTGAAGAAGGTCGGAGGTTACTTCGGCTAAAACGTTATGAGAATAACACTCAAGATGAGAACAGTAGCCGGAATAATCCAAAAAATACAAATTATTACTCCTCATCTCAAAAATTCAGAAACATAACTAAATCAAGCACTGAAAAAATAGGCAAACTCTTTATATCACAATAAAATGTATTTCCCTTTAAACAATCAACTATCTACATCCTACTTATTAAAATTAGCCTTGTTCCAATGGCTGTTTATTGCTACTTTACATCAAGCGATCACAAACAATTTTCACTTTAATATAAAAAGCTACTCCTGACATTATAGACTGAATTATCTCCTACTCTATGTAGGATTTGATCCCCACTCTAGTAAAGTTTTAACTTAGTGTAAAGCATTATTCTTCATAATTGTATCAGTAATCTGTAATGCAAACCTAAATAAAATAACATAAGCACTATAATTTTCTTTTCTGTCGGGACATGTATGATAGTGTATGGGGCAAAATGCCCGACTGCTGATGGGGAGGAGGAAGGCAAAAAATGAACCCATTTGTTGTTGCAATAGTGTTCACCCAAGTAAGATTGAACTGGCTTCTTTGTATCACATCCTTAACCATGGCGACCAATGCGTGACGGTCCAGAGTAAGGTTGCATGAAATGGTTAACCAATCCTTAGAAGGTTGACGACCTTTGAACCTGAGAGCTCAGCCAAGTCCTCCTTGATGGTTGTTGTCCACAGTCTCAGCTGCTCACTGATACTGATAATACTCTTAAAGTATTCAAATGAATAGAAATACAAAGAAAGTGCATCAAACACAACATATAGAAAAGAAATCAAATTAACGTTATCACATTTTTCCCCAATACACATAAAATGGTGTACATTTCAACAAGATAAATGAAGGCTTTAGTCATAACTGTATATTTATTTTACTTTTTTCTTTTAATAAATTCAGATTATTTATAAATACAAAAACGTGAACATTTATTGCTATAAAATTAGTTGGAAATAAAAATTCTCGGCAATTTTAACAATTTTAAAGCCAATAAATTTGTAGGCACCAGAGAATTAGGAATTGGATGGCTTCTTGCTCTAACTTGTGCAATATTCATAATCAGATGGTTACCTCAAGCACTGCTTTTTATTCTTTCCTTGACTTTTTTTTTAATTTACCATGACAAAGTGCATAGTTCTTTTGCCACAGCATATTATACTAATTGCAGGCCCAGAATAGCCTTCGACATGTAGAACTGCAATTTTAGCCCCTTATGTCTCTAAAAATGATTTTAATTTTTTTTATACCCATTTTCCAGCCTTCACTTATGTTAATCATTTGAATTGACACTAACAACAAACTTTAAACTATGTACTGGTAATGGCTAGTGCCACCACAGCTGTGGAGTCGATAACTCAAATGTCCAATTTAACCTAAAAAAAATCATATTCTTCGATTAGAAATAATTTATATAACCTTGTCAAACATTTTCTCTGTATTCTGCATAATACAATTAAGTGTTTCCAAGACCTGCTTGTTGAGCTTATTCATCTGGAAATCGAAGAACATACATTCTCACACCATTTTCTCAGTGGTTTACCACTTTTTCTACACCATTCCTTCGAGACATGAAGATCAAAGGCGCATCAAAATACTGAGGGTTTACGGGTCAAAATAGAATCCATGATTATCGATAAAATTCTCAAAAAGGGATCGCATATTTATAGTAAATGCTTTTAATTGCAATAGGAAAATTTTGCTTGGGTACCTCAAACTATAGAAGAAAACTGCTTGCTCTTTTTGATAATTACCAATAGAAAATTGGAGAAGTTTCACACATAGACATCACGAGGAGGCAAAACAATCAGATTGAAACTATTTTATTCTAATAGAGAATGGCATATTTTTCAAGGCTCTGTGAATTCAACATTTTTTTTTTTTTAATTTGATTTTTAATAAACAAAATCTAAAGAATTAAATAAAATAAAAATCTTTTACTACATACGTATAACAATCCTGACAATCGGAATTATGATGCACAAATGATTATCATATCATAGCAAAATATTGTCTTCATCAGTGAAACAAAGGCACACATAAGTGTATTTTATATGGATTTCTTTCTAGCCAAGAATTATAATCCAAAATAGGCTGTATACTATTATACTTGATTATAGCTGTTTCCAAATGTTTATATTTTCAGTTAGCAAAGAATGCTGAATCGTAGTACACTCAAGCCCCAAAATAAGCACCTTTCATCAGAGTAGAATCCGAGAAAATAAGTCCTTAAGTATTCAGTATTCAGGAAAAATAATAGTGACCGGAAAAACATTACCGAAACAAACATCAGGAATTATTAAATGGCAAAAATGTTCTTAAAACATGAAAATATATACACCATAATGTATATTATAGTCCACGAATACAGAGAACCGTCCCGTCCCGTCCCGTCCCGTCCCGTCCCGTCCCGTCCCGTCCCGTCGGTTGTGCTTCAATTCCTCATGGCAAGCAACGACGGCTTCATCTGGGTCTTTGTAAAAGTTACCAAAGTTTTAAATAAAAATACAATAAGGATTTCCAAGAACTGTCCAAAATCTAAACCAAAATATAATTACATCTAATAATAAAAAGATTAAAAACCCAAACAAAAGTTGATTCCAACATCCAATAACTGTAACTATAAAAAATAAGCAGTGCCCTCTAGGTAATAACTATGCATAGTGATGTAGTTTACAGGCATGCTATTAAATCTGATAGCACAAATAATAGCAATAACAACAATACTAATAATAATAATAACAATGTTAGAGATTATAGGAACAATTTTGTTTTTATTCATTTTTATGTACTTTCTGCGATATCAGTAAAATTAGAGGATTTAATTTCAGAGATGAATCTTGCTTTTTAGCTTAAGTGAAAACCGTAATTTCCTCCATCAGAAGGCTTCACTCATAGGAGAGTGAATATATGTAATAAAAATCACATTTTAAAGATTAGCAAAATTAATTTTTCTCTCAGATTCATTGTTTTTCTTAAATTATTTTCAAGCTTTGTTGATAGATTACTGATTGCATTATATAATTATATATTATGCTTTTAATCAATTGATCAACTCGTGTTTTTTCCCTGTCAAGGGGCAAATAACTTGAACTTTTTTTACACGAGATCCCAAAAAATTCTGAATGATTGAACTATAAATTGACTTTTAACAGTCCTATTATTTTGTTTTTTGCATCATCATTCTGAACTTATGTTTAGTAAAGGCATGTTTTCTTTTTTAATGCTCTTCATTAACCAAAACACGAACCCTAATTCCGAGTTGGCAATTAAACTTCGCTGATCCTATTCTGGCACAACATTTGAGTCAATATTGTTACACATTTTTGAATGCTACATTGTTTCACATAGACATTTTTTATAATAAATTTTTATCAGGAACGTTCAAATATTTTAAAAATATTTTTGTAAGTACTATAATTAGTAAATTTTAAATTGTATTACTATTATTTTATTTATTAATAACTATAAATATCCGGCGTTGGTCGGGAGTTTTTTTGCTTTCATTTTTGTTCGCTTTCTTTTATAATTTTCTTTGTCTTTTTAGATAGGATTTCAAAGTTAAATTTAATTATTACGGTATGTTTTGATCATTAAATTATTAATTGAACCGAATCGTTATAAAACTATAATTTATTCGGCAAACGTGTAGTATAGCTAACCCGACGAAAAATGGGGGAAAACAAATATACAACAAATAACTAATAAGATGGTGGTCGACTATTTCTTTTTGAGGTGATCGCTAATTTCAGGCTTGAAAGATAAAAAAGATTACCTTAATCCGACTGCAAACCAACCCCAGGACTTAGTGGTATCGTAAGCCTTTTTTATTTTATTTTTATTTTTTAATATATTTTAAGCCTGAAATTAATGATCAATTGAGCAATGATGCGTGTTGGGGGCCAGGAGTCTCTTTTAAAAACAAAAATGAAATTTTGGCGTCACTAGAGGGAGTGTGTGTGTGAGAGAGAGAGAGAGAGAGCAGTCACCTCCCTTCTCTCTATGACCTCATAAGCGTTTTTGATACAAATTTATTTATCTTTTAAATAAGATCATAAGAAAGGGTTGAGTAATTAAAAAAAATTTTATTAAATCACTTTAATTACTGTTAATATCGACAAAACTATTGCATATATATAGAAAAATAGAACAATAAAATTACAAATAAATAACACAAACATTAATATAGGCTGTTTAAAAAATAGTTATGCAAATTAAGCATTCAAATAGTTCTTTCGTCTATACAAAATTAAAAAATATTATGTTGTATTGATTTAAATAACAGTAACCCGTTTTGATGGCAGTGATAAATCAAAAACTTTTGCATTTATTCATTTAGAAATAAGAACAGTGATAAGTATATATGAATAGAATAGTCGGTAACCCCAATTTTCAATCAGTTGAAACATCGGTGATAAAACCCTTAAATGTATATCTGAAAGCAAATTATATAAAGGCATTCTTTAGTGGGACTGAAGTTCATTAATTATGCATGTTAAGCATTATCGTACGAAGATTGTCTCATTGTTTATATGAATTCTCACAAATTCTTATTTCAATTATCATTTGTATAGAATTTTCTGTCTCTAAAAAATACCAATTGAATAGATTTCTCTCTCACCCTTTAAATAAAAGAACAAGAAAAAGTTAATTTATAAATGAACCCTCGAACCTGTCTTCGGATTGAATTATAGTCGATAAAGGATGTCTTTCACTCTAACACAAAAGATGCTAAAAAGGCTTTTTCAAACATGTACACTGGAATTGAAGTATCTCGTTATTTGTGACTTTGTTTACTCTAGACCTCAACAGATGAGATTATAAAAGAAAAAGAAAATTTAGAGTAAATATCGTGATGTTCAAGAGGTTCCATTTAGATAATGATTTGTGATTGATTTTTCCTATCAATTTTTTTCCAATAAGATCAGAAAATCCCAAAATATTCTGTGAGATTCCGGATGATTCTGTTAGATTCCGGATGATTCTGTGAGATTCCAGATGATTCTGTGAGATTTCACGAGATTTAAAAAGATTTCGAAAGATTCCTAGAACTTCCAAAAGATTCCATGCAAAGTCATACACGATTCCACAAGTTATTAGTTTTTTTAGTTATTTTAGAAGACATGTTCTGTACATTTGCATTTATGGAAGTAAGTCAGTACTTGTTATAGTTCTAGGGTGTTTCTTAATAGTATAGTTACTAATTATTGGATAGTATTAACGAGTTCCAAGCTAAAAATCTTCAAGAATTCTTATTTAGTACTATTTAAGGCCCCCCCCCCCCCATAGATGCATGGATGCCAGGCTACTAATAGTTATCATCTTGGTTCACAAACAAAAAAATAGATACTCTTTTTAACCTTTATTTTTTTACTGATTGTTAACCTCAGCTGATGTCAACTTTGAAATATATTCTCCATCCTAAAACTTTGCAAAGCACTTTTGACATATTCAATTAACAATGCAATGTCCATGAATTGCACACAAAAATCTATTGCTGACAATAATCTTTAATGTAATTTTAAAATTAATAAGGAAAAAATACTTTTCGCTGTACCTGTTCTCCCAATATAATTAAAAGTAATGTTTTTAATTAACGTTACAGCTGTTCGTATTTGTTCAGTTTACATACGAGAAATTTTTTAATAAAAATGCATATCACGATGAGGTGATAATTAAATTGTAAAGATTTTTTTAAAATTAGGAAATAGCTAACTCTTTAGTAACAACAAATATACACCATCTCTGATTTTCAATCTATTTAATTTAAGATAACTAAATTCAATGTTCTGTGGTTCTATTTTGAATTTATTCTAGGTATTAAAACATCATTCATTAATTTTTTTTTTTTTTTATTCCTCTCTGGACATCTTATTTTAATCAATAATCACATTTCGACTTTTAATGAAGAAAATACATATACTATCTCGCATAATATGTAATAAGAATATAGATAAATTTTCTTAAATACTTCATCAGATAGATCTTAAAACTGTCTTGTAAATTAATTCTTTTACCATTATTTCTGAATTGATCCAAATTATTCTTTAAAATGATTTACATTAGGGTTGTTTTTAACTGGGTTAGATATTTTATTCCAAAACTATATTACTTTATTAGAAAAAGAAATGTGATTATAGATTTTTTTTTTTTTAAATATTTTCTTGTCAATAAATTTCCAGTGAGAGGAGAGATATTAAAAAGGCAAAAAAAAAACGACAAAAAAATCCTCTAATATTTAGAAATCTCATTATTTTGAAAATCTCAATTAAATCGTAAATGTTGATGATCCAAAATACAATTACTAACTTACTAAAGTATTGATTCTTTGTGTGGTAGGGGGAGGGGCCCCAGTTACAAAACCTCAAATGGCTTCTTCCTCTAACATCTGCTGCCAAGATATTGACAGCAGGTCCTTTAATTGCAACAAGTTCTATTCTAATGTAAGTTCTGTTTAGTGAACCTATTGGTTCATCTGATAAAGGTTGAATTAGATTGAGATCTCAAAAGTTTGATGACCCGGCCAGTATAATAGTCTTCTTTGTGTTCTTGTAACCATTCCATTACAATTCATGTCATTGTCGTGTTGAAAGAAGACTATATACTAAATGAGGTGATGTTAAGCTAGCTAATATGCTGCAACCAAATACCTTGCATAATAATGATAGGATCTAGTGTTTCAAACCATCTCTCCCTTCATTAGTTGTTATCCAATTCCAATCTTAATATCCTCACTTACCTATGATTATGACACGCATTTGTTTTCCACCTTATTCAGGAGAAAGCAATACCCATGTATGGAAGGGGGAGCCTAATGTATGGCATTGTAGACTATGGCGTCATCTTTGTTCAACTCCAGTCTCGGTAATAATGTTGGGAAAGGTAGTAAACTATCCCCCCTCCCCCTTGGGTAAAATGATGGCATGTTCACTTAATTTTATTCAATGAATCATTTACTGTATTGTGATTCGCCATCAACTCTAAAATGGTTGATTTGCTGTTGACTTGTTAAACAGAAACCCCCCTCACCCTAACCATACTCATGGGAAGAAGCATCCTTCTTTTTGTACAAGATTCACGTAAAATGCTCACATTTTCATTAAAAGATTTTGAGCAATGAACATTTGTTACCATTGTATTGCAGGTGTAGATGCAACATTGCCTTGCCGGTTGCCTTATGTGATCCATTTCTTCCTTTACTGTGATTTACAACTATCTGCAATTTACTTGTTGTCTTCTTACTCTATAAAAAAGATTGGTACTCTTACAGCTCCGAGAGGTGACGAAAACAAGGCTTAAACTGCCAAGTGCTTAATGGAAGACTTTCAAAGAAAAAATACATAGATAAAAAGAAAGAAAAAAAACGAACAAACCATAGCTGAATAACTGTTAATAAATATATTTTTATTTTTTGGTGGGCCAAATGAACCATTGTCAATCAAATGTGTAGATGTAAATGTTTTGATTTGTTTGTAAAAATATGTTGTTTTTTTTTTTAGGGGGGGGGGGGTAAATTTTGTCAATGTTTTTTTTAACATAAAACAAAGAAAGAAATGAAAATGTTATGCTTTTGAATTAGTCCTTCCGGAGATTCGACAACCTGACACAGCTGATAATAATTAATTGTTGTTGCAATAGAACGCGATTATTGTTTTCTTCCAAATATTGTCGGCTGCTTGCTATAGCCTGCTTGGCGAATGAATGCTGCAACCTGATTGGTTAGTACTTCGTCAGCTCTCGGGCGCTTCCGTGCCCTGCCCGATCGTTGCCAACACGAAGTCACGGAAATCTGGCGCGTCAGATATAAGAGTACCAAAAGATTAGGTTCACTTTTTGCAACCCAACAATGCGTTGTCAGTGTTTTGCACCCACCCCCACCAGCCTCCTTTCTTTAGACCAATGCAAATAGGTATTACTGTTGCTTCGAATGTTGACCTGCTCTTCTTTTTTGGTCAGGGTAGCAGTCGCTTAAAGAGTGGGATTGATTCTATGCAAAGCCTTTTCTCACTTAAAAAAGCTTCACGCACAGGCAATGTTTAAAAACTTTAAGATCTTGCTATGTTCTCATGGCACTGGCAAATAGTCAAACAATGGCAATGCTTGAATCAGTTTTGCAGCCATTATGTATATTGTGAATTTATATTGACAACAATATTTCATGTTGGTTTTAAGACTTATTGGTTACCAAAATGGAAATTTTGTAAATCAATTGTAAAAACATTCTTTGAAGTGATCAAGAAAACCTGAATTCTGTTTTTTATTCTACATAGAATCAATAGGCAAATTAGTAGTAATAATGTGTACAACTCAAAAATCTTGTTTCGGCCTAATCTTATGTTAATTTTTGTAACTGACAACATCGAATATTCAGTTGAAACTGGCGGTAGTGGTGCTGGTTGGCTTCCTAAGAATTAGCTTACATTTTCTTTTCTATTTTATCTACATTTTCTGGTTTAGCTTTCATATTCTATCATATCTGATTACTGATGAAAGTGTTTTAAAAAATACAAACTGGTTTTAACTTGTTTTTGGTGTATACTTTTATTGATAAAAATCATCTATTTGTCGTTGCCCCAATGTGAACAAATTACACTTCTAATAACGTCTTATAATATATACAATCAAATTGTTTCTTTACTTATGATAATGATCTATTTATTTAATGCTTTGATATAATTTTTTTTTAATTCTATATCTTGTATATTTTTTGGCAGATTAATAATAAAATCCTTTTCTTATTATGAATTTATATTTGAATATTGTTACACCTTGTGTTTAAAGAAAAAGAAAACTCCTCTTGAAACTTTTCATACAACTTTTTATATTGATTCTACAAGTTTTAATGATAAAACAGAAAGTTACTTTTCATTGTTCAGTGTCAGATTTGGTCGTCAGCCTGCATTCTTCAAACAGGGCTATCCCCCACCCCATCTTCAAGCAGGCCACCTGTTAGCTATTGTAAACATTCATTCTGTCTTAATAGTTTATTATTTACAATAGATGCGTTTTTATTTTGTTTTGTTTGTTTATTTTTCATTACGAAAATAGTTGATAGCTGTAAAATCCTCTTGATTGTATAACAAAAGAATATGAGAGAAATTATGTTTAAAAAAAAATTCGTACTAATAAGATTAAACTAACTTGCAGACTGCCATATTTTCCAATATCCACACAGAATATTTTTGTAAAATGAAACCATGAAGACAATGAGAATAATGAGTTTTGTTGTTGTTGTTATCATTATCTGTAAGCTTATACTTACGAAAGATCGATACTATTAACCGACTGCCAATAACAGAAACAAGATTCAGCATTAAATACACCGAAACAAATGTTTTCATCTTTGCATTGTTTTTTATGCGTACTATTCTCCTCCTCGTTGCTATTTATTTCGCGACTCCATTTCGTCTCTCGTGTTGTCCATCCTCCTCCTAGGTATATTGTTTCGCCACAGTTACCGCCCCCGCCCTGGTATTCAATGTTGCTTATTTGCATTTGTGTATGCTGCTATTTCCTATGTATATAAATTGATGAAATGTTATTTAAATTCTAAGTTAATAAGCAGTCGTACTAATGACATAAGCAACTGCATAGAGCATTATCCGCCATCTCCCTCCCTCCTTTTCATCATCATAGATGAACAATACACCTGAAGAAGGGAAGAGGGCATATTAGCCGAAACATCAACTAGAACTAAATAGAAATGATGCAAATACATCCTTATTCACAGAATTACTCTCATGGAGTTACCAAAAAACAATTACATTTTTTAATTCCCAGCACGAGTGGTTTCAAATATCTCATTTCAGCTATATCAGCACCCAGCTGTATCGTCCTTGGTGAAATCACTGCTCGAATAAATGATGCATGGCTGAAATATATTGTACTGCCATTGGAGTCCTCTGATTCATGCAAGTCCAAAATATATCAAACTGTGTGGCCGACCAGCTGCTTTATACGGCTCGGTGTTGTTTATCGGCAAAGGAAATGGAAAAAAGACGATCAGTCATGGAAACGAATGTTTTGTTGGACTTCCGATATGACCAGACTCAACCAAGTCCGAAATATATTTGCCACCGTGACCATGTTATGCCGATCTCAGATAAAATGAGGGGCAATTGTCTGCGGCAGTTCTGCGTACAAACGACACCATTGAGAAAATAAGAAACGGTTGATAGGAAGATCGAAACGAAGGTGGTTGGATACTCTACACAATGGCCAAACTTCATTCTCGCCAAGTCGTTGGCCGTTGATGATGGAAGAAATCCAATGTGGACTTTGCCGTGCTGAATAAATGCAAAAGAACATGTTTTTACTAAACGCAGCAAAATTATTTGCATTTTTTTTCAGCGGATTTGTTATTTTCTGATAATCTTTCTACTAACAAGCATCACATCAAATTCTACCATTTCACGCTTGACATTAGTTTTCAATTTCTAAATAATTGTATTTGCAGAACATTTAGTTAAAATGAATTTAATATTCTCTTTTATGAAATATCTTAATGATGAAATTTACAATTACCATAAAATGTTTTGGGTTTCATATTTCAAATGAGACTTTAAAAAATCTTTGACAGCTTTTTACTTATTGCAACCGTTTCAATATTTGTTGATACAAAAGCTTCTTTTTTTTTAATTAATTTCTTCAGCATATTCTTTTACTGAAAAAATATTGATTTCTTCTTAGTCAACATATTTTTTATTGCTTACTGGCAGAATACCCATATTGTGCTAGTCAATAAAATTAATTCACAGGACAGTTTGTCCACTTTTATGTCTCCTTATCTTGATTTAAATCCATATATATATATATGCTACTAAATCTTATGTCTAGAATCCTTATTCTAATTATGATTCTAGAAAAATGTCTCATATGTGGGGCTTAAGCCAAAGTGTTTTTTAAAAAAAAATGAAATTAAAAGAATCTTGCTTAATTGGTATCTGATAACTATGGATCAAATTTCATACGAATCGGAAATATTTCAATTTTCAAATGAAAAGTTGTTCATATTAAGCCCCTAACAATCTTTGAAAATATGCTGAAGAAAGTGAAATTTTAGGAATCTTTATTAATATTTAATAGCCATGGTTAAAATTTCATAAAAATCTGAGGCATTTATTCCTTTGTATAAAACTAAATTTGACTAAATATAGTCCACATTACCCACCCTTTTGGCTTGATTTTCCAAAATTCATAATGATCTGTTAGTTTTTTTTAGAGTTTACCTCCACACATGCATATGCCTAACTTTATAGATACAATTATTTTCATAGTTTCATATTATTTATCTGAATATATATAATGTACAAAGCTTTCATCATCACTGTTTGAAGTGAATTTTTTGTATATTCATTTGTTTTTTCTTTTTAGTTTTTAATCCTCATATTTGACTTTTTTTAAAAATATTTTTTACTTGCTATTTAAAATGTTTTCAGTATATTTTTAATTAAATCAGAAAAGATTGATAGGTTTAGTTAACTAATGAATTCCGAATAAACATTTCGTTTACAATTTTGCAAATTAGCTTTGTCAGCGCAAAGATAGAATAAGTTCTAAATTACTTATTTCAGAATTATTTATTATTATTATTTATTTTTCTATTTGTTTAAACCATCCTAAACAGCAGTAGCAATTTTCTGTTCAATAGCTCGTTAAGCTTCTGTGGTCCTTGGGGCAAATATTAAACCACTCTCTCCTCCGCTTTGTATTATCAATACGGCTTAATAAAGATAGACAACAACAATATATACATTCACTGAACGGGGGTCTTGTTGTCCAGCTGACTCAGATTAGCTTTTTCATTTACTATCCCTCTTTTTAAGATATCATTCACACTAGTATTATTTCAGTTTTGATTTAAAAGCTCTTTGCTCTCTTTTCATTTTAGAACAAGATCATTTTTCTATTCACTTTAGTATGTTAAAATTCTTCTATCAACAAGATCATCATTTCCTTTGGATATATTAGTTAGTCCCCCCTGTCTCATATATATATATATATATTAGGGTAGGTCGATTTTACACTTTTTTTTAAATATTAAAAAAAGGCACGTTCCGAAAGTTGTATATAGACCTATTAAATACTCATGCAAAAAATTAGATCAAAAACTTCAGCGGTTTTTTGAGCGTTTGGTATCAAAGATCGTAGACAAGAATATACTGAAAATTCCTCGTTTTTGCAAGATTTGCTTGAATATTGGTGTGAAAACCAAATAGTTTTAGCATTTAAAAGCAGGGAATGTCCTTTTATTTTATAAAAATGATATGAATTAAAGAAATCTTCAAATTGAAAATTTGCCCCCCTCCCCTCATTTTCAGTATCTGCTTTTGTAAACTACCTTTTAACGTTATGAATTAAACAGTAATATTTTAATACCTAAAAAAATGATTTTTTCTGTTATTAGTGAAAATATAACAAGCAAAGAAATAAGGAAAAACCTAACACTATTTTAATGAAGCTTAATATAGAGAGTCAAATTGCTCCATATAAGACCCCTTAGACAAAAATGCTGGTCTCAATTTCTGACTCAAAACTTTGGCTGTAATGTGTTGATGCCTTGCTTCAAAACCATATACAGTTTGTGAAGCTTCTGTTATTAACTTAACTGCCCGTTCCACACCCTGAGAATGTGAGGGCAAATCTGGCAAGTCAAGCTTGGTTCCATTCATCAACGATTCTCGAAGTTCAGATTCAGTAAAATCTTCCGTCATTGGTGGTTCAAAAATGCCGCATAATTTTAAATCTATTAATTGTGTCCAATGTGTGGCATTAAAATTAATAGGTAGTATTCTTTTTAATCTTTTTCTGGTTGACTTCTCACTCCTGAAAGAACAAATTAATTAATTGAATTATTAAAAAATTCCAATCTGTACTGCTTTAATAATTATGGTGAAATTAGATAAAATCTTTAACAATCATTCTATAAATTGGAATAAATAATTGAGTCAGAGATATATGAATAAATATTACTTACCTAATGGCCAAAATTCTTTTTAAAGCTTCTTCTCTTACTTCAATCTCCTCAGATTTAACCATGGAATATAGAAAGTTTTCAGGCAGTAAACAAAATGTATTACCTTGTATATTTCTAAATGTGATATCTTGGATTTCCTGAGGCTTCTCCTTAATCCTCTGGGTCATATTAAAAATGTGCACTTACTGATTGTGGAATTTACTATTTCTTTTAATTTCAAACCAAAAAGTGGCATACACATTTACAATAAAATTTACTACATAGTGTAGTTTTGTTGTGTGCCTTTGTGGGTATGCACCACGAGTCCATAAACACATAAGCCTGATGGCCAAAGTTAACCATCTTGCTTGGTTTAAAGGACCAATTTTCCAGGAGGCATATCTAGAGTCAACCTTACCTCTAGAAATACCTACTGTGTATTCATAAAGGAGTCTTTGGTCAGAACTAAGATCATGTATTTCATCAATTTTAAAAATTGACTCTAGAGGATTGCTAATAGTGGAAAATGATATTTGGGGTAAATCATATCAATCATTTGAGCATAATTTCCCCAGAGGGCTACTGAATGTTGTAGGGCCCTTTGCGCAACCATCTATGTTTTTAAAAAGGGCTCTGAAAGGTAGTTCATTATGATGCAAAGAGCAACCAATTGTGTGAAGAGTTTTAAAAAGTTTTTTTTTCTAAAATTGCAACCATTCCACCATCGCAACTTGTGTTGGTATTAGTGTTGTCAACAAGTATAGCCTTGATACTGTTCTCACTGTGGAATTCATGCAAAACATCCACCACTTGATCTGCATGAACAGCACCTGTTGCACCACTATTCGGAAGAACTCTATGTGTCAGATATTTACTTTCACATGGTGTTTCTTTTGTAAAAGTTAAATGGTGTTCTGGTCCCTTAGTTTTTTTCATAATTCTCTGTCTATTTTCATCCACAATTTCCTTATACATCAATGTGTCCTTATCCATTCTCCCATCAACTCCAATACATATATTTTAGGTGGGGTAAAAACTCCTGGCTGAAATAGTTTTATTTATCTACCTCCAACAAGGTAAGATGTGACACAAGGTCAGGAAAGTGGGATTAGATAACCCTGCGCTATAGAGGTGAGCACTCTGGCCATTAAAAAATTGACTGGGCAGCCCCGTCGGCATTCCCCTGTAGGGGCGCCTCAGACAGTTAGCAATAAACTTACTCCTCCCCAAAGAGGAAAGGCAAAGCCTGGGAGGATGCACCTCCTAGAATTGCACAGGACGGACAAGCCCCAATAGACGGGCGTAAATCCAGACCCAAAGGCCCGGACGATACCGGTTTATTTGGTGGGGTAAAAACCCCTGGCTGAACTAGTTTTTATTTATCTACCCCCAACAAGGTAAGATTGACAAAAGGTCAGGAAAGTGGGATGAGAAAGCTAGTGCTCGAGAGGTGAGCACTCTGGCCATTTAAAAATTGCCTAGGGCAGCTTCGTCGGCATTCCCCGGTAGGGCCGCCTCAGACAGTAAGCAATAAACTTACTCCTCCCCAAAGAGGGAAGGCAAAACCTGGGAGATGCACCTCCTAGAACTGCACAGGACGGACAAGCCCCAATAGACGGGCGTGAATCCAGACCCAAAGGCCCGTACGATACCGGTTTATTTGGTGGGGTAAAACCCCCTGGCTGAACTAGTTTTTATTTATCTAACTCCCACAAGGTAAGGTGTGACAAAAGGTCGGGAAAGTGGGATTAGATAAGCCAGCGCTCGACAATTCAATATATATGTGTGATAATTAAACAGACAATCAACACGGGAAGTCAAATTCGCCCGATGAATTTTCAACCGGTGAATACCATAAAAAATATCCAATAAATAAAACGCCTATGTAAACAAATAATTATTTATATATAACATTAAATATCATAGTGTTTTATTCCTTTTTAATTTGAATATGTACATTTAATTTCTTAAGAAAAATAATAATAAACTTTAAAATATTTATTATTAAGTAATGTATTACTTTTTTTTGTTAAAACCCGGGTTTAATTTAAGGCGACACATCTGCCGGTGAAATCTCGGCAGTGAGAAAAAATCTCGATTTATTTGATCTTAAAGTTGCAATGCTCAAATAAATACAAAATTTTGAAGAAAAATATTTCTTGTGGTAACTTTTGACATTATTTGACAACTTTCTTCGAGTGCGATAATTTACAGTTTCAAAATCGACCTCCCCTAATATATATATATATATATATATATATATATTTCTTCGTTTGTAAGATAGTGGGGAAAATCCCAGCAGAGTGCTCGATTAATTGAGAGATTCAAAGTTAAGAGCGTAAATATTTATTATTCAGTACAGAAAATCAGTACAACATCAGTACCATCGGTTTCAAGAAAAGTGACAAAGCTGAAGAGGGTCGGACACCTTCCGAACTTGTAACCGACAGTACTGATGTTTTACTGATTTTCTGTACTGAATAATATATCTATGTGTGTGTGAGAGCGGGTTGTTCAATTAAGAAAAAAAATTTTAAATTAGAACGTAATATTTATTTATATATGTATTACAGAAGATCAGAACAACACATCGGTACCGTCGGTTTCAAATCCAAACAAAATGGGCCTATAATTGGTCTCCTTTACTGGACTCTCTTCAGCCTCTGTTGATGTCTGAAGAGAGTCCAGTAAAGGAGACCCATTATAGGTCTCCTTTGATTGAATTTGAAACCGACGGTACCGACGTTGTTCTCATCTTCTGTAATATATATATATAATCTCTCTCACACACACACTAGTGGTATTCACCGATTGTTGCCCACATATATTGCTTGTCAGAATTTCATTTTAGGAAAAAATAATTTAATGTTTACAATTTTTGCCTTGAAAGAAAAGTTGTAAATAACATTTGTAATATGAGATCAGCTAATAAAAATAACTGTTAGCATGTATGTTGCTTACAGGCAGATTTAAAACGTAAAATGGATTTATCGAAGCGAATTTGAATTTTTTAAAGCGAATTACTTTAAATCTTAAAAATACCAATAAAAATGATTATTTAAATGTTTAAACTTTTTTAATACATTGTCTACTAAAATATTTTTTGTTTAATTTTTATTTTGTTTTATGAAACTAATAAAATCTATTTTAATTTAAAAAAAAAAAAAATGAATTTCGTTTCTTTACGTTCTAGTATATTTCAGTTATTGTATGGACGTACCCGATAATTACCCCTATTGACCCCAGATGGAATCGAAGGACAATTTCAAAAGTGTCTTTAGATTAATTGAAAAATGTAACCCTTCAATTGCGCATTGTTAAAGACCGCGGAACTTTTTCTTTTGATCATCTTTTTTTTTTTGGGGGGGGGTACAAGTTTTCGTATGTTTGGGTCAAGCTGATGACGAAAAGACCCTATTTTTGTGTATTTTTTCGCCGAGCACTTTCAATCATCATTGATCATATTCATGGTAGACATATTACAATGGTTGCTATATTTAAAGTGTAACTTTTAAAATTTGTTTTCTTTCCTTTTTATATTTATTTAATTTTCGACTTTTTTCTTCTTCTTTTTTTAAGGAATAGTTCACTATGGTCGGGGGTTAGTAGGGTTAGTTATTGAAAATATTTAATATACTAGTGCTGGTATGAAATTTTTTTTTTTTTTTAGTGTTAGCTTTTTAGGTTTTAATTGTAATGGCTTCCAGCATTTGATGTCTTTTTTTTGTTTTTGCAATTGTTGCTGTAGATTATTTTAATTTTTTTTCCTATGGAAATCGCTCCAGACAAGGCATGAAGCCACTTAATTTTTTTTTCTATGGAAATCGCTCCAGACAAGGCATGAAGCCACTTAATGTAAGGAGCTAAAAAATACAACTTCAAGATCAAAAACTAGCCAACGATAAGTGTTAGATGGATAGAAAACAGTAAGTCAGAAACATCGCTCATGGAATGTGAGGACTAAAGGATAAAATAATGGAAGCGAGAGTTACGAGATTATTTTCTACTCTCTTAAATTGTTAATTAGGGTTTTGCATATTTCTATTTGTAGTTGTGTGTTATGTGGTTCTTGCGCTAGTATCATTTAGGTGGTATGTTAGTCGATAATTATTTTGTCAAATTTTCAAAGTCAGACCCAACAATATGCAGGGATGTAAGAATTCCGCTTCTTTTTTTTTTGTTTAACTCATAAGAAGCGGGATTTCCGCTTAAATCTGCTATTTTTTAATATATATAAAGAAGTCTGATTTCTGCCTTGACCGTCTTCCTCGCTTTCCCTTTCTTTCTCTTTTCCTGTTTTTTTTCTCTCTCTCTCTCTCTATCTCTATCTATCTATCTATCTATCTATCTATCCACACTCCTACTCCTGTCTTATTTTATCTTACATCCTCTGGAAATGTTACTTTTGCCAAACAATTTACAATGGGGATGGAGAAGACTTTGGATTCACCAGAAAATTACTTCCTGTCTCTCTTGGGGTTTTCTAATGCTAACGATCATGTTTTGTTTTCGTGGACATATTCATGTTTTAAACTTTTATTAAATACAGAAGAAAAAAAAACTTTGAAGATTCTTTTTAGACAAAAAAAGCTAATTTTAACGGAATTTAAAAGCAACAATGAAGTTAAAACATATCCACCGATAATTTCACTATGGAAAAAAAAAACGTTTTGTACATTAACACCCTTCGTTACCGCCCCCCCGCCCCTTCCTAAATAAAAAAAGAGATTCTAGTTTTTAGAAAAAAACACTAAATTTTAGAATTTAGTGTGGGGGATCAGTTTTACATATAAATTTAACGTAAAATGATCCCTCATTCTAACATTAGGTCAGTTAATCAAATTTCTTTTCCTTTTTATGGGAGATCAACTGTGCATTTTTATTTTTTTTTACAGAGGGTCTACTTTTTTTAGACGATTACGTGTGGTTTTACAAGGTTTTTTTGTTTGGGGTTGGCTTGCCACTCGGATTTCGGGTTATGGTAGGTTTTTTTTTTTTGGTGGGGGGGGGGGTCTTTCAACTTTAACTTAGGGTCAGTGGTAGGGTTCAGAAAGTTTTTTAGGGGGTGCTTACCACTCGAAACTACAGTTTATGGTTTTATGGTAGGTGAGTAATCTTTTTCTTTTTTTCTAACTTTTCAACATACCCCCACTCAAAAAAAAAAAAATATGCAGAGAATGTATCTCCTATAGCAAAACTTTTTTTTTTTTTTTTAACTGCCCTAAAAATTTATAATGGCCCAGAAATGGGGCATAATTCTACGTTAAATTTCACTGGTGGGGAGCATCGGATATAAGTGGGATTGAAAGCAAGTCAAGATGGCAAAGGTGAAATAACTCCCCCCCCCCCCCCCCCCCCGAAATATGTTATACTGACCCCACCATTTAGTGATAACACTGAAAGCAAGTAAGATTTGTAATTTAAAAACAATGCATTCAATCTTGACTTGCTTTTATATCCGATAATCCCCTCATTGTAATCGCCTCCTATAAATTATCTATTTATTTATAGATAATGCAAATAAATATTCATTGGTCTTTCTAGAGTGGAGGATTACAATCAAAAGCAAAATTCAGAGTATTTTGCATCTTTGTAATCTAAATGAATTTTTCCCATCTATCCAAACTATATTAACATCAAAAAAGGTTATAATTATTTAATTCTATGATATTTTGTAATACCGTATAGTACACTGCAAACACCTACACCCATTCTAAGATCTTCTTAATTTGCATATTTATTTATAAGCAACTTTTAGTAAATATTCCGTAATATACAGTTGTAATTTTGCATTGTCATATTTCCTTATACCATCGCAATATTTTTGTCAATAATAAAACGTCTGATGCCACTTGGATGCGGAGAACAGATACTACACTTTGAATTATTTTTTTGCAGAAAATATAAAAATTTGCATTTAAAACAAATTATGAACAAGGCCATCAAAAGTGTGGGAAAATGGGTATCGTTGGTCATCCTTGGTCTATAGTGATAACAATGTCTATCCTACTCTTAACTAGAATCATCACAGTCGCAATCATACCACATTTACATTAGGGACCGTCCTACTAAAGATATTCCCAAATTGATTGGAAATTTGATTGTTCATACATCACACACTTTGATTTTAGCCAAAAGTCCAAGGAACCATAAAAAATTATGTTTTTATGGCTAGACACTTTTAAATGAATGAAAAAAAACTGACTTAATCTATAATAATATTATCTTTTAATAGGGGTGGGTAGTGTAGTATCGGTTCTGTTGTCAAAGACCGTCCTCCCAGATATTATATCCTTCTTTGGTGGAGGGGGTAATGTTGTATCTGTTCTGTTGTCACGAGGCCATCTTCCCATGCACTACCTTCTCCTTTTTGGGCATGGAGTGGAGGTAGTGAAATATCTATTCTGTTGCCATGATACCATTTTCCTTTTTCCTTTTATGAGGCAATCCTCCCATGTATTACCTCTTCTTTTTAGGGGCAGTATAGTATATGTTCGTTCCTCATGATACCATCCTTTCATGATTATCTTCTCCGTTTGGGGTGGTGTTAATGTACTATCTTTTCTGTTGTCATGATATCATCCTCTCAGATACTTCCTCTTTGGGGGAGGAGGCGTTCGTCATGATACCATCTTCTCCTTTGGGAGTCAGGGTAGTATATGTTCGTTCATCGTGATATCTTCCCAGGCTAACAAAAACATGCGACCGGAGGGACCATATATTTGCTAGTATGAAATAAAAAGTAATTAAAATTAATGTTTCCTTTGCTTCCATTATCAAATTAGATTTAGTTATATTTTAAGTTATTTCACATCAAAAGAAGAAATAATCATTTGATCTAAATTATTTTTCAGTTCATAAACTTTTATTTATTGTATAGTAATAAATAGACAATGCAAAAAATGTATGAAAATAATATTAGTATTGATTTACTCCATTCCAGAAGTTAGGCACAAGGCCAGTTTTTATCTTACTCCCACAAGTAAGATGTGACCCAAGGTCGGGTCGGGAAAGTGGGGTTTAAAAATTGCTTGGGCAGCCCCGTCGGCATTCCCCAGTAGGGGCGCCTCAGACAGTAAGCAATAAACTTACTCCTCCCCAAAGAGGGGAGGCGAAGCCTGGAAGGGTGGACCTCCTAGAACTGCACAGGACAGATCCATAGACCGGCATAAATAAAGCCCCGAAGGCCAAGACAATACCAGTCTATGGGGTGCAGTATCCATCGGAACAGATACTACACTTTGATCTTAGCCAAAAGGCCAATAATAATATTAGTAATATTTAAATATTTTTTACAGTTAGCATCAAAATCAATACCAAATTCTATCTAAAAAATGTGTATATGGTTAAGATAAAAGTATTGCTTGGTCATTATCTAGCATCTAATTCAATGTCTCAGATTATTTTGCTTAGAACATTGTTTTCCATATCTAATGTCAAAAGGAGCTCAAAGTAAAAAAGAAAACAATGAAGTCCCTGGAACAAAACCAGCAATAAAAATTGGGCCATTGTTTTTAAATAATCTCTGGACACACTTTTGTGCTTTGCCAATTTCACTACAGATCTAAATCAAACCAAATTTGTTTTTAATGAAAACTAGCTTTATCTGCCCAACGTTGTCCAAGAGTCTTCTATTTTTTGTGCCACTCATTTGTCCTCTGCCCGTTTTGTCTTTTCTCTTAATTTCTGTTCAGAAAATATTTACATTTTTGGAAAGATAATTCAATGGAGGGTGATTATGTATTTAAAAAAAATCATTTTTGCAATAAAATCCATAGGACTTCTTACGGAGTGTTATTTAAATCAAATAAATACTTTTTTTTTAACTCTTAAATTTATAACTCGCTGTACATATTCGGTGTCGCCCAGGATTCATTACTTTCGATGTACCCCCCCCCCTCCCTTTCACATTATTGAAGTTATATATGAAACAAAATAAAATGTGATTTTTTTTTATATACAAAGCAAAAACTAGGTACGTGCAAAAATGGCCGTCTCTTGTACGGACTATGCTTATTAAAAAGCACTTATCATTAATTATTTAATTAGTTTCTGTGTAAACTTTGATTGTGTTTAAAAGATAAAAGCATAAACTGTATATTTACGTGTGAAAAAGAAATTATAGTGAAATATGTTATCACGACGGCTGAAAACCCCCAAAATTCAGTGAATTTTGAACTTTGAAGAAATTACCTGTAAAAATCCCTTAAAAGATAAATATAAGTTTTCTGGAACTATTTCAAAGATAATTATTAAATTAAAGTCATAAGATGCTGGATTAAAACAAAAATTTCCTACGTTTTATTAAAAATTAGCAAAATTATCCCCCCAAAAGCCATAGTTTAGTAAAATCCGGCATTCAGTCAATCGGTAAACGACTTTGTTTACCGATTGACTATCGCTATGCAAAATATATGGAAGATAAAAATGTAATAATTTATCATTTTTAACTTTATATATAAAAATGGGTTTGTAATAGTTGAAAAATTATTATCCATTAATTTTTTAATTCTTTTTAAGGTTATAAAGAAATTTAATTAAGTACCCTTATTTTGTTGTAATAAAAAAGGAAATGCTTATTTAATGAAAATATTTGTGAATGTACGCAATTAAGATTTTATTTATTTTTATCTAAAAAAATTCATATTTAACTTCGCATTAGTTTTTAATTCAGTAATACTCTGAAATTATTGATGATCTCTGTTTACCAATGTTTTTCCTTAGAATTTGAAATAAAACTTTTTTTAAATGTTAAAAATTATTTTTACATTACGAACTGCATCAATTTTATCAATTTTTTTTACATGATGATTACAAATTTTAGTTATTCGATTTATTCTTAACGTGTTGTAACGATAAATTACATTAATTCTTTTTAAAATAAAGTTTGTTTTTTTTTTACTGTGAAAAAGTAAATTAAAGTCAATGACTACACTGACAATTTATTCATTAAACAAAATGTTAATACAATTATTTATTAATAAATAGAATTCAATTTTGAAAGAAAATGTCATGTTTGAATTCTCTTTAATTATTAATAAATAATTGTTTTTAACTTTTTAAATATTTATTAATGAAAAAATGACAAAACAAATACAAACTTTCCATTAACGAAATTGTTGAATCTCTAAAAATAAAATTTTGAGGGCGGTATAAAAGTTAGTGGTGGTTGGAAGGCTAATCCCACCTGTTTATTACAAACAGGGCCACCATACCAATCCAAGGTAATCGTTAGTAGAAATTATCCAATTTTTAAAATTTTCTTTTTGTTCGTAATGATCCTGATCCTCATTTTTTTCAATGTCTTACGCTGATGATGACATGTTCATGGGCGAAAGAGAAATATAATTATATCACATTTTTTTTATTTCCCCAGAAACTCTAATCATTGAAATCACTTAAAATATTTTTTGCAATTATATTATTTTTTTGGTGAAAATATTGATTAAACAATTCTTTATTCAATGATGACATCGCTAATAAAGCATACAGTTAAAATTTCAACAATAAAAGAGGTTGAAAGAAATGGAGGGGGGGGGGGCTATTCAAATTGGTATCCTAACAGTAACCCTAAGTCTGATTGGCAGTATATAAAAAGGGTATGAAAAGTGCGCAACGTAACAGTTAAAAATCAATCACTAATGTGATGGCCAGATGGAAGTCTATTGCGCCTGAATATATCCAGCTTGGATCCATCGGTACTCCCTTACAGATTAAAATAACTCATGTGATAGGCAATAAACCTGTCCCCTTCCGAAAAGAGGTGGTAATGCCTGGGAGGCAAGTCTCCCATCAACATTCTCTAGTACATAAATTTAGTCAAAGAAAAAAATTGATTGAGAAATTGGTCACTTTCAATAATGTGTATGTCCGAATGTAACAAAAAAACTGAATGAACCATCTGAATCAGTAGAATATTTCAATCTGTAAAGGGAAAAGAAAGGAAACGCCTCAATGTATAAATTAAAAAAGAAAGAAAGAACATCTCATTCATAAACGTAACTGAAACAATAAAAGAGGTTGAAAGAAATGGAGGGGGGTGGCTATTCAAGTTTCGTTATTCTGTCATTCCCTAATGTGTGCTAATTTAATGTTTACATTCGTGTCTGTTTGTGATTATGAATTGCTATGCAGTGGTTTTAATCTTATGAAAAACAGAATTAATCATTAAATATAACCCGTGTTGTCCTGGAAGTTAAAGTGTGTTATTATGCGAAAGATCTGAAAAAAAAAAAAAAAAATTTTGAAAAGTAAGGAAATAGGATTATCAAAATGACGAGTAATGGCTTTTTTCTATTCCGCTGAACCAGTAATCTGATATGCTGTAAATCGGTACTGAAAGGGAAAAGATAGAAAGGTAAATAAGTGAAGTTATGTATCAGGTCATGATCTGAGAATCAAGTTTGTTTGTTTTTTCCATAAAGCATACGGTTAAAATTTCTGAAGGAAAATGGAAAATAAAAAAAAATATGAATAATTTAAGTCATTGATTAAGAAAGATTGTATTATTGACTTCGAATCCCATCATGTGTCCTTTTAGTGTCATTTATTCCAGCAATTATTTTATCTATTTATTTATTTTTACAGAAACCCTATGGTTCAGAAAACTGAAATGCGTGGAAATTTAATAAACATAGAACTGTTAACGAAAAATCCGGCCATTCTGTTAATCTGATGAAATGTTATTCTGTCAATCTGAAATGTAAAAGAATGTTCCATGACAATGAAATGTGCAGATAAAAGAAAGTGTAGCTGAAAGGAGTGCCCCATGTTTATGCTGAAAATGTAGAGAATGTAGGAGACAATAGCAAGAAAGTATAAATGAAATAGTAACAGTGCTCCAACAAAATAGTTAACCCATGAAGAATAATTCTCAATAAAGTTGGTAGATGTGAGTGTGAGAGTACCTCCGATTGACTGTTTGGATGACTGTTAGAAGTTGTAGAGTTGAAAAACAAATGTAGAAATTATTGAAAGCTAACAAAATGAGTGTATATTTTCTGAAAATACGTATCAGGAATTGGCCGAAAAAGCTGCCGAATCAGATTCTGTTTACAGAGCTATAATTGTCAATGAAATACTTTACATATACGATGAGGGGTGAAATGAAAATTATGTATCCTACAAAATATTTGAACCTGGTGAATCGAGTAGCAGTAAGAGGACTTGTGACTGACAGTGGTATCTCCACAACTCCTCTGAGATTAGCATATGAAATTGGAGAATCTGCTGATTGGATTAAGTATAAAAATCAATAAATTCTTTTTTATTTTTAATTTTGAAACTTAAATTTATTAATTACATTTTTCTTTTGAATTGACTATATATAAAGTAATTTCGATTTTTTTTTTTTTTTTTTTTCTTTATACACGCAAAGGTTATAGAACACAAAACATGGGCGCTACATACAATTCCAACATGATCGGGCTTCATGCCACTAACTGATGTGTTTCCGGTAATTATCAATCGGTTTCATCCGGTTATATAAGGGTGTTAATCTATAATACCCAAACTTTTAATATATTTTATTTATGCTTTAAAAATAAGATATTTTATTAACTAATTTTAAAGAATTTTTAAAATTTAATTTTCAAGTGAAAGGTAAACAACTAAATAACTGAATTGCTTAAAGAAAAAGGGATGTATAAGTTAAAACATAAGATTTAAAAAAAGAAAAAAGAAATATGGGTAAATTTACAGGTTAATCCCATTCGCTACTACCCCCCACCTCCACCAATGAGATTCTGCTTTTTACATGTGAATACCATGGAAAGAAGAAAGAAAAAAAAACAATTATTTTAGAATTTCAAGTGGCAAATCAGTTTCATATTTAAATTTAACATAAAATGATCCCCCATTTTCGGGCCATTATAACTTTTTAGAGATGTTAACCAAATTTTTTTACTGCTTTTTAACTCTAAGTCTGAGTGGCGAGGTCATAAAACCACATGTAATCACTTAAAAAGATACTGTAAACTTGGATTTAACTAAAAAAAAAAATAGCATGATCCGTACACTGCAGAAGTATCTTAATTTTTTAGTTACAAAAAAAAAAAATAATGGAAAAAATATGTATATTTTTTTTTTTTAACAAACTTTAAATATTAAGGAAAAAAAACATTCAAACCAAGATAAAAACAGTTATCATATGACAAGTTTCATGAATAAACATAGTACTTCATTTTATGCTTGTTTCATATTTGTGACCTTAGGATATCAGTTGGTTGATATATGACATCTGTGACGAGTATGTGTGCCAAAGAGATAAAAATGAATGCAAGAGTAAATTAGCTTCATCTAATAGACATGTGTTGATGAAAAAATAAAATACTTAATGATCTTCTTTACAGTGATTTTTAAACTCGTAAGATAGGTGGCCATATTCACCTCGGTATTTCTTTTTTCAAAATACGTAAAGTACCTCATGAAACTTGGAGCATTTTTTTACTATAGAAAACATTCCCATGCATTATCTTTATTTGACTGAATGCTGAGAATCCATTTGCTACCCTGAGCACATTCCTCACTTCATGCATGCAGTTTTGGAGAAGTTATCAGATGTCAAAGAAAGAAAACACCGATTCAGCCCGGTTTACCCTAAACATAGGTTGTTTAAGATTAAAAAAGAGACTCATTTCAGTTTAACCCCTCAAATACTTCAAATTCTACTTTTGGGGGCGATTTAACGAACTTCACCGAACAATCTACAAAATACAAACCAAACTGTCTTTTTCTTTTTTTACCCTAACCTAACACTAAAATAACCCTAATCTAACCCAAGCTTTAGGTCTATTTGGTTCGTATTGTGAAGAAGCATCGGAACTTTATTCGGCTTTATCCGGAAAGTCTAAACTGCTTACATCACAACTGCAAATTTCTGGATACCTATTTCTAAAAAGTGCCAAAAAATTGAAACCTCCTCCCTCCCATCAATACACACAAAATGTATCCCAAAACATTAAATGTTTCCATACTTCCATTTTATTGTAGCAAACAACCCCCCCCCCCCACCCACAAAGAAAAAATATATAAGCTTAGATTTAACTTTAAAAAAATAGCATGATCCGTACACTGCAGAAGTATCTTAATTTTTTAGTTACAAAAAAAAAAAATTTATTTATATAGGAAAGTGATCCCCCACTCTAAAAGCTAAAATAGTAAATTTTTTGCGGATATTTTTTATAGTTAAATCATTCTTTTATTCCCCCCCCCTAGGCAACGCCGGGTCACAGGTCCTGCTAGTTTTAAATAAATTATTAATTAATCGATTTTTATTAACTATTGAAAAATTATACTTTATATTTTATTACATGACACTTTTTTAATACGGAAAAAAATTTCTGTCACACTTGTATTCTCTTAAAGCTATGATACATAAAAAAAAATTGTGTGTATTACCAAATCGCTGAATATTATTTAAGTGTAACCTGGTGTTAAATAAAACTGTTCATTTTATTTAACTATACCGACACATAAATATAATGATCAGTGTTATTTAACACTGTTCCTTACAAAAAAAATAATACTTTGAGTTTTGATTATAAATATAGACATAGAATTTCCATTATAGTGGGGGAGGGGGGCACTTAGACATTAATGAATTTATTCAGAGCCGGGTTAAAATGCTATAGAACTTGACTACAATTGATGATGGATTTGATTCTAGTACTTGTGACCATCAGTCTTTTCAAACAATTAATAAATGATCAACGTCCTATTTGTTAATATAATGATATTAGCATTCTTAATTTTCAAATGTTACGTTTTACACGGTCATATTTAATTGCCTCCCTAGATATTATCGGGGGCAACTACATGTCTATTATGATATCATCCCGCAACGACTAAGACTTCTCGTGTATATTTCCTGTTTCTACGTGAAGTACAGATGTTGTTTTTATTATTTTTTACTATTGATCAATCGTTTATTGAAATAAAACATTTTACAATTAAAAAAAAAAAAATTGAATTTCTAACTTAAGTTATTATATAGGGAAATCATTAAATATTGCATTGACTCAGGTTGACTTGTCATCTGTCCTACCAATGAGAAACGTTCATCGTTATGTCCTATATAAGGCTTTCTATTATTTTTCTTTTTTTTTTCTAATGAATTATTGAGAAGTTGTATATCAACTACTATGTATAATTTTTTTTCTTATAAAGTGTTCTATTTTAATTAATTTTAAGCCGTTGGTCCTTAACATTTTTTTTTTATTTCTATAATTTTCAATCTATATAATAAAGTTTATTTTTCCACAATTTCATTGATCATTATAACTTTCGAACTAAAACGTTACTCTGCTAATCTGTTCCACCAGCTACTTACGTTAATTCCTGAAATATATACATTCGTTTTGTTCGTTCAAATTTTCTTACATTTCTTCCGGCTAAGCAACTTCTCACAGATGAGGTCAGGGGTTATTTTATTCTTACATTAATATCTACTCCCACAGTTCCCAGTGTCATTGGGGACTGTTTTTAATAGAGTGAATCTTTTGTCAAATCGCCACTCTTATTTCATATTTTTCTTCTTGCTATTGTCTATATACTACACTAGATTTAAAATCTTAATACATGTCGCTTTCTTCAAATACTCTTTCTCCTTTTCAGGCATATTTTAGAATGATGGAATACAAGAATAGCGGTTTACCATTGTAAAAACCACAACAATCTTACATTTTTTATATTAAAAGTACTTATTGAATTTTCTTTAACATTTCTAACATATGATTCATATCACAACAACAATTACATTGCTGTGTCACATTAAATATTTATTTACATTTTTCCATCTTTACTTCTGGATGTTCGCCTATATATAAACATTCAAAAATAAAGGATAATTTGAACATAATCAGAATATAATTTGCAAACATATAACAAAATAAAATGCGTCTATGCAAGATGGCCCCTAATTTTGTTTCAATTTGCTTCCCAAGTGCTATTTTTTTTTCGTTTTTTTTTTTTAATTTTTATTTTCTTTAAACCCCTATTTCATAGCTTGTTTGGAGTATACTTCACCTACAAAGGGAAAAAATGGCAGATTTATCGAATAAAAGCAATTTCGTCAGCAAATACTGAGAACATGTCCTCTGTTTATAACTCACCGTGTCTAGCATTCATTCAGTCACATGTTTTCTTTCTTCCTTTTTCAACTTTAGCTTTTTTTTCATCTTTTATTGTTTACTTTTTAAACTTGAGACATGTTCCTTACCAAAACACAACAAAGAAATAAACATAAGCTTCTGAATCATCGTATAAATGCCTATTGCCTTCAGTGAGGTAAAAAAATGCTTTTATAACAGTCTTTTTATATAATCATTCTTGTCTCTAAGTTGGATTTTTATGGGGTTTTTTTTTTCTTCTTTTAGGCATGCTCTTTTTGTCTTTTACTTTTGGTGATATTCGCCTTCGTTAGCCCCCCCCCCCTCCCCCCCACACACACTTTTTTTAAGCAAAAAGAACGGGTTGCCAATCAAAATTCCATGAGTGTGGGTAACCTCTCACACACACACACAGACAAATTGTTTTTTACATTAACATCATGCGGTCAGCGTTTGCATTGGGCAACCAGAAAGAAAAAATAATTCTTCTGATGATATCTGATAAGTAGACACCCTTAGTATTCCAATTTTAATTATGGTTTTTTGAACAGTGGAATTTCAAGTTAAAATATTTTTACATTTTTGTTCTCTCTCAATCGTTTTTTTCTCTTTTTAAAGTTAAAGAACTCTTTTTATTCATACTATCATGTATAAGTAATATTTTTATTTCCTTTTTTTGTTTTTAATAAATGTACAGAATTTTATTTTTCTAGCTTTATGATGCTATTAGAATGTGTAATTAAATTTAGTCATATTTATGTGTATAATTTGTCAGGACAGCATATTTTCCAAATTTTAAATCTGTTTTAAATGTGGCTACCTTTTCAGATACAATTTTACTTGAAAGATTATTTCTAAACTTTTGAATATTTTTCAATGGTAACATTTTATTGTTTGTTCTGCTCCAAAGCTTCAATTAAAGTTTTGTATTAAATAAATCTGTAAGGGTACTATATAAATTTTTTTGTATTCATTTTTTTAATTTGATCTTAAAACAAATGAAAATTCTAATTTAGGATTTTTATTGAAAATGTTTCGTTTTACACTACTAAATATTTACATGTTTACATTCGATCATGTAAACATTTTTTGTAACTATTTGGTTTTATAATCCTATAATTTAAAATCTGTTGTGTAGAATGTTATATCTGTTCAACATTATAAAGCATTATTAATTTGACTTTTAAAATATGTATTTAGAAATCAAAAATCTGTTGACCATTGTCGTAAGAGCAAAACAAAAAGTATGCTTTATATTAATGACCTAAATATTTACATTTTGTAGATACTTCAGAATTTGTGTATGAAAATGTCACTTCCGCTAAACTGAATCAGAAAATCTATGGTTTGGGGTGATTCAGAAATCTATTTTAGTTGACACAACAAAAGTAACATGGATTATTGCTGAACCAGTTGCAATTATCTCGCATTTTTCTCCATTCCTGCTGACATAATAATTTTTATTTTTGTTGTTTTTAAAGATTTTCTGGAGACTTAGTAGACAAAAATAGTGTTTAGTTATTTCTACTTTTTTTTTTTTTTTTGCTACAACCCACCTTTTCTGATATTTCACCTGCATGTGACATTCATCAATAGTCAAACTATTTGCTCTGTACTTCAAATACATTGAGCTCTCAAGTCGGAAATATAACCTTTGATATATCTCAATATGATTTGCTATTAAACTTAGATTTCCATTCGGATTGAACCTGTAGTCAAACTTCCACATTTTCTCTATATATCTAACATCTGTTATATCTCTATATAAATTTAGGTATGTGTATATGTTTATATATTTGTATGTATAGGATTCACTCCTAAACTAATTAATCGATCATTATGAATTTTGAAACATAACTGCAAGACATAAAGGTTGTAAATGTAGTCTATATTTAGTTTTATGCAAAAGGGATAAAGAGAGGGGAAAATTGTGAAAATTCAGATACCTCCGATTTTTGTGAAATGTTAACAGTGTGTATTAGACCTAAATAAATAACTATTCCCCAAATGTGTGTATATATATATATATAATCAGGTGGTTGCCTGTTGTATCATTACAGGGAAAATATTTGATAACTGCATATTTCCTTTCTTTATCCCAATCAGTGCTGTGTCTTACTCTTTATAGTTGCTTACAACAAAAAGCTGAGGTAAACAAAACATTAAGAAGACATGAATATCGTGCATATTGTGGACAAAAGCACTTCTTTATATGCAACTATTGAAGGTACCAGCAGATATCTAGGACAACCAGGTCTTAAATAAATAATTTATTTGGATAAACGAAAAAAAAAAAAATGCCAATTTTGTCTGTTTTTATGAAAAAAAGATACTTTGGTGACAATGTTCACCTGGACCAATCAATAAAACAGTCGAATTCCAGTATTTGAAACTACATGCATGAACTTGTTTCAATTAAGATTTTTGGTTTTGTATGTTCTCTAACTGAAAAATAACAGGTTTCATTAAATTATAAGTGAACAGAAAATTGTTTTTCAATTATTTAGAACCAGGTTAAAAACATCTGCAAGACTGCTGATTCCAAATAGCTCACTGATGTGTGGACAGGTAGATATGGATAACTTGGCTTTTTATTTATATATATTATATAGTGTGTGTAGTATAATGGTTATGGCACAGTCTGCCTAATTCGAGTTTTGTCGGAGCTACTGCGTCACTTTCACTAATACCCTTGGGAAAATTATGAATCCATATATCATCCCTCTAACTATGGATTAAATGATAGGGTAGACTAAACTACTATGCCTTGGTTGTGCAACTAGTCTAAGGAAAGGAAAATTTTGAAATAACACCGGTTCTTCTCTTTATTCTGGCATTTTTTCTGATTGTCCTTGATTTTCCTTGCCACTGGATTTAAACAATACCAATTGAAAAAAATGTGCTGTTAGAGATTGTGCAATTCCTCACGCAGATACATTTTCAGTGAGTATCCACTGTCTTTTGAGACATAAGGGGGCCTTATATAATATATATATATATATATATATTATATACATAAGAGAGAGATACTATACACTGATGCATTGCTTTTTTAAAATTCTCTCTTTATCTGATGTGAAAATAATCACACCATAAAAGATTTGAGCATGTAGAGCTAACCATGCAAGGAAAATGGTAGAAAGTGAACTTAACAGATCAAAAGTAGGCTAGCAGTTGGCTTGTTAATCCGTTTCGCCATAAAAATCAATATGCTTTCATCAATTTTTAGTATGTTTAAACTATTTCCTAAAATGACAGATTTACCCAATGTATATAACTTTGGTTCAAGGGATGTAATTTCCAATGCATAAAATGTAATTTGGGGACCCTGTTTTTTTTTGTCCAATTAAGGTTGTATATTTATTGCACAACAAAAGTTTCTTTGAATTTGAACTCTGTTAAAATTCTTCTATTAATTTATGCAATTTTTAGTTATCTTCCATCAAAATAAAACCACTAAAGAGGGGAATCTGAATAATAATAATAATAAAAACTAAAATCTTTTATATTTACAAACATTATTATATAATTCTTTCAGAAAAGTTTAAACCCCCCCCCCCCTCCTCGTTTAATTGACCTCTAAAGTTACTGATTTAGAAATTTATCTTAATACTAGAATTATTATACTGTAAATCTCCATAGGATTCAAATATTTTTTTAAGACTTGTTCAAAATGCTTTATTCTCAAAGAACATTAAAAATTGTTTCATTTCTTGCAAGCTGCCATCATGTAATACACTTGTTAGCACAGAGAAAGTATGGAAAGCTTTGATTTAAACTAGATTATTAAAAGGAGTGAAAAGTTATTTGAAACTATTGAGTCTACTGAAACAGTAAGGGATATGCATCAAATCAATGTTGTGGCTTCTCATGAAGTTCAATTGTTTTGTTTAGCATATTACCAAACAGTAGAGATAGCTGATTTTACAACCCCAAAAAAAAGAAACACTCAGTTTTTCGGTTCACTGGGACATTGAAAACTGCACCAACTTTGTTTTACAAAACCGAAACCATGTTTCCGAATTTTTTAGATGAAGATAGTCCAAATAAAGCAAAATCGTTCGATATAGAATTACTATTTCAGCAAGAAAAATACTAAATCAAACAATGAAATACAGGTGTCAATAAAAGAAAAGAAATCAATACCCAAACTAAAATGACCTTACTGCCAATATATGCTAGCATATAAAACAGGCGTTAAACCGATGATGATGATGATGCCTAGCTCTACCAAATAGTATGCGAAACTGGATTTCCATTTCATTTATTATTAGCAGGACCTGTGTACCGGGGGGGGGGGGGGGGGAATTAAGCAAACCAAGAACCTCAACCCTTAGAAGTAAATTAACCGGAATGGACCGAAAAGACACTTCCCCCAAAATGCTAAACATTTATCTATAATATAGAAAATATCCATAAATAGAACTGTGGGTTATTCAATGATGATTGTTTTCATTTTAATATAAGAAAACACCAAAAACTAAATAGTTAATGAGTTCGTTTTGCAAAACAATATGCAAATTAGCTAATCTTTAAGTGACATTCGCATAGACATGACTGTTAAATAGTTAGACAAGTAATTTTTTTTAATTAACTTGTTAATCATATATGACCATGATCATTGTATCTAGACTGCATTAAGAACATTCAAAGCATTAAGTGGTGTGTTCATGACAATAACCAGCATTTTATATTAAAAAAAATGAACCCTACAAAGCCATATTTTCTGTTGCACGATTTATGACATATGAAATAGTTCTCAAATTAACTTCAATTTATGGTGGAATGCTTCAGAAATCACTAGAAAAATGGGTAGTGATATTGGTAAATAATGACATTTATTTTGTTGTTGTTGTTGTTGTTTTTGTTTGAAGCCATTTCTTTGGATGAATTGTTTTTATTTCTTTAAATTAATGCTTTTATGATGATTGCATAAAATGTGGTAAAGACTCAAGATAATTTCGAGATGTATCTATAAGAAGCTCTGCCTGTCCATTTCTCACACTCCAGTTTGAAATAGTATTTTCATTGTTGAACGTGCACGTTGAAGGGATACTCTTCAGAATATCCATTAAGATAAGCTCAATTTAATTTTAATTTGCAACTTGAGAGTTGGAGATATTTCCTACCAACTGTCTGTTTTTTCTTTTATAGAAAATGCTTTATTTTTCAAGTGTGGATATAAAAAGGGAATTTCCTTAGATTATATTAGACTTTTAAGCAACAAAATGAATAAAGATTAATCATTTTGATTCCTTAGATATAATTTGAACTTGGTTGATTTTTTTCATGAAATCTGAAAAATATTTAATAAAATGTCTCTTGTGTCCTCGCTTTGTCTTCTTTTTAATAAAATATTGTTACAAACATGTAAAACTTCTACATAACTCGTTGATTCATAGTGAAACATTAATTTTTCAACTTGATTGATTGAAGATTCATGACAAAAAAATTGACACTTTAAAAGTAAAATGTTTTTATTTATTTTTTAAGCATTACGAAAAGCTGTTTCCATAAGTTATTAAATTGTTTGATATCAAAATAAATTATTTTTTAAACGAATAGAAATCTTTAATTCTAACAAGAGAATTTCAATTCCATATAAAACAACAATAGAGGATGTGTTTGGGTAGAAAGAAATGATATGAGAACATTACGATGACTGTGTAATGGGAGTCTTAAAGATTGGCTTAGATCTGATGACCTCCGAGGAAGATTAAATCTGAACAGAATCACAGATAGACTTGAAGAAACTTAATTCAAATTTAATCTTATTCCATATAATTCAAAGTAAAATGTGTTTGAAATGTTGACAAAATTAAAATACACATCACTAAAATTCTGGTAGTATCTTGCCTGTCACCATGCACACATCATTTATACACAAGCGTTTTAGATGAGAGGAAGGGCGAGTAAAAAGTGGTCAGAGGAATTGAATGATGTAGGTAATTAAGGGAGAAAGGGGAACATTATGATATCACAATGTATTCTGGTGTCATAATAGACCCATAATTGCATTCAAATGTATAAAAACGTTCAGGAGTTTTTTAATGCACTTTCAAGGGATGAATGCAATGATGTAAAGAAGAGAAAGAGAAGGTTTCAGTATTCATAATATATCTATGTATTTATATACTATTAAAACTCTGGATCTTAATTTGTTATTCCTGTGCACGATGAATAACATCATCCACTTAAGATTTTTTATGGCGTCCTAAATGTTGAAGGTAACAAAAGGATGGGTACTTCTGCAGTTTACGGACCGTGCTGAAATAATAACGTTATTCTTTAGAAACCCATTCTTAACATAGGAAGGAGGGGCTTTGTTAACTATTCTGTACTTTACCACAAAAATTGAATTTAACTTTAAAATCCTATCTAAAAAATAGCATTAGGCATAGGTCATCTATATGGACCGTAACTGTATGTATGCAAAGCGTCTAGATCCTCTGGGTCTAGTATACTACTAAAAGTGTGAACGTTGTTTATCTTTCGTGCTTGTTTATTATCATACACGCTTCATCTGTACATGTTTTCGATGATGGGAGGAAGGGTGAATAAGAAAAATCGTGAAAGGGATAGAATAATGTCAATAATAAGAGGGCTCCACTATGACATCACAATTTATACTGACTTTGTAAAATCCTTCAACTTTGTAATCTATGTAAAGAAACGTCAAAGTTAATGGGTTAATTATTTATTTAATAGTATAAGAAATATTGATTGAACACGTCACAGATGGTTCTGAATTTCATGAAACTTTTTCCATTAGTTTAACAATATTAATTTCAACTATAGGTTTATCTGTCACACTTATGTTTGGAATAGCATTTTCAGCGCTGTCTAAATGGACACGTTAATTTATTTACTCTTGCTTGCTCACAAAAATAAGTAATTTTTAATCTATATATATATATATATATCAGAATATATTTTTCTTGTCAAAATCTTAAATAATATTTTGATGGCGCTAATTCACAAGTAATTTTTTTTTTTTTTTTTTTATTATATCAGGAATTTGTTTGTATTTTTTAGCAATATATTCCAACCTATTTTCTTGATAATATCTCTAGGTATTTATCTTGATAGAAATGTAAAAATATTTTAGTATTTTATAGTAACAACTTTAGTAATGCGGCTTACCCAAACAAATTCATGCAAGAGTTATTTTTATACTAAAATTGAGTACAAATATTTCAGCACTTATTAATGCATGCACCACTTGATACTTTCTTTAATAAAGCTGAAAATTTCATGAAAATCAGATTCTTGGATTTTTATTTTAAAGAAAAAAAAAAAAATGCTGGTAGTATTTTTCTATTTATGGTTGTTGATCGCCATGACATTGCAATGTATCTTTAAAAAAATAAATGCAAAACCTCTAATATATTTCAGTGACAATTTTTAATGAAGAAAACTTCATAAACTTTGCTTTTGTTAAATAAACAATTTTATCGCAGTTTTTTTGTTTTTCTTATCACTGATGTGAGATTCCTAATAGTATATATTTTTTAGTCTTATAAATTGTTTTGATATTTTGTAATCCATAGCAAGGAAGTGTTGTGGAAAACGTTTTGTAATTTTGTTTGTGTATATGATTTCACAGAGAGTGTATATTTATAAAGATTTATCTATATAAAGTCTTGTTGCAATACAAATTTGTACCTTGTTGTAAATTAGTAAATATCAAACAGTTGTTTAATTTTTAGAACAGTTTTTTACTCCATGATATTTGCCTTTGTTTTTTTGTTTTAAATCAATAGTTCAACATTTTAATTTTCAAATTAAGAAATATATAAATTGTTTGTATTTAAAACTTGAATACTTGTAAAAAAAAAAAAAGTGTAGTTTTAGTAATTGAAACAAAATAGGTTTTCAACTTGAGTAAAAAAAAAATGTTTTCTTTTTTTTTTATTTTTAGAACCAAATGCCTGAATGAAAAGCGTCGGAGAGAACAGGAGAATACATATATCGAAGAACTTGCGGAGTTAATCTCAGCAAGTGTCACCGATATGAGCTCATTCTCGGTCAAGCCTGATAAGTGTGCAATACTGCAAGAGACAGTCAACCAAATCAAGCAGATCAAGGACGGTAAGTTAAAAGGAAAAGCTTTCATATTTGGTTAATCGTTTCAGTTGTCTACTCGCTTCAAGTGTTTCAGCAGACAGAAATAATCCATAGCATTCAAAGAAATTACCGTTCATCAAGTTAGCGTCTCAACATGTTGGATAGTATTGACATTTCAGATTCATTTTCTTTTTCAAGTTGGTACCTCGCTATCAGTAGGTATCCAAAACTGACTTAGTTAACTGCAGACCTCATAAAAATAGTTAAATTTCCATCAAGTTCAACTTGTGTGAGATATATATATATATATATATATATATATATATATATATATATATATATATAGGCAAATATTATAATAAAATAGTGTTTTTGCTTGATAAGCCTTTTTTTTACTTTTTCAATTTTCTGAATGGTTCATTTAGTGTTTCGGTCAAATTGCTGTATGTAAGTTCCATGTGCTTCTTGTTCCATTTTCTTTTCTTTTTTTGCGAGTACTTTTAAATTGGTTCGTCAAATCATCTTTAGGCGGTGTTAGTTTTGGTTTCTTAAAAACTGTCTTTACTGTTGATTTTTTTTTTTTTTTTATTATAACGGCCAGTAATTTATATAACATTGAGATGTTACATGAGAGCGTGATTACGTTCTATGAGCGGGCAAGATTCAAAAGTTTGATTGCTTAATATAAAAGTGCAATGATTAAAACTCTATTAAACTAATTAAAGCTAATCTCTTGAACCAAAAAATATTCCTTATCGAATTAAAAAACATTAAGCAAGTCCTAATTAATAATCAATTTCCCAATTATATTGTAGGCGAACAAATAAAATTAATGATTAGAAACTTAGACAATACTAATAATAATCAGCTAAATAATTCCCACAACATAAATCTATTCTACTGTAACCAAATGCATCCAAACTTTAAATTGGATGAAAAAGCTCTTAAAAATATAATACATCGCTTCATATCTCCCATCAACTCTGTTCATAAAATAATTTTGTACCCCGACAATAATTGAAATTGATATTTTTCCTGATTATTTTCCAAATTTCATGACGAAATTTCCCAAAGACGAATGGTACGATATCTTTAAAAGAAGGGGCAGGGTTTTAAAAAAAAAAATTAAAAAATTAAAAAAAAAACCCTAGCATAAATCACCAAAAATGACGTTAGCATTTTTATGACAATTATTTTTTTTTGTTTAATAGTTGTGTTGAGGTTTTAAAATCATAACTGAACAAAATTAGTTAATTTAAATTGCCATTAGAATTTACACTGTTTATATTTATTCAACTAATGTATGTTATGTTCCTTTAAGCATCTCCCACAAAAAGATCAAATTCTGTTGAATATTGCATTTGATAGGTGCTAAAAATGTCATCTGAATTTTTCAATTCTATTTTTAAATTGTCTATACCGTTGTTAATGTTAAACTGATTTAGCAACTTTTTCCCAAAATATGTTACTGTATTAGTCAACAATCTGGTAGTAAATTCCATAGCAAGAGTGATCATGATAGTCAACAAATTTCTACTGGCATTTTCACTCGTGTTTGTATTGGTATATATAAGTTTGTAATTATCTATTCAATGATTTATAATAACATTAATTGATATTATTAAGCTCTATTTTGTGCATAATAACTATTGAGCTTACCCATGGCAATTTAGAATTAATTTGTAGTTAACTCTAAACAGCATTTTCTTATATGAATTTGACTATAACTATATAAAATTTGTTTTATTAGTTCTATTTGTAAGTTCGTAATTAGATAGAAAACTTTGTAATTCGTAGTGTCGAGTGGAACAGCATCCGTTTCTCTTCTTACTAAGTAGTTCACTGTCTTATGCCATCTTGTAACAAATTAGTCTCTTTTCTGGTAAAGCATTAAAAGAAAAGCTTATGCATTATTTCAAAATCACTGGAAAATGAATCATCAGCTTTATGTAGCAAATACCCATCGACCATAAAACAGTTTGGATAATCACAGATTTCAAGGTAGTTCTACTAAAATATCAATGTCAATTATTGTCAGGGGTACAAAATTAATTGATCCATTATTACTTTTGTAATCTTAAAAATAAACCTTCAACATGACGTGTATTGAACATTTTTTTAAAAACTTTTTCGTACCCCAACTAATAAATAAATCAATCTTTTATCTTTTTTTATGCATTAAAATTATAATTGTATATTGTTTTGTCTTTCGGTAGTAGTAATTTTAAATTACCTTATCCGGAAAAATATTATCCCTTTTTGAGCGAAAGTCAACAATGGCTGCTAGTATTACTGATATAGCAATCAATCAACAGCAGCTAGCTATAAACTAACTTTGTAAAGCTTTGTAAAATTCGTTTACAAACTTCTTTTGAAAAAAACAAAAAAACTTTTTGTGCTTAAAAAAAGTTAATGCTTTTTGTGGTTCTTTTATAAAAAATACTTCAAGAAATACTGGTTTTTACTCAACTTTCAAACTTCTAGTAGTAATGACTTTCTAGTCGCCAATTAAAAAAAAGTAAGATTCTACTTTTTAGGCGATTACGTGTGAACACCCTAGAAGTCTTGGCGGAAAAAAGAAAGAAAAAAACAACAACAAAAAAAATAATTTAGAATTTAAAGTGGAGGGATCAGTTTTGCATATAAATTTAATGTAAAATGATTTCCCATTTTCCGGCCATTCTTGCCTTTTAGTGCAGTTTAAAAAAAAAAATTTCAGGCTGAAAACTTGATATAAAATAAATAATTACTCCACCACTAACTCCAGGTTCGAGTGACAAGCCCCCCTGCTAAAAATGCCTTCTCTTAAACGTGTTGTACCATTAACCTTAAATCTGAGTGACAAGCCACCCCCTAAAAAAAACTCCCTTAACTCTAACACTAAGTCCGAATAGCAACCTCTATCCCCCAAAAAAACACTTCCTTAACCTTATCACTAACCCTAAGTCCGAGTGGCAAGCCCCATATCCTACAAAAAGCCCATTAAAACCACACATAATCGTCTAAAAGAAGAAAAAAAAGCAGACGCCGATAAAGAAAAACACACAGGATTTATTTTCCATAGAAAAAAATTGATTAATGCCCTAAAACGCTAGAATGTACCGGAAATGGTGAATTATTCTGTTAAATTTATTTGAAACTAATCCCCTACTCTAAATTCTAAAATGTTTTTTCTTTCTGCTAAGTTTTCATGGTGTTCACACTTAATTGCCCCTAGCCCTACCACTAACCTGAAGTCCAAGTGGTAAGCCCCCACCCCCTCCTCCCACAAAAACCCTCTTAAGACTACACATAATTGTCTAAAGAAAAAAGAAGACCCCCCCCCCCCAAAAAAAAAAGAAGAAAAACGCACAGGATTTATCTCCCATAGAAAAAAAATGATTAATGCCCTAAAACGCTAGAATGGCCTTGAAATGGGGGATTATTTTACATTGAATTTATATGTGAAACTAATCCCAACTCTAAATTCTACAATTGTTTTTTCTTTTTTTTTCTTTCTGCCAAGTTTTTCAGAGTGTTAACATGTAATTGCCTAAAAAAAAGTAGAATCTCATATTTTGGGGAGGCAAGGAGGTGATTTAGCTGTTAATCTACAATAATGCCAAAGAAATCTTGCAATATATTCATTTTTAAACAGTCTTAGTATTAGATTTTAGTTTGTACATAAAATGTATTACAATTCAACTTTGAGTTCTCTAACTTGTTTTTTTTTTTAATTTTTTTTTTTTAGTTTTTAAGGTATGGCAGCAAATTTATGTGCATTTACTGCAGATTACTTGGAAACCATTAATTTCTTGAGATTTTCAGTGGCATATTCTGATTCCTTGTACAAAAATACACTTATATGGCAAATGTTATTGCTTAATCTTGTGTTTTAACAAAGATATAACATTTTTACTGAAACATTAGTGTAAAAAATGTGATGAAACACATATGGTTTTAAAGAGGGAAAAATATCCAATTGTGCGAGGCACAAAAATAGTCATAACTTCCTTATTTTTAGTCAGATTTAAAAAAATTTAAAAGATTATTTCTTAGATCATCAAGCTCTTTCTATATATGCCATTATTAAGATATTTTAAGCAATTAAAATTTTTTCATGTGTATTGCTACGTATAGTGAGTTCTAATATGTCGGGTTATGGTTAGTGATTATTTTTATGTGCCACAGGTCGTTTTTACCAGGTGGTCTGAGTCTAAGCAAATTCAATGTCCAACTTAAAATACTAAAGGGAAAAATATTGATAAATGATGAAAATATTTGTCCATTATTAAATGTTAGTTGTATTATTTTTTTTTTCCTGTATCACTTTCTTTTTTAAATTCTTCAGATTTTGTTTGAACAGCAAACTCTTTGAATTCATTTTTGGAAAATATGCACATCCTCTTTAAAATCAGAACTCTGTAATCATGAAACAGTTTCGTTTTTTAAAAATTTTCTTATCTTTTTGTTTTTGCTGGAGATGGGTCATCCTACCGGATGCCAGACATTCACCCGCTATTTCAAACACTCCAACTGAGAGATCTTTTTTAAGTGCAATTGTTTGTATTTCTCTTGCACTTGGTTCACCGGGTATATTCGCCAGGTAGTTCAATCTATCATTAATTGACTGTCTCGAAGACCTCCTGTCTCTCACCATTTTGTTTAGCTGACTGATTGATCTGGAAGTCCAGGAACATATGTTATCACACATTCTTCTCAGTGGCTTACTTCTTTTTATGCACTCTTCCACCATTCCTTCTAGACATACATTACCCACACCAACTATTGCTTTTTTTGTGTGTCCATAAAGTCCTAACACTTACCATTTAACTAGGGATAATATGGGTGTAAGTTTCGTTGTTACTAAAAAAATTGCTTATTCTAATGTCTGTTAACTTGATTCCACATGTTGCTTTTATTATGTTATTTTGAAAGATAGTGAGTTTTTCCATTGGTTTTTAACTGTCCATTTGACACACTCAAGACCATATAGCACGACTGGCAGTACATATTTGTTGATAATCTCTGATTTCATCCGATATGATAAGCAGTTGAAAGTGAGGCCTAGCCTGTTTGTGTTGAAAGTGAGACCTAGCCTGTTTGTGTTGAAAGTGAGACCTAGCCTGTTTGTGTTGAAAGCCACCCTATGGGTTAGGGTTGTAATACTTCATCGCTGTCATTTGTAGCAGAAATCACATGTCCTAAGTAGTTAAATGCACTAACCTGAGAGATAGATTTTTTTTTTATCTATTGTTAGTTTCAGAGGTCTATTAGTTTTATCTGTAGTCATGCGTTTGGTCTTTGAGCAGTTTATAGTATATATAAATTATTACTAGAAGGATATTTTAGGCCAGAATCAGATTTTTTTAATTTCCGGAGTCCGAGTCAAGTCTTTTAAAATATTTTAGGTATTTATTGAATGATAAACTAAATATTACCCATCGACATGTGGTGTAACAGCTAAAGGTGCTGATTAACAATCAGTTCTATCTGACAGTCTTCTGGAGGTCGAAGGTTCAATCCAAGATAACAAAACTTGGAAGAACAAAAAATGTTTACAAATTCGTGGCAGACGGAATGAGAAAAATCTATGCACGTGGATTAAGGATTCAGTTTGAAATGGTTCCAGAGTTTGAAAAGATGCACATAATCAGAGGTTACAGCATCCGAAACATGAATATAACCACCAAAATGAGATTAGTTGTCTTAATAATCCAAATAATATCCCTTTTAAAATGTACAATACCTTAAAATTATAATTACGGCATTAAAATCAATATTAGTAAAAACACTTTCAACTTAGCATTACATATTAATTTTATAAGTCTGATATTATGTGCCAAAAAACTCTCCAAATGTTATTTAGTTTGATATTAATTTTATATATTAGACTTTTTCTTTTTTGTTCTGAAAGATTTATGAGGAGGATTGATAATTTGTATTATTTGAATTCTGCAGACTACAATTCTCATCTTTCTTATATTCACAATGTTTACTTACCCAGGATTAAATTCAGGATAAGTGTGTGTGATAAGAAGAAAAAAGAAGCCAAGTTGGTGCTTCATATTGAACTCGTGGAGATATTTGATGTCTGTTCTTGTCTCCAACTGTGAGATACAAAGAGGCAATAGGAAGATATCTTTTCATTTTTCATTGATTTTTCAAAGCTCCACATTAGAATAAAACTGAATTTCTATGGCACTAATTTAAAAAAGAAACTCTTTTTTTTTTAATGCTTGTTAATATAACAAAATTATTATTTGTTTTATATATATTGTAAGGAAAAACCCTCTTTATGTTTATTAGCATACTAATCCGGGATTGAATGAGGAAACCTATGCCCTCTCATGCCCAACTCATAAAAATAGCATATTGCCTTATTATTCTTATTTTTTTAAATTTTATAATATTCAATTTTTGGGATGGGTCAAAGAATATACTCATCATTGATTTAGTATGAGGGGATGTAAGTAAATTAACATTAATTTAAATAAATTTTGTTAAATTTATCGCCCCCCCCCCCCCCTTAAGGGACACTTAGTGTTTCTCAGGAATCTATCAGGAGCCCTGTGCACTCCTGCTCCTAGCCTTTAACATTTCTATCATTTTTAAAATTTTTATCATTTTCAAGTTATAAATAAGAAAATAAATTAAGATATTGTATTTTCTTTTAATTTATTTTGAGCACGAACGCAGACCCCCCCCCCCCCCCCCCAAATATTATTGTACCCCCGATTTGATTAAAATGAAATATATTTTTCCCAGTACTCTGAGTAATGTATTTTAAATTATAGAGGGGTTATCTCTAAAACATTTTAAGGAGTTTGTGAACAAACAGACAGGAACTACAACTTTATATATAGAAGAGAATGCAAGGTAAAGTTAATTTTCCTGAATTAACACATTTTTCTGAGCACTTTTTTGTATTACCATTAGTTTTGATTCTAGGGGGGGGGGGTCACTACATAATTGATTTTGTTTACATTAATATTGCGATGTTCGAAAGATTAAGTTTATTAATAAGTTAATAAACTTAGCTCCCTTTTTTAGGGAGCTGTATCTCTCTTTCTTCTAGTTCCACTAGAACCAATGCATGTTGTGTGCTATAATCAAAAGTAATGCCAATGCAAAGAGGTGTTCACAAAAATCTCTTCCTTCTGTGTTAACTCAACAAAATTAACTAATCTTCTATTCTTGTTATGCTATTTACACTGGTGAAGAATGAGAATAGCAAAAATGACCATCTTGAAAATGCCAACTTCTCAACTTTGTGGATGGGTTTTAAGCTTCATTTGATAGGAAAATTTTAATAATTGGTTGAGTTAACCTTGAGTTATAAAATTATAGTATATATGACAACAGTATTTTAAGTGATTGTATTAGTATCTCGCAGGAAGACCTAGCATTGCCTCGGATTGAACGAGGAACCCTATGCCTTTTTCATCCTGGCCATACTACCATATTTCTTTTTGTAATACTAGCAAAAATATGCTCCCTCCGGTTAGGCTTGGAGGATTATATAATTGTGACAGAACTACATGCAATACATAGTTAAAGCAAAATAACTTGTTTGGGACTATTAAAATAATTTCTAACGCTATTAATTCAAGTCATCCAGAAAAATTTGAACATGTCACCCATACCTCTCAGATTTTCTTTAAACTTTCCCCAGTTGTTGGTATCATAAAAACTAGACAATACTGAAAATTTGGGCTTGTAACTCCAAGCAGTGTCCAAAATATTGCATTAAGATTTCAGTTCTGCTGCGAAAGGCTGTGAAATCGCAACATTAGAAAATTACATTGCATAAAATGAATTCTAGACTATCTATTCTAGACTATAATTTATAAATTGGTACAGGCAAGTTTTTTGTACAAGGAATCCAAAAATCACAGTTAAAACCTGTAAAAATAAACTGTTTTTGCGTTATTGTACATGTTTGCCTAAATTTTAGTGTGGGACTACCAAGTCTCAAAAAGTATGTAGCACTATTGAAAAATGAAAATGTTCTTTTTCTATGTGTTCTACACAGTTTGAACTTTCTCTCATCCAAAAATAAAGTTCTTTCTGCATTAGCTCACAATTTAACTCGGAAAACGGACATTTTTTTTCACGTTGAGGCACGTCACAACGATGTCCACTGGAGGATAAGTAAACCTAAACCCAAATTTATCACAAAATTCATTTTTCATTTTGCTATATTTGATTTAATGCATAGACAGAAAATTAGAAGTTATTTATAAGGTACATCATAGCATATTTTCAAAACATAAAATCAACAGCTTTTTATGAATGAAGCTTTGCAAACGCAGCAATCATTTTACCATAATCTTCATCACAGATTCTGTATGTTCTTCCAGTCGTTGTAGTAGGTGCCTGTATAGCACATATGTTTTTATAGGGACATAGCAGCTATCACCACATTCTGGCCAGTTGAACGTGGTCCACTGGGGTGCATGAATTGGACATCTATATCACCTTGCTCCTCATCAACTTTGTTCACCAAACTGACCCACCACAACGAATTGTACACCCAAGAGATGTAAGACAGTAGTGCAATGTTGCCAATATCAACTCGAGTTGGATTTTTTAAGTCATGGATGTCCACAAACGAGTCATCCTCACTGCAGTTTGTGTCCAAGTTGTGATGCTGACTGGGAATTGAATGATGACTGCTTCTTGTACTGGGTACCGTTTTATCTTCAAGCCTCTTCATCTTTTTTCTCACATTGACTATGTCTTCTTTGTCAATGCCAAAGAAAATTGATTTCATTTTTTCTTGGCATACTTATAGCACCATACGATGGTTCAGAATTTGGTTGTTCAGTGGTCACTGCAGACTTCGTTTTGCAGCATGGCGTTTATCTGCACCACCAATTCCATCACACAGTGATTTTCCGTGACTAGTTGCTAAGAAAATCCACTCTGCTTTGATGGAAAAATCCTCTTTATGGGAACATAAATTAAGAAAGTTCTTGAAATGTTTGTACTGCCCACCACAACCATAAAAAACGTAACAGATCTTTGTGATGTTTGAAGGCGTTTGCTTCAAGTATTCCACCAGTAGTGTCTGAATCTTGTGAACGAAACTGATGTCGTTATCTGAAATAAAGCAGACGGAATAATGTTGGAGGTTTCCATCAGCATCTTTGTAGTAGATGACTCCGGAATGCTATGTACAATACTCTTTACTCCAGTGGAAGCTTTGTATCTCATCCTGGGTCAGATACTGGTAGTTCTCTGCGAAGTCCCCTAGCACCAAAACCTTGTTAAGACTAAGAAATTCCTTCATCAGTTTCACGTATCTTGCTTGGGATGGCACCAAGTACAAATGTCTCGTAAGGTTGTTGATGCTATCAATGAGGAGTTCCTTGTATTCTTCGAATGTAGCCAATGCAGAACGATCTGTTGTTTACCACTAACTATAATGGAATTCAGAGTCCATATCTAGATAATTGAGCTTACCATTCAGAAATTTTTTCAAAGCAGCACTTTCTGGACATGAATTCCAGCGATGCATCATACACACTTTGTTATCTGGGTCACAGACAATTTTCTTCATTAGGTCTTTTAATATATATACTCTAAGTCAATCACATCAACTAGCAATACTGCATTCTGATGAATTTTTCATACGCAAATAGAATATGTGCCTGATGATCCATCAAGAACACATCATTTTGGTCTTAGAATGCAAAACTTGGAAAAAACAATTTTTATGTTTGGATATTTGTCTCTGAAGGTACTGTGCAATTCTAATAGATTGCACAGAATCAATTGCTTTTGTTTGTGCATATTTCAACCGATCCTCACATAGTCCTTCTTTCCAGGCATCTGTCGACTGTATTCATCTTCAGAGAAACTTTGGACTAGATCAAGAGTTTCTTGTGAAAGTTTTTTTTTTAACCTTTTTTTTTTTTGGTGCCGGTTTAGCCAGGATTCCATTAGCCTTCTTTAATTCACGAGCAGTTCGAATCAGATATTCACTCACATAAAATAGTTTTGATGAATACTCTCGTGACCAATTGTCGGGAATCAGTGTCAGTATTTGAATCTTCTCAAGATACGAAGCAGTCTTCAATTAGACATTTTCTTTGTGTCTCGTATGTTACATCATCATCAATGCCATCCATTGGAGTTTTCTCCACCTTTGTGTCGGAACTTGCATTGATGTTTTCGTAAGCAGTTATGCATGTGACCTGGTTGAACATCAAAATCTTTTGCTTTAAGCTGCTTCACTATATCCAGGGTAATCCTTGGGTTTTTCATCTATGAATCTTTAATATACTACAGCACTTAATTGCACGTCGCTAAAAGACGTTACCAAGACGTGGTGCAAACAAATAGTCATATTTTCACCATGATGTTCCAACAGACCTGCTCGCCACAAGTAAACAGTTTGGCTGTCTTCATCATAGTCGACAAGTTGCTTCAACCCACAAGATCTGGTGAAATGTAGTTTGTGACATGATGTCTTCAACAATTCTCTGAAGCTGTACATGTTTGTTTTCTGTGACATTGTATTTATTTACAAATTTTTAACATTCTAAATATTCTAGAATTCATTTTATGCACAAAAATGTAATTTTCTAATGTCGCGATTTCGCAGCCTTTCGCAACAGAACTGAAATCTTTAAAATGCAATATTTTGGAAACCACTTGGAGTTACAAGCTCAAATTTTCAGTATTGTCTAGTTTTTATGATACCAACAACTGGGGAAAGTTTGAAGAAAATCTGAAAGGTATGGGTGACATGGTCTGGATGATTTGACATGGAATAACCCTAATTTTTACCCATTCATTTATTTTTTATTATCGCTTATGTTTTAATTCATGTTTTTAAACATGACGTAAATCATAAATCTGTCACGTCACACCAAATCTATAATTATTTTGTTACAATAATGTTTTAAGCTCTATTTTTAAGAAAGTCCAAATAGGTCAGTTGGTAGAAGCTCAGACTGAAAATCTCATGATTTTGGTTTTGATTTCCGGTCATGGCATCTGCTGTATTTGTTGGGAATTTATTATTTACTATTAATGCAATATTCTTCATTTTAAAAAATAGTTAAGATCTCTGATATTCCAAAATGAGACAAATTCCGCAATGTATTTATTACGTTTAAAAAATTGTGCCTCACGGACAGACAAAATCTATATTTATATAAGATTAATTTTGAAAGTACAGTCAAATGTTTTTCTTTCATTTTTCTAGAGAGTGAAACCAGTGCCGCTGTTCAGCAAAGCCAAGTATCTTCCAGTAAACCATTCCCTGTACCCCTGGCAAATGCACGTATTGGTCCACTGATACTGGAAGTAAGTCTAACACCTTTTTCTTTCTCTTCGAAATAAAATGTGCCAGATTAAATCTTCATGAGCTGACAACAAAACAAACTACATTGTTAAAATTAATCTTTGATTTGATTTTTAAATTTTACAGATTTTCTTGACTCTGTCCTTTTGAAGAATTTGGTTTTGTATAATTAATTATAATTTTGTTTCAGAAGACTACTGCTGAACACCTGGCTCACTGAACACACTTAAGAAACACTTTAAATCTTTAATATAATGTGTCTGTTTCAAAATCGATATGTATAAATAACTATTCCTTTGCATGTAACACGAAGGGGAGTAATTCAGTATGTGTGTGTGTGTGTATATATATATATATATATTTCAAGCAAACAAAAACAGTAGCTGACTCAACTGTCAGTATTGTTTATAATGTAAATATGACAACTGTTGTTTTTTTTTGTTTTTTTGTCCAAATGAATTTAATAATAAAAGTTGTAAGAGTTTGTTTTTGTTTTACAATTTTTACAATGTTTTTGTTAAGTATAACAAAAACATTTTGTAAAAAGTTGAAAACAAAACCATTCTCTATTAAATATGCTTAATTTGTAGTTGCAAACAATATTTGATACTATCATACCCAGTATCAGTCACAGCTAACTTAAAGGATATATATATTGGCTAAGATCAAAGTTTTGTATCTGTTCTCAGCTTCCTAGCGACATCAGATGTTTTACTATTGACAAATATATTGCGTATATATAATAAAATATGACAATGCAAAATTACAACTATATATTACAGAATATTGATTTTGTTAAGATGTCTGGCTGTCTTGCGATCTTAATGTAGCATATACAACCACTTTTCTTTTGACATTTTCCGAGGGTCTTCATCTTTTTTGCAACAGTGTTGTCATTTGCGTAGAGTACATATCTATCAGTGCAGACGATTTTTCCTCATTTTGTCCAAGATCAGCATATATCGTAACAGTGGTTGATATTTCGGACATAGTCGAGTGTGCTCATACCGGAAGTCCAAGGCAACATCTTCATTTCCATGACCGATGGTCTTTTTTCGTCTTCTTTGATCAACAGTGAGCACTTGAGACTGTACAAAGCAGCAAATCATACCACACTCATAGATCTTGGACTTGAGTTGATCACTGATCCTTGGCAGTACACCATTTCACCCATAACTCAAAATAAAAATGAACCGTTTCTATTAGGTGTTCAAAACTTTTTGGGGGGACGTGGTTGTAATGTACTTTCGTCTCCTGTTATTATAGCAAATAAGTTAAAAATTACTTTTTTAATTTAATTTCTTACTGAATGTACAGTAATGGAAGCTAATCTATTTTTATTTTGTATTGCAGGCTCTTGATGGTTTTGTCTTCTTAGTTAACTGCCAAGGTATCGTTGAACATGTATCGGAAAAGGTTTCAGTGTATCTTCAGTATACACAGGTATGTATATATTTATATTACTATTTTAAATTAATCTAACAAACATGCATTATTGTTATTTTAATTATTCATTAGAAGCTTTGTTATTTAAGGACAGATATTCTGCTAGTTAGTGATAAAATTAATTTACTGAAGAGGTTTGCACCATTTTGATGATCCCTTTCGAAGATGAAAATCAAGATAAATCTAATGCTTAGAATCCTAATTTTGTATCAAAATCCATTAAATGATTTTGATTCTAGGAAAATGTCTAAAATTTGGGGCTTAAGAAAATATTGAAATTCAGGGAATCTTGCTTAATTGGTCTTTAAAAACTATGGATGAATTTTCAAATAAGTTTGTGCCCATATTAACAACCTCTTAAAATACTCCAAAGAAACTGCAATTTTGAGAAAATTACATCAGAATCAGAGGTATCTGAATTTTCACAAAGGACTGTTTTGTATGAAACTAAATATAGCCCACATTATCCACCCTTACACACAACATCTATGTGTAATGGACACGGCCAATCCCCTCCTCGACATAAACAACAAAAAATAGCCTGTGCAATGCATGAAAGCTTGGAAGGGAAATTTGCATCGCGTCCAGGTGAACTGATAAAAAGAAAGGAGTTGAGAATGTAATGAACTGGAGAGCAGCAGAAACAACGGTTTATTGTTAGAAGATTGTCTCGGATTGTTTTGGTTTTTGCGTTGCTTTCTTACACTCTGCTACAAAATTCATAATAATTAGTTTCCATAAACATATGCCCATAGCTAACCTTTTATATTTGGAGAGAAAAGATGATTTAAAACTTATTACGGTCTGTGAATACAGACACAATTTAATGCTGTGGCATGGTTATTAATGTGTATGCTTTTTTTTTTCTTTTTCTTTTTTTCTTTTTTTTCAGGAGGAATTAATTGGAAAGAGTATTTACAACATTATCCATGTGGGAGATCATGCACAATTTAGCAGTAAACTGCTTCCCATGTCCTATGGCGGTAAGTTATTCCTATTCTTACAATCTTATATTCTGACTGTAAGAATAAGATCCACTAGTATGAGCACTGTATCTGTTTTCTAGTTTCGTTATTTTGAGCAAATGTTTTAGCCAACAAAGGTTTAGCAGGCAATAAATACTCCCTGTACGGGTGATTGCGCAATGGTTTATAATGAAACAAGTGTTGCGCAATCCCAGCATCACCTCTCCTTAACCAGAATTGCTGTAGTCCAAAAATAACTGGAAACGATGTAGGGATAAGCAGAGAAAGACTGGTGTTATTTCCTTTTTCATGACCAGTTGCCCAATCGAGGTTTAAGAATCTAGTCTACCCTGCTACTGGATTCATACCTTTTCTAAATATATTAGTGAAAGTAATGCAGTTGCCCCTGACAAAACTCAAATCAGCACACCAAGCCCACACCATTAGCTAGTATATGAATGTAAAATATGTGAATTTTTATTTTTCCATAGACAGCTTTATACAAATTGATTTAATGTTTCCAATAAAAATTTAGAATTTTAAAAGTTTTCAACATTATAGTACTTGTACTTTTTATTTATCTAATTTGCGTAAAGTTGCACATGTCCGCGTTCGGATGCATCAGATGAAATAGTGAAAGAGTAAATTTAAAATTTCTAAAAACAAACAAAAAATTTTAAGAATAAGTATTGGCTTTTTTTTATCAAAGTATTTTTCCCTGTAATATATGTATTAAAAATTCAATTTAATAAGATACTAATTAAGCTGGCCGTGACTCATTATGTCAGTATTTGTCATATATATTATTAAATATATAATTTCTTTTGACATTGGTTGATAAATCATATTTTTATAAAGTCAAAGGATTTCACATAGGCAAAATACATTATTGACTCTTTTTCTTTCTCCTGTCACTCCATATTAGTCATTTATATCTAATGATTTGACTTTGTACATTCTGTATGCTTTATTTTCTTGTTGCTTTTTTTTTCTTTGCAGACTCCAGTGTCTGGCCATCTGACAATGCTGTTGGTAAAGGGAAGACTTTCGTTTGTCGTATGCTGATTAAGCCTTCAGGTACACTTATTTCACAATCTAAAGCTTTCAATGAAGTGTGCTAACAAAGAGAAAATAAATACCATATTAAAGCTTGTTTTTCATGTGGTGATCATCTATCCCAGGTTAAAATTAAATTTTAATTTCAGAATAATATCATATAATCATACTAGCTGTCCGTACTCGGTGTTACCCGGGAATTTTTAATTAATTTTTTTATTTTTCTCATTTTGTAAGTATAATCATAATACTTCTGAAATCATTTCAAATTTTCAGCAGTAAACCAATCTTTCAATCAAGTATTAAACATTAAAGTTGATGAATTGTTTAAGAATAAGCCGAAATGGTGTAAGATGTCAAAATAATTGATTAAAAGTGAAAATGAACTTGTGTATCAGTCACATCAAGGCATTTCTATGTATATATACTAAAAGGGCTGACTTGTTTCCGAATAAGCTAAAATGCATAATGGGGGATTTTGTAATGAAGTATGTAAATATGATGAAGAAGAAAATATATTGCATTTAGGATATTTGAAAATTATTATATTTGATCCTATTGCATTGTTGAATTCAATAAATATGCGAATAATAATTTTTTTAAAATAAGTATCAAATATCCAAACTTTTGTTCTTTAGTCTGATGCTCAACTGACTGAGCTATCATGGCCGGTGTAAGAAAAAATTAAATATGAATGTTTATATGCTTGACGATAGGCATTTGTATGTTTTTTTTGTTTTTTTTTAACTTTACGCTCACCATGATGTGTAATTTAAAGAATATTTGCAAACTGATATATTAAAGTTTTATTTTCAGTCATTAAACGACTATGTTATTGATGAAAATTATTTGTTTATGATAAAAGTAATCTACATACACATAACCGGTATAATTCAGACTAATAACGCTTGTAACTTTTAGCAGAATCTAGAGTGTACGTAATGTAAGAAGTGTCAAATGGATTTTATTGTCAATGGTGAATGCATTATTGAAGGTTTTTATTAGCCAGTAAATGTATATGCACTGATAGCATTAAACATACCTTATTTTGTATGAGTTAAAAGAAGGAATGGTTTATTATTTTTAATCAGTCATCGATTAGTTTGTTTTATACTCTATTTCAATCTCATTTGCGTTTCTCTTGAACTCTCTTTATTAAAAATTAACTAATTTCTCCTCGCTTTGTTTCATTCTCTTCTACCATAGCGATTAGATCATAGTACTACTGTTTACTATTTTGATTCAAATAAATTATTTTCAAGCCTGCGTCACCTGTTTAAAGAAAAAAAATAATTGAAATTACGCTTTCAAATTCAGTTTATGCTTTTAGATCGGTTTTGTTTGTATTCCCCGTATAGTAATTAAATTAAGAATTGTTATGTTTTGATTTTCCTGATTGAAAAAATCTAACCCGACCTGAATCGATGACCCAGTGGGTTATGTTTTTTTTGTTTTTTTAAGTAATATTTTAAAAGATTTACGTGACTAGAAGAGGATTCCTCAAAAATCAAAATGAAACACAAATTTTACTGTTGCTGTTAAAAAAGTGTTTTTGTTTTTTTTGTTTAAGTACCTAGTTACCCTTTGCCATTTGAAAGAAATTTGAAATGATCAGAGGCAATCATTTATTCTGCGAGAAAAACAGAATTAGCCATTGTGCAAATTTAAAAGAAATTATTTGGATTATCCAATGAAAACTCATCTTAAAATTGCCGTTAAAATATCAGTTTTGTAAAATTGTGTTGCTTAAAAAGAAAAGTAAATACTTTGTGTGACCCCTTGCTATTTGGAATTAACAGAGGCAAGTAGTGTCTTATAAATGTAATTCCGTTAATCTTTATTTCTGGTAAACGAGAATAGCAGAATCAGGCATTTGTAACTGACTTTACTTTATATGTAAGATTAGATAATGAGCTCTAAAAATGGGGTTCAGAATCATTTAAAAGAACCCCAAAAGTTATGAGAATTTGGAGGTATGAAAGTGGACACAGTTTTGCATAAAAATTAGTTAAAATCATTCCGAAAGAATATTACCTATAAAATTGAAAAATGAAGGGGAGTGAGAATTTTGTTTAGCCTGTTTGCTACAAAAACCTGCATCAATTCTTCGCTGGCTGTAAAAAGAAATAATTCAATGGATAAACTCATACAAAAATTACATTATTTTCTCTTTCAAACCAAACATAAGAATTTAAAAAATTGGGTCAAAAAGTAATAAATTGCCAGTTGAATGGATTGAGGTGTTGCATGAAAATGGCTGATCAATTGAAAAAGCTACCTGAATAAAAAATTCTTTTACTTATTGCTGACTAGCAAAAAGTAATCTATCCTCTGTCCGACTTTTATTCTAGTTTTGTTTGACATAAATTTTAATATAAATAGGACCATTTAATTTTTTAGTTTTTTTTCTTCATTCCATTTTGTGGTTTATAAATAGGAGGGTCATTTTTAACCATTGCTATTCCAAAAAGTTATTTACAAACCACAAAATGAAAATGACAAAAGGTATCCTACTTACATTAAGTTAACGTGATAAAGGTAGCTTTCCAACCCTCTTCTAAACAGGTATTAAAATATGATCTGAAAATTTGGTGCTGAATATATAGTATTCCAAAGAATTAAAAAAAAAATATGTTCAAATAGCGTAAAGAAGAGATGAGGCTTGGCGTTAAACATGTCCACCATTTTTTTTATCTTAAGAAAATTAAATAGAAATTTCTACAGAAAATGTACTGCCCTTCCCTCAGAATGCATATTTTAATTGAAAAGAACAAAAGAAAAAATACAGAAAGTAAATACGAATTTGTATATAAATAAGCAATCAAGGGCAAGAGATTTTGTAGTATTTGTTAATTTTAAATCTAAGTTTTGTGAAAAAAAAATTTTTTTATTATACTTTGTTAAAAAACATTTAAAAACATTAAATAAAATTAAAGTAAAATCAAAAGATTTTTGTATGAATTTTTCAAATTCTGTTCAATATTTCTTTTTTGTAAAATGAATCTCATAAATACTGACTTATAGAAACGAGAACAAAATGCAAACTTCAATTACAATTTTAAAAATTGAAAAATATTTTAATTTTAATTATCTCCCTTCAAAGTTATCACTAAATTGAACCCAAACCTTTTAATACATTTTAGCTATTTATCCTTTTCTTCAATTACTTTCTAATATACAGAGCAAAGTGGTACAATAAAATTAAAAACCAATAGTACAAGTTACTTATGTAAACAGGCTTTAAAAAAAGTATTGCAAACTGTTTCAGTGTTTTCAGAATAATATTTAAGTCTATTTCAAATTTATAGTGAATTAGTAATTTGCAATTATCCTAACAATTTTGCTGTTAACATACGTATGTAAATGTTAACAGAATTTTGCATTTATTCTATATAAAAATATTATCAAGATTATTTTTTTTATTTACATAAAAACAATTGAACATAAAATTTGAACATTTTCTGGTTAAACTGTACAATGTCATCAGCCCTACCCACACACACCCTCCTAAGTTTCTATGACATGATATAATATATATCTACCATAAGAATATTGGTTCAAAGACAGGTGCAATTAATTCTCGAAACAAAACAGTTTTGCACAACTTTTATGTCCCCCCCCCCCTTACGAAGATTAAAATACAGATATAATGATACTAAACGTGATGTCTAAAATTTTGATTCCAATTTTGATCAAAATCCATTACATGATTTTGATTCTAGAAAATGTCTAAAATTTAAGGGGTAGTAATAAGAAATTGAAATTCAAGGAATCTTAATTGCTGTCTAATGACTATGGATCAAATTTAATGCAAATTTGAAATATTTGAATTTTCAAATTGGGAGGGAGATTTTCCCCATATTATGGCCCCTAAACACCCTTTAAAATGCCCCAAAGAAGCTGAAATTCGGGAATATTTATTATTTCATGTCTAATACTTATTGTTAAAATTTCACAGAAATCGGAGGTATCTGAATTTTCACAAAGGGCTTCCAACCTTTCTTTGTTCCCTTTGTATAAAACTAAATATAGCTCACATTACGACTCCTTATGCCTAGCAGCTATGTTCCAAAATTCATAATACTTGGTTAATTAGTTTATGAGTGAATCCTATACAAACATACACATACCTAACTTTATATAGATAGATATAAATTGATAACATATTTTTCATTCTTTATTATATATTTAAAACTATTATATTGACCTAATGATGTTCTACAATTAAAAAAGAATAACAAAAGGTTTACTTTTTTATGCAAATTAATTGTTGAATTTATATCTCTAAGCAGTTACATTTTGTGTAATTGTTATTTGAGGATAATATTTGTGCCTCTTTTGTTTACATGTGATGTGTAAATATTCAGAAAAATGTTACAGACACTTTTACCCTAGAGTAAACCTTGTATGTACATTTTTCTAACCTAGCTTAAGGTTGTTTAATTAAATTTAGGATTTTGGTACCATTTAGACAAGTTAATTTCTTGGATATGTTTTCACTGCAAATTTAATTTTTAATTTAATCTATGTTGCTAAATTATCCTTTGAAATCTTTGTTCATATTTTGTAAGAATTGCAATTTTTACAGTTTGTAAAAAGTTATTTTAAGCACGATTGATATTTTAAAACAAATATTTTGTTATATGATGATAATTATAATTATGAGTGTCTCTGTTTTTCTTTTCAGGAGATGATAGCGGTGATGATGCGCAGGTTGAGCATATGCAGATATCAACTGCAGTCCAGCCATGCATTGCGGAAAATTTTTCTGATTCTCAAGATGATTCAGGTATAATTTTTTATTTATTTGTTTAATGGTTGTAGTCATAATCATGAAATATCGTTTTGTTATTGTAAGGAGCAAACTTTTAAATTATTTAGTTTTTTTTTTGTTTGTTTGTTTGTTTGTTTTTTTGGGTTTTTTTGTTTTTGATAATAAAAATGAAGTTAATAGAATTTTAATTAACAAGTAGAATACCTGTGACCTGTGGGGTCAGTTATTGTCATATATATTATTACATATTTGGAAATTCAAAGTTATATCTTTTTCTGCTGTTTTCAGACAATTTTTTCTTTTTTTTTTCCTTTTTTGTCATTCATTTTCAAGTATACATATTTCGTTTTGATAATAATCTTCCTTTTCTTTACTTTCAACGCTTTTTCTATTTCTTCTCCCTCCCTCCCTCCCTCCCTCCCTCTCTTCTCCCTCCCTCCCTCCCTCCCTCCTCTCTCTCTTCTCCCTCCTCTCTCTCTTCTCCCTCCCATTCTCTTCTCCCTCCCTCCCTCTCTCTTCTCCCTCTCTCTTCTCCCTCACTCCCTCTCTCTTCTCCCTCTCTCTCTCTTCTCCCTCCCTCTTTCTCTCTTCTCCCTCCCTCTTTCTCTCTTCTCCCTCCCTCTTTCTCTCTTCTCCCTCCCTCTCTCTCTCTTCTCCCTCCCTCTCTCTCTCTTCTCCCTCCCTCTCTCTCTCTTCTCCCTCCCTCTCTCTCTCTTCTCCCTCCCTCTCTCTCTCTTCTCCCTCCCTCTCTCTCTCTTCTCCCTCCCTCTCTCTCTCTCCCTCTCTCTCTCTTCTCCCTCCCTCTCTCTCTCTTCTCCCTCCCTCTCTCTCTCTTCTCCCTCCCTCTCTCTCTTCTCCCTCTCTCTCCCTCTCTCTCTCTCTCTCTTCTCCCTCCCTCTCTCTCTTCTCCCTCCCTCTCTCTCTTCTCCCTCCCTCTCTCTCTCTTATCCCTCCCTCTCTCTTATCCCTCCCTCTCTCCTCTCCCTCTCCTCACTCTCTCTTCTAACTATCTCTCTTTCCCTCCTCATCTCTCTCTTTCCCTCCTCATCTCTCTCTTTCCCTCCCCATCTCTCTCTTTCCCTCTCCATCTCTCTTCCCCCCTTTTTCTATTCACCCCCTCACTCTTCCCCCCTCTCCTTGCTTTCCCCCTCTCTTTCTCCCTTCCCCCTCTGTCTCTCTTTCCCTTCTCCCCTCTGTCTCTCTTTCCCTACTCCCCTCTGTCTCTCTTTCCCTTTACCCCGGTTTCTCTTTCCTTTTACCCCTCTCTCTCTCTTTCCCCTTCTCTCTCTCCCTTTCCCCTTCTCTCTCTCCCTTTCCCCTTCTCTCTCTCTTTCCCTTTCTCCCTCTCTCTCTCTCTCTTTCCCTCTCTCGCTTTTTCCCTTTATCTCCCTTTCCTCCTCTGTCTTTATCTCCCTTTCCTCCTCTGTTTTTATCTGCCTTTCCCACTTCTGTCTTCCTTTCACCCTCCGTCTCTGTCTCTTCTCTTTGTCTCTATCTCTCTTCTCGCTCTTCAAAAATGACAAATCTGGATTAAAACAAATTAACTAGATTATTCTTATTATTTAAATTCAATTTTCATTTATCCTTTTTCTTTTTCTTTCTCAGAGCAACAGTCTTGCTTACTCTGTATAGCTAGGCGGGATAAAATGCATGATAAGTCAAATACGAATATGAAAAAATTTACAACAAAACTTGATTCACAAGGAAAAATAATTGCCTGTGACACCAGGTAAGTTTTGATTTTACATTATTAAATCTGTTTTTCTTTCTTTCTGAACTTGACATGTTATGATAGTTTGGGGTGAAGAATTATTATCTACACTCTTATGGTTTTCATCAACCTTGATATTTATACTGTTTTAACCGGTGTACCATCCAGCCTTTTTTAGAATCAGTAACTCAAGGATGTGAGACCCCGCTTTTTTGTAAATCAGAAAAAGTGCAATTCTGCTTTTTCTTTAAATTCAGAAAAAGCTGCCCCTCCCCTTCCACCTTATTTTTTCTTTTTATGCAGAGACTGATTTCTGCGAATTGCTAAGGCTTTACATCTTTATTTTTTCATCATTTTCTTTCTCTTTCTTCCTCTCTCTCGCTTTATCTGTCTTTCTCTCTTCCTGTTACCGTCTCGGCTTCATTTTTTTCGCCTGCCTCATGCCATACTTCAAATGATTCAGGATAAGGATAAGAAGTAGAATAACTTTCTGCGCTCCCCCACATACACGCTCTTGCTAATGGCCATTTTGTTTTCTTTTCTTTTTTTTCCAGATAAATTTTGAACATTCTTTCTACACAAAAGGCTAATTTTAACAGAATTTAATGAAGTTGAAACATATCAGTATGAAAAAAGTTTGGGTTTTTGGGGGGTTTTTTTTATAACTTAGTTCACCCCAAACAAGGCAAGCTGCCACTGTAGACGTAAGGGCTACTTAGAATTAGGGTGAAAGTTTTGGGGGTCATCATAAATTGGGAGCTGTGTAGCGAGATGCTTGTTCATATTAGTTTTAAATTTCTATATGTCGGAGAAACGGAGTAGGGAGGGAGTTTCAAAGGCCAGCAGTGCAAGGAAAGAAGTTATTGGAGTAGAAGGCTCTCCGGCATCTGGGGACATCCAAAGTGAATGAATGGGATTTATCTGATTGTCGGGTTGGTCTAGTGTATTTATGTCGAGGGGCACCAGAGCAGCAAGTTCATCGGAGCACATTCCATTGAAGTACTTGTTAAACAAGCACAAGGATGCAACATTGTGGCAGGAGCTGGAGTGAGATCCCTATCAGATTAAAGACTCTTTTTTGGACCTTGTCTAAGAGGGAGAGACTAGTAGATGTGACAACAATACTCCATGCATGGGTGGATGGTGACTTTGTAGAGATATAGGATACTGTCAGGTGTGAAGTTTTCTAGTTCGGTAGAGGGAGCCCACTTTGTTTGCAGCAGCCGTGACAATGTCTTCTATGTATTTGTTCCAATTCATGTTAACTGTGAATGTTAGGCCGCAGTGTTTGAACGTTGGACTCTCAGGTATGGTGTTATTTGCCATGACAATCGGTGGTTGAAGAGGTTTCTTGTAGTTGTTAAAGGAAAGGAGTTGTAAATTAACACTTTTTATTCCCCCCCCCCCCCCCCAAAAATAAAACAAAAATCCCCTGAAATTCTACTTTTTTTCTAGATTATGTGAGAACACCAAAATTTGGGAGAAAGAAGAAAAACTAACAATTAATTTAGAATTTACAGTGATGGATCAGTTTCACATATGAATTTGACGTAAAATGATGCCTCATTTCCAAGCTTCAGCGTTTTAGGGCAGTTAATTTGTTTGTTTTTTTTGTTTTTTGTTTTTTTAGCTATGAGAGATAATTGTGCATTGGGGCGATTACATGTGGTTTTATGAGTTTTCTTTTGTTTGATGGGTTGCCACTAAAATTTAGAGGGCTTGCCACTCTGACCGAGGATTAGTGGTAGGGTTAACAAAGAGGTTTTTTTTTTAAGGAGGCTTACCATTTGAACCTAGGGTTGGTGGCAGAGTAAGTAATTTTTTTATTTTTTAATAACCTTTCATCATACCCCCCTCCCCCTCCACACCTAAAAAAAAAAGGAAACGTGCAGGATTTATTTCCCATAGCAAAAAAGAAGGGGGGGGGGTAACTGCCCTAAAAAGCTTGAATGCCCCAGAAATGGAGGATAAATTTACAGACGGAGGGATGGCTGAATAGGGAGGCATAGACCCCCAGGTTTAGATTTCGGCTTTTTTGCCATTAGTCTCTCACATCCCAGATAACCTCTGAAATATGAAAGTAATCGTCTTTTGTTGGATATCCAGCCGTATCGGCAATCATGAAAAAAAAGGGGGGGGGTTAACGCTGCGAAATGATCATTACATAGTATCAAAACTAACCCAAAAATTCCATATACGGATCTAAAATCAACAAATAAAATATATAACAAATAAATGGCAAATCTTTTGGAATACCTGCATGAACGCTAAACTGAAGGAAAAAAATCCAACCGACGATCGAAGAGAACTACCAAGAGTTACAGAAGAGTATTAAATCTGGTCAGACTTCACATAGGCCACACATACGTAACACACATATTTACTGAAAGGAGACATGGGACAGGCGTATCCTATTGACAGTCGTCCCCACAAAGATATGGCACTAGATGACAATACCTTGAAGGTAGTAGACTCTTTCTGCTACCTAGGAGATATGCTGAGTGCAGGTTGTGGATGTGAACTCAGTACGGCCACAAGAGTGAAGGCAGCTTGGACAAAGTTTTCCGAGTTGTTGCCTCTAATATCATCATATGCTGTCCCTTGCTACATCCGGGATAAGTTGTATAGCAGCTGTATAAGGAGCGTCATGATATATGGCAGTGAATGCTGGATCCTTGCCCGTCTGCAGCGCAATGACAGATCCATGATCAGATGGATGTGCAATGGGAAATCTGACCAAACCCAACACATCAGGTCAGAGGATTTGTTGAAAGCACTACACTTGCCCAGCATGAAGGTTATCCTAAGGATGAATCGATTACGCTGGTATGGTCATATGGAACGTTCATCCTCCTGAATAAACCGTTGCAAAAGCATGAATGTCCTAAATCACAGGAAGCAAGTGATTTGACAAGACTGCAGAGTGAAATTTGGAGACCGCTGAACCATGAGAAGTGGAGAGTGAGCTTGCGTCATATCAGAAAACGTCTGACCCTTGAAAAAGGAAAAAGTGACATTAAATGAATAGACGAGTCAATCCTGTATTCTCTGTTGTTTTGTTTTTTTTTGTTTTTTTATTCACTTTTTCCTTTCCACAAATCCCAATATGGTTTAGTAACCAGCGGAAGATTATTGATTCTATTACAAAGTTGATAATTAATGGATTATTTAATTTTGTATCGACATTTTGGGTTTTTAAAGATTAGAACTCGACACAATTAACTAAACGACTAACTAAACGAGTCAAAGTTACTTTTCTCATTTGGTTCTTGACTATAAAATTTAACTTTCTATTTCACTTCAATCACTTTCATCATAAAATTTTACTTTTATATCCGTATTAACTAAACATTCAAGTTAATTTTACACTTTGTATCATGCTTCCCTGCAAACTACAACATGTTCATCTTCAAATACAACGTCAACAAATACTTGAATGAATACTAATTTATAGTCATAACTTTTTATTTAGAAATATTGTCACTAATGTCTTATTCGGTTTATTTACTTTTCTCATGTAGTTTAGCTTTCGTTTTGTTTTTAAGTGTACACAATTAATTTGGGAATGATCAAAGATAATTTGTATAACTATTTTCTTATTAAACATTAAATATTGTTTATTATTTCTGTAATTATTGTCTTCTTCTTTACATTGTGCATTACAACTTGTAACAAGAACCCGTCTGTCTGTTATTTTAGCTCTACCATAATCCTTGCAGCTTGTTTCTTTTTTTATGAGATGAAGCAGGTTTTTAATAAATTTTAAAACTCCTTTCATTTCAGCCAAATTACTGGTAATCATAATAAGTATACAGATCTTGTTGGACGTCGTCTACAGGATTTATGTCACAGTAGTGATGTGCCCAATGTAAACCAACATTTGCAAGAGGGTAAGTTTTTTTTTTGTTTTTTTTGTCCTCTTTTTATTTATCGTATATCATAATAGCTGTACCTCCCTGCCATTGCTTGGGATTTTTAAAAATTATTTATTTACACTTTTCCTATTACGTTATTAAATTTAAAATGACTCGTCCTTTTTGCTGATTTTTCTTTTTATGTTTCATAGTAGCAGTTGTCTGGGCCGGATTAAGTAATCTTTGAAATAAATTATTGCAAAGTATGTTATTATATATAATGTTAGATTTGTGGTGTTTCTGTCTGTTCGACAATACAATTGAAAGCAGTCATATACCAACATCAAATAAAAATTTTCTACGGTAAGATTTTATGAGAAATCCAAAAGTGGTATTTTTACCGGGGACGAAATTAGTAACTTTCTAAGTAAATCAGATAAAAATGTCTTTCAAAAAAATGCAATTAGGTCATTTCTTTCAGTGTCCTTTGAAAATAACATTTCGATTTGATAACAATTTAACAAGTAACGCTGAAGTTGAATATTAAAAAGGCAAAATTAGAACTTGTTTAAAATGTAACTATTGATAACAATATGGGAATAATTTATTATTTGAAAAAATATTTTTTTAAACTCTGTAAAGTTTATATTTATTAGCAGACATTTATTTTGTATGTTAGCCAGATTTCAGCATTGAGCTGTGGGTGGTGTTGTCCTTTACAGGAAGTGCATATCTCACAAAAAGCAGAAGAATCTCTGGACATTACACTGTATTAGCACCGGAAATCTTTTAAAATTATATTTCATTTGCTGATTGGGGGGGGGGGGGTATCTGGAAGAAATGTAACAAAATCTCATTTTATCCCCTGTTAATTTGATGATATACAGGCAAATATATTTAAGTGAATGGGGGGGGGGGGGGGTGATAACTTATTTATTTACTGATCATCCTAACTTTGTATGTTACCATGAGTATTTTCTTATGGGTCTTCTATACTTACTAGCATTCCTAGTCCATTAGCCATTATCGTGTGACATTGATGACAAATTTGCACCTTAATTCGTTCAATTTGAAATTTTTCGCTTACTTTGGAGCCAATTTTTAAAAATATGTATATGGTTGGAAAGAAATAATCTTTCCAGATATGTAATTTGTATGTGTTTTTATCCATTGAATTATTTTTACAGACTTAAAACAGTATTTATTTCGAACAGTCGAAGATGCAAAATATGACTTTCTATTTTTAAGATTTATTTTACATGTTACTTTGTTTTTCAAAATTAAAGCAGCCAATTTTTATCAATATTCTTGAAATTCTACAGCTAACTAGAAGACACCTTAAACTACAACTAGAAATTTGTACTTTCCTTCTCCGACCAGTTTAAGCGGAAACACAACAGTAAAATTGATAAAACTTCCTTCGAAAATTATAAGATAAACAAAAAAAAACGAGCAACTTCTTATTAATAGAAGATCGTCTCAGAATTATTTTAATAAATAATATTTTAAATTTTAATGTTTTAACGTCAAGATTGTTTCATCATCATCATCATCATCATCATCATCCTGTTTTGGTATTTAAGGTGCTTCGAGTGTTCTGGACTCCTGGGTGGGCAACACCAGGCAACGTCTCACGCTTGTTCTCTTTGCGGTCCGATCCAAAAGGTTCAAACCAATCATGTTGCAAGCAGTCAATTGTCGTACCTTAATCTGTTGTACATAAATAATAAAACCCTCTAAATCGATGAAGTTTAAGAAAAGAAAAAAAGAAAAACAATATATCAAGTGTCATAGAAAGGTAAAAAGAAAAACTTATGGAAATAGTGAACGATTTCTTTCTGAATTCATGTCAGACAGAGAGGCGGGGGGTCTGATTTGCTATTTGCTTTCTCCCTTCCCCATAACACTTAAAATCGTTCCATCTGGCAAGTCTTTTACTCTTATATCAATGTATTAATTTGCACATCTAATTTATATATGAGTTTGTGTTGTGTAAAGAAACACGTATGTAAATTAAGTTGACTATACTGTAGGAAAAAAGTCATTCTTTTCTCTAATGCTATCAGACACATTAAGAAATATTAGAGAGTGTTTGAATCAATATAGCGAGAGGGATGAGAGAAATACATAGATGGCTATATTCTGCTTTAATGAATGACAACATCCTTTTGTTACTTCAGCATCTATGACGTCATAAATAGTATCTTCGACCTGTTTTAATGGATGTCATCTCTTCGTGACGTTATAAAGGATTTGCCCGGTTTCTTCAAACTTTGTTTAGCGATGTTATCGATTGTACATGAGGACAAACAAACATACAAAATAACAAGCAATGTCCAGAGTTTTAGTAATCTATATATATATATATATATATATATATTTGTGTGCGTCACATGTTTATCTGTCACTTGATTTCTTTAAAAAAAAAGCTGATATCTGTACCTCTTTTTTTATTTTGTAAATAATAGGTTACAGCATAGAGATACATATAATTTAAGTGCAGAATCAGAAAGAACGTACAATTTTACACGATAATGCCAAGTTTTATCAAAATTGCTTAAAACTAGAGAAACAGTGAAGAAATTAATAAATTTCTTGTTGCAAATTGCTCCATGATTTCAAGTAATTTTTCCATATGATGTCAATTTTGAACCATGAATGTTAGAAATTCTCATAACTTTTCAACCACTAGGGATATTTGCATCATTCAAGCAGTTTTTAACTCCATTTACTGAACTCTTTGATTAAATAACAGAACCTAAAATTTCAAAAAATCAACTGGGAATGCTATACTAACATACAAACGAATGCTACAACACTTCCGAATTGAGAGATATTATGGTTGACAGATAGTTTTTAGCAGTTTTAATTTGATTTTGAAAATGTTTCTCTCTGTATCTTATTTTATATGACAAAGTGAAACCTTACTGGTGAAGTTTGAGGACATGCATTGCATGGAGAGGAGTGATATGACAATAATACGATAGGTGTGTAATGTGAGTCTTAAGAAAAATGTTAAATTTATTTTTAAAATAAGTGGAGAGACTCTTACAAATATATCAATTTCTAACCATTTTAACACTAGTTCAACAAAATGTATCCCAGCCTCCCCCCCCCCAAAAAAAAATAAAAGAGCAAATCAACTTGTAGATAAATCAAACAGATCACATTCGTGAGAAGTATAAAAAATCATGTTCACATAATTGCGCCTTTAAAATTATCAGAACATAAGGCTGATTCCTGTTAGAAGGTTAAAATATAGAGGAAAATCTGTATGGATTTTTTGTGGATTGAAAATACTTACTGATCTTTGACAATAATTGAAAAAAAACGGTAGTGCAAGCAGCCAAATTGTTACAGATTATGGAATTGGTAAACTGTTCAATATAGCTTTGTGAAAAATATGAATTCCAAAATTCACTCGGTTCTGCGTAAAATAGCTGTTTCTTATAGAACTAGATATGCCAAATCTAATTGAGAAGGCTTAAAGCCCATCATATTTTTAAGAATCTTTAATAATGTTCTTCATATGAATGCTAAATAAATTAGTTGCAGATCTCTATATTAATCAAATTCTGACCATTTCTAATGTGTTTGTGTATTTCTTGTGTCAATGTAACTTTGATAATTACGCATTGAATTTGTTTGTTTTTTTTTTTTTACTATCAATCAGTTATTTATCAATATTATCTTTGAAATGTTCATATTTTATCCAGGTGTATAATAAAAACGTCTAACTCGATTTTCAATCTTCTCGGACATTAAACATGAATTTCATTTTGCCAATGAGATTCTGCAATAAAAAATGTAGGCGAATTAAAGCCATTTCTAAACCGATTTAGTTATTTAAAGCCCAAAATATTAATATTTCATGTTACAAAATGTTTTAGATGACGATTGATAATTTGGATTATTCGGACCACTATTCTCCTCATCTTTGCTGTTATTTTCACATTTCGGCCGATGTAACCTCCAATCTTCTTCAGATGCATCTTTTTGAACTTGGGAATCTTTTTAGTCGAACTTGCAAACCTATACAGAATTTCAAACTGAACATTTTATTTAATCCATATAAAGTAGATTGTTCTCGTTCTGTCGGCCATGATCAGGTAGAAGAATAAGATAAGAATTAAGATTTTTATCGGGTCGTGAGTAATGGAACAAGAACACTCTACTCACGGGTTCAGTTTAAAAGAAGGGTTCAGTTTGAAATTACGTCTAAGTTCCTGAGTTCAACATAAAGATTCACAAGTTTGAAAAGATGCACCTTAAAAAAGTCAGGTTACATCGGTCAAACATTGTGAAAATAACAATTAAGATGAGAACAGTTGAATCGATAAATGTTATTTGAAAAAAAACTAAAAAGGAAATTATAATGGAAATATAATAAAGTAAAACGTATTTTCTTTTTTATGATTGTGAAGTACAAACACAGACACCTCTCCCTCCCCCCTCGAATATTATTGTACTTTCTTTGATCAAAATGAAAAAAAACTTATTCAGGAGTTAATGTAGTTTAAGACCGGAATTACAATTCAGCTTATTCCAAAATATATTTCTGCTATCTCATACTTTTACTTACATTAAACTTTATCTCTTGAAAAAAATCTTTTTGTGATTTTGTTTTACTTTTCAAAGTAATTTAGCAAATGAGGAGGAGGTTTACTGATTCTTTTAAAATGCATCGACAATTTTATCTCATTTGCTAATAAAAAATTTTTTTTAATTTTTAAATGGAATAAGAAAAAGGCAAAACAAATTATCATTACATTTCAAACTTTAAAGTCTACTGGTTCAATTGTAGTATAGGGACTATTGGAATATCTCATAAATTTTGAATAAATGCTAACCTGTCTCAAACGAAAGTGATTATCAGTGCCTTGACATGTCATCTGGTTATAATCATGGGGGCTTAGAGTGGTACTGATGTTATACAAATATTTGACAATATAATCCAATGCTATCTCGTGTATCACCCCTTATAAATACAAAATGTCCTATGATGATGAACAATTGATGAAGTGTGTGTGTTCAATGGTCATGCGCAGTACATCTTTTGTTGACTTATCGACTTTCATTTTTTTAGACAAAGTTACAGTGGTCTGAAGAAATTGGAAATGGTCATCATATTCAGTTTAACCTGTTGGTAGCACAGTTACAATTTTGCACATAGGCAGCAGGAATTATATCGTAACATTGCTGTCGCGTCTTTATTTTGACAGAGACCCTTTTTCAATTGAGGTTTTTGTGACTGAGCAGTCCAGTTGAAGAGACCACTGTTCATCCAGTTGTAGTGGCATGCAGAGGTCTGATGATGCCCAGTGCCATCTCCTTGATTGTGTGGCCAAAGATTCGATTATAAGTCCTACTACTGAGAAATATTATAAGAAAGAGAGATAGTTTAATAATATTGGATGCCCCTCTAATTTGGACCCCACCCCCAGCCTGCATGCTATGGTTCAGTTGTTTGGAGGGTGCTAAAAAAGGTGCATCAAAAATTGTCTGTCACATCAATACTAGTTTGTTTCTAGCGGATAGCGGCGTATTTTGACAGTAAAAAAACATGAGACAGCAATCATCTGTTAAGATGTAGCAAATCGTGTGTGTGTGTCAGTGGTGACTTGGGGGTTGTCCGGCTCATCCCAAATGTATCAACATTCGAGTAAATCTGCTTCAAGTAACCAAATGTATCGTTTTCATCTTTGATTTCATTTGGGTCCAAAAGTAATTGCTTTAACTTTGTGCTATAAAATATTTACCGAAATGCATTTTGTTTATATTATTGTAAAGAAGAAAGAAAATTAAAATGCTGAGTCAGGCTGAAGGAGAGATTTGCCCTGTCAAGACAAAGGAGGGGGGGGGTAAATAAAATTAACTACTTGTCGGGCTACGTAAACTAAATTTGGATAAAACTGAATACACAATATACAATTATTGCTTTAATTTCATAAATCATTTTTAAATCTAGAATGACTTTTATGCCCTTTTTTTTTTTTTTCAAAAAACAGTATTTATATAACATTGTTTTCAAATGTTCATTTTAAATCATTTATTCCGTTTTTTTTTTATTATTTGTGTAGCAGAAAGCATCAATTTAAAAAAAAAAGGATCAATTAAATTTTACCAGTTTAACATTAGGGTAAATCAGGGGGAAAATACCACAAAGCTGATTTTTGACATATTATTGTCCCTGACATCATATCAAAAGTTCCCTCAAATCCTACTGGAGCTTTTTTAACAGATTTTTATGTGATGGTCCATTTCAATGGAATTTTGGCTAAATTAATCTTTTCAGTAGCTGGTGATATCATCCTCAGTTCACCCTGTTATACATAGTACTATATTCATTGAATACTCATCTGTCTCATTGTAAAATATTTTATTTATTGCAAAAAGAAAATGTTAAATTAGAACTGAATAGCAAACTTTGTCCAAAATTGTCTGTGCAATTTGCAGGGCCACTAAGTAATATGAGAAAAGGTGTTAATCTTTCATCTATGTATAGCTGTGAAACATTACTCATTATGATATATGCAACCAATGATGATTATGAAAAATCTCAAATTAGGCTCATATTGATATATGGTACGCTGAGTAAAGTGTTACTTCGATTACAGTTTATCCTCTGTTGGACGAAAAAAGTGTATGGCATATAATAACTGTGACCAGAACTATCATTATATTGACCATGATACTGGTCTTTTCTTGCAAAACATGCTGGTCACTCCACATAAATTGTTGCAGTCTAAATACAAAACACTCTTTAGCATTTAATACTCATTGCTCGAACGAACCTTGTGATTTATTTCTTGGAAAAATCTCTTTGACATTGCTCGAACGAACCTTGTGATTTATTTCTTGGAAAAATCTCTTTGAGAATCTTTGAAGAAATAATTCCAGAGTCTGGTTCAATCAGTCAAAATAAAATATTGTTAATTTCTTTTCTGTCCACAATGGAATTTTCAAATATTTTTTTCCGCAATTGATTCAAAGGTCGGCATATTCATCATGAGCGACAGACAGCAGGCCTATCAATATTGATACAATCTACTCCCATACATATTTTACATATGTTCGAACAAAACAACCCTGCTTTCCAACATCTACAAAACTTGGAACACCCAGCTTTGCAACTAATAAAATTCAAAAAGTAGTTGGGCAGACATCTATATCGTTCCTCCCAGTCCAACGACGAAGGCATCGGGAGGTTGAATAGCCAAGTTTGTACTTGTAAGTAAACCGTAGAAGAGTGCTTGCGAGCAGCAGCACGTGTGAATGGGAGTGATGCAAGTTGGAAAGAACTGCGTAAAGAAGCTTTCACTACTGAACGTCTGTATCTGAAATGATCAATTATGTAGTGTCGCAACAACTAAGAACATTTATCACAGGCAAATTATGTTAGGTTTTATCGTAGAAGTACTTTTATTTCTCATGTTATAAATGTTGATAGGATTAACAGATGTGAACATATGTAATTTCATTTCACTACCTCCAAATGAGAGTAACATTACAAGCAGGTCCATGTCAGTTTCTATGACTACAATGTCCAAGTCTAATTTTGATCGAAGATTGAAAACTGTTTTGACAATTAAGGTATCTGCATCACTCTCAGCTTCTTCTTCTTCTTTCGTGTGAATCAGATGATTCTGGTGTTGGCATTAGTTTCCCCGATGTTTTTCTAGTTAGGAATCTTTCTAGAAAGACATCGGGTACTTATGGGAAGGACCACGAGAAGGTTGCCAATATCCCTAAGTGAAAGTTGTATTGTGGAACCGACTGGATTCGAACTTGGAACACCCAGGTCTTCAGTCCGTGTCGTTATCCATTTAACCACCGTCACCTCCTCAGCTTGATGTCCTTTGATTCCAGATTCTTGCAGATATTCACAGAGAATTTGAATCAACTGGCTTTTGTTGGATGCATTCGCAAAAGAAGTTACTTTGACAATGTGTAACGGGCTAATCCAGCTCAACCCTTAGATCAGCTGAACACCGGCCTTTTGTATGACACGTTTGTCAAAGACAATGTGAGCATCTTCTCCAAAATGATTGTTAGATAATTTGTACACACATCCCGATACTTGGATTGTTTTGGCCATATCACAGTATGAATCGCGTAACCGCCATCAAGAATGAATAGGGGTTGATCAAGCAGTGTTCAATTCTGTCTTTTGCTTGCCAAGAGCACTTTTGTGTATTGCGCATGACACCAGTATTAAAGAGGGGGGGGGGGGTGATGAGAGTTCATATGCCAATTAATCTTTCGCCTGTTCTTATGATTCCATTAAATAATAGTGATCGATTCACAACAATTTCATCATCATGAAAAGTTATTGTATTACTTATTGCAGCCAATGACTTAACTGCATCCGATCTATGCAACTTAACAGAAGGAAAGGTTCTGTCATCTTCGTGATTGCATTTGTCCCCACACTTATTGTATTGTTATAGTTGACTGATGAATCCGCCGAGAGATACTAGGTGTTCTTTTTAGCGATTTTGAAATGAATGGGGACTGTTAGCCAGTCAGTGAATTTTATGATGGCATCGTTATCTCAGGTTTGTGTGGAAGGTCTGATGTGTTTGTGTTGCTCACTGTCACCAGTTGTGAACGTGCGTTCACTATACAGGCCGTGATTGTCCGCTCGTTGTGCTGGTTGAAAGTTGTTGCTCAATTCAGACACCGTTCGCAGTGTCAATTGTGGGATTTCAGTCAGTACTGTAACGGAAAAATCCTCTCCAAATAAATTTACCACTTCAGTTTAAAAAATAAAGTAACAAAGTTTGTTTGTTTTTTGAGGTTACAATAACAATGCTTGTTGCTTGTTTTGTCAACTGAACAACAGACTTGGAAATGAGTTCTTCGCTCGACCAAATCAAAATACAAGTCCAAACGAACACAAACAGACCACCCGTTTCTAAGGACCACAGAAAATCAAACTGACCTCCCCTACCTATCTGCTGGAATACATGTAGATATCACTGGGACCACCTCAGAAAAAACATTTCAGATAATAACTAGCTAGCATCCATTTGAAAAGGCCAACATATGGACATAAAAAAACCCACAGTCTACGGTCATTATTGGCCATTGTTTTTAACAAACATCCAGTAGGTCATATCCAAAGCAGAGAATCTTGTATCTGAAAAACCATTACATTTTGGAGGTTTTATCTCTCAGCATGAAATCCTGTTTTTCAAGTGGACAAATTGAATACTGGGTGGTTCGCTCCAAATTAGAAATATTTCCCATTTCTGTCTGGTTTCTCTTTTCTTATCTAAATATTTCTCACCTGCAGCGAGTCTGTTCTGCAAACATGCAACCCACTAAACATGCAACCCACTAAACATGCAACCACCTAGTGCATGTTTACAATTGGATAACTTCAAAGCAGCCATGCACACCTAAGCAGAGCTATCAGCCATTTTGCTAGTGTTGTATCCGTTATGCCACACTCTTTTGTCAACATCTCCAGATACTTTACAGATGCACATTAAACACTGTTCTATGGTCTAGTCTGAGAAATTGCCACCCCAACACATATTACTCGGTCCAATCGTGAAATAGCCAAGCTGAGTCAAAGACATGTAATCATATTCTGACATCTTGGAAGACAGATCCTCCATTTGTTGGATATAAGGATGAGCACATTTGGCATAAGCCAAGTTACCAGCAGCATGTAAATGAGGAAACATAGATTCGATGCTAATTAGGTGGTGATTCAAATTTCCGGTATGTTCAGCACTTAAAAAAGTCTTTAAATAATAAACACTAAGAATAATCTGCATCCAAGTTTGCCTGTTCGACTTTCATTACTTGTTTGATCAAACTAATCTTTGAAGATTTGCTTCACTTTATCCACCAAATAATTCACATTACCTCTGAAAAGATATTTTCTGTCCAACATAGAAGAAATTCAAGGCATGATTTCGGTTGAAATGCTTTCATCAGGAATTATCCATCACAAATCAGCTTAGCTAAGACGGTTTGTTTTATCAGTAAGTTGACTCTAAGACTGCAAGTCAACATGTGAACAACTGTCCAAAGTGCATAAACCGCTTCCCACAAAACTTTGATACTGCTACCAGCGATAAGTGATCCAATTGATCTTATGAATCACATCCATGAGTAAACAAAGTGAAAACATTGCTCTCACTTTCGTATTGAAACAAATCTGACACCCAGTTTCGGTGTCTTAATCGTTTCTCTATATTGAACCATCTTGCATGTACTTACAGCACCAATGTCAAAGGGTTAATTGGTAAATATTTAAAACTTTTCTGTCTGATATTATTTTCGAGTAGCCATAAAGCTTTAAAATGCCATCCCAAAACAAACTATAATCCAAACATAAATAGCCCAAAACCGAACAAGATTACTCAAAGCGTAATTAAGGCAATCAGTTTTTAGACGGTAGGGTTAAGTTTTATATCAATTTAAATGGGAACTGTGGATGAAGTGTAATGAAATTCCATGATAAATGCCAGTATACTGAAATCATATGCCCTTAATAGGGTTAAGATGAAAATTCATATACACTAAATGTACAAAAGCAAGGAAATTCCCAAATTTGTACACTTTTATTGTCATTAATTAAGGGTATGACTACATATCAACCAAACCATTTCATTATCACATCACTACAGTATAAATCTCTATGCATGAGTGGATGAAGTGTGTGAGGTGTGTTGAAGAAAAATTCCTACCAGTAAAATACATAGCCCTGTTGTGCTCGCATACCCTTAATGACAATAAAAGTGTAAAAATTTGGGAATTTCCTTGCTTTTGTACATTTAGTGTATATGAATTTTCATCTTAACCCTATTAAGGGCATATGATTTCAGTATACTGGCATTTTTCATGGAATGTCACTACTTTTGTAAAGGCTATGCCTCAATACAATGGTCATTTTTAAGATTTTTTGGAATTTTCTGGAAAACTAAGGTATATGGTAAACTGAAATTAAAATGCCATCAACTAGACCCTAAAACCTCTATCTCTGCCAAAAATTAGCTGAATCCATCAAATAGTTTGAGATACAGGATGGCACATATGTACGTACATACAGATAACACAAAATCATGCCTGACCTTTCTGGATCTCTGGGTTGCCTTGACTAATGATGCTGAAATTCTACACACTTATAGAACCTATCAAAAGAAAATTTTGTGCAAAGTTTTAACTAATTTGGTTTATTGGTTTTTGAGTTATGATTGATCAAAGAAATGAGATTTCTAACATAGGCCGTTTTTGAAGTCTATTAAGGGATAGAGCGCTCTCGCGCCTCCCTTGATTACTTTTTATATCTGCCCAGATCACCAGAGAAGTTTTTGAGAGAAAAACTATCCCCACTCATTATGATTTCCATAAGCAAAATTTGAATGAAAACGAAGCACCCGCCCCCCCCCTCCCGCGTTTCCGTGCATTGACAAGATAAAAAAAACTGTCAAAAACATCATTTATAATTACATGAAATGGTATACTATTGTATCAAAGTTATAAGACATGGAGTATTAATACTTTACTCTCTGAATTGGATTAAACTTGGAGGTTCGACACAAGGTCAGGTGTGGGTTTTGATTAAAATGTTTCTGTAGAACGAACTGGATTCGAACCCGGCACACTCAGGTCCTCAGTCCGCGTCGTTAGCCACCGTGATACTTATAGTATATTTTGTTATATACATCTATATATGAGTTGGAAACAAAAATGTATTTTCGCATTTTTTATTATTTGACATGCTGAAGGAGCACTTCTTTTAGGAACGTAAATATTTTAACGGCGATTTCCCAAAACATCTTTAAATTAGATAGAATTTGAAATATTCAGTTATTTATTCATAATTTAAATTTAGAATGTTTTCAAATTTAGCTGGAATAAAATATGTCTTATCAGTTTTCGGGTAATATTAATTCTTCAACGGGGTGAAATGGGACAATTTATACACATTAGCATCGTTTGGGGAGGGAGCTATATTGTACACAGAATAGTCATTTGTTTTTTCTTGATCGTCGGTTATTTTCTGTAGTGATCATCATAGATACTTGCACACATGTGTGTATGATAAACCTATGTGTAAAAGATATTCAACTCACTACGCTGGGCACCGAATGAACTAGACACGTGACTACAACGATCCAATCGGTTGTTAGCCTTTCAAGACGCATGCGTAGCTTAATGGCACCGCCGACGCCACCGCTGCTGTTGCCATTCAGTTTCTCTTTTTCCTTTTCTCTCTCCCATCCTCTTCGTTGTCCCCCCCCCCTCTCTCTCTCTCTACGACGATCGCCATCACTACTTCCGCCTCCAACCATAACCACCCTCGTCACTGCCCAAGTTGTCGCATTGATACATATATATATATAACCATCTTTTCGGGATTACAAGAGAAGTATAAAAAAAATCTTCGCTGTACCAATTCAATTCCCATACTTTTCCAGACCGAACTTATTACTGTCCATCGACAGTTTCTTTTTATTTATGATTACTGTTGATTTCCAACCACCATCAGGTTAGTTACATGATTTTTCTTTCTAAACAGAAACTATTTACTTTTTATCTTTTTTTATTATTTACTTCGAATCCCAATTCGACTCTTATTGAAATGTACATGTTAGATTAGTTTCCCAAACCATCCAGCCAGCATGTCAATTCCCATGCCCCCCTCCTCTTAATACAAGCTCGATCATTATTGAACTACTGCTAGCCTAGCTGAAAAATAACCGATCGATAATTATCTCGTTGCTCGTGTAAAAAAATTCATATGTTCATCTTTTTATCGTCTTTCTTTTTGGGACGTTAATGTCTTACGAGCATGACAATAATTGTTTCTTTTTCATCCATTCCCCTTTCTATCTACTTGTGATGATTAAACATAAACACGTTTCAGCTACTGTTTAGTAACATCCAAGTAACTGCTATTCGTATTCATCAGCTTGTCGAGAACATGTTCAGCGCACTTGTTCTTATTTTAACTGCAGTAATGGATTGCTGTTCTGTTTACCTTCAACCATGATCATTTGTTATTATGCCATTTTAGTCACATTTATTTTCATAGTTAGTATTTTTAAATTATTTCATTCTACCATTTTAATTTCGTATAATTAATTAGAAATTGCATGCATATATATATATATATATATATATATATATATATATATATATAATATATATAGGTTGTTCGCAAAAAGCGAAACCCCGACTTGTCGATGTAAGCCAAACCACCCATATATGTTCCAACTCTACTAACTATAGTATCAAATACTATTGGATCGTGTATTATATATATATATATATATAATATACATACACCAACTTTATTTCCTAGTAATAAATCTAAATATATTAGAGACTTAGGCGCTTCTTCGTTATTTTCCACCACCCGTTTTTCTCAACTTTTTATAAATAATTTTTTTTATTTTTTCGGTGTATCATGCCGCTAGAGAATTTCGTGCTTTTTGGAATTTGTTTCAAATATCTTGATTTTAAGAAAGGGGGATCAGTTTCCTATATAAATCTAACGTAAACTGATCCCCCACTTTTTGACCGTGTTGCATTTTTTTTTTTTTTTTTTTTCACCTTTTTTTATAGATCAAATTTTTTTCTTTTTTCTGTGTACAATTATCTATCATGTCGCTAGAGAATTCCGGGTTGGTGGAAAATAATGAAGAAGCGCCGAGACTTATTTTAACAGTAGATGTCGAGATAGTTTGAACTTGCATTCGAGTATATATATATAGAGAGAGAGAGGTTTCTATGGGTCCGAAATACGCTTTTGGTACACCCTACCATGAAATTTCCGAAAAAGTGTCAAGTCCTTTTTTACTTATTTAATAGTGTTATACATCTATTTTAAAAAGTATATCGAGCCCTTGTATATGCCTAAATTCAGCTCTGATTCCATTCCAAGATTAATTTTTTCTCCATAATGTTTCAGTGTTTACTTCAACAATACATAAGTACTGTGAAACATATACTTATGGCAAGCGAGCTACACGGAAATGTTTGTTTCATTCCATCGAGGGAATTCTTCATGCTAACTAAATTATATATATATATATATATATATATATATATATATATATATATATATATATATATAATCAAGAGTTAACCTATTTTAAACACGTGTGTTTATAATCCTAAAACTCTTTTGCTTTTATTTATTTTATTTTTTCGGTGTTTATTTACTTTTAGTTTTGAATTTTCCCGTATTTTGTAATCTCGTTTACACATTTGCTTTTTTGCAGCCACGTGTTAAAATAAATTACCCTTACTTTTTTTTTTTTTGTTTAACATCGATCTTGTTGAATTTCTTCAAAATAAATTTTTAAAATTAAAAAAAAAAGGCCAATATTGATGTGTGGTATAAGTTTCTTAGTACACACATTTCCTCGTGGTTAGTTGTGTAGTTGACACGCTCGCCGAAGCTATTCCATATTATTTCGCGCGCGCACGCGCGATTTTACTACTATTACTACTACACATTAAATATTGGCTTTCCGTCTCTTTTTTTATATATATTGATCAGTGCTGCTATCCGACCACTTTCAAAATATATTCCCATTTAAAACTATCAATACGATTGCTGTGAATTAAATATTTTAAGATTAGTTCATATTTATCGTACGCTTTTAAAACTCTGCCTTCATACACCTGCTACAAAACACTTTTTATTTTTATTTATATGCTTTCCTCCTCCCCCTCCCTCTCATTATTTCATGCATTTGTGTTGTTTTAATGTTTCATACGTTTCATCTCGTCATCTTGTAGCGGCGTGCTCGATAGCATCGCTTCAACTTCATGCTCGCTTTTCATAAAACCATTGAAATCATTTTCTTGATATTTATTTTTAATCCAAATAGTATGAATAGAATTGTGTGCTCCCTTCCCATGTGTGTTTCTCGCCTCTACGTGACATTGCATTTTATATTTACTATTTTAAGCGATTACTTATTGAAATAAAAAAATCCCTGTGAGCTACTTACAACTGAGTAGTAAAACGAACTTTTTAAAAATTCTATTAAAAAAAGATTTTAATTACTGACTCCACCAGAATGCCTTCGGCTTCTTCGTAAACAAGTCAGCCATTTTAATGGTTAAAAAAAAGAATTGGGACCCTTTGAAATTTGAAAATAATTTCGATTGATGTTTAGAAATTCATTTAAACAGGTTTTTTGGAAGCTATTTACATCCAATTAGCTGCATCTACTCGGCGTTGCCCGGGTGGAGGGCTTAGAGACAAAAATAATTTAAAATATAGTCGAGGCAACATTTAAAAAAATATTAAGATTATTTTTTTATCTGTTTAATCTTTGCCTTATTTTGTTATCGATTTCAATAAATATTAATAGTAAAAAATAATAATTCAATGCGTATTTATTAAAGTTGCATAGAGACACATTATCTTGTCTGATAGTTTTATTAATGTAGAGATTGATAAATATATTATTCATAAATTTTTTCTCAAATCATTTGAAATTTTAAACAATTTAATATGTATTTATCAAAGTTACGTGTCGGCGAGAAACACACAGGAGATCTGATCGGATAATTTTATTTATACAGAGATAATATTATTTTATATTAAAGAAAATTCTAGGTATATTTGGAGCTAATTCTCAAAGATAAAAATTTTAAAAAGATTATACTGTTTTTAGGCGATTACAATTTAAACAGTCTAAAAAAAGTAGGCGATGGAGAAGGAGTATTTTCGTATGTAAATTTAACGTAAATGATCTTCCGGTAATGATCACCTACTTCCGATCAGATATCGTTTTTAAGGAGATTAACCAATTTGGGTGACACCTTTTATGCCTGCCACCAATAACATTCAATGATTTGTCTCTCATGACTCAAATTAACCATTTGAAATTGAAGAAAATCTTGTTTTGAATATTAAAAAAATAAAAAACGTCTACTCTAAATATTTGTCGATTTTACAGTATTTTTTTTTTTTCGGTTTATTTATATATATATATATATTTTTTTTTTTACTTTTCGAAATAGAATTAACGGTAAGGTGTATCTTTTCTATCCTATCCTATTCTTTCAATGAAGGAGAAATCCTAGACTGCGACAATTTTTTTTATTTTTGTCCCAATCCGGGTGCCCCATTTGGTGGAGATGGGTTTTCCTTGTATCCAACTCTGCCCTCGATTTCAATAGTTGCCGATTTTACAATGTTTTTTGTTTTTTCCGTTTATTTTTTTCTTTCTATTTTCAAAATGGAATAATGGAGCTCTGGTAGAAGAACGGTACCAAATTGAAAGCTGACTTTAAGATGTTAAGACCTACACAATCGAGAAATGGTCTCAATCCGCGGTCTATCTTTTCTTTCTTCGTGTACATTAATTATAATAAAGATAACAATTTTTAATTTTCATTTATCATCGAGAGTGGAAAACAAATTTATTTTAGTTTTAAATATTATATTATTACAATAAAACGATATTAATTACTACAATGCACGGATCTTTAGAAAAAATTAACATAAGATTAGTCTCGTCGAATTTAAATGTCATTTTAATTAATTTAATGATCTCAAATCCATTACTTTCATTGTAATAATATCATCAGCTTTTAACTTAAGGAATTAGACAATAACTAAAAAAAAAAATTGTTTTCCACTCTCGTTTATAAATGAAAATTGTCTTAACAATGATTATGATTAATAATTAATATCCTTAAAGAAAGAAAAGTTAGATCGCGAATTTGAGACCATTTTTCGATTGTGTAGGTTTTAGCGTCCCAAAATCACCTTTCAATTTTGTACCGTTCTGCTACCAGAACTCTGAATTAACGTTAAAGTGTAATCTTTTCTCTCCTTGGTCAGTGAAGGAGAAATCCTTCTAGACTGTGGCAATTTTAATTTTTTGTCCTAATTCGAAGTACTCCTTTTGGAAGCTGGATTTTCACCCACATTAAAAAAAAACTTTTCTTTTTTTTTTATCTAACTGCCCTCGTGGGGAAGCACCTAAATATAAACAACGTAGTAAATGGTAAAAGTGCAGAATAGTTAAAAGTCGAGAAATTGTAAAAAAAACAAAAACAAATTCAACAATAACAAAAGGGGTCAAAAATTGAAATAGAACACTGCCCAACAAGAGATAAGATTAAGTATAGAATCTGAACAGATACTACATTTTAACGTTAATTCTATTTTGAAAAATCAAAAAGACATAAAAACCGACAAAAAATTATTGAAAAGTAGGTAAATATTCAGAGTAGATATATTCTTTTTAAATATTCAAAGCAGACGAATTTTCTTTAATTTCAAATGGTTGCGTTTTTTGTTTATGCAAATCGCTCCATACAAGACATGAAGCCACTTGATGTAAGGAGCTAAAGAAACAAAAAATACTACTTCAAGGTTAAAAACTAACCAGATGGATAGATTCCTACCCAGAAAACAGCAATTCTTCCCCCTTTGTCAGAAACATAGCTCATGTAATGTTAGGACTAAAGGACAAAATAAGGGAAGTGTGGTTAATTTGAGTCAAGTGAGACAAAGTCCTAATTGTGATTGGTGACAGGCATAAAAAGTGGTGCCGACCAATTTTATTTTGGTATTTTTTGTAGATTAATACACTCTGCTCCGACAGGATTACTGCTCATCTATTCATTAACGGGATTCCTCCACACACACCTAATCTAACCTGTACAGGCCATGCCTTTTTGTATTTATCTTCCTTAAAAACATTTGGTTATATGCCCTTAAAAACGCTATCTGACCCGAAGTGGGTGATCATTATCGCCTGGATGGTGGCCCAGGAAGCAATGATCATTTTACATTAAATTTATATGCGATAGTGGTCAAAAAAAAATATTTTGTTTTCTTTACCGCCAGCTTTTTATGTGCTGTTTACATGTAATTAGTCGGATTGTGTGTGTGTGAATTAGCAAAGAGTGCAGGACTTAAAAAATTTGTAAAACGACTCCTGGTCAACACCGGGCAGGTACAGCTAGTAATGTTCTAATTGTTTATCATTTTCTTTCGCATAAAAGAATGTAGATTTTTTAGATTTGAAAAATCTATTCATTACTAAATTGCAAGATTATAGTTAAGAGTGGATGGAATCAGTTCAGGGAATTTCTGTCATTACTAATCAGTAGAGCGTTACTACTGTCGACCAAGGAAAGAATCTATTAGGCGGTGTGATGATGTATCAAAGTTCAATCTGGCTAGTGAGGGTTGAGGATATGCGTTGCATGGAGAGAAAGGATATGAGAATGATACAATGGATGTGTAATGTGAGTCTAAAAGACAGGCTTAGATCTGATGAGCTCAGAGGAAGATTAAACATGTCTATCAGGCATGTGAATGCAGTGTGATGATATATGGAAGTAAAACATGCCCAGTGAGGGTTGAGAACATAAAGAGAAATTATATGAGAATGATACAATGGATGTGAAATGTGAGTCTTTTTAATGAAAATCGCTCCAGACAAGGCATGAAACCACTTGATGTAAGGAGCTAAAAGAAACACTGTCTTCTGTTCCTGTTTTGTCCAGATTAGGGAGATAGGTGCAACTAAATCTTTTGTAGTACTTGCAAACATTGGGTACACAAAAAATTCAGTAGAATTAATGGTAGGTTGAGAGAGAATAAGCAGTTTGTGTGCAAGAAATGTAAGATAATGCAGACGGATGAGAACTCAGATGTGGAGAAAGTATAGTTTGGATAGCTCAGCTATTGAGATCATTCAGAAGTTTTGTTACCTTGGTGATACAATTAGAGCACAGGAGTGTGTTTGTAAGAATTAGGAGTGGATGGAATCAGTTCAGGGAATTTCTGTCATTACTAATCAGTAGAGCGTTACTACTGTCGACCAAGGAAAGAATCTATTAGGCGGTGTGATGTATCGAAGTTCAATCTGGCTAGTGAGGGTTGAGGATATGCGTTGCATGGAGAGAAAGGATATGAGAATGATACAATGGATGTGTAATGTGAGTCTAAAAGACACTTAGATCTTGTGTGTGTGTGTGTGTGTTTTTTTGTTTTTTTTGTACTATTAGGAGAGTTCTGTAAAAAAAACCCTGAACTGTTTAGCAAAATAAATTTAGAACGGTGAATCTCAAAAATCTCTTAAAATTTCTCTGTAAATCAAGAAAATTATCGATTCACCGCTCTAAATTTGTTTCGATAAACTAATAACTTATTTGTAATGAAATCATGCTTTAGTAAAAGAAATAAAAACATTTAAAAACAGAAAGTTACAGCAAGATTGTACATACATGTGAAACGCAGAAATAAAAACTCTGCCAGGAAAATAGTCGCTATCTTTATAACAACTCGAAAAAAGCTAATGACAATCTCAGTCCAAGTTTTTTCTATGCAGACTGTTAAATATACAGTGTCGATCACCATATATCGCGTTCGTTTAAAAAAAAAAAGAAAGGTTTATTGCATTGCACCGAAGGGGAGAGGGGGCCCACTTTGCGATGATATCTTCATTGTAAAACAGGCACTTTTTATTTCTAACCAGTGTAAATGGAACACGATTTCCGATTCTTTTATGCAGAAATTATTTCTGTTACACCGGCTATGAAGTAAAATCTACAATGAATCTATAATAGCAGAATTACGAAGTGGAAACAAAAGAAGTCGCTAATTATGTTCCAAGTGTGATGATCGGCATTTATCTGCTGGGGGGGGGGGGGGTACAAAGAAACCACCATTTTTTAAAAATTTATTTACATTTTATCTTTAGTTTTATCAGATGTTTTTAAATGGTGCTTTTCTTTCAATAAAATAGTGATCATTTGTGCGACTGTACTTTATACAAACATGCAAAAGCAATGGCCAAGACGAGACCTGAAATATTATGTAGCAAGTAATTAATCAATCGTATGTGTCTTGTCTCTGATATATATCAAACGAAAGATTGACTGGTTTCATTCGAAAACCAGTCAGTCTCTCATGTGATTTATATTTCTTCCTGTGTTTTTCTTATGTCTTTTCATACATTCTGTCTCCATGACATTTAATTTTATGATACATGTATTTTGTCTTCATATATATTGCGGTAAAGTATCCATGTATATTCTGTGCATTAGGCAAATGTGATGTCAGAAAATATAACAATTAAATCCAGAAAACTCACTTCTTTGTTTATAATTCTCTGTTTGGCATTTGATAAGACAATCAGAAGCACATATTAATATATTTGTTTTATTTTTTATTTTATTTTTTATATATGTAGTATAATGCTGTGTTTTTGTAGAGGACAATAGTGGTCAATTACGTACGCAAAAGCATAATATTTCCTTACAAATCACAAATGTACATTAATTCAATCAGCCATCGATACATGTGGCTTCACAGACAACTGGAAATCCCATCCCGCCTGTTGGGTTAAAGAATATCAAGTATATCCCTTTAGGTCATCGGCTGAAAAATAGACATGTTTAGTATTCCTTAGTCCAACAGGCATGATTCCTGTGAAACCACAGGTATCAAAGGCCAATCGAATTAATGCATAGTGTTATTTCTAATATGTATGTATATATGTGTGTGTGTGTATATATATATATGTGTCTCGGAAGTATCTCAACCATTAAAACTATATAAGGAAAAGGAAAAAAAAACAAAAAAACGAAGTTGTTCAGTGGAAAAATCACTCATGTAAGTCAATTTAATTTTTACAGTTATTATATTAGTTTGCTTCTAACATTATTTAAGGGATCATCAGTTGTTTACCATGAAAAACTGTTTCGGGAATTTAAAAACAAGACAGTATTTAATTTCATGGCTTCCCAGCAGAGTTGATCAGACCCCACTTCCCTTAAAAGACAACAACATAAACGTTCCGTATACTAAATCTAAGTTTTGTTCCGTATAAATGTTTTGCTAACTTATATTAGTTATTTAAAAAAAAAAAAAAAAAAAAAAAAAAAAGTCCTCCTTACCTGTGTTGTTCGTCTGTCTAATAAAATTTATCCGTTACTTACAAAAATGTTGCTGCATTTTAAAGTGTTTAGACGCATCCATTACACTACTTTTTAGGTGATTAATGTATTTTTAGTTTTATATTAAAAATATAAAAAATATCAACGTATCAAAATATAAACAAAAAAAATTTTTTTTAATTATATATACATATATATACTTTTAGTCCTTTTTTCTCCCCTGCCTCCGCCTCCTCCTTTGTTGTTTAATTCCTTGTCATCAATTTTAAATAAATACTAATCTTCCTTACCCACTCAAAGCGTTCATAAGCTTAACTGTCGATTTTTTTCTCTCTCTCTTCTTTTTTTAAACTCACAGCGTTTCCAATCGGCGTTCATAAGCTTAACTGTCGATTTTTTTTCTCTCTTCTTTTGTTTAAACTTTTCTCTTTCTTCTTTTTTTAACATTTCTTTCTTTCTTTATCCCTTTCTACTGTTTATTACACGTAACTATTTTTTATATAATTAGTATATGTGTTATATATCCGTCTATACATATTCTACATTATTTTTATTTAGATAGCTTTGGATTTGCTCTATCAATTTATTTTGATTAATTTGATAAGACTTAAAATATTTAGACAATTAAATAAGGCAATTACTCGCCATCCTGATGCTTTTATTTTGATCGCCACCTTGTTTAATCACTATTATTAGGTCAGAAATTGGGGGCATAAAATCTACCAATTTTAAGGTAACACGAGCAATCCTCAGAAATTCGGACATAATACTCCCGTAAAATATATACACAGGGCAGGTACTATTTTTATGTGGCATGTGTGTGATCGGACGATTCCAAAATTTTTTGCGTTTCCAATACAATTACCGATTTTGTTCTAAATTCCCGATTCCGATTTCTACATATTTAATTAGAGATTTGTTGTTTTTTAAAATTTATTTCCGAATTACTGTAAACCCCCACCCCCATGTAATATCCGCATATATTGTCACAAACGTAAAAAATACACTTGTGGGCATATATTACACGTGTAGTTCCTTCTAAAAAAATTTCTCAAATGTTTTCCTTTTAGGAAAACATTTGAGAAAAAATTTATTATAAATTGTGAGACAACTAAAGATTTATTTCTCTCTTAAAACAAATCCGATTTGCATTAGTTCGTCGTTAGTTGATAAAATGCTATTTGAATTTTTTCATAAACAATTGAAAATAGTCGACGATTGGTATGCAAAATAAGAAGACTGTAGGAACAGAATAGTCAATAAATCCCCCCCCCCCCATGTTGAGAATGAGTTTCTAGATAATATTATTACTATTTATAAAAACCTTCTTAATATGAGAAGGGCTGTGCAGGGATGCTTTGTTAACTATTCTGTACATTCACTCTCTCAAATAATGTTCATGTTTTTACCCTAATTATAAAGATTTGGTCGGTTATTGCTACTGTCAATACGACAGATATATAGTAGATTGATTTGTTTTACTATGAAAACAAAAACAAGATACTGATGATAATAATAGTAATACTACTAATAATAATAAAAATGGCAAATTTGTAAACACCATCAACTAAATCCCCCCCCCCCCCAATAATTCTACTTTTTTTTTTAGATGATTACGTATGAACACCTTGAAAAACTTAGCAAAAAGAAAAAAACAAAACAATTATTTTAGAACTTAAAATGAGAGATAAGTTTCATATATAAATTTAACATAAACTGATTATCATTTCCGGGCCATTCTAACTTTTTAGTTATGTTCACTAAATATTTTTACCACTAACCCTAAGTCTGACTGGCAAGGCCGTAAAACTATGCGCAATCGCTTAAAAAAAAGTAGACTCTGACCCCTAAAAATAGACGCATAGAATTTATCTCCTGGAGCAAAATAACAATTTTTGGTTAACTGCTTTAAAGCGCTAGAATATCTCAGAAATGGGAACTCATTCTACATTAAATTTATGTGTGGAACTGATCCCCTTAAGTTTTTCAGGGTGTTCACATGTAATCGCCTAAAAAAGTGGAATCCCATTTTTTGTTTGGAGAGGCGAAGCTGAGGGTGTTAGTTTACAATGATACTTATGCGTTCTTATATAAATCTATTTAATTTCTACAGAGAATTAAAAAAAAACATGTTAGTAATTTTTTTTTTTCATAAAACACATTTTAAATGTCTTTAAAATACTCTAAAAAAAAAAATATATATATATATTTACATGTTGGGAAATTTTCACTGTCTTTTACGTGTCTTGTCAATAGAACAGAAATGTAACAACTAGATTGCCAAACGGTTATGAGCAAAAATCATGTTTATGGCTAGTCTTTGATTTTATTGCCTTCTATCTCAGTTTGAAGCCATCTTATTTAGAAACTTTGTTTTGCAACAAGACATGGAAAATCAAAATGAAAGAAGAACTGAAAATCTTTAAATTTATTTATACATAATTGAACTCTAGACATTTTTAAAGGATGGTCTTAAGTTATTGGGGGGGGGGGGGTCACACTTTTTGGTCACCTCTTGTACGATTTGCCAATGCTGGCTGGAGGAACAGACAAAAGCCCATCATATAATTAAAAAAAAAATTTTTAAAACAGACAAAAGCCCAACAAAATAAAATAAATTTTTAAAAAAATTTTAAAACACTTTATATTATTACTTTTAATTTCATTATCAGTGATGTTTGACCGTATTTTTGTTAACAAAAATGTTTTATTAAATTTTAAATATTTTTTCAATACCTTGTAAATCAACTGCATAAATTTACATCGTATTTTGATATTATCTATAGATGGCATGTTACTGATAGTATAAAAACTTAAATATTTATTAGTACCAGCAATGAAAAATTAAGTTTAAAAAGAATCGTTTTTAGAATCGGAAATTAGCCTAAAAAAAAAATATATATATATACCTTTTTTACACAGAACAAAAAAAACTATGAACATTCTTTTTATACAAACAGAACTTTACAAAATTTAGACAAAATGGAGCAGTTGAAAGTCATTAATAATTTTATGAATAACATTAACAAATTATCAAATTGAAATAGCTATGAAAAATAACAATTTGGCATAAAAAAATGTATTTTATTAATGATAAGAAGTAAGTTTTAATTTTATTACAGAGCAAAGAAATGATTTCATCCAATATTTTGGTAAAAAATATAGGTATAGATAAAATAAAAAGCAAGACAACGGTCTATAGTATAATTACATAGAGAATTGTTTACAGTAACTGTGTCCAAAATATACATTACGTAATTTTTTTATTTTTTTTTAATTTGTCAAAATTGTAGAAGCTTGTCAACGTTTGTGAATAAGTGAATAAAACCGAGGTAAAAGGAAGAAAAAATTTTTTTTTTTAAGAAATGCTGACGTTTAGATTGAATAAGAGATGTTATTTTTATTTGGATTATTCACATTATTTGACCTCCTCTTCTCATCTTGGTTGTTCACAACATTTCGGTCAATGTAACCAGTTTGAACTTTGGGACCTTACAGAATTTAAAACTGAACCCTTATGTTTTTCTTCTTCCTCAGTCTTTTGATTATCGTGCAGGATTGAGGAGAATGGTAACACCAGTGACCACCCCACCCCCTCTAGACAGCTGGCTAGCTACACACATAGCAGTCCTCGCCGCAGATCTCCACTTTTGTCGATTCTGAGGGTCAGCCTTTAAGAGTCTGCAGTCTCTCTCTATCAGCTCCCTCCAAGACAACTTTGGGCAGCCAACTCCGTGCCTACCAGAAATTTGTAGGTTTAGTGCAGAGTTGATTGCACTGCTGCATCTGTCCACGTGGCCATACCAGTGGAGTCTTCTCTCCCTCAAGATGAGATCGAGGTCTGCAAGGCCAAGTTTCCCCAACAACTCACTTGTCCACACAGTGGAAGTATCTTTTGGCTTGATGTTATAAATCCATCTAACCATTGCGCTGCAGATGTTGGAGGTCTGGTCTTGTTAGTACCCAGATTTCACTGGCATGGAGCCTAGGACTCCACACACAAGTTCTATATACTTGACCACGGGTCCTGTATGACAGATGGCGCGATGTGAGAACTGGCAGCAGCTCTCTGAATTTCTTCCAAGCAGTCTTCACACGTGTCATGGTTGCAAGGTTGCAGCTGTCATCTGCTGAAAGCATATCTCCCAGATAACAGAAGGAGTCGACTACCTTTAACTTGTCCTGACCAACCTCAGCAGTCTACCATCAAGTTGGCGAGCAGTCTCCTGACATCTAGAGCACCTAAAGTTAGGGTCCTCTGTCAGATATTTGAGTCCACTACACTTCCTGTGCACCCAGTGCTTGCAGCCACTGCACAAAATATTGTTGCTGCCCATACCTGTGCGACAAACAGCACACGGGAAGTTGCCTGAATCCTGAAGTTGGTCGAGGCCAGTATCTTGGATCATGATCTTTCTTTTGTCCGCATTCACTCTCAACCCTTTCCTTTCCATAGCTTCCTTCCGTGTCAGGGGCCTCCCGACACATCCTGCAAGTCAATAATGATAACCAGGCCGTCAGCATAGAGACCTTCCCAGTGAACATCGGTGTGAATATGGATTGTTCTTATTCCATTAGCCATAACCAAGTAGAAGTCTTAATTTAACTAAGTATAAAATAAATTAACATGTTTACCCGGTTATGACTGACAGAGTGAGAACAATCTCTCCCCCCCCCCCCCCCCCCCCCCCGATTACATAAAAGGTTCAGTTTCCTAATTCGACTAAAAGGTTCCCAAGTTTGGAAAGATTCACTTGTGGTCGAAATAATACAAATTATATTTATTTAGCATACTCCACTTTCAACAGTTGTAAAGCTGCAAGAGAAGTTAAATGTCAAATTTTAATTAAATGAGTTATCAAGTGATATATCATTAAGAAAGAAATGTAGCTAGCAAAATTGGGATCAATGATGTAATAAAAAAAAAAAATAAGAATACTCCTTCTGATGCTTAAATATAGTGTCAATACTTCTCCAAAGGTGTTAGACTAAAAAATGCGTCTTGGGAAATATATTTTTCGAGTTTTAATCCTTAGAATCGTGTATTGATGTGTCTAATATGTTACTGGTTTTCTTTTCAGTATTGCAAAATGGTCAGTACAAGAGCAACGTGTTCAGATTCAAGTTGCAGGATAATCACTACGTCAACACGCAAACAACTAGTCATCCATTCGCCAATCCAATCAGTAAAGAAATAGAGTGCATATCTTCCACTCACATTATTCTCAGGTAAATAAACTTGTCATTTTTTAATACAACTATTATTAACTATGTTTGAATATTTTTTTTTATTGAAATCAAATTGCCCTTTCCTTTTTTTTCTTTCCTCCATCTGGTTTCATCTATTTATTATTTTTCAACACGTTGATACTTGTTGCAGCATCATGCATATTGCCATGAAGCATTGGCCATTATTAACACATGCTTTAGAGTCAACAGGTTTTTTCATCAATTTCAAAATAAATAAAATGATTTACAACTTTAAATTGAGCTAGACCACCCATAAAAATTGAGTATGTTTAATCAATAAGAATAAACTAATGAATTAAAATCATCTCTATATTTCGAGTTTTTTTTATTCTATCTTTATTTGATTTATGTTTTTTTACACTTTAGAAATTATCTATCTTTTTGTATACGTTCAGTTTTACATATTTTTAGTTCTTTCTCTGCTGTATAAGAGAATTTTTTTTGATTTTGCTTAGATAAAGCCATCATTTCTTGAATTATTAATAACTATTGTTAAGATTGGCCTTTAAATAGAATGTTGGGTTTTTTTGTTTTTTTTTGCCAGTTATATGAAGACCTTGTTTTTCTTGACTGGCTGCTTCTGTTCAAGCAATTCAGCAATTGATTCTCAATAAGCTGTTGTTGCAGTTTTTAAAACAATGTACAAATTTGATCATTCATTCTAATTTCACATAATCCTTTTTTGATACGTTTATATATATATCAAGAATTATGATAGCCTATTTTGAAATGATTCCAATATGTTCATTGAGCAGAAAATAAAAAATTTCTTAATCTTTACCGTAGGAATAAGTTCTATGGTTTTATATATATTATTGTAATGGAGATTGTCTGTTTCTAACCGACCTATAACACAATTCTCTTTTAATTTTAACACTTTATTTCAGATGATTTTGACTTGAAATTTTAATGAGCGAGAAATTTGTAATATTTACACCATTGACTTTATCTATCTACTTACTTTGATACCCAATTCAATGTATATATAGATATATATATATATGGGGGAGGGGGTATCTTTTTTTCATAGACCAACCTTTTCAATGTAAAAGTTCTGATTGCTAATATATATATATGATTTTCTGAGGAGTCCATAGCTGAAAGATTCGGAATTTATATACTAATTTTGTTTGGTCGGCTGTAGACTAAACGGTTCGTAAAAAAATGTATCAAAGTTTTAAATTGGAAAAAACAAACAATATAAGGAATAAAATCTTGGTCATTGAAATGTAGCCTAATATTGTCTGTGTGTGTATATATATATATATAGATAGATATATCTAAATCAATAAATGCAAAGTTTTTTCCATCTATCCTAACTATATAAACATCAAAACAGGTTATGCTTTTTTAATTTTATGATACATGTGATTTTGTAACGCCTTATATATAGTACACTGTAATCACCGACAAACACATTTAGATCTTTTTAATTTACATATTTATTTTATAAACAGCTTCTAATGAATTAATATTCTGTAATATACAGTTGTAATTTTGCATTGTCATATTTTCTTATACATACAGAATATTTTCGTCGATAGTAAAACGTCTGATGTTGCTGGGTTGCCAAGAACAGATACTACACTTTGATCTTAACCAAAAGGCCAACACTATAAAAAAACATAAAAATGTTTTTATAGCTAGACGTTTTTAAATGAATGAGAAAAAAACTGATTCAAACTATTATTGTATTATCTTTTAATAGTATTGGTAGTGTAATGTCAGTTCTGCTCCCAGGTATTACATCCTCCTTTGGGGAAGGAAGTAATGTAGTATCTGTTAAGTTGTAGTGAACCCATCTTCCCAGGTACTATCTTCTTCTTTTTTTTTGGGGGGGGGGGGGTGGTAGGTAATGAAGTATCTGATCTATTGTCATGATACCATACTCATAGGCATTACCTTCTCCTTTTATGGAGCAATATTCCCTGGTATTACCTCCTCTTTGTGGGGCCAATATAGTATATGTTCATTTCTCATAATACCATCCTTCCATGATTTATCTTGTCCGTTTGGGTGGGGGTTAGTGTATTATCTATTCTGTTATCATATCATCCTCCCAGGCATTAACTCGTCCTTTGGAGGCGGATTCGTCATGATACTATCCTCTAAATCATTACCTTCTCCGTTGGGGGTCAGTGTAATATATGTTCGTTCACCATATCATCCCAGGCTAACAAAAATATGCGACCGGAGGGTGTGTGTGTGTGTGTGTGTGTATGTATATATATATATATATATATATAGAATACCCGAACTGGTAAAACTACCCCACCCCTGAACAGAACTGTTTTGCACCACTTGTATGTCCCATTACAAAGATTAATATAATGATACTAAACCCTATGTCTAGAATCCTTATTCCAATTTTCATCAAAATCCATTACATGATTTTGATTCTAGAAAAAATGTAAAATTTGAGGCTTACTTTTAAGGGGTTTTAGGAAATTTAAATCATGCTTAATTGGTATTTAATGACTATCAATCAGATGTAATGCAAATCTGAAATGTTTGAATTTTCAAATAGGAAGTTGTGCCCATATTATATCCCCCAAACCCCTGTAAAATCCTCCAAAGAAACTGAAAATTGGGGAATATTTATTATTTGATGTCTTATTAGACATTAATTAATAAATATTACCCACCCTTACGCCTAGCAGCTGTGTTTCAAAATTCATAGTGATTGATTAGTTTAGGAGTGAATCCTGTATATACAAATATATAAACACATATGCATACCAAATTTAATATAAATAGAGATAACAGAACCGTAATTTATTGAATGAATGGTTAATTATAATTGATTTGTTTTTAATAGATTTCAATAGGTTACAAGTATTTCTAATGGTTTTTTTTTTAAATACATTTTATAAATAAATTCAATGGATGAAATTTCTAGAAAAGCAATAAAACTAAAGTAATTGTATTTTGTACTTTTCAGTGAATGTTACAATTTTTTAGGGTGTCAAACAATAGTATTTCATCCCCTTAAAAACGGACAGGAACTATTACTTTTTATTTATTTTTATATATATAATTAACCACAGACATGTGTTTCACCATCTACAACTTGTCAGCATGATAAGACCCCCCCCCAGAGACTAAGGCCTGACACTCTACCACTGAGCCAAGAACCCCCGCTAGTGATAGAAGAAATGTATCGCACTTTATAGATGTTGTCATTTTACTGATGCTGATAATTTAACATATTCAACTATTTATAAAGAAAAGCATTTACCTTAATGCTAGGTGGGAATCATTGTTCACTTCGCCAATGTAATGCCATCACATGGAAGTGTGTGTATATATATCCAACTAGCTATTGAACACTCTTTATAATAGCCTTTCTGTAATCTATTATATAAATGGCAGTTATATGTGTGTATGTCCAGCTAAAACTACAAAACAAACACTCACAAAGTTAGTATTTTCTTGATCGACGTTGCGCCGGTTGAATAATATCTAAAATTTAGAAAAAAATATTCATTCTTTAACCCTAAACTGGCACAAATTTCGTTTGATTTTTTTATCAATGAGTTAATTCCCTTCTTTAAGTAAACTATATAAAGAGAGAGGTGTGTGTGTCCAGAGAAAGGAATAGGCTAGAAAAGAAAAAGAGGAAGGGGGTAGAGAGACAAATAGAGATTTTGTCTTGGGCATTGTATAATTGTTTCAATCTTATTTGAAATTTTATTTTTAATATACTTCTATGATTTTCTTTTCAATATGCATATCTTTTACAAATGTATTCTATATTGAGACAACTATAATTAATGTTTTTATTTTGTTTCTTTAATACAGAGAAAGTGATAATGAAAATGAATTGAAATCGCTTGGAAATGCCTTGAAAAATAATAGCTCCCAATATCAACAGTTTCAACAACAGGATCAGTCTAGCAGTGGCATGATGCCACCAGCACCTGTTCCCTATCCTGGGGAGACAGGATCTGGAGTGAACATTAACTCAGATGGTATGGACATGCACGTTGGAAACAACCCCAACAGTCGGATTGGTTGGGATATATTCAACTCGCATGCACAGCCGTCCATGGAAAACATGTCGAATATGAACTATGGTTCTCCATCTGTGTCTTTGATTGCTATGGGTGGGTTCAATATAGGTAGTAGTGGACCTCCCAACAATTGGAACAATGTATCCACCCCTCGCAGTACTCAGAATTCTGAAATGATAAAAGACAATATGATTCTAGCTAGCCTGGTCGGTGGGGAGCCTGCCAGTTCAATGAATAAACATTTACCCTCTTCGGGGAACTTCCAGCAACAACAAGCTGCTTTTGATGGGGTACGGAATCCCAATTTTGCAACTAGGTTACCTGGGGTCCATGTCAATAGACATAGAAACCTTGTACAACAAATGGGAGGGCCACGCCCGCTTAATGCTCCAGCCTATTCCCAGAGAAGTCCTAGTTCACAGATGCCTCAGGGAAGAAATCCCGCTCTCTATCAATACCAAAGGAAAAATAATTTACCTGCTGTATCACCCACGGGTATGTACCCCTTTATAGTCTATTTTTTTAGCATTCTGTTTATTCACTTTGATTATTCTGAACAGTTACTAAATTTTACCGTATGAAAATAATTCATTAAACTTTTGATGCTTACAGCGCTGTGCAACAAGACAACAGTATTGACAATGCAATTAATCAAGATAAAATCACTATCAAGCCATCGAATGAAAGGAAATTGATTGATCTTCAATCAGAAGGGGGATCAACTGGAAACAAAATAGGACTAACTTTTGTAGAAATTGGCAAATTTGACTCCTTACATCAAGAGATAGGGAGGGGAAAAAATTGAACTCTGACTTCATATGTCTATAATTTTATCAGGGCCTGTTCATGTGTCTTTTACTTTGTTTTTATCAGATGGATGGGAGAAGTGTCTCAGTAACTTTTTGCTGCAAGAATTTTTAAAACTAACTCCTATTATTTATTTATTTTTTTTTTTCATTAATACATGTCGAGTAGTTTGCTCCTAAAGACATTTTTATCTATATAGAGGTTACCTTAAATTCACTGAAGAAGCATAAGCTAGCAAGCTGTGTAACCTTCTTTAATGTAAGATTTTCTTTCAGTGTGGCTAGACGTGGCAAATCTTTTCAGGTTGAGATTAAACCTGATCACTAGATCAGCGGTCAGGCATTTTACCCTTACACTATTACGCTCAACCTGAAAGTTAGAAATTATAATGTTCATATATTTTTACATTCACATTAGTAACTGCTAAGAGTGCTCAATTCTTTTTATAAAGAGTGCTACAATGTTCAAGAACATTTGATAATCAATTCTTGTCTTCTAAAAAATGGTTTATATGAAATAAAAATTGAAAGCAATAACTATGCTTAACTACAGGTAATTTAATTAAGTTTCAATTATTACTGTTTGTCTGTGGGCGTAACATTAGAAAACGCCTAGTAGTATCAGATGTCTATCTGCCACTTATATAGCAATACCTTATTAGTGCCCAAAGGTGTTTCTCAATAGAGACTACTCTGAAAACTGTCACATTAGGTTTGTTACACATCTGAACTTTCACCTCCTTTTACGTGTTTCAACATTGTATCTATATTAGTCCAGTCACTGCAATGAAAACTGCTCTTGAATGTATGATGGTATGTCCCATTTTGGTTATGGTTATTAGTGCCTTTTTGTGATATAATTGTAGGTTTATGAATATTTTTGTTTTCTTTATCTTTGTGAGCCTTTAGAGTTATGAGTGACTAACGATACGATCAAATTAAAAACTAAATTGTATGCCAGGTTTGTTTTACTCGAAAACAATATAGATTTTCAAAATTATTTAGATATCTCAATTAGCTGATGTTTTTATTCATAGATATCACCAAAGCTTAACACAAATGCTGCAATTAGTTGATTTGTCTAGCACAGCCCAAAATGTATTTGTCATTGTAAATATATTTTGTTACAGAAACTCTTTGTTTTCAATTGCAGGTGTAATGACAAACCAACAATCTAGTTGGAACCATCCTGCAGAATATTCTCCTATGACAACAGTTGCACACTGTGTAGCTCAACCAAACACTTTCAACAGTCAACCTCAAAACCGTATGCGGCCTGATGCCAACTTCATGAACATTAAAACTGAAGCGCAATGCATTGGCGACAAAAAAGCCAACCAACGTCCACCAAAATTATGCCAATTGCTCACTCAAAACACTTCTACTCCAGATCACAGTCCTCGAGCAATAGCAAAGACTGAAAACTCTCGGGGTGAGGAAATGTGTATAGGAGAGAACAATAAGTCTAGTGTCAAATCTCCTGGCGGTAGTATTGATCAGTCACCACAACCGGGACCTGGTCAGTCTCCGCAGGAAAAACCTCAGAGTACATCAGGAAATGATGAAATGGATCACATGAACATTTCAGGAGGTAATACTTCTTTAGGTAATGATTCTAAACGTCCTGATATGATTCTGAAAAAGTTACTTAGTCGAGATGAAGATGAAACAAATTCCAAACGGCACGATGAAGAGATGCGTTCCCCGAATGCAGACAGTAACATGGAAGTTGACAAAAATGAAGCTGAGCCCAAAAAGTCTACAAATAATGATGAACTGTTAAAAGTAAGTGTTAAGTACCTGAAATGTCTCTTTTTATATATTTGTTTGTCCATTTCTAAAGTTAATAGACTTCTTTTTTAAGAAATCTTTCAAATCCCTTCTAAAGTTTTCTATTTAGAAACTAGAGAAATACATAATAAATTTCTTCTCTGCATTCTTTCTGATTAAACTGTATAGGCAGTGAGACGCAAGAAAGCACATTAAACATCGAAAGAAAATATAGTGTAGCAAAAATCTGCATCCTAAAAAAATAAACAGTGATGGGAGTTCTCCACTTATTAGTGGAATTCCGCTTTTTTTTCCTCCAGAAAAAGCAGATTTCTACTTCAATCTCTAGAGCCTCCCATGTATGTGAGTTCTCTCAATTTCTTGGTTGAAATCCGCTTTCTTTCTTTTTTAAATAAGAAAAGGCTGATTTCTGCCAAATTGTTAGAGCCTTACCTCCTCATTTTTTTAGTTGCTATTTTGCTGGAGTTTATCTGCTTTTCCTCTCTTTCTGCTTTTCCTCTCTTTCTGCTTTTCCTCTCTTTCTGCTTTTCCTCTCTTTCTGGCTTTTCCTCTCTTTCTTGCCTTCCTTATTCCCCCCCTCTTATGACAGTTCTTATTGAAAACTGAAAATGTTAATTTTGCAATGAATGCTAACATTTCAAATGATGCTCTTTACACATACGTGGGTGGGGAGAGGGTAATCATTTTCAGATTTGTTTTCCCCATTGTCTACTTACATCCCGGAATTAAAAAAATCTCAATTATTAAAAAAAAAAGTGTTGAGTGCTTAGGTTTTACTACTTTACTAGAGAGGAGAATGGGGGAGGGGGGCTTAATTGAAACCATCAAAATAATTAATGGTATGTCTAAATTTATTGGCAAGAAGGATTTCAAAACCTAAATCTACAACAGAATTAGATTTTTATTCCTAAAAGTAATATATTATTGGAACAAGTGGCATAATCAGATTACTGATAACAAATATAATTCATTTTAAGAACTGGATGAATTCAGAAATAAAAATAAATTTATGAGGACATTTGAGGGTTTATCTAATGACTTAAACATTTTTTTTTATCTACTATTGTGTATTGAAATTAAAAGATAAAGAACACACTTCTGATCAGTGTCCAGTGGGTACAGTTACTATTATATATTCTGTGCAATTTTGTAAAATTGAAATTAATTAAAATCGATATCCAAAGAAAGATTTTAAGATGCCTGAGAGCAATCTCTATAACACACTTATTTTTTTCCTTTTTTGTATGTTTTATTTGATGTAACTTAGCTGAAATATTTTGATAATATTCATTTGATTAATCCGGATTATTTTTTTTATTTCGGCTTGATCTCTTCATATCAAATGTTGCACGTTTACTGTTATTATAGTTTTAACATTTTCTTTACAGCAACTTCTTAGCGATGACCATCAAGCGACATCTGAAGTCGGAAAGGTAGATAAAAATGATCACAAAGATTTACTCCAAAAATTATTACAAGCAGATGAAGAGGAGGAGATGAAGGCCACGGTCCCAGCAGTATGTGACAATTCTTCTTTAATACATTCAATTAATTTACAAGTCTACTACTTCAACGATCTTGGAGTTTCCAACACTCTAGATATCAAACCATTTGGCTCCCAAAATACGATTCACATATTTGATTTTATCAGAAACAAATCTATATAGAATTTTACGTATTTGTTGACAATGCAATTTTTTTTTTTTTTTTTTTTTAATTTTTTTTTAGTTTTATCAGTTTTTTAGTTCGTAAAATATTCAGCTATTCATGTTATTGACTTCAGCTATTCATGTTATTGTTACCATTTTCACCTCGTTTTTCTTTGTTTTTTTTTTTTGTACTCTTATGCTTTCTTCTGGTGTCTTTTGCTGTCATCGTAATTGGAACACATGCTCGTGTGATTGCAAGAATTAGGAGTGGATGGAATGAGTTCGAGAAACTTCTATTACTAACCAGCAGGGTGTGACCACTATTGACCAAGGGAAGGGTCTATTAAGCATGTGTACGTAATGTGATGTATAGAAGCAAAGCCTGGGTAGTGGGGGTTGAGGATATGTGTTGCATGGAGAGAAATAATATGAGAATGATACAATGGATATGTAATGTGAGTCTTAAAGCTAGGTTTAGATCTGATGAGCTTAGAGAAAGATTAAATCTGGACAGTATAGGAAGATGTGTGCAGAATCGGAGACTTCAATGTTATTGCCACGTTGAAAAGATGGATGAGAGTTCTTGGGTTAGTAGATGTAGAATAATTGAGGTAGCAGTGTCAATTCACAGGGAAAGACCAAGGAAAACATGAGATGGAGGTGACTTGAGGAAGAGGGATTGTTAAAGACCTCACCAGAGATAGGTTAGTTTGGAAGTCAATTTCTACAAACCATCTAACACACGCCAGCGTGTAAAACTACCGTTAGACCAAGTGATTATGATGGAATTTGCAAACTGAACTCTTTACCGACTACAACAATAGCCACCTGAAGAAGGCTTCAGAGTACAGCGACCACCAAGATGCAGAAAACGGCCCAAGACAAGTAAATAATGTAACATACAATATCCCCTCTATGAACTATTGTTAAATTCCGATACTTTTACAAAACCGTTATGAAATAATACTAATCTTTTTATTTGTATCTTGTTTTGCAGCAAAGTACTAGTCAAGATCAGAATGGCACACGTCATCGTCATGTTTCAGGACCACAGTTTCCAACCACCACTCACACAGGGCTACCAGAGTCTACTTCCAGTGTCCCCCATCGGACTAGTTTTGATGACTCCATGCTCAAACCGTCCGAACTATTAAAGTCACCCGGAAATGTCCATGGCTTTGCTGATCTACACAGTTTATTCAATTATTTGGATAAAGAGGGTTCAGAGAAAATGAAGACTGAAGGTCGACCAAAAAGTATCAAACGAAAAGCCTCTTTCGATGGTGATTCAAACGACATGCTAGATAGTGAGCCGACTACTTCTACTGATCCACCTAGCAAAGTGTTGCAGCGTAACGTCCTTCTTGCTCAGCTCCTTTCCAGAAAAACTAACCGTGAAATTGTTGTTAATACTCAGATCACAGCAAATCCAACTGCACTACCAACACCACGGACACCTAAAGATAAACTTCTCCCCATCAAACCCCTTGATAAAAAAAGTAATAATGATGTTTCTTCAACTGAAGGTGAAAAGGAATGCAGTGCAGGTCCAAACCTTCATGAAACTTCAAGGTCGTCATCATCAGAAAGTAATTTTCATAATAATTCAGTCGATCCGGGCAAAACAATGGCCACTGAAAATACTGTTTACGCAAACAAGCAAGTGTTTACAAGTGTTGCGACAACCTATCCTTGTGTTACGGCATCAAGTACATCTGACCAGTATATTAATTCAACAGCTGGTCAACCCCAAATGGCAAGACAGATACCGTCAAACCCTACCAATAACAATAAGCCAAATGGAGATAACGGCGCCAAGAAGGAGTCCAAAGATGCTCTTTTAGCTCATATTCTCCAACAAGCAGTTGATCTCCAAAATGATCTTGACAATGGTCAACTAAATAACCCAGGAATTCCAGGCATGCCGGCAGGAGTGGTCAATTCTATGTCACAGCCTGCAAGAACTGGTTCTTCCGACCTTAACCACGACGATGCAATTCTACCCCATCATCTAGGGCCTGTTTTTAACGATAACAACTTACAGTTTATGGAATTGGATTTTAATTCTTCAAATCAAACAGGTAGTAGTGCACGCGACCTTCATGAGAAGAAGGCCATTGAAGCTATCCAGAAGCAGTTGATGAGTTTAGAACCAATGCCGGGTATGTCCCTTGTTTCTTTTCTTTTTTGTCACTTTTTTTGTTGTCAAATTAATTGTGTGTGTATAACATATCATCGTGATGAGTCTGGCAACGGCATGTCCTTCCGCCTGCGCCTCTTCTCTTTGAGAGCAGCCATGCAGCTCTCTTCAAAAGTCTTTTCTCTCTCAGCCACAATCCCTCTCAAAGTGGCTCTGTTCTTGGCATGCGACTCCCACAAGTTGGAGTAGACACCACTCAATCTCTTATTATACGGTTTTATAATAGAAAAATACAGCATAAGTTTGTAAAATTTATCATAAAATATTTAACATTTTTGTGTGTGCTATATGTCATTCACAGAGCTGTTTTGCTGTAGTACAGCTCTTCAGTGTGGCTAAATGGGTCGATTGTTTCCAGCTAAGATTGAAAACCAGACCTTTTCGTCAGTAGTCTGAACTGCTTACTCTTACACTATTATGCTCCCTACGCAGTAAGGATAATTCTAATGTTTAGATTTGTTTTACATTCTTATTACAGACTGTCTAGAGATCTCAATTCTTTTATGATAATCAATGCTTTATGTTAAGTGGAACCATTGATTCCCTTACTAGAATGGGGCCAAAAAGAAAGATTTCTTTTTTAATACTTGTCTTTCCGTTAAATAGAGTATGTCAAATTTGAGAATGTTTAATCTATTTATATTATTAAATAATAATCCAATGTAATGAAAAAAAGAAAAACCGAAAATTGTTTATATATTCATCAACATTTGTCTTTATTTCAAGACTTTCTCAAGATGACTGATATGAAGAAAAACATAGTCAATATTTGAAAATACGTGGTGCGTCTACGACATGAAAAGAATCAGATATACGTTGGTGAAAATCAACGAGAACTTAAAAGGCTTGGTGAACGTAAAAGAGAGATAAAAAATAACAATTCCCTAAATGCACTATTCTCTCATGCATTACAACATGATCATTCTTTTAACTTTAAACAAGCTAGACTCATTAAATTAATTTTAAATGAATCTCCCGAAAGACTTCTTGAATCAGCATTCCTTATAAACTCTGATACAATTAAACAATATAACAACTTTTACAATTTATCTCCTTTAATCAGCAACACATTACCAACAAAACTTTCTACATAGCATATATATCAATTTAATAAAAAAACATTCATTCCACTTCATTAACGCACCACATATTTTGAATTTTAACGTCAGTTTCATTCAGAAAAAAAAACCAAAACATTCTTTTCACATCATAGACACACCACTTATTTTCAAATATTGACTTCTGTTTTTATTCAAATCAGTCAATTTGAGAAAGTTTTAAAATATAGGCGAAACTTTGATGAATATATAAACAATTTTCGGTTTTTCACTTTCATTTTCCATATATATATGTATATATGTATGTATATGTATGTATGTATAATTGGACAAGTTCAAATATATTATTAAAATTAGCTTTAAACAAATAATTTTTCAAAAGTGTTATCAAAATATAGTTATGGCAAGTGAGCTACAGCTAAGAAAATTATCAGGCTAACTGTATGTAGTCTTAATTTCCTTCGGGAGTGAAACAAACGTTTTTGTGTGTTTTTTTTTTTATTCTGAAATTAGTCACCACTTCTCCTCTCCCCCCCCCCCCTCCAAAAAAAAATAAATAAATAGCCAGGATGAAAAATACTCGTGTTTGACTAAGTGAAAGTGATAACAAACTTCACTGAACAATCCACATAACCGAACCAAACTGGGTTTTTTTTTTTCTTAATTTTTACCCTAACCCTAAACTTAGTTTTCGTTGGGTTAATATTGTGTAGAAATATATAAAAAATATGATAATACGAATTACAAATTACATAATATGAATTTATTAGAAATGGTTTAAAAAATCTGTTTGTGGATTACTATATATATATATATATATATATACGGCATAACAAAAAATTATATTGTATCATAGAATTAAATAATCATAAACCATTTTAATGTTGATATAGTTAGGATAAGTGGAAAAAACTTTCCGAAAGGAAAATGGGGCAGAAAGATATAGTCGCAATATTTATAAACAAAGAGAAATGTTCTAGCTAAGAAAGAACAATAACTTCTTTCCATGATTTTCTAGTTAAAAAAGACATATTTATAGACTTGAGTTATGGATCTCCCTTAGCTACCCTATTTCTCGACTTGTTCAGATGGCAATTATATTTTTCCAACATAATTTTAATTTCGGCATTACACGTGTACAATGAAATTTGACATAACTGGTAAATTCTGAGATCGACGGTCTAAAGAGTTTCTTAAAAAATTCCAATAAAACTAATGGTATGCAATGATATATATATATATATATATATGTATATATGTATATATAGCTTTAAAGGTTATGACCGTTTTGGGGTTAAAATCAATTTAATATTACATAGTAATATGGAAAAAAAACTTCACACTTTTTTTTCATCTTGAGCCCCCCCCCCCCCCCCCCCAAAAAAAAAATGGCTCCATGAGCAATACAACAACACTTCCGGTTCCTGTAAGACTACATTTTTTTTTAAATCTCAGTTATTCTAGCATATTTACCATTTTCAAATGTGTTTTTCTTAAGATTAAATGCGATTTTATTATTATTATTAGATTTTAACTCTAAATGGTTCCTCATTTAATAATATTTATAAAAAAACAGCATAAAACTGTTTTATCGCATTTTGTTTAGACGGTTAGGGTTTTTAATGATTTTGATTGTAGTGTTGTTTTACTAAAAAATACAATATGAGTTGATTATGAGTAATGTTGAAACCCTAAATAAACGGAGTATTTTCACATTGTTGATAGATAAACCTACTTTTTCTATTTCGGTCACGTAAAATGAACGGAAATTACAGATGGCAAGCATTGTTGTTTATTTGAGGGGGGGGGTGATAATAGGAAACAGTATTTATTGATAGATGAAAGAAAACTTTAAATTATAAAAACTTACAATGTAAGCATAAAATTCAATTTTACTATAATAAATTCAATAAAATTATGTGAGCCTTTTGAAATTAAACTAATTTTTATCAATTCTATAAAATACTAGAAGAATATCCATCCCAGGACAGTTAATAATAAAATGAATTCATCGAACAAAATAGTTTTGCACTACTTTTATGTCCCCTTATGAAAATTCAAATCAAGATGTATTTATGTTAATAGATCTTATGCCTACAATCCTTGTTCTAGTTTTGATCAAAATCCATTAAATGATTTTGATCCTAGAAAAATGTCTAAAATTTGGCTTAACAGCAAATTAAAATTCATGGAATCTTTCTCAATTACATATGGATCAAATTTCATGCAAATCAGAAATATTTGAATTTTCAAATGAGTTTGTCCCCATATTCTTTTTAAAATACTTCAAAGAAACTTCAATTTTGTAAATATTGATGTCTAATAATTTCAGTAAAAATTCCATAAAATTCGGAGGTATCTTAATTTTCAAAAAAGACTCCCCCCCCATCCCCCCTGCATAAAACGACGTTAAACTAATGGCCCACATTACTCGCTCTTATGTCTAGCAGCTGTGTTCCAAAATTCATGATGTTCCATTAATTAGTTTTAGGGGTTAGCCTATACACACAGGCTCAGAAAAACAAATTAGTGACATTTTTATAAATATAGATATAAATAGATAAGATCAAATTGTGAATATAGTTTACTTATTTTTGTAGGATTTTCTGACAACCAATCAACTTCTGTGTCTAGCAAACCAAGCATACCAATGTCGGCCAATCAGTTAGCAGCCGGAAGTGGGCAACCAGGAGTTGTGTCTTATGGCCATGAAGCTGCGAGTATGACCCAACAAAGTATTGCCATGCAAGAAATACAAAATTATTCACATCTTGCTCATCAACAAAGTTTGGCCCTTGCTGCTGCTCAACAATCACAACAGCAGCAGCAGCAGCCTCCTTCTCATCCTCCACCACCTCCATTCAGTCAAGCTGTGTCTCCATATGGACAGTCGTCACCCCAGCATGCACAAGGTCCACCCCAAGGTAAGGCACTCTTCATTTATAACCAGTGTCAGCTCATGCCTTTCGCTTTTGAGGGTGCCGTTTCAGAAATGCAGAATTTTGGTAAGCATATTTTTATTTACTACCCTTATTTATTTCAAAAATAGTTTGGAATGATTCTTTCTTCATAACACACAGACTGTTTTATAAAAAAAGATTTCACCTTTTCTTTATTTCTCAAATTATTCCGTCTTTAAAGTGTCATTTTTGCAGCTATTTATATCCAAAAAAAAACAATTCAAAGGGAGAGTTTTGTTTTTCATGTTCTTCTGAACAAAACAAAAATTAATACTCAAATACTTTCACTCAAAACAAAATGAACCCGTACATAAATACAATCAAAATAGTTTTTGCTTAAATAAATCACAACGTATACAGCATTTCTGCTCTTCTTTTACATCTGTTTCTTATCTTTGAACAGGTCATTGGTTTGTTATGATGAGAAAATGGAAAATAATTTCTACATTTTTATACTGACGATTTGAAGGCATTCCTATCTTTTACATTTTACTTTCCCCTGTTTTTTATATTTCTAAATGTTCAGCTGCTACGATGCGAAAATAGAAAAAATTTCACACATTTAACTTATAATTCATTCCGATCTTGACATAACATTTAACTGAAAGATACACGAAACCACTGTCTTCTCGGTCGATAGAAATTCTAGAGTCGATAGGTCTGCCATAGTGATTCAGAGTATTTATCTAGTTTGAATCAATCAATATATCAAGTTGTAAGTGTTTTTCCCTGCTTTTTTTTAGCTTCACTATCGTAATTTTCATAGACAAGAATGAACATCTTTCTTCGCTATAAGTTATACTTTTGTTACATTAATAATTTAATGACGAAAGTATATCTTATAAATTAAATTTCAATTTAAAAGGCAATTTCTAAAAAAAAATTGTATAAGTTAATATCATCATCATCATCATCATCACAATTAGCATATGCATAGAAACAACACTATCAACCAGCCAACAGCTAAAACTATTACTGATATATCGAGCCACCAGCATTTTTCGTTCACTTTATTGCTTAGTTCAATTTTTGATATACGTTATAACTTTCTACAATTTCATTCAATTAATGATTTACTAATCAAAGGATACCATAATAAATTAATTTCACTTTAGAATCATTTTTTAAAAGGGCAATTTCTTAAAAGGCTCTACTTGAAAAATAAAATATAGTAAATATTTGCTTTTTTGAGATTAGTTATAACAGGTGGAGGTGAGGGTTAAATTAAAAACTCCTGGACAACAGCGGGTACATACAACTATATATATATATATACATAATTAAATTAGTTATACCTACAGATGCTAGCGTTTCAAGCTTATTGCTCTCATCAGCCCAACTTTGGCATTTATTCACTTATATATATTACTAGCAGGGGTTGCCCGGGGTAAAAGTGTAACAATCTCTCTCTTCCCCAGTCGCCCCCTCATTCTCTCCCTGCACACCCCCTCATTCTCTCCCTGCACACCCCCTCATTCTCTCCCGCCCGGAGAAAAGTGTAATCTCTCTCTCTCTCTCTCTATCTATCTCTCTATCTATCTATCTATCTATCTATCTATATCTATATCTATATCTATCTATCTATGTATATCTAAGTCATCGTTTAAAAAAAAATTCTTAGGAGTCTATGGGGATCAAACCGTCGACCTCTCAGTCTTCATTCTCTATCGCTAACCCTTGCACCGAACAGACAGAGTATAAGATCTGTCAAAAAATGGGTCACTTGAACACTTTTAGAATCCGTGTTTTTTTTTTTTTTTGCAAGGCGCACATGTGCAAAGCATACAGGCGACGAACAAATCTGAGCACCCCCATCACAAATTTTGTGTCTGCTACATGAAAACATCAATGTTTTTTTCCATTTTTTCTGTATTATGCAACCGAAAGATGGCCGGTTTCAGAAATATCAACTTAATGGGGTTTGTCGAGTATTTTAGGAGCCTTTTGCAGACATCCACACAGACAACTCTCCTTTATATAGGAGATTATGTATTTGCAAATTAGAAAATAGCAGGTGCAAGTAAATAAACAAAATGAGAAATGTTCGATGGAATATTGGATCTTTCAGCATTTGACATCAGTATTTTTCAGCAATCTAATGAACACAAGGTTGTCAGATCTTTGGAGAATTTTTGTTCTTAGACTTGGATACTCCCATGTCCTGAAACGTATGAGGCAGTCAAATTGATCCATCACATTCATTTGAATTTGGCATACTTTTGACTGTTTACGTAATATTTTACAGGGACAGGTCGCTAACAATTATAAGGAAGACTGTGAGTGGAGAGATCTCCGGTAGATATTTACTACCTTGTTTTCAAAGTGAAACAAAAATTTCAAATACATTTCCACGTCGTTGTTATTTTTTTTTTTTAAAACGTCATGAAATCAACAACTTTTGACTGTTCAGAGCCACAAAAAGATCCACTTTCTGTCTTTAGAGAAGTAAAATTCAATCTTTGTTCTGCAGTGTTTACTTTCACTTTATTGTTCGTGAAGTTTTTTTGTTCTCAAGACATCTACAAGATGTTAGGAGTTCCACTTGTGTCAACCTTTAAAAGTTAGAAAAGTATTAATGTTTACTGTTTGACTTACAGAGAAGCAAAAAAAATTTTCTTCAATTGACAGACAGCGGGAAACTGAAATTGTTAACTGATTTTTTAACAGAAAAAATAACAGCTTGTGATTGGCTGAAGGGTTAATCGGAGGTTTTATGATCCAACCAGGTGTTCATGTCAAACTTGTTTATACTGTTCACGCTTGTCAGAAACAGAATGTGCCACTTGATTGAACTTTGCCATAGCCAGGCAAAGCAGAAATGCAATTGGCAAATTTGTTCTTTATCTTCACCTTCAAGGCTCTCATTACTACTACGGAATTTCTGAAACCGTATTTGTATTGTCCAATCACTACTCTCTATTGATCTTGGTGGTTAGGGTCTGGGAAGCATTATGACCAAGTTTGAACTCTTGCAAGAAAAGTATAGGCATTCCCTTTTTTCTTTTCATCTTTGCTTTAATGATTTATATGCTTAAAAGTTGTCTGAAAGAAATTATTGACAATCTATTAGTGTATAAATCAATTATCAAGCATGTATCAGTTTGTATAAAACTTTGCCAAAAATAGCAATCAAAATTAAAGTTTTAAAGGGAAGTGGAAAAATCAGCCGGTATTTTTGAATGCCCAGATATCTTATTTCTGGTGAAATTGAAAGATCAACTGTTTTAATCGATTTATCTACATGCAGACTCTTAACGTTCAATTTTTGTAGTCTGTCAAAATAACTGGAAACTGCTCTGTAAAAGTCTGCCAAAGAAAAATATACTATTAAAACGGGATGTAGTATGAAATTCAACTATAGTTGCACACAGTGAAAGGAATTTTACTTTGTGACCAAACAGAAGTGAAAATAGGCCACTTCGTTTTCAGAAATCTTTTTAAAGATTATAATGAACAGTGATCAAGTTATACTCACATATTTGAAAATATCAAATTATTTAAATAGTTTTGATATAATTCCTTCTCCAAACCGAATGTGATTTATAATTACGAGGACAAAGGGAGATAACGCCACCAATGCATGGGGTGGGAATATTACTACTTATCAGTTGTCACTCTGAAACTTCAGGAAAGTGTTGATTTAGATTGTCTTTCCTTGTAACGAAAGAGCAATAGTTAGCACTAAACCAAGTATTGGCAATTCGAGTGTGAAAGGGTGATGCTCTCCCAGTGTTATCAGATGAGATAAAGACCCACAACTGGCTGGTATGGTATCCTCCTGATAAAGCAATTGGCCTAGATCCAAGAATGGAACTGCTGGTTATGAAGCATTACAGTGTTCGATACTTCTAATAAGATTGTCTTTCCTTGCCACAGTTATCACTCAAGGTGGGTTGAACGGGTTCCCATTAATTTTACAAGAACATCATAGACATTGACTCATTTGAAAATTTCATTTTGTGTGCTTTTTTTTTTTATCATGACTTCCCAAATCTTGAATTTTGAAGCCATTTGTTTTTAGTAAAACTTTAGGGGCTCATTGAGTTGATTTAGGATTTAGACCCTCTCAAGGTGTTAAAGACCACTACATTAAACAAATCTATATTAAAAACATTAACTAGAAAAATTTGACGCAAATTATAAAATCAGTTTCAATACAAATTTAAATTATATTAATAAGAACTATGATTAATTCACAGGATGACTCAATAAATATTTGACATTGGAATTGAAAACGAACAAATAAAGAGAAAAAAAATCCCACACCCTCTATTTTGTCTTATATAATTGAAAGATTTAAGAATATATCATTAACTTTATCTATATCGTCAATTTATTTTTCTTTGTAGTTTTACGAGGTGCTAGCCTGCCAACACAAGGGCCTCGACCTATGCTTGGGGCCACTTTGAATTCACCTGCTCGACAGACGATGAGTGAACATCAACAGAAGTTGAGAATGAGAAAACGTCAAAGATTACAAGATGAGCAACATTTTATGGTTGTAAAACAACAGCAACAACAACAACAACAACAGCAGCAGCAACAGCAACAACAGCAGCAGCATACTTTTACTCAAATGTTTCCAACCAGATTTCCTCAAGTAAGTTTCTGCCATTTTCTTTCAAATATTTTCTTGAATTAATTTTTTAAATATTAAATAAAATGCTGAAGCATTATTTTCTACAAATATATACATAATACTACATTGTGTGGCCAAAAGTATATTTCTAAGAATTTAAAGATACGTTATATATTCTTAAAGTATTGAGTAGGTTAAAAAGTTGGTTTATTAAATAAACACTTTTTTAGTTTTTCTATTATTAAAAAAATATGTAGTTTTTGTATTTTTATTTCTGTGTCTTTTTGGTAAACTTGTTATATTTTACCTTTTTATCAAAGGTATTTTTCTAATCATTTTAAAGGAGATATTCCCTTGAGAGAATGTTGCAAAGACTGAAATATATATTTTGGATTATTCGGATTACTATTCTCATCTTTGTCGTTATATTCACAACGTTTTGGACGATTTAACTGCCAACATTCTTCAGGTGCATCTTTTTAAACTGTGGAACAAAATTTTGAAAATTGTTTTTTTTTTAATACTTCATCACAGGTCCCCGAGTTCAGCTAGAAGGTTCCCAAGTTCGAAAAGATACACCTGAAGAAAGCTGGGGTTACATTGTGAATATAACAATCAAGAGGAGACTAGAAGTCCAAATTATCAATCGTCATCCTGAATAATCCCAAAACGAAATATTAATCTAAAAGTGTAACATGAATCAGGTAGAAAAAAAAATCTACCAAACTAAGTTGTAACCCTTGTTTAATTCTATATTTCACAAATTATCTAAAGCGTGAGTAATTTAAATGAAAATTGTGTCGGTTGCCATCTTCAGATTGTTTTCTACTTTGCTTGGCACAGAAGGTCTTCCTGTTAAGCAGTACTTCCTAAAGATGAAGGGATATGTTTAATGCTTGTCGCCTGTGGCACTCTCGCTAATGAGAGAATGTCAAGTGGACTGTCGGGCTATTTTTTTGAAAACTGGTCCCGGGTGCCTTTTTTAGGTGCTGGGTTTCCTTCCATCCTCCCCCATCCCACTCCACACACGCATGCATGTATACACTAAAAACATTATGTTGCGTCTTACCCTCGTCGTACGGAGAGAGGTAAAGATTACCATCAGTTGGTAAAATGAAGAGCAACACATGAATGAATTCTTTGTTTCTCTTAAAAGATTTCATCGTAAAGAATTTCCTTTCACCCTCATAAAATATGCAGCATCAGCCTCTTTGAATGAAGACTACTACCATTAATACAGTTGTTGGTGCAGACATAGTATTTTTGATTCATGATTTTTAATAATATTTTGTCGTTTTTTCAAAATAAACTTGAATGTATGTTAACCACCATAAAGACCGTCGAGTGGACTAACTATAAGCCAACCTATCCCATTTCTGACACCAGTTGTTTATATTTGCGTTTCGGATAAGACAGAAAAGGAAATGTTAAATCCAAGATAAAACAAGAAACAGATTTAATAATGGTGCCAGTCGGGCTAGAAAATTCTTTTTAAGGAAACATTCTTTTCTCAAGCTATACCAAAACAAAGAAAATGGTGCCAAAGCAATGCTTTCTTTCATGAATACAAGAAAGCAATATAATAAATAGTATAATCTTAAAATTCCTGAGAATATAACAGAATTTTTCATGAGATTTTTATCACTTATAAACTGTGCAAATCCATTTTTGCATTAAAATTTCAATTTTACCCATTTAAAAAAAAAATGTTTATATATCATTTTCTTCCATTTTTCAATGTTAGATTTAATTAAGAAAAATTAAACAAATCAGATTTAAGTTTAATGAGAACAGAATCTGTGTGATATTACCAACAGACATCCTCGTCTGAAGATGTGTGGATTCATCTGAAACTGCAATTTCAAACTTAATAAGCATGACCTACAGAGCGTCTTATAGGGGTGCTTGGACACAAAAAAAATGTCTTAATGTGACTTCGGTCACAAATGCTGTTTTCCTAATTAAGCTGTTTTTAAATAAGCAAAAATATCATCTTTATGCATAGTATCCTCCCAAAAAAGAAAGATCTGCACCTATTTAGAATTCAAATAATAATAATTATTCTATCGCCATATTTATGAACTTTTTCATACCTTCAAACTCTATGCTAAGCAATAGGTGTTCTACGCTTTAAAGAAGGTTGATATAAGTGTACCTGTTTAACGGCTGATCACCAGCTGGTGTGTAAAATAAAACGACCCATAGTTGCTTTCCCAGCATGCTTCCTTGATATTTGCTTGTCCTAATCCGTATTGCCTATCTGTGTGTGTGTGTGTGTGCTGCTGTAAAGGCAGTCGTATGTATCCTACTAATGGATAATCTCTACCCTCTATCCTCCCTCTCCCTACAGACCAGAATGGATTCCAGCACGGTACAACCATTTCCCGAAAACTTGGCTGAATTGATGAAAAGTGGCAATGCACCTAATGTAACTTTGCAGGTGAGCAATGTCTTGCTGATAATAAGCACACATTCTCAAGGGCATCCCTCCTCCTCCTCCTCATTCTCTCTAGTAACGAAAATGCTATGCATGTTCAACTCCTAACATCCCTACCCACCTCCCTCCACACACACACACCCCTTCCCTTCACCTTCTTCATTCTGCTCTTATTTTATATCTTTTGTTTGTTTTTTTTTGTTTCTATTTTTCCAATTAGTATTAAAGGTTGTCTTCGTCTTTCATCTTTTTTTAATTTAATTTTTTTTTCAAAATCTTAAATTTTAAACAGCAATCAAAAACATATAGCAGGAACCCTTAATTTTTCCAAAAGAAATTGGAGAGAGTAAAAAAAAAAAAATCTTGAGCTAACTGCATTGACTTTTATTATTATTGAATCATAGGAAGTCTTTATTTTAATTGATCTTTCAAGTGCATGCAACTAAAAATGGTAAAATTGAATAGATTAATATTTCTCATACTTTAAATCGTGCAGGATTTTTATCATTTTACACTGAAAAATAAAAAGATTTTTTTCTTTTGCAGCATTTATTTCTTACAAAACTTTTTTTAATGACCATGAACATTTTTTAATTCCTTGTCAAACTTTTGTCGTGAAAATATTCCTTGCCTACTTGGGGTGGGGTGGGGGGGGGGGGGTGAATTATTGGCATGTTGCTGGAGTTGATTTATATACGAAGAATAACTTTTTAGGGAATTCATAGCATCACAAGTGAATTTTATTTTAGTGAATAACCCATAAATACTTTCTTGTGATGTTTTATCAGTAACAAACTTGTCTGGAGAGCTGTATATCTCTCACATTAAAAAACTGATCTCATGGGAAGAGGCAAGTAAATAGGGACTCCATTCATTGTTACATTTCACCATTGGACTATATAAAAGATGGGCAAATTTTTCCCTTGTCAGTTAAATTTTTTATGACGAAGTTCATCTAGAAAAAATATGGCACACAACTATGGATCCAATCTTCCAGCAGAAAGTTATGCAAGCTGAAGACTGTATCAGTGCTAGCAGCCCAATCATAGCATAGGGTGTCTTCTGTTGTTGTTGTTCATAAGTACCACTACTTGACAAGTGTTATATATACCGGCTATTTGTACCATATTTCCCATCATATATTAGTTATTTCAGCAATATAATGTTCTTTATCATGCTGTGACAGAAAATTAGTTTCAGATCTATACAACTGATTTCTATAGACTCCTCTGATGGGGATGCTCTATACTTGAGAGGTGTATGGGGCGTGCTGCAGACAATGCTAAATGCTCTTTTCAGCAAACAAATAGTATTTGGTTATTGGTGGATAACTCTGTAATGTGCTCTCCAGGGATAAATATATTCGTGCATTGACTATCTTGAATGGTGAAGGTTGTCAGTGATGTCATCCTGGCTTCACTGTGGATTTTGCGTATCAGATCAGATCCGTTTTGCCAGTCACCCTGATATGTTGCCTCTGAATAATTCGCTCCATGATGTCCTTTTGGAAAAACATGTTTTAGAACTTAATGCAACAAGGCTTAGATCTTTTATAATGACTGTAGTATCTCAGCAACTCAATACCACATTGCCTTAATTTAGGTAAGAATAGCTGCAGACTTTTAAGTAATTCACTATTTTTGGTATCTCAGTACCAACCTTGATGACCAGTTTGCTGATACTTCTCAAATATGTTGCTTTAGTCTTCACCATAAAATTTATGTTTTATATATTTTCAAAAAATAAATTCTCACCTTTTTCTCATTTAAACAGTTTCTAATTGATTTGTCATATCAGCTCCACTCCCTCCCTTTCTTTTTTTCAACTATGTACAATTTGTATTTGTTCAAGAAACAAAATTCAGCTATTTTTCTTTTTCTTAAAGCGAAACCAGACTCTCCCTGAACCAATGTCACCACGTTACAGCGGTATGCCGCGACCTCAGCAGTCAGTCAGTCCAATGATTGGCCCAGTATCTTCTCCATCCCAATTGTCACCTCACTATACTCAGTCCACTTCAACTCCGTGGAATGCACGCACATCACAAACAGCTACAGCACTTCAGAGCTCTCTTGAAAGAGGAATGCATCCAGTAAGATCCTTTTTCTTTTGTCTTGATGTTACAATTAAAATTGAATTTTGGAATTCGTTTTACTTATAAACTTTTAGAGGGATTAGAGAAAAAGTTTTGAGTGGAGTCCTTTCATTTTTAAGTAACCGTTTTACCAATGATAATCCATATTGAGCATTTTTCTTGTCAATGCATTCGACTGCTGATATGTAAATTACATTTAAGGGAAACACTAAAATCTATATATAATCAAAATATCTATATAGTACTAAAACTCTAAGTATGTTATCTTGCTTGCTTTAGCAATACACATGAAAAAATTTTAATTGCTTAAAATATCTCAATGGCATATATAGAAAGAGTTTGATGATCTAAGAAAGAATCTTTTAAAACTTTTTAAGATTCATATGCGTTTCATCACATTTTTACACTAATTTTTCAGTAAAAATGTTATGTATTTGTTAAAACACAAGATTAAGCAATGAAATTTTCCATATAAGTGTATTTTTGTACAAGGAATCAGAATATGCCACTGAAAATCTCCAGAAATTAATGGTTTCCAAGTAATCTGCATTCAATGCATATAAATATGCTGCAATACCTTAAAAAAATACCATGTATTCATTAAAAGAAAGAGGAGTTAGAGAACTCAAAGTTGAATTGTAATACATTTTATGTACAAAGAACTGAAATCTAATACTACGACTGTTTAAAAATGAATATATTGCAAGATTTCTTTGGTATTATTGTAGATTAACAGCTTCCGTTAAATCACCCCCTTGCCTCCCCAAAATATAAGATTCTACTTTTTTTAGACAATTGCGTCTGATCACCATGAAAAACTTGGCAGGAAGAAAAAAAGAAAAAACAATTGTAGAATTTAGAGTGGGGATTAGTTTTACATATAAATTAATCCCCCATTTCAGGGCCATTTTAGTGTTTTAGGGCATTAACCAATTTTTTTTTCTCTGGGAAAAAAATCTGGTGCGTTTTTTTTGGGGGGGGGGGGGCTAGAGGCAATTACATGTGAACACCCTGAAAATTTAGCAAGAACTAGAAACAATTATTTTAGAATTTAGAGTCGGGATTAGTTTCACAAATATAATGTAAAATAATTCACCATTTCTGGGCTATTCTAGCGTTTTAGGTCAGTTCATTTTTTTCTGTGGGCGATAAATGCTGTGCATTTTTTTTTGTGGTGTCTGCTTTTTTCTTTTTTTTTTTTCTTTTTAGACTTATGTGTTGTTTTAATGGGCTTTTTGTAAGATGGGTGCTTGCCACTTAGACTTAGGGTTAGTGATAAGGTTATGGAATGGTTTTTGTTTTGGATGGAGGTTGCTATTCGAACTTAGTACTAACACTAAGTTTGAATAGCAACCTTCATCCAAAACAAAAACCATTCCTTAACCTTATCACTTTAAGGGAGTTTTTTTTTTTTAGGGGGGGTTGCTTGTGACTCAGATTTAAGGTTAATGGTACAACACTTTCAAGAGAATGCATTTTTAGGAGGTGGGCTTGTCACTCGAACCTAAAGTTAGTGGTGGAGTAATTATTTATTTTATATCAAGTTTTCAGCTTGAAAAAATATATTTTAAATTGCACTAAAAAGCAAGAATGGCCGAGAAATCTGAGATCATTTTACGTTAAATTTATATGCGAAACTGATTCCCCCACTCTAAATTCTAAATTATTCTTTTGTCTTTTTTCTGCTAAGACTTTTATGGTGTTCACAAATAATCGCCTTAAAAAAGTAGAATCTTATTTCTTTTATTTTTTAATTGGCAGCTAAAAAGTAATTATTACTAGAATTAAAGTTCGAAAGTTGAGTATATTTGAAAACCAGTATTTCTTGAAGGAGCCACTTTTATAAAAGATCCAAACCGCAGAAAAAAGTATTTTTGTCTATTTTTTCCCCCAAAATAAGTCTATAAACAAAGTTTACAAATATAACTGCTTATAACCAGCTGCTGCTGCTATATCAGCATAATAGTTACATTGTTGACTTTCGCTGAAAACAGAACAATATTTTTTCAGATAGGGTAATTCAAAATTACTACTACTGAAAGACAAAACAACATACAATTATAATTTTAATGTATAAAAAGAGTAAAAAGATTTATTTATTTACTAGTTAGGGTACAAAAAAATAGTTAATTAATTTTGTACCCTGAAAATAATTGAAATTGATATTTTTCCTGATTGTTTTTCAAATTTCATGACGAAATTCCCCATAGAATTTTTAAAAGAAGGGGAGGGGGTGACGTAAATGGCCGAAAATGGTATTAACATTTTTATCACTTTATTTGCTGAAAACTCTTCCAATATATTATGTAGATTATTATTTATTAATGCATGTGAAAGGATATTTATTTCCGAACAAAATAGTGGTATTTTGAGGACTTGAAGTGCTTTAGTTTTTAAAATATGAGTATTTTAGTAGAACTACCTTGAAATCTGTGATTATCCAAACCGTTTTATGGTCAGTGGGTATTGCTACTTGCTTGTCACCATGCACACTTCACCTGTACATGAATATTTTGGATGATGAAAGGAAGGGGTGAATAAAGTTAATAACGAATGAATTATAAGTGGTGAGAGGAATGAAATTATGCAAATAAAAGAAGGTATATTATGACAGCACAATGTATTCTGACTTTGTGAAATCCTTTGACTTTGTAAAATCCTTTGACTTTGTAATCCTTGTAAAAACATGATTATCAACCAATGTCAAAGTTTAGAAATTATATTTTAATATGTAACAAATACTGACCAAACAGGACAAGGGTGGTCTAGTTTCTTTCTAAAAATTCTTTCAGCATTTAAAGCATGCTTAATAATGTCTCGCATGTGTCTACAAAACAGCTTTTATCCAATAGAAAGTGGATTTTTAAATTGACCCGAGTGCTCAATTGATGATGTAAGAGTCCAAACTATTTATAAAGGTACAGTAAAACCACAATCCTATTCAAGAAATCACGAGAAAAACAAGACACTAATTGGAAAGTTAAATAAAAAAAAAATTTAAATTAAAAAATCATGTCTTCAATGTTGATATTAGTGTCCAATTTTTATCTGATTTTTTTGGAATCTGTTTACAGGATTGAGCTATGAAATCATGATTCGTTTCTAACCCTTTTACTCTACCTTTTTAAAATAAGTATATATGTATGTGTGTGTGTGTGTGTGTGTATATATATATATATATATATATATTAGGAGGAATAAACACAGATTGGCTCAATTATGTATGAAAGAGTATAATATATCTATTATAGAGATGATATTATACAGTGATAACTCCATTAGCCATAGTGATACCAAAGTTTCAAAGTTGGTAGTAAACCCGGCTTGTTTGGCAGGGATAATCACTATCATCTTATTGGTAAGCAGGCTAATGTTGCATATCAAGGGATAAGGGTTAATAAGTCTTTTTTGTATCCGTGACATTATGAATGAGAGATGAGAGCTTAAAACTACCTCTTTTCCCAACTAGACTTCAGTAAAGGTGGACGTCTCTGGTGCCTGTAAAGCACAACACTCTCCAGGCTAGTGAATGATGTTATTGGTGATTTGGTGCCACAGTTCGCAAAAGGTTTACTCTAGCAAGGGTTTAAATAAATATTTAAACTGATTTCTTGTGTTGTATGTACAATGGCACTTGGCTGTGACCACACCTTGACATAGTTAAATATGTTAATGACAACAGATGGAAGAAACAAGGCGATGCAACAATATACATACATCCACCATCATTAAACTAGATCAACGGTCGACAACCTTTCAAACTTCATGAGCCACTGAATGTATAATTTTAGATTTGGCAGACCACTTTTTCGAGAGAGAAAATGTAAATACATTTATGTAGTAATAATCAGAAAACCTGTTTATTAAAATGAAATGCACCAATTAAAGTTAACAAAGTTATAATGTAATTATTTAAATAAAACAAATTGAAAATTTGAAGTTTATTCAAGTAGTGCACATTTTCAATGTGATATTTGTTCATGTGTATTTGAAATCAGTTTGTGCATTTTTGGGTCCAATGATGTCACTGCAAGACAGAACTGTGTTTATTTCAAGTTGAGGCCAGTACGGAGTTTTGATTACTGTGACAGATAAAAACGTCTTTTCACACAAATATATTGTTGAAGATTAAATACAAAGTTGTCATTTCTTTTTGATAGTGATGGGTAATCGTTGTGTATAGAGACAAACATGAGCTCTTGATAAGGATGACCGGGATGACGCAAGATAGATCAACAAGATTTTCTTTTTCATTCGTGATGAAATTGCTTCATAAAAATTGAAATAATCTCTCGATTGTTTTTTTTTTTAGTGAACCATCAAACTGGTTAGCAACCACTGAACTCGATCACTCTTATTCTTTGATAAGTTTTCAACTCTTGTTGGTTTTGTACCTGTAGAAGATGATCATTGATTTTGGCTGGTGTACATCTATCAAAACCCTAACTCTAACAAGAGTACTGTTTATTTTAATAGATTCCTGCTTTCATTTTGACCAGGCTGTACTTTGTGCATTTTACCATAAAACCTCACTTTTGCTATTTCTAAATATTGGTTAACTATTGTTTTACTAGTTTGTGCTATCTTATTTAGTTATAAATATTGGTTAACTATATTGCTTTACTAGTTTGTGCTATCTTATTTAGTTATAAATATTGGTTAACTATATTGTTTTACTAGTTTGTGCTATCCTATTTAGTTATAAATATTGGTTAACTATATTGTTTTACTAGTTTGTGCTATCTTATTTAGTTATAAATCTTGGTTAACTATATTGTTTTACTAGTTTGTGCTATCTTATTTAGTTATAAATATTGGTTAACTATATTGTTTTACTAGTTTGTGCTATCTTATTTAGTTATAAATATTGGTTAACTATATTGTTTTACTAGTTTGTGCTATCCTATTTAGTTATAAATATTGGTTAACTATATTGTTTTACTAGTTTGTGCTATCCTATTTAGTTATAAATATTGGTTAACTATATTGTTTTACTAGTTTGTGCTATCTTATTTAGTTATAAATATTGGTTAACTATATTGTTTTACTAGTTTGTGCTATCTTATTTTGTTATAACCATTTGCTGATGAGTGCGAGCCACAGCTAAAGCGTTGTTTGGTTTTGATACTTTTTTGCCTTTATTCAAATCTTACCTTGTCCTATACGTGACATAAAGACTATATCCTGGAGTGAGACCGCAATTTAGAAACTTTGTTGAGTCACCTCATAGTTACCATTACTCCCAGGTCCACTCTCACCAACATTGGTAGTGCCTGTCAAGGTCACATCTATAGGTTAAGTAGAATCTCTCATAAGTATGACAATCAAGTGGATCCGTTGCTATCCACATAAATCAGGCTTAAAACAAAAGTGAAGAGTCATGGAGCTCAAATGAAATATGGCTTACCTGCTATATTCATAATTCTAATCTTGACATATACAATTGTTAATATCTGGTCATCGTATGTAATCACAATCTAATATTACTTTTTTACTGAATATAATGGTTTAAAATAAAATTTTCTAGAATTTCATCTAAATCCCAGCTGGAATCTTGTGGAATATGTTCATAATAATGAGACACAGACTTCAAATTACTTGAAAGCGGAGAAAATAGATTAAACCGCTGAAATTATGGAATTTAAACTATTTTTAATTTTGTAGAGTTAATCCCCTATTTACTTGCCTCTCCCCATGAGGGTGTTAAAATGATCGAATGTTGAGAATCTATTTGTATATAATCTAAATATAGTTAGAATTTTGTTAAAATTACACATGAACATTTTCCAATTTAATTAAATTTCATGATTATGCCCCCCACCCCACCCCCTTAGGAGAATCTACACATGTAGGGGATCATTCCTAGTACATTTCAAGTTCGTATGTCTAATAACCTAAAAGTTTTTAGCATACATACACACGATAAAGTATCGTATTATATATCATCTTTTTCATAGATGTCTTTTATTTGTTTATTTTGTTTGTGATACTCTTGAACGAAAAGCATTCGACCCAAATACTAGTTGAAAGTAATTTTCCTTTCAGTAATGTGATACCCTCAGACGGGGAGCAACATATATATTTTTTAAATATAATTATCCACGGGCACATGTTTCATCATTATACAACTCATCAGGGTGGCTGAACCTTGCGAGATTCAAAACCAGGACCTCAGAGTCTTAAGCCTGAAGCTCTACCACTGAGCCAATCCCCGCTAGTACTGAATGTATCGCTTTTTTTATAGATGTCATTTATTTATTTGTGATACTTTTGAATGAAAAGCGCTCTATCCAAATGCTAGTTTTTCATATATATATATATATATATATATATATTATCAGATGTATGTTTTTGTTTCAGTATTTACTTCAACATTGCATGTGAATTCAATAAATAAATAATTTTTATAGGTTTTCTTTTTCTTTGCACATTACAAATTAATTTTGTGGCTTTTGCTATATTTTTAAATTCCAATCTACAGATTGATAGTAGATAATCTTTTCTTTTTTTTGTTGTTTCCAGGTCAATCCACAACAATTTGCTGCAGTTCCTCGTCACCGGTCAATACCTAGTAATTCATTATCTAGTCCAATGCAACAAGCTGCCAACCATTTTCATTTCCCCCCTGATTCTCAATTCCCTGCTTCCCAGGCTCAAATGTCAGTGTATAGTTCTCAGCAGCAGCAACAACAACAGCAACAGCAGCAGCAGCAGCAACAACAGATGTATGCCCAAAACAGAATAATTCACCGACAACTCAGCTTGCCTCCAGGTATTACATCAATCTATTGTTACCATTATTGATTTTAGTTTTTAATTTCATGACTTGTTTTTTTTGTTTTTTAAATAAATATCCATATACAATTTAGCCCCAAAGCGACCAATATTTACATTGCATGAAAACGATTTTAAGAGAAAAAAATTCATATTTTATTCAGTATTTTAATTTTATTGCAGAAATGACTTCTTTTTTTTTTTTCTTTCCCCCGTCCCCGTCCCCCTAAAATCGTAATGATAATCTGCTAAGGTGTTGGGTTTGATCAGGATGAAGTTTTAGATTAACTTTTCCAGCTTTTTTTTTTATATTATATATATATAGGTTGTGAACCGAAGCAGTAGAAACATCTTTCACATTGATTTGGTTAAAAAAAAAACTGATTCATGGAACATGAGAATACCATAAAATGTTAAAAAGGAAGCTGGCATTTAGTTCTATCAAGTTGTTATTGTCAAAGAAGTAACCAGATTCATCCTGGCCTTCATATACTAAGCAGGATTGCTGAAACGATTTTCATTGGATGATGTGAAGCATCCATGTCACATATAGGCTTTTTTTTTGTTTCTGTTAAATCATTTATTTTGCAAGGTTTATGTGGGGTGTAGCATGATGTTGCATGTGAGAAATGTTTGGATTGCTGGTGGAGTGTGTATGATGATTTAAAACACAAAACCTGCATTGAAACCAGTTGATCACTGATGACAGACTTTGGAGCAGCTTCAAGATGTATTTTACAATTACAATAATGATTTCAACGCAATCACTAACTGACCATGATTGATCATCTCCCAACAGCAATAGAAAAAATTATTTCTCACCATACATAAAATTACATTCTTAATCAAAATGTAAATATTTAAGTATTAATTGCAACTTTCATCATCATATTCAGTTTAATATCTGTGTTACGTGCTAACATGTGTTAGACAGTATTTAGAAATTGCCTATTTCTGGCTAAGTCTTTATTTATTCCTCATTCACTCAAATCCATTCTTATCACATTCTTTCATGTTAACTGCCCATGCTACAGCAACTGTTCTACATTCTCGTCCATTCTTTCAATGTGACCAAACCATAAAAGTCTTGTTCTGCACACATGTCCCTATACTGTCCAGATTTAATCTTCCTCTGAAAACATAAAATCTGTCTTAAAAACTCATTACACATCCATTATATCATTCTCATATCATTTCTCTCCATGCAACGCATGCCCTCAACGCTCACTAGCCAGGTTTCACTACCATACATCATTACAATGTGAACACGTCTGATCAACTCTTTGCAATTTAGATTTGAAACAAAACACTCTTAGGTAATAAAAACCTTGTTTCTTACGATGCTGGTTTATAATTGAACCTGTTATCGGATATATTTTTGTTGAACCGCTTTGATAACATCCATTTTTTTTTTTTTTAAATTCACTGTCCAATCGTACAGAGTACAAATAGGCTTCTCTTTTCTCTTAATTCTGCTTTTATGATATTCATAAAAATGTAATGCCAAACACAAAATTAATATATAATACTAAAACTCTGGTAATCTTGCTTGGTTTGTTGCACATTGGATGTATTAGATGGTTGGAGGAAGAGTGAATGAGATGAGAAGTGGTGGAAGGAGATCAATAGAGAGGGGTAAGTGAAGGAGAGTAAGAGGATGTGAATAAAGGAAAGGTGCAAAAAGAGGAGGAAAAATAGAAAATGTATCAACGTTGCGTTGACCCAAGGGGTCATGGGTAGTTTAGTACTCTCTATAAATAAGGGTTTATGCTGCTTTTTTCTCTCTCTCTCTCTTCTCTCTTTTCCAGTCTCAGCTTGATTTGTTTTGTTTGCCTCATACTTCAAACTTATTCACGATATAAAGGTAGTGGGAGGTAGAAGACTTTGCTTCATCAAAGAATGACTCACACGCACATTTACTAAGAATGTGTTATCATGTTTCAAGATAAGAATTCTGAAAATATTCACTCAGTTATTTTGACTTTCAGAGACTTTTGTCTTTAGTGCCAGTTTGTCTAAAGGAAAGAACATTAGAAATTGCTTCATTTAACCATATTTCTCTACACACATTTTTCCCCCGTAAAATAAAAAGCTCTCTGCATCTTATGACATTGAAGTTGGTGGATGATACACCTAAGTATCCCTTTGTGACACATGTCTTCTCAATCTCAGATTAAAACGGCTTATGAAGAAACTGAAATACATTCTCGCGGATTGAATTTCATAATTAATCTTTTTTAAATAGAATTTTTTAAATTTGGTTCAATTAATAATTTAATGAACAAACAATACCATAATAATTAAATTTAAGTTTTAAAAAAAAAAAAAATTTTTTTTCTTATATCAAAAGACATTATTTTTTTTATATATGTAAAATTACTTTCTGGTAACCCTGGGAAACTACAAGTAGTTAATTATACTAACATAATCTTTCAACACATTTTTATATTTGTTTATGTAAATTTTTATTCTTCCTGCCCCCCACAGGTCGTGGTTCACCGCGCACACCTCACAGTCCATACAGTAACAGTCCTGATGCGATGTTAATGTCTCCACATGCTGTTTCCCCAAATCCTGGGTTACGTCCTCCACCTCCTCCAACACAGCAGCCAGCTGCAACAAGTCAAGTGAGCCCAACCTACAACACCAATTACGCTTCGGCACAGTCTATGGCAGGGGCGTCAGCCCCACCACCGCCTCCTGCTTACTCTCAGCCAACGTCGTCACAATCGGCAGTTGATAGTATACCTGATTTTGACATGCAACTGTTGGATCATGCCAATCTTCAAGCAGGTGCAGACGGGTAAGTTTATTCAGTGATAATATAACTTAAGGAAATTTTTATTTATTCTTTTTTTTTTTATTGTAACATGTCTGATACCTTGTCCTCATTGGTCACCAAACAGGAATAATAACTCAGTTTCGATGGCTATAGTTGTACTTGCACCACCAACAGTTTTTGCCACCGGACAAAGTATTTTTTTAAAAAAACATATTCATCTTTGCAAATTTTAAGTCTTATTATCCATTGATGACATTACGCGTTTAACCAATCGTCGCTTGATGTCACATAAAAACAAGAATTCCTATCGTGTGTATGCATTTTACCGTTGGGCAATTAAAGTCTTTAACTTGCTTAAAATTTCTGCAGAGAATTGACGCTCAACAATCCTGAATACTGTGGATGTAATCTTGATTCATAATCCCCTCATTCGATTTATATTCTACGATAAAATAATTACACCGCCATCCATTTAATTTTAGCCGGTCCCAGTTGTTTTCATTTAGTCAGTCTGATGGATGATATATTTTCCTCAAGCACTCGGTGGGCATTCTTTGTTGTAGTGTCCATAATTTACATAAATACTAAGTCAGATTCCAAAAGAAAATAAGTTTGATTAAATTAAGAAAAAAAAAAACATTCATTAAATTTATTTTTAAATGACACCATTTAATTTTCTTTTCTGTTTTTTTGTAATGGCAAGTTATGTAGATTTTTTTCATTTTATAATTGCTATTTAAATTTCTATCAAGTTTCCCCTTTCCTCGGCTGCATTGTTCATTTAATTTACGTAGCAATATTTTCCCCCCAGATTTGAATATTGTTTATTTGTCTACGTTGTTGCTTGTATGTTTTAATCCGATCGACTGATAAGATTGTAACATCTATTTTTAAATTTGTGAACACTTATGTATGGTGTGGTGTAAGCAATCACGTGGATAGCGACATGGAAATTATATCTGCACAGGGTTGACTGATCGGCAGTTCGTCTGATTTAAAATATCTATAGAAATCTCAATATACATAAATAACCAATCATGTTTAAATACAGGGAAAAATTCACTGCATATAAACCGATCCACCTGAACAAGTCCGTTGTAGAGACCATTGGCTAGAATGTTGAGTAACATGAGAATAACAATAGTACAAAGAAAAAGAAAAAAATAATGCCACAGACATTTTTATTAAGAACCTTTTTCAATCGCATTCACAATTCTTTGCAATTTATAACTTTGAGTAATTGACTTGCCTAAAGAAAATCTATATTTTCTCCATTTAATTTAAGAAAAGATAATATGAAATAATTTGAATAGCTTATTATTCTGATGCAGATTTGTAGCGTATGGTTTAGAACAAATGTACAATTTGCATCAATAAGATTATTTAAAGTAATTTGAAATTTAACTGATTATCATAAGAAATAAGATCAAGAACTTAGAAAAAATCTTCATTATTTTATTAAGTCAAAATAAACACCATCATTGTTTTGCTTTTAAATTATAAATCTTGTTTTCGTTTGATGTTTCTGAATTATAGTAGATTCGAATATCAGTAAGAGAATTAAAATATGAGCAACGGTAAAAAAAAAAAAAAGTTATATTGTAATAAATAGTAATACTACACATTTAGACAAGATTGGGTTTAAGGCTCCCAAAATTCACATTAAAATTGCCCACATGGACATGTGGCCTAATAGTTACAAGCATTGATTACTGATCAGTTCTAAATGACAATTTTCTGAAGGTAAATGTACAATCCTTACTACATGCTATAATAACTAAGAATAACATAAAATTTAACACTTTTACCTAGTCATGGCTGGCGGAATGAGAACAATCTACCCCTGTGGATTAAATAAAGAGTTCGGTTTGAAAATCTGTACAGTTTTCGGAGAGTCCTAAGTTTAAAAAGATGCAACCAAAGAAGGTTGTAGGTTACATCAACTGAGACGTTTTTAATGTAACAACCAAGATGAGGAGAATAGTAGTCGAAATCATCATTGTTATTCTTTTCCGTCTTTCTTACAGCTTAAAATCTGCAAGTGGAGAATTAGGAACTGCCATGGCTAACACTTCGTCTAAGTCACAATATGTGAAGCAGGAAATTCGCAACTTCTGTAATGCACGTTCAGAGAAACAGTCTCAACAACAGCAGCAGCAGCAACAACAACAGCAGCAGGCAGATTTACCCTTACATCCGCCGCCGCCACCACCACCTCAACCACCCCACCCACGGCAACCTGCAGTATCCGCTGCTCAAGCCCAACAGCTCACAAGTCAACAGCAAACGCATGAGAATGATCTCAATGATCTTTTACAGAGTGAGTATTTCAGTTTTGCATTCTTCTATTTGTTGCAGAATTGGTCAGAAATGAAGAATGCTGCTGAGGAAAGTATAACCTCAAGATTGTGCTTTTTTGTTTGCTTTTTTTTTTTTTAATTATTATTTGTTGTTGTTGTTGTTTTTGTTGCTTTTCTAGATTACTTCTTTTTTTTCTAATCATTATTGCTGAACAAAATGTTTTCGAATAACAACAATAAAAAAATTCTGCCATGATGATCATCTCCAAGTTATAAGAAACTGTAAATGGCCGACTCCTATTACTCTCGAATCGTTCACTTGATATTTTGAAGGTGAAGGTTTGGTTTTGGAAAGGTTGGCAGCTGAGAGGTGGCGAGTCGGGTGAAGAAATCCAACTTTGGAGTAGGCTTTTAAAACAGCTCCAACTTCTGACTTCTGTAAAAATCGCCAGACTCTACCTCAGAGATGGAGTCGGATGCAAATATTGCTGACTCCCTACTATTCATGTTTAATATTTACCCAAGTCAAGCTGGCTCGTCATCATGCGGAAACCTCTTTAAAATGTGTTAAATTGTGTCTCATAAATTTAACTTTCAAATTGCAATCATTCTTTTTAAAATTGAAATATTGCTGATATGTCCTAAATCATAAGATTAGTTTTAAAAATACTTCTGAATTAAATAAAGATATATAGATTGTAGTTTAGTTATGTAATAACTTTCATAATCAAACGTTTTCTCCGCGTCCTGCAGAATACGATCTAACACGTATGAACTGTCTCCAAGACCTGTTTCTCACTAAGTTGTTTAGCTGATTGATCAGGAACATCATCGTCTCTCTAGTTTACCTACTTTTCTCTACCATTCCTCCTAAACATTTTTTCAATAAGTAGACATGCTAAATTTAACCACTTTCTCACATTTATTATAAGCATTAAAAAGAACAAACCTTAGTTTTAAATAAAGAATTGTTTACATACTGAATATAAGATTATTAATCTTAACTTCTATATTGCTTGATGCTTTGTTTTTGTTTGTTTGTTTTTGTTGTTTTTTTTTTAGTTGTTTTTTTTCTTAACTGAAGTGGTCAATTACATTTGTCAATATTCTTTAATCGTATTTTTTTCTTAGAATGTTTTTATTTTTATTTTGCAATAACTTTTCTTTCAGTCATCAAAAATGATATGCCTCAAACTAGTGCCCCTCCACAATCCATCAGCCAACAAACACAACAGCAACAATCTCAGTATAATACCATCAAGGAAGAAGTTGTACCTCATCAAACCATGCAACTTTGTGCTAGATTTAGGGCCACTATTGGACGTAAGTTATGTTACATGTTCAAGGTTTTATGTGTGTATAAATATTTTTTTTTCCCTTAAATAATATGGACCATTTTTGTCTACATTGTGGTAGAGATCCGCTCAAGTTTCTTGATGAGTCTTTACTTCTGGGAACTGCCTGATAAATTTGCCATGGTTACGATTCCAAGTACTTTTGGTCTGGTTGTGGACCATCATCGTGAAGTTCTGTGTATTGTGGAGATAATTGACGATTTAAGTACTTGAGTAAATTTGGCGAGGAAAATTTATGTAATGTCAAAGGTTATTGGTAGTATTAATATAATCGTTAAAGACATTAGTATATTATTACTGGATTCAAAATTGATTACCTTAATAGTGTTTTTTCGTTTTTTATATGTATTAAGGCTCTAAGAATTTGTCATTGCTGTTTATTATTTTGATATTCAACTACTGTTGTGTTGATCTTGTGTTAAAACGGTGCATCGTAAGTAGCCTTGAAAGGATCGTTGTTGTAGATATTTATTTGGTCAGATACAGTCTCTCAAGAGACATCATTTGTTTTATCTAAAACTCTCTAGGGGTATTGGTGATAACCAACTTGAGCGGATCATACCAAAATATCAACAAAAGTCGTCCATATTATTTAATGAAATATGCCTAGATGAAGGAATGCTGCCTAAATATATACATATATTTGTGTGTGTATGTATATCAATCCAAAGCAATTGTTTCTATGCAATTATTTGCTTTTCTTATGACTGACTTTTTTATCTTGTTTTTTTATTGTTCCAGAAAAAAGGGAAAATACACACAAACTTTAAATGTGAATCATGTCAGACACAATCATTATAGACTGATATCGTATTACATTTCTAATTATAAAAAGCTGTTTTGAGTTGAAAAATAGAGCGCTCTCATGCACTGTGTGTCTGTGTATAAAGTAACATTTAAAAAGTTGGTTACAAGTGCATTTTATTGTTGTTGTTCTTGTATTATTTCTTGACACGTTGAATGCTTTGAACCGTTTTAAAGATCTATCACAAATTAAATACCCCCCTCCACCCCAAAGTTTTAAATATTGATAATTAGTTTAATCATTACTCAACTGGAATAACAAGTGATGTAATATCATTCAGTTTAAAATTAGTAAATTGTTTGCTGATTATCTCCCTTTTTGACACTCGTCAAGGTGAAATAGAGAGTAATAGATTTTACAAAATAGCAATCAAGGAAAAAAATGAAGCCCAAATTATTTTCCTAAAACTCACCTGTATGTTAATAAAATAGTAAAACTTATCTTTCTATTAATAAAATCATGAGACAACTTCACGTGTGTGTTTCTTGTGTCAATGTAACTTTGTTAATTACACTTTGAAGAGCATTACAAGTTGATTTTTATTTTAGCTAATTGCTATATGTAAAAGAAGCTCAAAACCGTTTGAATTATGCAAATACGATCAGTGGTTCAAAAGTTATAAGAATTTAAAGGTCCAAAATTTGGGCTTTTTATTGAACATTTTTCTTTAATAAAACCTTTTTAAAACTGGGTCAAAATATGGACCTAATCATTTCAAGAAATTTGGTAATTTCTCCACCATTTATTTATTCTTTAAGCTATTATCATGAAATTAATTATAATCAGAAAGACCACATAATTTAAAAATTATGTGCTCTTTCAAATTATGCAATCAGATTTTATGTATCTCTTTATCTTAAGCCATGAATTATAAACTAAGATGTGTAAATTTCAAAGTTTTTAAAACTGGCTCATTGTCTCATACAGATTGCGAGTCTCTTCATGAACATATTACATTATGCACTTGTTTCAAGACACCTTTATGGCGTCACTCATTAAAATAGATCATAGACGACCTGTGACCAAAAGGGCCACAGGTCTTCAAATATTGAACAGGACCTGATTTAAAGAAATAGTTTCCAAAATAAGAGTCGGCAAAATTCTTTTAAACATAGAAAGTTAGCACAATTTTTTTTTTTTTTTTTTTTTGAAGAAAAGGGCATTTTTTTGTTTATTTTTTAAATAATTTAATAAAAATCAAATGAAATTTTTTTAGTTTTTAGAATTTTTAATATTTATTAAAAAAGAGTAAGTGAACACAACGATGCTAAAATGTTAGTTGCTTGATGCTGTTATTATCACTACAGCTTGTTTACATTTAATTAACTTCGGTGTGTTAAATTTGCAACTTTTTATTCAGAACAAACGTTTTAAAGAAAGGTGCATGCTATTAAAAATTATTAAATATTTACATATAATAATTCTGAAACAATTATCTATATGAAACTTAATATATAGCAATTTCAAAATATTCTTTGTCAACTTTGCTCGGTCGTAACTCTGCTTCTAGTGATCATAAAAATACAAATCAAGTTTTGGTAGAACTAGTCATCTATGTTTAAATAGCCTGTGAGATTTCAGCAATAACTAACCAAATTTAACCCTGCGCATTTTAATCGAAATGTAACGTATGAAATTTAAAACTTGAAAAGACAAAGGTTTCCTATTCTATTATCAGTTTAGACCATTTATTTCATTTTTAACTTGGCGTATAAACATATTCAACGTATAAAAGCACACAAAATTAACATTATTGGAATGCTTATTCTATTCATATAATTGTCTTCAAAATTAACCCACAAATAAGAGATATAGCTTGTTTAAGCCCATTTAGGTGTGACATTTTCCCGATGTCCAACAAAAATATACTATCTACTTGTAATGCTACTTTGAATTATTTCTTTTACTATTAATCAAATATTTATTGAAATCAAAAAAGGAATAGCATAATATAAAATGAAATTTTTTAAATCCTTCAAAAAAATAATGTAATTATTAAATTCAGAATGCATTTAGGTTTTTTCATAAACAAGTTAGTAATTGTATTCTTTTTAGTTAATTCAGTTTTTTTTGTTTGTTTATTGATGTTTTTTTTTTATATTACTCTAGGAATTTGGAAGCCTTTAAAAAAATTTTTAGGAAATCCTCATATATTAAGATTCAAAGTTTTAGAAGCTATTTACATCAAATAATTTTCTTAACGAAATTATAATTAAATAATGATTTGGTTAAATTAATAATTTATTGATCACACGATACAGTAATTTTTTTTTTTTTTTTTTTTTTTTTAAAGATTTGGGTAAAAGAAGAAAAAATCCATTAAAGATTCCGGGCAAGAGCTACTTATATATTTGTGATAATGTGGATCCATAGCTCTCAAAATAATTAAATATCATTATTTTATGAAAATTTTAAACTTTTATCGTATTTTTTATGAAAAATTAAAATTTATCAAAGTGCAATATTTGATTTTAGTTTTAATCTTTTCTAATTTCCATAAAAGATTTGATTGCCTGCAATAAAAATGTTCAGAAGGAATTTAAATCTGATGTTTAAATTCTAATACAAATTGTTTTGTTTACATTTCCAGATTTTGTTTTCACAGATCCTCCTCTTGACTAGAATGTATAAAAATAAATTCTCCAATCCTTTTGGATAATAAAACAAAACTATATCCTGAAAGTTGAACATTTAGGTAGACATTCTGCGTCTATTATATCTGTTGATCATTTTTTGCAAAATTCTAACAAACTTTCATAGCAGAGTGTAAGGTAAATAAAATATTTCTAAACTTTGTGTCTGAGACTGAAAGTCATCTGCTGGAGTGATTGTTAAACATGCACATTTGTGTTGGATGATATGCATTGTATGTTTAACGATGGCTCCAGATGATGACTTAGTTGAAGGAAATAAAGTCCCAGACAGCAAGATTTGTGAAATATTTTATTTAGCTAACATTCTCATCTGTGAAAGTTGATTAGAATTTTCAAAAGAATGATTAACAGATATAAACAAAACATGATTTTTGAAAGAATGATTAACAGATGTAAACGAAACATAATTTTTGAAAGAATGATTAACAGATGTAAACGAAACATAATTTTCGAAAAGAATGATTAACAGATGTAAACGAAACATAATTTTCGAAAGAATGATTAACAGATGTAAACGAAACATCATTTTCGAAAGAATGATTAACAGATGTAAACGAAACATCATTTTCGAAAGAATGATTAACAGATGTAAACGAAACATCATTTTTGAAAGAATGATAACATAATGTCTATCATGTTCAACTAAGTGTATATATAAATTATTTGGATTATTCAGACTTAGTTATCTAAATGATCTTAGTTGTTATATTCACAACATTTTGGCTGATGTAACCTCCGGCCTTCAGATCCATTCTTTTGAACTGGGGAATCAATATGGAATATTGAACTGAACCAACTGTTCTCAATCTGTCCACCATCAATGAGAACACTTTACCCCTGTTGATTAAATAAAGTTAAAAATTCCACATAGTTAGAAAAAGATGTGTCTGTTGGAGATTACATTGGCCAAAACGTGAATATAACAACCAAAATGAGAATAGTAGTTCAAATTATTAATCCTCATCTTAAAAATCCTCAAACATGAAATCTGTTTATTATTTAAAAAAGCATGTTGGTAAATATTTTCTTGGTTTTATATGATACATTTTTTAACATTCTTCATGAAATTGATTTTTTTCCCCTGAAAATTGATTCAAATTAACAATTATTTATCTAACAAATTAGACATTAAAAATTAAAATAACCAATTTAAACTTTTTTCTGGTCAGAAAAATTATTTTAGAATTAGAACATTATTTTGAAAAATGTTTTCTTTCTTTTTTAATGCCTAATAGTTGAATGAAAAAAACTACTTTCTTAGAGAAATAATTTAATTTTAAAAGTTTATGGCTAATGCTTAGCAAACTCTAATGTTCAGAAAGCAGGTTTTTAACTTCTGAAAACCTGATTGCCACTTTCTCTTGTAACTTGTCCAACATTTGGAAAGCAATTTAGGTTGGCTTCACCTTAGCAGTGTATAATGTGAGATGATCTTTGGGTACTGTGAACTGTAAAATGCAGAATTCATACCCCTCCCTGCCATTTATTGTCATTTATGTTCACTTGTAAATATTACAAAGCAACTTTCATTTTCTTTAAAAATCATTTGGACATTAAATAGGATACATTTCATTGACATTCAAAGAAATCATTTTTCAAGTGTTTTTCTAAGTTAATTTCGTAACTAAAAATGACTATTTTGAGGTTTATAAATTAATACTCAATATAATCTCTGACAAGATTTTGTGTTCTTCTATACGTAACTGATTAATACACATTGTGTTATTTTTTGTATTTATTATAAATCGAATATTTGTTCAAATTAAAAATAAAATAAAGGAAAAGTAAGACAATTTTTTAAATCCTATTTTAAAAGAAAAATAGATAACATGACTATATTTAGAATTGTTTTTCTCAAGACCCTCAATGTCGGGGAAATACAGCTTATTGTCAATTAGATTTGATTGAAGACTAGTTTTGCCAATGACTTGATTTGTACCTTTTTTCTATCCTAAACAATGGATTCTTGTTCTGAAACAATGGGGGGAAAGTTTTCCTTCAGAATATTTCTTTTTCAAAATTCAGAATCTTTAAGTTATTAATTACATACCAAAAATAGAAAACGTTGACTTTCAAAAAGGTTCACTATCTTCATTGTGGAATAAATTTAAAATATGACTTTCTTCTAACAATAAACCATGCTATGTATATGTGATACTGACTTTCTAGATCTGCCAGTTTTTTGTTTTTTTTAAGGGATTTTTCTTTTATTGACTTTTTTTTTTGTGTACACCAGAGAGAATGTTACTTTCCTTCATTAGTGAATTATATTCTAGCAAATATGCTCCCTACTGTTGTATATTTTTGCAAGTTAAGATACATCATATTAGATAAATTTTCAGCTGAGTGAATGAAAAAGTAATGTAAACTTATTTTTAATTGCAGGGAAAAGTAAAATCTGTAAATTCTCTTTGATAGAAAAAAGTTGTTAACAGGAATATTTTATTGAAATCCATCTTTCAGAAGACCACACAATGAAAGTCTTTGCCATTTATTCGTTTTGTTAGATTTTGAATTAAGTTCTAAAAATGACAAAAATTCACAGAATGTTAAAAACAAATAAAATTAGTGTTTTATACATTTATTGAAAAAAAAGATTTATCTAAAAAAAAAAAATTTTTTTTAATAATTGATAAAGTTGTGTGGATTTTGTTAACACATCCCTCTAAGATTTTGTTATTTATTTTTTTTTTGTGTATGAAAGTTTTCTGTTTCTGTATACATTTTTTTCTTTTCTTCCAGCAAATGAAGATAGTAATAAAGCAACTGCATTATTCCGCAATCAACTTATGGGCGTGGGCAACAGTCGAGGGCGCAGTCAGTCTCCAGTCAAACCAGGTATTCCACCTCCTCATTCTCCGAACCTGGTCAACGTTATACATGGTGAACATAATAGGGTATGTACTTTTACTATTACATTTTAAAATGAACACCTTGTTAGTTTTCAGTTAATTTTATGTACTGGGGGGGGGGGATACGCCTTTTTAATGTATATATACGGTTAGAAGCGATTCTGTTATCTTGTCACTGCAGACTTTTGATTTGTACATGAGTATTTTAGATGATGAAAGGAAAGGTGAATAGTAACAACAAGTAATGGGAGGAGACGAATGATGTAGATAACTAAAAGTGGGGAGGGGAGGCAGAATTTACTATGACATCACGAGAGTTTCATAAATATTTGTTTGAAAGCAGCTGCAGCCGTGACTGCTGACTATTATACTAACACTCTGTACATGTAGGTTTGCCTTAAAAACAGCAGCAGTCATAAAGTTGGAATTTCCAAATATTTATGAAAACATTTTGGAATTTTCAAATATGTTCCCGATGGGTCACATGCAACTTGGGACTGCTTGTCAATTTGGTATTCTGTCGAAACTTCCTCCTTCGGAGGAAGCTGGCTAAACCTGCCTAGGTTGCGTACTGCACCAGGAATAAGTCACATATTTAGTTTTTATATTCTAAGTATATTATATGATAGTGTAATTGAGGCCATTACTAGTCTTTTGCTTTAACTAACAAATAACACCTAATAAGTATTTTTTTTTTTTCATAATCAGTACTGATCCTTTCATTAGTTTAGGAGATTATCTTCTGTGTATGTGTATATATATAATTTAATAAATGTTCCGCGAATTTGTTTTAAAAAACATCTTTATTCATACAATTCTTTCTGCCCATTTCAAAACACATTTTTTTCTTGATAATAAATTCAAGATGTTTTCAAATAAATTTTTACTCCCATCAAATTAAACCCAGAAAAAAGAAACGGTAACATCAAAATTGTTCTCTTCATTCCACTTTTTTTTCTTTTTTTTTTTCAAAGCAATCTAATAAAAAAAAAATCCTAGTTGCATCCTCATCATCATCATATTTGGTTTTACATCTCTTTTACATGCTGGCATGCGTTGAACGGCTTTAAGAAATTGACTTCCAAACTAACCTATCTCTGGTCAAATCTTTATTTATCCCTCTTTCTCTCAAGTCCATTTTTATCACTTTCTCCCATGTTTTCCTTGGCTTTCCCATGTGAACTGGACCTGCTACCTGAACAGTTCTACATCTACTGACCCAAGAAGTCTTATCCATTCTGTCAATGTGACCATATCATTGAAGTCTCCTGTTCTGCACACATCTCCCTATACTGTCCAGATTTAATCTTCCTCTGAGGTCATCAGAGAATTAACTCACATTACACATCCATTGTATCATATCATTTCTCTTCATGCAACGCATGTCCTCAACTCTCACTGGTCAAATTTCACTTCTATACATCATCATACTACGTACACATATTCTCTTGATTGACAGTGGTAACACTCTGCTGGTTAGTAATGACAGAAGTTCTCTGAACTTATTCCATCCACTCCTAACTCTAGCAATCACACTAGCAACTGCTCCATCCTGTGTTCATCAAGGTAACAAAACTTCTCGACAACCTCGATAGCTTCACCATCCAGACACTGATTTCTCATCCATCTTCATTATCTTAGACTTCTTGCACACAAACTGATTATCCTCTCTCAGCCTACCAGTAATTCCACTGTACCCAATGTGTACCACAAAAGATTGAATTGCCCCTAACTCCCTTTCCACAAACTAGCAGGGGAGCTTTCCAATACTATAATCACTGATCAGCACTTTGGTCTTGGTAACATTCACTGAGATCTTTACTTTCCATAGCATTCCTCCAAGTCTTTAAACTTAACAAGTAGGTCTTCCATTGTTTCACGGGCATGTACTAAATCATCAGCATACATTTCTTCTGAACAAACCATAAAACACAAATGAAAAGCAACAGACTCAGTACAGAACCCTGATGTACCCTTACTTTAACATTAAAGCTGCCACTAAATGTACAGTTAATTCTAACACGACTTTAAGCATTTCTGTAGATTGCTTGAACAACTTTCACCAACCACTCGTTTGCCCCTAGTTTTTGCAAAGCTCACCAGAAAACTTCTCTTGGCACTCTGTCAGAAGCTTTCTTCAGATCCACAAAAGCAAAATACAGGTTCTTCTTATCAAGGTACTTCTCTTGCATTTGTCTCAGAATAAATATAACACCAGTGATACTTTGTCCAGGCATAAAATCAAACTGCATTTCATCTATGCTTATCTGACTTATTCGCTGCTCAATTATTCTCTTAATCACTTTCAAGACCTGATCTATCAATTTTAAGCCTCTGTAATTACCTCTATCTAGTGCTTCACAATTGTACTAAGTTCCCACTCTTTTTGGATAACCTCTTCTCCTTTATGATGTAACAGGACCCCACACTCTTCTACTCCGTGGGTATCTTGTCGGCCACTCATGCACAGGTGTTTGATATCCTGGTCGTGGTGCCAAGTATAACAGATACCCCACTCTGTTCCGTGTCACAGAACCTGTTATAAACATGGTACGCCACTCGTGCCTCTGTCTTTGTGTTCACACCTCTGGTTCTCTACACAGAGATCTTGCCAGACCGTGAACACTCTTTGGCCGATGATCGTCGTAATAGCAATAAAAAAAAGGATATGTCGGTCAAATTTTCTCCAGTCGGATGATGACGATGATAGCTTCGCTGAGCCTATGAAGGCAAGGTTATTCAAGCAGAACAAATCAACAATAGAAATAATTTGACAACATCGGCTAGGTCTTTTGTAGGAAAAGTAATTATTAAACAATTAAAGGAAAGAATTTGTTTAACGTTGGATTTGAAATCTATCTTTTGATAAAATGTCTTTTGCATTCAACTACTTTGTCGTCTCTCTGTCCATGAATTCATTTACAATTGCAAGTTCTTAATTAAGTCATTAATCTATGTTTGGAAAACGATGGTTGAGTCCGGGGGCCTCTCACTAACACGAGCCGCTCGGATCAAAATCCCAGTTCGTCCTGCCTTGTTTCTTCGCCTTTCTCTGGGGAACTGATCTAAAAACCCTTTTCTTACCGAAAAGGTGTATTTCATACCCTTTCTTCCTCCAACATGTTTCTCTATATCCTTCTTCCTCTCTCGGGAGTGTGGAGGGGGATGCGCTTCTCCAAATAGATAAATGGGATTTCTCTTTTAAAAAGTAATTACTCTCTTCTCTCTACCATCCCTTTCCCTGTCTTTCTTCCTCTCTCGGAGTTGGGCGGGGCGCGCGATACGGACTATTTATATTTCTCCTTTAGATATTATTGTTATCATAAAACACTTATTCTCCTTCTCTGTCTCCATTGGGAGGGTGTTCGCACGCGACCTCCCAAGTGTTGACATTCATTAGTGACCAAGAGATTTTGACCAAATTCCAATCTTCCATCTGGTAAGTCGCCTCTTTGTGTGGCGATAATTAGGTTTGACAATATACACAACTTTTCCAGACGGCCCAACGCCACTTCTTTTCCCTGTTTAGATGGTCGACTCGTGTTGAGTATACGTACTAGCCTTATATCTCTACTTTGTTTCTACGTAGGGTCTAGCATCATCACTAAGATGCATACTAGTGCGCCCCCAGAGTGCACGATCCCCGTCGGCCTCGATCGCTGTGTTATAATGATGTGATTTGTCAGGTTTGTGATCATCTCGATGCCTGTTTCACCCACAGTCTTCAACATTTCTGCAACAATGCCTGGGGGTTCTGTCTTACTCTTTTTAACCTTACTCACTTACCGTGCCATTTCTTCCTCAATTCTTATAGCTGGACTGGATACTACTTCTGCAACTTCTAGAGTTTCACGGTTCCATGGAAACTCAGTACTCAACAATTTCTCATAGTGACATTTCCAAGCATTCCTCTTGTCCTGTTCGTTTGTTGCTAACATCGCATTGTCATTTTGAATGCGTTTCTCTCCAACAATATTCATATTTGTCTTTGACATCTGTTTAGCTATCTTTAATACTTCATTCTTTTGGGCATTCCTTTGTAGTATATCAGGAAACCTGGCTTTCTCAGCCTCCTTTTTGGCTTTTTATACTGTTCTTCTTGTTTCCCATCTTTGCCTCCAGATGCACATCCTTAGTCACTAAACCTTTTATACACTGACTCCTACACTTTTGCTTTCCTTTGATACACTTCTCAACTTCCTCAATCCACCATCATGTCACCCTATGTCTTGGGTGGATGGAAGGGCCCCCAAAGCATAGGGTGAGTTATATCTAAATGTAAATGGTTCACCTGTAACCTTTATATATACAAGTGATTTATTCCTTTTAATGATATTACATTTATGTATCTCTGATGTCATACATTCTCTATTTAGTGGACAGTTTACATTGTTTCTACGATTACATTTTTTATGCCTTTGATTTTGAGAATCATTTGTAACATTCTTTAATCTATTAGAGTTGTTCAAAGAAATTATAGTATTTTTAATGTTTTTATTCAGTATTTTTCCTAATGCTTTATGCCCTTAAAAGTTATTTTTAATTATTTTATAAAATTCCTTAGATGTTCGTTTTAATATGTTCACTATATGGCGGTTAAACCAAATCGTTTTTCTCCAGTTTCTTCATTATTTTCTGTTTGTTAAATTATTATATTTTGAGCTTCAGTAATACATACACTATTGAGTTATTAACCCACCTTTTGTGTGAATTTAAATAATATATATAATTCATCAAAACTTCCTTTTGTGCTGATTATTTTAATCCTAAGGTTTCACATTTCTCTCTCTCTCTTTCAGACATGTGAAGACCGTAAAGCAGATGTGAAAGGAGGGAGTCTACTTGAGCAATTATTATCGGATAAATGTTAAAGTGAAATGTTTACATATGGAAAACTAAGCCAGTAATAATCAACTAGTCTTTGCATTCACTCCCAGTTCATAAGTGAATGAACAAAAAAGGGAGGGTTCTCTGGGAGGCTGACAGTTTTTATGGTGTTATCAACAGCTGCTTGTCAAGCCGCGAGGATGCACCAGTGATAATCAGCTAGCTAACCCTCCAGCTCTCAGTGCTATGACCAGGTTCATTGACTTATCTCAATGGAAACGGACATATATAATTTCTTAAAAAAAAAAAAAAGAAAAAAAGCAGTGTCAATGGAAACTGACTGTCAACAACAACAGCAGCAGCAGCAAGGCTATGATTGCGCTTGCATCTGATATATGCTCATTCCATCAACAAGGACTCTTAAGGAAAAAATGGTTTTGTTTTATTTTGTTTTTGTTTTCTTGGGGGTGGGGGAAGCTTCTTGTTTGTTCTCATTCATCACAACCATGAATTACCGGTTTGGGAATTAAAAACATGGAGGCAAGAAGAAGAAATGAAGGAGGAAAAAAAAGAAACTGAAACGCCTGCCCGCAGGATTTGTTGATTGTTGTATCGCAAAGTGCCTGCAGCTCTAGTCTGCTTTGTGGACTGCGGAAATCTCTGATGATATGCAACCATGACAGTTTGTTATATAACCTAAATTGTTACATTCACCGAGATGGAAACACAGCTTGCAATTCACCCTTACCAGAGTATCAGAATAACCCCCTGCCCCTCCAGCCCCACCTGTGAGTGTCGTCACGAGAAGGAAGCAACAATATTTAAACATAAAAACACTTGCAACACACACAACAAAAAGAAGAAGAAAAAGGCTTGTAACTCTGCAAATATTTTGGGTTTAATACCATCACAGACTAGCAGAGAGAAATTCCCCCTTTGTTTTACTTCTTTTACTGCCCTTCCTTCTTACACCCCCCTCCTCCCACCCGATTAAAGTTATATTTTAAAAAAGAAATGTACAGGAAAGCAATGCTGTAATGAGCACCGTAAAGTGTTATTGTTTCAAACAGATTTATGGATTTTAATAATGCCTGGATGTAGGTGCAGCATTGCCTGTTTTAAAAGAAAGAAAGAAAAAAACATTTTGGGCATATACACAAACATCTGCATCTATATATGGACGTGACCATGTATGATTGGTGATGGTATGACACTTGTTGGTTGAATGTCAGTTATATTGATAGATGAGTGTGTCCTGGTGGTTTGCCTCTCTATCTCTCTTCCTTTCTCAATCTTTTCCTTTTTCTATATGACGATTAGTAATTAGTGAAATGGAAAAGAAAACTTTTAACAACGAATTTTACTATAAATTTTTTTTAACCCCTCCCAACCTTTGCCCCGTTTCATCAACTGCCAGGACAAAAGGAAAGTTATGTACAAACCAGACAAAAAATATCGGTTCATAAAGATAACACAGACAACGTTGTCGTTTACCTATAAATATCTGTACATAGGTATTAGAACCAGAATTATCCTGATTTTTCAAAATCTTTCTTGCCCCCCCCTCCTCCTCCTCTTCCTCCTCTCCCTTTCATATCAAGATTTTTCAACAAGTTTTGAAGAGAGAAAACTGAGCTTGAGGTTTCAGTTGTCTAAAGGAAGAAAAAAAAAAAGAAAAGAATTCTAAGTTTGGATTGAGACGGATACACATATAACTGTTGAGAAATCCTAAAATATATTTTGGAAGTTGTTTCTTGTATATACTGATGTTGCCTTTTTTTTGTCGAAATTGTACAATATTTCTTGTGTGTGTGTGTGTGTGTATAGTTGTGTGTGTGTGAGTTGCTCACAGAGCCACACTTAGCTGAACAGACAGTTGACCGGGAGAGAGTGGGAAGGACCATATGTATGTGTGTGTGTGTGTATATATATATATATATATATATATATTCTGTTAAAAAAAAAGTGATGGATAGAAATGGCCATGATTGCCCCGCCCTGCCCCCCTTTTTTTCCTGTTTTCCCCCACTCTTTTCCAATTGTGCAAAAATTTAAACAAAAAAACTATGTTGATTGTGTCAGACTAAGATGGTCTCTGCCAGAAAAAAAGAGAAAAAGAAAAACGATTCTTTCCCCCCCCCCCTCCTTTTCCCCTTCCCTCAGATGATGTTGACCTGCTTGCTGGACATCCACTGACCAGGGGAAAAAAATAAACACTTTTGCCATTTGACTGTTGTTTGATTCACTTTGATCCATGAATACTGACCACTACTCACCTAAGTTTTTTTTTTTTTTTTTTGCTGCCGCCGCCAATGAATTAAAGAAAGAAACCAGTTCGTCAATCGAATCGCTCTCTTTCTCTGCAGCCTTGTGCATTTTAACACTTGGCAGCAAATCTGATCGAGAACGTTCAACATGTTGAAAACAAAAAAGTGAGAGAACTTGAGCAGATATAACAGAGGCACAGTGATGGGGTTGCTGCTCCCCCTCCACCAAGTTTGCCTTTACTGCCTCCCCCTCTCACCTGCCTTCACTCGTAACCAGGGTTTTTTTTGTAAAAAAAAAAGAAGGAAAATCCCATTTAAGCATTGTGAATTCTAAGAAAATAAATTAAAGCTATCTACCTTTTCCCCTCGTCTTGCCCAATCTTTCTATATTTTCTCCTTTGCTCTCGTTTCCCAAAAGAAACAAAAGAAACGTAAATATCAGCTGGCTGTTCCCATTTGCATGTGCTGCTCTCTTCCTTTTAAAAAAAAAAATTATTCTTACCTGCCAAACAAAATCACACACACAATTTAGTTTTAAGTTCAAAAGCATTTCATCCACATTCCACTGGTTCAAGTGATTCTCAAATGATATCTTAGATAATCAAAAAACCTTTCTTTACCTCATTTTCTGTCAACTTCAGTTTGATAAACATGAAATATATTGCCTTTTCTTCTTTTTCTCAGAAAAATTTTCTCCAAGACTTTTATTTCTCAGTCTGAAAAAATGCTTCTATTTTATTGCTTGGCTCTGATAATTTTAAGCAAATTCTCTTACTGTTCATCCGAATATATTTCTTCGGAACTTAATAAGGGATTCAAGTAAAGAAAGCTTGTCGTAAAATATTCATCGTATATTAAGATTGATAAATGCTACAAAATTACTTTTAACAAAGAATTTTTTTCTCTCGCCTATTCAGTGTTTTTTTAGTTTACTAATTTTAACAATAGATTTGGTAATTTTTTAGTTATTCTTATCAAAAGCAATTCACACTATTGGAACTTACCAATATCATCTCGGCAACTACTCTGTATTATGAGATTTAATTTTTTTTTTAAATATTTTTTTTTATGATAATGCATTAGTTTTTAGTCATATTCCTATTCTATTTTTAAAGAAGCTCCGTTCTTTTGTCAGTGTCAGCAGTTTCTGATTTATTCTCTATTTTCTAAGGCTCAACCCATCGCCCAGAGATTAGCTTTTTATTTTCCATTCCAATTGTTACACTACTACTCAGGCTCCCAACAACACACACTAATACTACTATAATTTCACTCACTCACTCTCCTGAATGATTAGATTTTCTTCCAGTATTTCTATTGCTCGTACGTAAGTTTATACTCAACATTTCTCTTTGCACTGCATTGAATTATGTTGCCATTTTCATTGATAAGAAAAATAAAAAGCAAAGCTTTTATTCTAGTCTTTTTAATTCTTTAGCTAATGCAAGGTTCTATCCTCTTAGATAATATTTGAATTATAAAATCATTTTCTTCAAAAACCTCCACGTCTTTATAACCACTATTGATCTGACTGCGAGTGAAAAGACTACAAATTTTCTATATTGTATGGCAAAGACAGTTTCTTTTTTAATACATCAATGTTATTATGGCTATTGGACTGGCTATTTTATCTAGATACATGAATATATTTTATAGTAAGGCATCCACATATGCTTTGTGTATATATGAATGTGTGTGAAATCAGCCTTCAGGAAAATCAAAAACACCAAAAAGACCTGTGACTTAGTTTCAGATATTTGTATTTCACTGTTTTTGTTTTTCTCATAGACAGATGCCATCCATATCTATATAACTTAGTGACATAACCTTACAACTAAGCTAGTGTTGTACACAAATATCACTTTCTTCTTTATTGGTGCATGATTATTGCAAAGGCAAATTCATGGGTTAGAGGTTAGCTGGGCCCGTGAAAGGAGCCACACTGATTTTCACCCCGTTTCTTTTTCTTCATACTATCCTTAACAGCAACAGTGCTCGTGATTGCAGCTCTGTCTTTTTTGTGTGTCACTCTCTTTCTCTGTTTATCTCTTCCAGTCAGCAGTTTCTATAGCCAGACATTTTGACCAAGGCAGCTACGTTTTTTGTTTTGTTTTTTTCTGAGGAAACCAAAACCCATTCAAAAGGCAATACAGTTTATCTATCTATCTTTTTCTCATGTTGAAGACTGCAATTTGGTTTTAGAACACCAGCACCACAATTTGCCCCTTCTCCTGCCAGGACACATTGGTTAAACTCAGGGATAACAGTGTCTTACTACAAGAAATCAGGTGCCTTCCTTTTTCTTTTTTTTTTCTTTCTTTTTTTTTTTTCTTCATGTGAGCCTTACATCCATGGATATATCTTTTCTCACCCAGTTTTCACAGCCGCCGCCGCTACATATTAGAACATCACTACCATATTTATGACAACAACAACAACAACAACTTTTTAGCTTTTAGGTACTTTGCTCTTTTTTTTTTTCTTTTTTGCTCACACCACTTTTATAGATTTTAAATATCTGGTTCCTAATTTCCTTGAAGGTGGAGTTACTAAAACATTTATGATTCAAACAATCTTTCGGTAATTGTTTGTTATTCTAGATTTAAATTATTGCACACCGAATCTGTCATGGAGAAATCATCGCCGTTTGTTGTAGTTTTCACTTATCCACCCGAGCTGTTTGGCACAAATGGAATTTTGACTGTTAGTCTCTCACAGTCACAAAAACACTGAATCATTTCATTCTAATTTAAAAAAAACAAAAAAAAAAAAAACACTATTATTGATGCATCATCATCATCATCATCATCATGTACAAGTACAAACTACATTACATTTATAGTTTCTGTTGAAAAAAAGATTCTTAGGCAGAAATGAAAATGTTATTGGTCTGCTTTTCTTAATTTTATATCTTCCAACTTAAGTGCGAAAGTATTTCATCTATATTTTTAAAAATGAGGGGATTTAAAAGCCGCTTGATGATTGGCTGGTATTCCCACTCTCAATTTATGATGATCTTGTTTCAATCTTATGAAGATGATCATAGGATGATAGGATCGCCTTTGTTCAAAAGGAAAAATGTGTGTGATTGATCTAATGGAGGCCATTATGGACTATGGTATAACCTATGCCAAGGTCAAATCCTATCGGATCTATTCTTGTCATTTTGAGGGAAACCTATGATGCCGAAATATCCCTGCGTCTCTGGTTAAATAGCAACTTGTATTCAATTAATTGTATCCACTGAATAGTTTACAATAAGTTTTGTGCTTCAGAATTAAATTATCAAAAACGGATTATTTGCAGTTAAGCAGGCAAATTTAACTTTATACAAAATAGAAATTAGGTTTTAATTTAAATAAATTTGTCATAAAAAAAGATTTTATTCATTAAGTGCCATCTTTTTTTCTTTTTTTCTTTTGAAGCAGACTTTGCACTCTCAAGTTTAGCTCTGATACTTGTCCTTGGCTGGTTCGTTTTTTTTTTTATTATTATTTTCTTTCCCCCCTCTCCTGTGTCATCAAATCTCTGGTTTCCTGTCATATTTGTCTTTTCATCTTTTTACTGTTCTTATTTTCAGCATTCAACCATGTCGCCCCCGTACCCCCACCCACCCAAATTATGTCTTTCACCCCAGCATCAACAACTACTACTGCCCACTCATTCTTTTCAAAGTGACACATTTGTCATCTACTGCTGTTGTGCTGCCCTACGTGAAACACCCTCTCATGCACTCATAAGAGTATAAGGTCCCACCATCAACCTTTTTATTTTTTTGTCTTTTATGTGGATAAGTTTCATATGATGAAAAAGATTTGTTAAAATGTTTTTCAGTTACATGCATTTGTGTCTCAATACATTTTTATTTTCATTCTGTGTCATTCATATTACGGTTTCTTGAGAGGTGGGGATGGAAGCTTGTACACCACCCGAATAATCGGAACATAAATAATTTTAGATTTCAATAGTAGTTTTATAACAATTTCTATTTTACTACGTTTGATAACCTGTATTAAATTGTCGCTCGAGTTAGAATTAATTTGCTGAAAGTTAATCGAAATCTTCGGTTGTAGATGCTGGATAACTTTAATCTCTCACAACAAACATCTTGTTTTCATTGCTTTCATCACTCTCTTAGAAATTCTCTGCGACATTTTGGTCGTCTAACATGCAACCAGGTGGTTTTCAATTACAATAAAAAAGAAAAGGAAATAAAAAATAAAACCTTGCTGGATTAAGAAATGTTTTGTTTTGTATTAATTCCAACCAGTTAGAAATTTCAGATGTTTCTGTGAATTGAGCTATGGAAAATTAAATCATTCTACGTTAACAAATTTAAGCCGAGTGTCTTGGGTTTTTTTTTTAATTAGTGTAAAGATGTGGTTCAATATCTCTTTTTTTTTATCTCGGTTGAAAAGCAATGCCATAGCTTGCCTCATTCATTCCAGGCATCCATCCTCTTCTAAATTCTTTTTCATCAAACATTTGTATCATTTAGAGTTTGTTTTGTTTTTCATACTCACAAAAAAAAAAAAATGCCCCCCACCCCCAACAAAAAAAAAGTCCTCATCAAAAATGTCTATTTGTGATTATTTTGCATGACTACCTCCTCCTGCTTTCTTATCTGGTGGCTGTTGTTGTTGTCGTCAGTGGTAACCTCCTCAATGTTGGAGTCAGCACAAAAATACATTCACTCGTTCCTCTCTCTCTCTCTCTCTTCCCCCCCCCCTCTCTCTCTCTCCAAAAGTTTATAGCTAGGATATCTCACATAACATTGGATTTTTTTGACACACAGTACCAACAATCAAGCAAAATGGATTTCCTTACATTAAGATTAAAAAAAAGGCAGCAGGAAGAAAATTGAAGATCATTTTGTTATTGGCTTCTATGGCTAACCATGTTCTTCACATGGAGAAAAGTTTTGTAAATGTTCTGGACTCTTCCTATCGGAGACTGGAAGTGGATCCTAGTATAGTCTCTGCCATCACTGAAATACTGCAACCCAACTTCCTCTGGTCACTTTAATAAAACAATTTAATGTATTTTCTTTGTTATGTCCTTTTTTTATCATCACGGTTGATGTTTTAAAATTTCAGTTCAGCCAAAAAAAAAATCAGGTTTATAATAAGTAAAATACTTTGTACCACAAAACATTTTTTCTAGACGAAAACACTTAAGAGTAGAAAAACAAATGTTATTATGGATTCCCGCAGGAAGAAAAATTTGAATCTTTTTTATTCTTGTTTTAGAAAAGGAAAATAAATAAATTTTTAACCAAGAGAAAAAGAATATTTTTTTATTTGATGAAAATATAAAGGATTAACTATTTGAAAATCATATTCGTTTTAAACAATATTTAGCTGACAATTATTCTTACATCAAGGAAACTTTATTTTAAAAATATTTCAATTGTTACAATAAGTAAAAGGCTTTTTGCTCGCTGACAATTATTTTTACGGTGAGAAGAAAGAATATTTGTATTAAAGATTTAAATTGCTACAATAATGAAACAAAAAATAGACATTCGTTTTATTAATTTAAAGAATATTTAGCTGACAATGACAGTTATTTTTACCAAAGAAGAGACAATCTGTTCTTACGGACATTTATTATTTCAAGAGAAATATTATTAACGGTAGATTATAGAGATAGATGAAGAAAGTAAACGTATAATTTTAACCGGATTTTGCTAGTTTTTATAAATTATTGAATAGGGTTGATTTTCAATTCTTAAAATTTACTTAAACACTTTAAAAAAATTTTAAATAAGGTAATTTCATTTTTTTAATTTTACTATATAATAAATTTTTTTTTTTTTTTTTAGATAAATGCAACACCTCAAACTGTTTTGAATTTCGCTGTAAATTGATAAATATAAGGATAAAAAATATTCTGTGCTTATTGAGATGAGGTCACAATTCCAAATAAAAACTCTTGTTTATACTTACGTATTAGGCAATAATTAGTATACACAGAAAAAAATAGGAAAAATTATCGAGTAGATTTTTAATTAAAAAATCAATCAGTTTTGTTGTATTTTTCCAGTGCTATTGATTTATTACGTGTTAATATGACAGACTGAGTTACGTCCCCCTGCTTTCCGTGTTTTTCGCTGTAATCCATGGCAGATCCATAATATATGCTAAGACTGATTTTCATTTCTAATTAAAATTCTACTCGATAATTTTTGTCTGATACATAGGTATATCAAAGAGTATTCCGGTTGATTTATTTGGAACTGCGATTTTCACCTGGTTTTCATGTGACCTCATCTCGATAAGCACCAAATATTCAATTTGGAGGTAAACTCAATTTTAGATCTAAACGTGTTTTTGCTTGAAAAAAAATAGCTTTATTGAAAAGTATTTCATCAATGCACAAACTTCCAACCGATAACTAAAATATATTTCATACACAACTAAGAATTCCACATTTCAAATCAACAGTTAATCTCTATCTATATAAAGTTAGGTATGTTTATGTATTTGTATGTACAGGATTCACTCCTAAACTAATTAACCGATCATTATGAATTTCGGAACACATCTGTTAGGTGTAAAAGGGTGGTAATGTGGTCTATATTTATCTTAATTTAGTTTTATGCAAATGGAGTGAAATCTCTTAGTGAAAATGTAGATACCTGCCATTTGAAAATTCAAGTAATTAAGATTGGCATTATATTTTATCCAGTCATTAGACACCAATTAAGCTAAATTTCCTGAATTTAAATTTCTTAAGCCCCCCCTTAAGCTTAAGTCTTACATTTTAGACATTTTCTAGAATCAGATTCATGTAATGGATTTGGATCAAAATTAGAATAAGGATCCTAGACAAGGTTTAGTAACATTATATCTTGATTTTTAATCTTTGTAGGAGGATATAAAAGTGGTGCAAGACTATCCTGGAAATTAATTTTATATATATATATATTATTTGTAAAACTAATAAAATAACTTCATGTTTGTTCGCTATTTGTGATTTTCTAAATCTGAAAACCACCCTGACATTGTTGTGTAAAAATCCAAAATGCAATGAATCCCAGAACAGGTTTATCTCCCTTGAACCTGTGTCTATTTGGTACAATTTTGTTGTGGGCGAGTATAGAAATAAATAAAAGGACTTTGTGTCTGTTCTTATTGTTTTTTGTTAACTATATTTAAATGATAAAGTAGTACCCATATTTTAAACTGTTTATGATCTGACTATACGCTATGATAATAAGAATGGAAATCTGTCACTATCGTGGTAATCAATGTCTTAAATATTTTGGATGGGCATTTTGTAATTTGCTAATCTGACAATGAGTTGATCCTGACAAAAAATAATTAGTTTTTAACGTTTAAATCTATAATAATAAAAAAATTTTAAAAAGATCGTTGTTAACAAGATATAAGAATTTTTTTTTTTAATTTATAAAATTAACCCATAACTTTGTAAAAACTATTCTAATTTTGTTGTTTTTAAGTTTTTGAACGATTTTTTGTAATTTTTTATCGGCAGGCAGTTTGTTTTGTTTTTTTATATTAATGTCTGTTTTTTGTCGATAAGAGAACAATAATTGCTTTATTTGTAGTTGGACTTACCATTAGAAAGATTCAGTAAACCAGTTAAATAAGTAAACAATGGACACAAAAGGTTACTTCTAACATTTTGTGAACACCACATGCTAATTAGTTGTTATGAGTCAAATTGGTTTATGGACGGTTATACTAATCTAACATTAAAGAATGAATATAATCATTTTTTTTTTTTTTTTAATATAATTGGTAATCTGAAATCAGACACAAATAGGTCCATATAGAAATGACTGTTTATTAATTTCGTAAGTGGCTGGCGTGTTTTAGGTCTATCAATCTTCCTAGTTGGAAAAAGTATGTATTGAAAGAAACTTTAGCGAAATACATTGTAGAAAGAAGACAAATTAGCTTACCAGATGTAGTGCTATATGGGTCTAACTTCGAGAATCTGACAGATTAACTATATATATCTTGTTATGCTCGTGTCTTGTTAGGAACGACAAGGTAACAAGAATAAAAGAAGATTTAGGTCCTTGTGTTTAAGTATGAATATATACGGAACAAGAATGAAGTGGGACTCTTTCTCAAGACACCTGTAAAATATGCAGACTATGATAACTTTGAAAGAACGAAAGATCAACGCAAGTTAAAGATTTTAAAATGTTAAAGCTTATCACATAAAATACAGGGAGAAATAAGGTAAAAGAATAAAAGTAGGACAGGGTTATTAAATGTGTAGAATATAAAAAGAACGTTCAAAGTTAATTTTTCTTAGTTCAAATATGTTTGGTTCTAGAAAAAACAATGATTAAAACATTGAATTAATGTTACACTGACATTTTAAAAATTTTATTTCAGAACATACATTTTAAAGCAAGTGGAATGGACAATGAAATTATTTATATATTTATTTCCAAGTAGTTTTTCTTTTACACTTACAAAATTCATTAATTAATCAAGACATCGAGTATAGAAAGATAAAACAAACAAGCGAGAGACCACATGAAACAACCAAGTTATAATTAAAATAGAAATATTTATTTAGATCAAATAAAGTATAGAGACATAAGACAACAAAAATAAAGATGAAATATAATATGGGAACGGAATCTAGTTATATTGCAACAAGCAAAAATTACATTCAATTATGAAAAGTGCTTTATGAAAACAAATAGGGTTTAACTTACAAGATGTTGATGGGTGGCACAAGGAGAAGGTACAAAAGTTTGATACATGTAAGTGTCAGGGAGGGGTGTCTGGATAAGGGTTTCGCGTTAGACAATCCTCTTGCAGTCTCAAGATGTAATTTCTGCTGGATGGTCAGAGGTCGTTTTTACAATTTAAATCCATTCATTCTCATCAGTGATTCAATATTTCCAAAAGAGATCGAAGTCCAGGTAGCGTATGTATTTGGCAGCGTCTTTTCTTAGACGTTTCTGCTTGTTCGATAACTAGACGTAAGGTGAATAAGGACATTTTTATTTCTTTTCCTTATCTCCGTCACTTTCTTCTTTTTCTTTTTCATCAGCTTCAACTGACCAGTTCGTTGAGCAACTTTTTAACTGACCTCGCTGGGTGAAAATGTGGAAAAGGTAGAAGTTTCACCAAGAAGTGATGTGTCTTTTGCTCTCCTCAAAGTATTTCCTCCTCATAAACTGTCTGATAAAAATAAACATGATGAAATTTTTTTACTGCTTGTTGGGGTAGAACTGATAAAAATAAGCGGCTTTTAAAAACCATAATATGCTTACTAGCCACGTGTGACAATATATATATTCAAAAGAAGCTTTGAATCATTTTAAACAAAGAAAGAAAATGCAGGTTAAATTCCCAGGGATACTAACTAAATCCAAAATATCGCAGACCTAGCACTCGCATAAGCCAACTTACCGCTGGAAAATTTACAAATACAAAAGGGGATTCAAGTATTTAACAGTGAAACATAAACAGGAGACATTAACTTAAATTGTGAAATAGGCAACCGGGATCATCAGCTGTTTACAATGTAACTGTTTCAGGGTGTTCACACGTAATAATCTTTTTTTTTTTTAAAGGTAGAATCTTTTTACTTTTAATGTTGTAGCTAAGAGTTCTGATCTACTTTTAAATGTAGATGTCATTTTGTTATTAATTTGACAAACTTTTCCTTTTCTGTATTGTATCCAAGAGTTTGATAAACTCATTGTAGATTTTAATCTATATTTTTCACTTGTGCTATTTTTTTTCCTATTTATCCACTTCTACCATTTTTATCGGTGCTATTTCAACCTAAATTCATTATGATCTATAGATTTTACTTCTACTGTTAGTTTAAAATCAATGAAAAATTAAGCTTTTAAACCAAAAAAAATAAATTAATTAAAAATTAAAAGAATCATTTTTGTAATCGGAAATTTAGCTAGCATTTTTCTGATTCCGATACCCCAAAACGTTCTGATTTTTCTGATTCCGATTAGTCGTCTCAACACTAGTTTCTATGCAATGTTATCAGATGAGGTGGTAGTTCGGATATTCTAAGATGAGAAAAGAAGAGAAACTGTTTCCAATAAAGGCAACCAAAACGAAGTTTTCTGCCTTTTCGATTGTTCTCTTCATCTTGATTATTTTCACATTCGATGAGCTGTCATACTCTTCAGCCTTTTTCACATGTTTTTCATTGTAATTTGTAAACCTGGAAATTTCAAGCTGAACCATTTCTTTAATCCATTCCAAGCCTTTTAGATATCCAGTATCCATATATTGTTTTGTTCAGTCCGTTCACAGGGATTGAACTCAAAACCTCTATGTAGAATTCCTTCTGTAATATTGTTTATTCTCCCGTATAACGGTGTTGCTTATGTGTCTAGTATAACTAATATTACAAGAGATCTATTATTAATCTATCTACTACTAAAACTCTGGGTGTTTGTGTGTCATCCATTAAAACATTCAGAATTAACGACGTCACAAAATGATGACGTCATCCATCAAACCAGAGAGAAGTGGGGATGATCTTTTATTTTTTATCATGGGTCGTCTTCTAGATGAACTGTCTATACCGCTGGAGGTGGGGTGGGGTAGTATACTACTAAAGCTCTAGGAATCTTACTTGCGTGTTTATCCCTGTACACTGGATGACGTCACAAAGAAATATTAACCATTAAAAAGATGGCAGACATTGTAACGGATCTTTATGACGTCATAAATGATGAAGTAACATCCATTAAGATAAAGAACATAGAACACTGGTGACCCTTCGATATATGCGTTGTCTATGTGGACAGTGACTGTATTGTTACGCTGCACTTTCGTTAGAACTATGAAAGTTTTTATGCAACACAATAATTAAATATAAGATAAAATAGAAGTTGAAGTTCCAGGGTTTTAATTCAAATAATACAAAAAAGAACACAAGGGAATGGTTCTCCAATTCAAGACACTGGTGAAAGTAAAGGAAAATCAATAAACAAACAAGTGCAAAACAACATAAGACAACCAAGTTAGAAATTCAAATAAAAATATTTATTTACATAAATACAGGAAAGAAATATAAAACAAAAAATATAAAATCTAACGTGAGAAAAGGCTTTAATGAATATATCTAACCAATGGTTAAATGACTAAGAGTCAATAAGCAAAGTAAATGTGAGTCCGATCAGTATTGGGCACAGAGGGGTCGGCAGGTTCTGAAATCATTTCGATAATTCAAATTCAACTGTTTTTCATTCACAATGGAAAAGAGTCAGATTATGCAAATTGTTCATAGCAGCATTTTGATTAAATTGAAAATCCGTTTTCTTACGGGCGCTTTTTGCCCAATATTTTACGTAAGACATTAAAGGCCTTTTACCTTTTTTCTCCTCGTCTTTGTCTTATTTTTATTTTTCTTCTTCATAGATGTTGTCTGACTAACGCTTAGTAAGAAACTGAAAACCTTGTCTAAGTTCCCACCTCTGGGAACTTATATAGCTGTCGGTCATGTGACAGTACGTAGGCAGATTTGTGTGGGTGTATGGTCTGAGAGCCAATTCTGGTGAAAAGGTCAGATGTACTTAGAGCGAATATCACTGAGTGCATCGACCTTACTTGGTAGAATGACAAAACCTACAACTCGTGGTCGGTGATAATATGGGATTGGCGGGACGGGGTGGGGATTAAAGGAATGATATGTATCTTTGCTCACCTCGAAACTGAAATAACGAAATAAAATATAAAAATTTATCCATGTGCTCGATCGGTATTTTGTCTGATAAAATGTGCTTGTAAAATCTTAAATTCAAATAGTGGTACGACATGACAATATATATACACTAGATGAACCCTCTACTGAAACTGGATCTTGTTTATTTGTTTGTCCTACTACTGATCTGGGTTTTTTTTTTGTTTTCTTTTGTTTTTTTTTTAGATAGCAAACATCATTATTTCTCTTTTCTGAGTTCCTTGAACATGGCTGACAGAAAATTAATTTGTGTCTGTTTGTTGCATTAATTTAAACTGCGCATAAATGTTTCTCAAATTATTTGTACAGCATTTGGGGATTGTTATATGCAGAAAGGATTCAACACTTGAATGTTGATTTCAAACAAAAGAATATCATTGATCGCTTTTGTAACAGTAAAGATAGAAAGTCAAAAAAAGCGATGGCCGAAAAAAGTATAAGCAACAATGCAAGCGTGCAAGTATTGTGTGCGTATAACAGAGAGATAGAGGGGTAAAAAGTAATGAAAAAGGCTTTAAATGAACATATGCTGATGTTTCTTTCCTTCTTCCTTACTTATGTTCGGCATGACATCATGGGAATAAGAGGAGCATAAGGTAAGTGGGTAATGTTAAAGGAAAGAATGAAAAAGAAAGAGAGATTGAAAGATTAGCAGCCAACATTTTTTTATTTTGGGGCGCCAAGTTCAACAGCGATGACAGAGACAGAGATCGGGGGGGGGGAATGGTTTAAGAATGGACTCTTAAAGAGATAAGTTAGAGTTTAATTTGCGGTGATGTGATGAAAGGATCTTGGAGGAAATGAAAAATGATTTAATTAAAGAAAGGACAATTAAGAAAAAAACATAAGTGAACTTTAAAATTATTGGCATGTATGCTTGAACTCACTGGAAAGAAAAATCTTGCATTATTATTTTACATTAAATTACATGTTTGTTGCGTTATAGGATTAAATATATTTGTTAATTTTTAATTATTGCCTTGTGTCTATCTTTCTTTTACCAAATATCTCATCTTGTGGGTTCCATTGTTAAACATTGTCATAGAATTCGATGAAAATTCCCTTCAAGACAAAATTCCAGCAACTATGAATTATTAATTTTGTATCGTCCTTGTATTAATATGGCATGTCACATTATTGAGATGCACATCCCGGGTGTTTACGACATTATTTGGAATACTCGTATGGGGTATTGATACAGGACAGAACTGCTCTAAATTGTTTTCAAAATTTCGTTCCTGAAGATTCACCACGATCTGGAAGATCAATTACTTTAAATGATGTTGATTTGAAGAGTTCCATAGAGTCAAATTCAATTTTAAGATGTCAAGAACTTCCTTCGCAATTTCATTTAAGCCAAAAAACTGTACATCAGCTGCAAAAGATATGGAAATTGAGCAGTTGAAACTGGACAGGAAATTATATCAGCTAAAAAAGACCCTTTTTGATCGGAATATGACGTGAGAAAAAGCATCATATTAATCCACAGGTGATTCCATGCCACATACTTCAAAGACAATTATCAAAAAAAGAAAGAGAGTGGCTTTGATTGCAAAGTGTGGAATTTGTAACAAAGTTCTTTGCAAAAATGTTCGCCTTATCAGATGCTCAGGATCGTTTATGATGGTTTAAATAGAAGTCTTACATCCGTTCACTGCACAGGCCGTGATCGTCCTTCTCGTTGTGTCAGTACAAGTTTGTTGTTCAATTCAGTCAGTGCTGCAACAAAGGAATTCTCTCTCTCAACAAAACCACAACTCTAGTTTTAAAATAATTAACAGGGGTGTATAAGTAGAGTTATCTGCCCATGTGTCAAGCAGGACAGAGTTATCTGCCCATGTGTCAAGCAGGACAGAGTTATCTGCCCATGTGTCAAGCAGGACAGAGTTATCTGCCCATGTGTCAAGCAGGACAGAGTTATCTGCCCATGTGTCAAGCAGGACAGAGTTATCTGCCCATGTGTCAAGCAGGACAGAGTTATCTGCCCATGTGTCAAGCAGGACAGAGTTATCTGCCCATGTGTCAAGCAGGACAGAGTTATCTGCCCATGTGTCAAGCAGGACAGAGTTATCTGCCCATGTGTCAAGCAGGACAGAGTTATCTGCCCATGTGTCAAGCAGGACAGAGTTATCTGCCCATGTGTCAAGCAGGACAGAGTTATCTGCCCATGTGTCAAGCAGGACAGAGTTATCTGCCCCTGGCAAATAACTTTATATAGAGCAGGGTGGCAGCCATTTGCAATCTAGTGATACACACGGGAAAATGTTCCTCAAGCTAATAGATGTTATACATGGCACTACGAACAGAATTAACGTCGAAAGTTACAAATTTAAGATTGTATACTTTGGAGTCATTTTACTACCAGGCATTTTACTACCAGTCATTTTACTACCAGTCATTTTACGACCAACAATATTTAGAGCTGATGAAAGAACTCATTGAGTTGCAAAAAGAAAACATTGTGCTCAGAAAACAGGGCATTCACAGTCAGCCAGACACGTCCCATGTTAAAAGGCCGGAGCGACTGTCAATAGGCCTTGATACAGTGAATGGGCATTGTTTCTACATACATGGGCCCAATATAAAGACATGTGCGGATTGAGAGATCCAGTGTCCATCCGAAATGAGCTGAGAGCCACATGTACACCTGAAGCAAACAGACTACTGTTTGAACTAATAGGACCTGAGATGCTAAATTCTCCCACAGAGGTACACTTATTAGACCAAATACGATTCATTGCAGTCAATGGATTACATAAGGAGGTGCACCGGCAGAAGTTCCACTCCATGAAGCAGAACAAGGGTGAATACGTAACACAGTTTTTAGCTTGTTTACGTGGTCAAGTCAAGTTCTGTGAATTCAGGGCTAACTCCCCAAACGAACGGAGTCGTGGGCAGCAAGTGGACTATTCAGCGACATGGTTGCTGGGCTCGCTACCCTGTTTCACCAGTGTAAAGTATTAGCAAAGGCTGCTACACCCACCACTCTAGAGTAGAAATTCAACAGATTGGTTTGCCTAGAGATAACAGACAATTCGACCTATCATTGGCATAACACTGTGTATCACCTTGCATTCTCCAACGTGCAACGGTCGGGCCAGGAACAACGGCCCTGGGAAATCGAGACCTCTGCGACTCCATGATACACTGGGCCTTGTAGAGGGTGTGGAAGGACTTCACACCCTAATGGATCAATAAATTGGAGAGATTGTCCAGCGGTTAAGCTGATATGTCATCATTGTGGATTGGGCACTTAAAGAAAGTATGCCGGAAGCTTGCGACATCCAGAACGGAAGCTACGAGCAAAGCGTCAAGAAGTGAGTCGGTCATGTTTACAAACGGTATTCCAGGTAGTCGTCCAGCTTATAAAACCAACAGACTGTCACGGAGTCGAACAATACCCTATCTTGAGTGGGGCGGTGGACAGTTTCAGATACCCCTCCCTGGAGCTACTTCTGTCAGTGACAGTTAAAGTAACCGTGATGCCCAGAACCTATGCTACATTTGAACGCGTACTGAAAGGTTCAATAAACCATCATAACCTGAGATTTTTAAAATCCTTGAATACCTGGACGGGTACCTCGTGCCAACAACCAACTGGATACAGGGAATAATGGACAACCGGTTGCACATAAAAGACATCTTATTCCTGCACATGAAAGTTGGATCAAAAGAGACACGACAGGCGGTGTATGTGTCAGACAACACATCTGCTTTTATTTGTCACAAACCGCTCTGAAGGATCTAGGTTTGTTGCCCTTAAAGTTTCCAAACTTGCGATAATAAAACGGCCCTATTCTTCACTTCCCTACACCTACGAATATCACCAGCATAACATCCTGGTTTGGACTCGTGAATCAGGTGTCATATGCTCTTTCACAAGCCGAAATAATGGCCCCCCTTCCGGGAACTATTAAGGACAAAGAACCAAAAGTTCTATTGGGATGAGACACTGGAATGCCTATTTCAAGAGACAAGGAGGGTGATCATAAATAAAATTGAGAATGGGGTTAAAACAGATTATAGTAAAACAGGGATTGCATACTTGTTGTTTCAGGCATGAGTTGCAGGGAGGGTCACTGGAAGCTCATTCTGGCTGGATCCAGATTTACCAATGGTGCAAAGTTGCATTATGCACCAGTGGAAGGAGAAGCCTTGTACCTTGTTCGGTGTTCTGTAATCGAACCTGCTGCCTTGTGCTGAGGCTGGGGAGATCCTTCGCATGCTTATCATGCTGTGCCTTCTGCACGGATTGTCTCTGGTACAGGCGATCCCTAATTTCCTCCCTTCTGGCATTGTTGTTTGTACATTTTACGGGGAGATTGCTGATCAGCTTCCAGCCGCATAAAAGTTCTCCAGAGAATGGAATGACATGGTCTATGGGTGTTGATCAGACATACAACAGACTCATATCTATGTCTCGGCTGCTCAGCATAGCCTTTCTCATGGCTAACTTGATCGTCTGAAGACACTGTTCCGTCATACCATTCGACTGTTGATACCGTGGAGAAGAGGTGATGTGTTCGAAACCCCATTCCTTGGCAAATTTCTTGAAACGATACGAGCTGCAGTGTGATCCATTATCTGTTTGGTCAGGTTGATGACTTCCTGATTGGAGAAATCCGTTAGTCTGCAGATAAAGGGTTACTTTGAATAATAATCCATTATGAGTAAGTAATTGTATTCATTGAGGTTAAATTTCCTGTGACATGAGGGTTTCAGTACTCTGGGACCTCTGGTGCTCTTGGCATTGGACTATCTTATCGATGTCGCTGTTTATGCCACTCCAAAAAATGCAGCTTTTAGCTCTCAGCTTGCATTTTTTACTTCCTTGATGACTATAGTGAATTTTTTCGACTATTTCCGCCTTCATTGTTTTTAGTATTCGGTCACCTTTGAGCAGAATGCCGTTTTCAACAGAGAGTTCATCTCGATAGAACCAGTATAGTCTAATGTCTTTGTGTACTTTTCTGAGAGTCTCAGGCCAGCCTTGAAGAATATTTTCTTTCAAGATGCTTAATGTTGGGTCAACATTTGTTGCTTGGCGAATCTGCATTAATTTCTCGGTTGAGAACTGCACAAAGTCCACTTTCAAATCTAAGTCAACGACTTCTTTATTCCTCTTGTTGGGAAGTCTTGATAGTCCATCTGCCAGTAACATCTCCTTACCTGGTCGGTATTTTAGGACCATGTTGTATTCCTGCAGCCGCATTAGCATTCACTGAAGTCAAGGGGGTGCTGCTGTCAGGTTTTTAAGGCTGATCATCTCTAGGGGTTTATGATCGCTCTCTACTTTGAACGAACACTTATAGATGTACGTATGAAAACGTTCACAGCCGAACACGACTGCTAAGAGTTCTCGCTCGATGTTAGCATAGCGCTGCTCTACTCGGTCAGGGATTTTGAGGCAAACGCTCTGGGTTTTCAATCTTGTAGCAAAGCTACCCCTAAGTCTCCGGATGATGCGTCCACTTGTATAATGGCCTTTTTGGAAGGGTCATAATATCGAAGTAGCATTCCCTCGCATATTATGTCCTTGATCTTCTAAAGTGACTTTTGATGGCTGTCGCTCTACTTGTATTCGGTAGCTTTTTTTAGGAGTTACATTAGTTTTGCCGTGATGTCAGAGAGTCTGGGAATAAATGGTGCTATGTAGGTAATAATTCCTAGCATCTTCTGCAGCTCCGTGATGTTTGTTGGGCTGGGGAGTAGTTTAATCTCCTCCACTTTATGGGGATCTGGGTGGATCCCCATTTCATCAAATATGGCACCAAAGAATTTTCTTTTTCTTTCATTGACTGCACATTTGTTGCTATTAAACATCAGACGTGCGGCCTGTGCTGTTTCCATCAGCCTGTGCAAGTTCCGGTCATGTTGTTCCTTGGTTTTCCCATATATGATCACATCATCGATCAGTGCCAGGGCTTCCGTACATTTTTCGATGATCATGTCCATCTTCTGTTGGAATACATCTTGGGACATAACAAGCCCAAACGGCATTCTTTGAAAACAATATCTTCCAAATGGTGAATTGAATGTGGTCAGTAGCTGCGACTCTTGGTCAAGTTTGACTGACCAGTATCCATTCTTAGCATCCAGTTTGGAGAAGAATTTGGTGCCAGAGAGTTTGTGTGTTAGCTCCTCCATGGTTGGAGTCTTGTGATGGCAACGCAAGATCTCTTTATTTAGATCTTTAGGGTCCAAACATAATCTTAGTTTGCCATTGTTTTTCCGTACGTATACGATGCTGCTACCCCAGTCGGTAAGTTAAGCGACTTTGCGGATAATTCCTTGTGCAGTCATTTTATCCAGTTCCGTCTTGATCTCGTCTTATGTGGATGGGACATTTTCTTGGGGCATGAATGACAGAGTGGTTGTTGGACCTCAGCACAATGTGGTATTCCCCTGCGAAGTGACCAATCCGATCAAATTGATCCGAGTAAATTTCAATCAGGTCCTTGTTAGGATTGGCTGAGGCACACTTAGTTTGCTGAATGGCACAATGCAGAGTGACCAGTCTTAAATCCTTTAGGGAGGGTAACACTAGTATAGTTGGTCCATCGGAGGTCACAACGTAAAATTATACGGACCTCCATTCACCTTTATATGCGCATTGTAGCAATACAGATCCATGTTGTGGTATGTTCGATCCGTTGTAGGCCGTCAGTACCGCTACTTTTGTGTGTGTGTTGTGCCAGGGAGTGGTTGTCCATTTTGGTCCGCACATTCTGGGAGCATCCGTTGGACTATACGTTGGGAGAGGGTGTTTCCTTCTGCACCTGTATGCACCTTGACTTTTAGGTTGTGCACCCCTTTTCTGTTGGGTAACACAATGTCCAGTGTGGTGAATGTTTCAGTCCGACTGTTCTTTTGGTCCTGGGTTTGCATCCTATGGAAAGACATTTTCTCGAAGCTGTGTCCTATTTTGTCCTGAACCTGAATGGAATTCTGATTCCATGGGTCTCTGTAGAAGTTTTGTTGTCTTGGACGTCTTTTGGTCCAGTGTGCCTGTCTGTCCGACTTTTCTTTTTTGTTTTGGCACATCTTAGCTCAGTGGTTTTTTCGTCCACATGCTGAGCATGTGCTACCTCGAGCAGGACATTTCCCATTTTGATGGGTGAGTCCACATTATTTGAAGAACTCCGACTTTCCAGGCCTGTGCGTTATTGCACTTATTTTGTGGTCGTCACTCCCCTGTAGTTCACCCATTTGCCTCATATAATTTATTGAGGCTTCGTGACTCCTACAAATGTTCAGAACATCCTGAAGCGTCATTGACTCATTTTTGCTGAGTAGCTGTTTTTGAAGTTCCGGGTATTTAGTTCCCGTAATAATATGGTCGATAATACGCTCTTCCACAATACTCGCATCTTGGAACTTGCACTTTTGTGCCTGCAGTCTGCATCGCGCCAGGAAATCGTCTATGTTTTCCGTTTCCTTCTGTGCGTATTTTTGCAAATAAAACCGCGTAATCCGGAAGTTAGTTTGTGGCGTTAACTGTTCCAAAAGATTTTCTCAAATAATTGCAGGATTTCGCTTGTCGGCCTCTTGAACAAATGTCCACTAATTGTATCGTTTTAGGTCTTTTACTTGGTGAATATTGTCAACTTGTTTATGTTCTGGTATGCTTTTTACGGAGAAATACAAATTACCTTGAAAAAATTTGAAGGAGTCCCCCAAATTTTAGATTTACCAACACATCAATGGTTCGCTCGTACCACTCGACATTGTTAAAAAAAACAATCAACAACTTTGAAAACGGGAATAAATGCACTCACGATTGGCGCTGACTGTGCTTATTTTCGCCCACGTGACTTGTGTCGAGAGAAACGGCTTTTAAAAAAAATTCTGCTGCTGTTTTCTCCGTTATAGTTCGTTGTAGAATTTTGTTTATTTTACCGCTGCCACCATGTAAATATTAGATGCATTCGTTGTTCTTTGTTAGTATATAGAACAGAGAACAGACACGCATGTATGGTTATATCGGGTTGCCATCTTGAGTAGTGTTTTCTCTATCTTTATTTACCAGAGAGTTACCTCTGAGGGGAATCTAAAGGGAAGTAACTTCGTCATATTGTGACAGACACCACTCCAGAAAAAACAATGCAGCACCTGATTGTGCTTCCCGATACCCAGTAGGTATGTCAAAGAGCCCATTCCAAATGATAGACACCAGAATCAAAGCAGACTTCAAGTCAATGTACGACAGTGACCCTAAGCTGAAGGTGATAACATGGAAACGGATCGTGGCTGCCGCGGCCACAGATGAAGAATGTCGGACCTTAGCAGACCTGGTGCAAAAAGGTTTCCCCGGGTCACGCAGCAACATCCCATCCATAGCTCGGGTTTTTTGCCCCATGCGCGAGGGATTATACTGCCTGGAAGTAGTCATAATCAAAGGCGACAAGATTTTTATACCTTGACAACTTTGAGCAGAGGTAACTGAGTCACTTGATTCCACACAATAAGGCGTAAACGGCATGCTGGCAAACGTAAGACAATGGTTGTTCTGGCCAGGGCTGGGTGCCAGCGTCAGGTAGACCAGATCCCAGTGCCACACTTGCAACACAATTGCGCCATCTTAGCCGAAGGAACCTTTGATGTCACCAGCAGACCCGGAATTTCCATTTCAACAAGTGGTAGTGGACGTGTTATTTTGTTTTTGTCTTTTTAACATAGTTCACCCCAAACAAGGCAGGCTGCCACTGAAGACGTAAGGGGCTACTGAGAAAAAGGGTGTAAGGTTGGGGGGGGGGGGGGCAACCTAAATTGGGAGCTGCGCAGCGAGATATCTGTTTACATTAGTTTCAAATTTCTGCATGTCAGGAAAACAGGAGCAGAGAGGGAGTTCAAGAGTCCAGCAGCACAAGGAAAGAAGCTTTTGGTGTAGAAAGCTCTTCGGCATCTGGGGACCTCCGCAGTGAATGGATGGGATTTGGCAGATTGTCGGGTTGGTCTAGTGAATCTACGTCGTGGGGGTACCAGAGCAGCAAGCTCATCAGAGCACAATCCATTGAAGTACTTGTAAAACAGGCACAAGGAAGTAACATTGCGGCGATGGGACAGGGGCTGGAGCTTGGTGGATAGTGAAGGCTTTGTAAAGATATAGGATAATGTCAGGTGTGAGAAGTTTACTGGCACAGTAGAGGGAGCCCACCTTCTTTGCAGCAGCCCTGGCAATGTTTTCAATGTATTTATTCCAATTCATGTTATCTGTGAAAGTTAGGCCGAGGAGTTTGAATGATTAACTCTCAGGTAGGGTGTTATTTGCCATGACAATCGGTGGTTGAAGAAATTTTTTTGTAGTTATTGAAGGAAAGTAGCTTTGTCTTTGTGGCATTACATCCATTTTTGACCCCATTCCACTACAGACTGGAGGTCATTTTCTAAGGATTCAGCCATTGCCTCAGATATGTGTGCGTTGGTTTTGCCCACATGATGAGAGTAGAGCGTGGTGTCGTCAGCAAATATTCCTATCTCAGTCTTAATGACATCAGGAAGGTCATTTATGAAAATCAGGAACAGTAGAGGTCCAAGGATGGATCCCTGGGGTACACCAGCATTTATGTCATGTTGCTTAGATGAACGGCCATCGAGGACAACCTGGATCTTTCTTTTTGTTAGGAAGGATTTAATTATATTAAATATTTGTCCAGTAATACCATATGAGTGCAGTTTTAGGAGAAGCCCTTCATGCCAGACCTTGTTAAAGGCCTTGGATATATCAAGCGCTACCGCCCTAACTTCACCTGCCTTGTCCAGTGTATGGTATATGCGTTCAGAGATGACCGTTAGGATATCTGCAGTAGATCGTGCTTGTCTGAATCCGTATTGTTGATCAGAAAGAAGTTTAGAATTAACTAGGTGCCGGACTATCGCTAGATTGATAAATGATTCAAAGATTTTAGCAAAGATCGGGAGTACACTGATTGGGCGGTTGTTTAGAGGATCAGTTCTATCTCGAGAATTCTTGAAAACTGGTACCACAGAGGCAATTTTCCAACTATCAGGGAAGCAAGATTCAGTAAGGCATTTATTGTATAGTTTGGAGAGGACAGGGGCCAGCTCAGCAGAGCATTTCTTTATTACTATTACTGGTATAAGATCAGGCCCACAGCCTTTGGAGGTTTCAAGGTTTTTTATGATGTCTCTGACTTGAGATGGGGTGATGACCAGGTTCTCAAGTGTGGCTTCAGTCCGCAATGGAAATTTAGGGAGGGGGTTGTTTGCTGAGTCCAAAGTGGAGTTTAAGGTGAAACACTGGGCAAGTAGTTCAGCCTTATCAGTTGCCGTGCAAACAACATCGTTGTGATTTGATAGCGGTGGAATTGTCGATTGTCCATTGTTCATCACACTATTGTAGATTTTCCAGAAATCACGAGTACCTAGTTTCAGTGACTTCATGCATTTTTTGGTTATCTCTGTATATCTTCTCTTTGCTTCATCTATCACTACTTTGTCAACATATAGGGCAAACAGTACTTGGTATACGCTGATCAGTATACTGAATGGATGGAGGTTGCCTTAATGATATTGGGGAAGGCCAAAACCATATGTGACACGATTAGAACATGGTTTTTCACATATGATGCACCGGAAGAAAGATCATTTGACGAAGGACCGCCATTTGAGTCTCAGGAGTATGACTGCTTTCTAAAGAACTGGGGGATACAGAAACGAATGTCATCAGCATACTACCCTCAAAGCAATGGGTGCGCAGAGGTAGCAATAAAGACAGCTAAGCATATACTTGCCAACAATATAGATAATTGCGCACGCCTATGCCATGATCGTGCTGCCCGGGAACTGCTTACCCATTGCAACACCTCCGTTCAGCTGTAATGCTGTATGGTCGGGTTATTAAGGATTACAGAATAAACACAGGAGTGGAACTAAGGGAGGTTGCGATGGGCAAAAGACACATTTGGAATGAACGGTTCTACAACTAGCATTGCCGTTCACTACAAGAACTAAAAGTCGGAGATTACGTCCAGATCTAGAACCAAGATGGTCCCCACCCTCGTCAATGAAGAAAGACGGGGATGGTTGTGGAAACAGGGGGCAACCAACAGTACGAAGTGCGAGTGGATGGGAGCAATTGGTTAACGCTACAGAACCGTTGCTTCCATCGGAAGATCTACCCAGTTGTGGATGGTCCAAATTGCTCCACATCGAAAACCTCCAAAAACCTCGCAGCAACAAGCCCCTGATGAGGCTATGGGCGTCAATGTCATGTCTCCCAATGAATCCGAAGAAGAATAGATAGAGGTGGACAACACCACAGAGGTAGTGGGAAGAAACACAGGGTACACACGCTCGGTCGAGCCTGTATTGTTAAGACTACCCTCATGTCGAGAGGTACGAACGTCAAGAAGTTTATCCCCACAAATGCGTGGAAAAACGCATGAGTTCTCTGGCACACAAATGAAGAGATGACCACGTCCCTTTATCCCGTGGTCACGGAAGGGGAGCATGTAAAAGTAAAGTAGAGTGATCTGCCCTTGTGTCAGGCAGGACAGAGTTATCTGCCCTTGTGTCAGGCTGGACAATTATCTGCCCCTGGCAGATGACTATATATAGCGCAGTGCGGCAGCCATTTGCAATCTAGTGATACACACGGGAAAACGTTCCTCGAGCTAATAGATGTTATACAAAGGGTTTATTTTCTTGGAGGTTACAAATGATACTCGTTCTCTGAACAACAGACTTGCAGCTGAAAGACTTTTGCCCGACCAAATAAAAACATAAGTCCAATGAACACAATCTTTTAGCTAAGAGCCCCAAGGGCCCATCTTGCTTGAAGAGGCACACAGATCTAACTATCTGCCACGAAAAGACATTTGAATGCCCGTAACTGAGTCGCAGGTGGTGCAAGCACAAGCAACTGATAAAGGATGAGAGGGAAGATGTAACATAAGATTTAGTTTTATCCTTCGAAAACAACCCTGGGTTGATGCTTCAATTTTGGGCTGCAGTTCTGACCAATTCCTCTTTAACTGGGCATCCAGCCTGAACCATTAAAAAAGTCCTGGCAGGTGTAAATTGACGCCCCCCCCCCCACCACCATTTGACTTTGGCTCATGTGACAGGCAGAGTGCCTCCTCCTCCTCCTCCTCCTGGATGAACACAAAAACATTAACATCATCAGTAAACACAAAAACCCTGAATCAAGCCACATCAGGAAGAGTAACTTCACATGTGGCCAGACTTGCGACTCAATCTATTAAAGGCCCCAACGTAAGGACGGAGTACGAGTGACAGTGGACAACCCTGCCGAATCAACCAAGATCCTATAAAGGATTCCAATTACTTTCCATTCATTTGCATTACCACCAGTTTAGAGTGTAAAAATGGGTAAATATAGTGACATTCCCTTCAATTGTAACTTACAATATCTTGTTAATTTTGTGGGTTATTTTGGTAAAATTCCGATGTAAACAAAATTTAATCTTTTCTCTTCATAAATATACAATTCTTTCTCTTGTGTCATAAGTGTTTTTTTTGGTTTTTTTTTCAGGTTACTTCAAGTTAGCTTACTATTTTCAGTGATAGGCGATTTATTTATTTTTACAAGTGTACACCCTCCATTAAAAATGACTGGAGAAAAGAAATTATCCTTCAGTGTTCACATCAATATTCATCTTCATTTAAAATAATGGCTGAATCAGTGTAGTTAAAAAAACAAACAAAAGAAATAAGAAAGAAAGAAAACTTTCAAATAAGAAAGTTTGAAAATTGGGTAGAAAAACAATGTGTTAATGCAAACATTCGAAGAAGCAATCAGAAAATATTAGAAAGAAGTTGAGCAGTGAAGTATGTGAATCCAATAGAGTCCAATGGCAAAATCCGTGAACAATGAAAAGATTGATTACAATAAAATCCAAAGCAAGAAATCAGTGGATTTACATACTTCACTGCTCAACTTCTTTCTAATATTTTCTGATTGCTTCTTTGAATGTTTGCATGAATACATTGTTTTTCTAACCAATTTTCAAACTTTCCTTGAAATCTTTTTCTTTAAACAGATAGTAAAAAATTCTTTTGCTTGTAATATTTAAATTTTCAAATTTTATGCTAACCAGTAATTTGTTATTTTGCTGTTTTTACTCCTCTGATGAGAAGAACTTATTTTTGAAAATCTATGGATTAAGGATAACATTTTTATTATCCTTGTTTGAACACTTGATGTAATTAATAAATATTGTAAATTGTCCAATTTTATTTTCATCATTTCATTTTTTCTTATATATATATATATATATATATATATATATATATATATATATATTTATATACATTACTCTTTGTTATAGTGGAGTAAAAAATGTTTTTCAAATTTGATGTATGCATATAAGCATCATCCTATCTTGAAGAAAAAGGGCTACACGTTTATATGGTAAGTTCAATATAGTGTTTGAAGTTGTTTTTCAAAACAAAAAAAATCCAAGTTGAAAACTTTAGTGAATGAAATAGAAAGACATTTTTGCCCAATTATCAAATTATTGTTTTTTTAAATGGTACAAATCTGAGGGTTTTACGAGTGATTTGCTATTAGAAAAATCTAGTTTGATCTCTAATTTGCTATGAATCATATTAAGAAGATTTTGTGATAAATTACACTCCAGTGTCAGTTTTGCATATTTTTTTCGTGGTGGTGGGGGCTAATAGGATTTTGCTCAATATCTAGGCTGGTTTGATGCAATAATTATTGCTTCCATTATGATTAATTTTTTATTTATCACAAGATGACATTACATTTGTAAGGATTTTTCACTTGTTTGAAGCCTGCATTTTTAGTTATGCTCTGTAAAATTTGGATTATAGACCAAAAGCACACAAGACGGCAAATTTTCTAATTTCCATCAAACTTTGAACAGTCCTAATTTGGTGGCTAATTGAGCTACCAAAATAAGTTTGGTACCATTGCTCATCTTTTGTAAAGATCTATGGGACAACATTGAAAGTCTTTTTTTATATAATCGAAATAAAATTTTGGTTTGGGATACCTAGTTTCATGGTTAGAGAATCTCTTCACCCATGCCCAGAATCAATTATCGACTCAGAGTTTATCATCTACTTTGATCTGAGCCGGTTTGTTTGCATATATTTTAACTGATCAACTTTAGTATCTGTTCTGATACTACACTTTATTTTTTTATGTCCTCGGTCAGTTATGAAGAAATCCTTCTAGACTGAGGCAATTTTAATGTTGTTCCAATACACAGTGACCCGTTCTGGGGGGGGGGGGGGGGCTGGATTTTCCCCACATTAAAAACCGACCTTGTGTCTAACTCTGCACTCGTGAGGAGGCAAGTAAATAGGGACTCTTATCTAACAAAAAGCAAGGCAAAATATTTAAATTCTTTGTTTTAATGCATTAAAAGACAAATAATCAAAAAGTTAAAACATTAATAATTTTTGTTTCTTTGTGTCTTTTTTTATTAATTTTATTATTTTAAAACACAAACAACGTTGTGAGAAATGTAAACAGCTTTCAACACAATATGATGGGGAAAAAGAAAAAAATATTAAAAAATATCACAAGTATTTTTTAAATGTCAGCTTTTTGGGGGACGGGGGTTAAAATGAAAAATAAATGAATTAGAAGAAAATAAAAACAAACAGAAACAAACTCATAATAGAAAAGAAAATTCATGCACAGATACTACACTGCTATCGTTGGTAAATGTGCAGATGCATCAGGTCATTTTGTATGAATACTGTTGGGGGGGGGTCTTTTTTTCTAATACGTAGAGCCCCATCTCACATAGTGACGGGGCGATCCAGCACTAGTGGATTTAGTCACGTTGTCACTCATAAAAGACGCTACTCAGAAGTCCACTTCCTCTTTAATCCCTAAACTGACAACATCATTGTCTACTGCTCCTATTTTTTCTAGACCAATTCTATAAAATCTGGTCAGTCTCCTCATCCAAACAGAGCAGTTCTGTGAATATGCCCCGACACATCTTGGTAAGTCTATCTTTTCACATATCCATGACGTGTGTACATATTTCAGTGTATTACTTGTAACCACAAATAAATCCGGTTATATTTTCATAAGTAAGATTTTTAATTCCTTTTTTGTTTATCTTTTGTTTATGTGAGAACAATTAAGAAACCGATAATTCTAATAAGACTAATGTTACTGTTAAATTGTGACTAACGACGACATGTCCAGTCCATTTTGATTTTAGCTTCGTAATTAACATGATGGGTTAAACACGTCACACAAAGTGCAGCACGATTCTTTCTTGACATTTATTGAACCTACACAGTAGCTGAGCGAGACTCACACAAAGTAGAAGCCATTGATGGTTTATCATCAAGATGAGAAATAGATATGTAAAAAACAGAAATGAGATCGCCATGGAAATAGATATTTTGTCATCATCATGGGTCAGAGATGTTCGGTGATGCGACGAAGCTTATAAGAATTCTCTCCTCCTTTAGCTTAAATAGATAAATGAATACATTAAAAAAACAAGTCAGACATTTTTATCCACCAGAATGCAGTTTGGTTTCTTTGTAAACAAGTTAGCCATTTTAATCTTTTGTTAACAGTTAAAAAAAATTTTTTAAATTGAAAGGAATTTGAAAGAATTTAAACTGCCGAATAGAAAGTCATTTGTGCCGTGAAAAATTCTTAGCAAATCCTCATGTATTAAAAGATTAAACGTTTTGGAAGCTATTTATATCTAATAATTTTATCAACTGAGATTAAAACATTACCGTAATAAAATTAGCTATAGTTTCGTAACAATTTCATTCAATTGATAATTTAGTCACCAAACTGAATCGTAATAAAATGTAACTTTCAAAATCCTATTTAAAAAAAAGCAAAAGAAAAATGAAAGTAAAAAAACGCCCGGGCAACACCACATAGATACAACTGGTTTACTGTAATTTGGGATGCCTTTGACAGTTTTATTGAAAACGATAATTAAGATGATGTCAGCAGGAAAACAATGGAAAGAAAAGGCACAAAGTTTGAATTTTGTACGGAAATTTTGTTTTTTTGTTTTTGAAAGCACAAAAAAAAAAAAAAATACAAAAATGTATGTGAGATAAAGTGACAAATTATTTTATATTTTCCCCGAATATTAATTATTTGATTCTTTTCTATAAGTATCTCCTTTGATTTTTTTTTTTTTTTAACCATTTCAGGAACCTGGATTTTATTTTATGTAGGTTTCCTTTTGGTTGTTGTAACTCCCGACTGGATTTTATCGAACCAATATTGACAGTCATGAGATCATCATATTTGGTTTAACGTCCGTTTTACATTCTGGCATGCATTGGAGGGCTTTTAGAAATTGACTTCTAAACAAACCTATTTCTGGACAGGTCTTTATTTATCCCTCAAGTCCATCCTGATCACTTTCTCCTGTTTTCTTTAACCTTCTCCTTTGAACTGTCCCTGCTACCTCAATTGTTCTACATCTACTACTCCAAGAACTCTCATTCATTCTTTCAATGTGATTATACCATCGAAGTCTTCTGCCCTGCACACATCTCTCTATACTGTCCAGATTTACTCTTCCTCTGAAGTCATCAGATCTAAGCATGCCTTTAAGACTCACATTAAACATCCATCGTATCATTCTGTGATTGACAACGTTGGCCCGCCGTGGGACAGGGAGAGACGAATGATGTCTCTCGTGATCCTGGCCAGAGCTAAAATGGCAATGTGGACAACGCGTCTGATGGGATTTCATGAGATTGAAGCGTTTTCTGATCAGGATCTGATTTCTTTCTTCAAGCATCAGCTTAAAGTTTGATGCGATAGAAAGAGATTACATCCCCAGGAATTCAACAAAAGGTGGGTACAAGTTGCGAGCTTATGCATCTGAAAGAGAGTCCGAGCATGTCGCACAGTCTTCAGTTCTGTCGGACTTCAGCCTTGTTAAGGTAGCCTCTTAGCAAGTAGAGCGAATGAATCCTATCCCCACTCTTAAAATTTGGGGTTAATAGAATTCCTCCAAGATGCACACTCACCACTTTTTTTTACCCTGGCCTCCCCAATTGTTTCTTATCTTGGATGGACACCATCCTCCGCTCCCAAATTTTACCCCCTCCATTTCATTTCTTCCTACTTATTAGATATCGACTCACTTGTTTTCAGTTCTCCACAAACCGGAAAACATTAGGATATCTATTATTTAGAAAAGATTAGGAGGGTCTTACTAACCAATTTTTTTTGTTGTCCTACTCCCCATGAATTTGTGTGTGTGTATAATATATATGTATATATAATTTAAACAATTGGGGATATTTAAGAGTAAATGTGGTATTGTGGTAACTGCTCAGGAGTCTAACTAAGAGTAGGATAGACAGAGAGTTACTCGCGACTACCCCCCCCCCAACTTTTGTGCCCAATTTGTTAAAATGTATTCCATACTTTTGCAAATAAATAATTTTAAGTGACGTATCTGTTTAGTTAGTGAAGGAGAAATCCTTTTAGACAGAGGTAATTTTTATCTTTATCCCAATCCAAAGTGTCCCTTGTTTGGTGAGTTGGATTTTCCCCACACTAAAAACTGACCTTGTGTTTAATTTTACACTCGTGTCGAGGCAAGTAGACATGGACATGTGGCAATTTTTCAGTGCTTTTTAGGAATAGGTTTCCATAGATTTGTAGTCGTGATGTAAGCAGTTCCGACTATGAATGGACATAGACAAATAAAGTTCCGACTTTTAACTGAAATATACAAATAAAAAAAGGCGCTGTTACCTGCCAGCCAGACGACTATTTTTCAATCAATTAGAAAAATCAAGTTGTGACTTTTACTTATTATTTTGGATATCCGTATTACTTTTGCAACTTTACGTTTGGAATTTTTGAGGATATCTTTTCATTTTTCTTAACTAAAAGGGTTACGGTTAGTTTAGGGTAAAAAAAAAACAGTTTGCGTTGTGTAGAAGTACTGAAAAACATTACTGTATACATTTAAATGCAAGATAAAAATCAAGTATCTTTCAGTAAATAACTTCACAAAAAAAATAAATATATATATATATAAAATAAAATATGAAACTAAAAGTATACTTTTAGTAGATAGGTTCTATCTACTAAAAGTTTTAGTGAAATGGTTTAAGTTCAATATACGAGATAGAGCAATTATAAAGATAGATGAAAGAAGAGAGATAAACATGTACGAATGACAACTTCCACTGCCAACTTATCTATCTATGTAATTCCTCTGATAAGATTTTAATCTTTGAAAAGCCTTGGCTTAAGGAAAGAATAATATTTTTACTGAGTACACCTTGCATTGAACAATCGAAGTTGAAATAAATTTGTCATTCGTACATGTTTATCCCTCTTCTTTCATATATATATATATATATATATATATATATATATATTAATAATACATTCAGTTTGTTCTGTTAAGTTCGTTAATGTTGGTAAAACTCGGAATTGATGACATAATTTTCTTAGATACCTATTCCTAAAAGGTACCAATTTTTATTAGCATGTAATGTAATTTGTCCGTCAGTAACAAAAAACTTCAAAGTTTTGTTTTAACAATATAAAATTATTATTGACAGTTTACGTAAATTATTTAGAGCTAAATACTCTCAAACAACTTTCATGTTTCGAAATTTAGGGTTGATAATTTGTATTATTCGGATTACTATTCTTATCTTGGTTGTTATTTGCACACTGTTTCGGTCGATGTAAGAAGGTAGGAGGTTACATTTTCCGAAAAATTCTGAATATAATAACCTAGATGAGAATAGTCCGAATAATACAAATTATTTTTACTTAAACTATGTTTTAGTAAAAAAAATTAAAAATAGTAAAATTAAAAACAGTAAGTTATAGCGAAACGCCAAAATGGAAACTTGACCGGAAAAATATAGTCAGTATTTTTTTATAAGTTGAGAACAAGGCTAAAGGCATATAAGTTAAGGTCATAATTTTCTAGTTATGGACAGGGAGCCATTTTTTTTAAGAGTAAAATCATTTCAGGTTCTCTTTACATGTAACTCACCATAGCTTATTTTTAATACCTAACCCCCCTTACCTTTTTTATTAAACCATGATTTAGGTAAAAGAATAAGTGGCGATATTGAATTTTCTCACTCACATGCCCCTATTCCGAATTTGTGGCCGTGGGCCGCCATCACTGGACAGTTTCTCTTGTACCAAACGGTCATAAACAACGTTTTAAGTGTAATTTAGACGGTTTCAAACCGATATAAATGATTGCTGAGTAAAAATTAAATTTTTTAAAATACGATTTTTTTTTTCTTAATTCGAATCATTTGATGGTTTTCAGTAATCAAGTAAAAGTTCCATTTTTTCTTGATATTTAATTTTGGTGCTTCTGCTGTTTCACAATGACATTAAAATATTTAAAATGTATAAACTTTGTTATGTACTTACCTGTGAGCTGAAAATAAGATTGTACAGAAAAAATGACGCAAATTCATCCAGTATTTATATAAGAAAATTTATAAAAAAAAAGAAAAAAAAAACGATTTTACATATCGTTAGACATTTTGTAACCAGTTAAGGCAAGGGAGATAACTCGATTTTTTTTTTGATTTTACCAATTTCGGAAAACTTTATAAGTACGATATAAGATAAAAACATAACATTTTATTGAACTAAAAAGTAGGACTTTTATAAATTTATACAAGATACACTTCAGCAATCTGCTTAAGTAGGTTTTCTCGTACTTTTCCATGAAATTTTTGCTGCCACATGAACTCGGCGAAATTTGAGTCAATCATATGCGTATGGGTACCGCATTCTATCTTATTCCTTCTTTTGGCCTCTTGCCACATTCTTTCAACATGATTTGTGGTTGCGCCTGTTGTTGGGTCAACAAAATTATACCAATGGTTGACGCACAAATGATGGTACCCTTCGGCACCCAGTCTATCATAAGCACGCCAACAATCAGATATAATTGTTGTGTCTGGAAGAATGTATCTTTTTATAATTGGAATAAGTGTAGCGGCATCCCTTGAAGTCACTGTTACTAGAAAAACACTTATGGTTTACTGGTGATAGCCACCACCCACTGTTACCGCGTCACTTTACCTACGTGACTTTTCCTGCGCGACAAAAGGCTCATCGATTTCCACACAGCAACTCTCTCCACCAATTAGTTGGGGATGTCTCATGAAATGTTCGACACAAACGACCCTGACAAACATCCACCAGTCGGCATGGTCTGAAATAATTCGGCACTCCCTTCTAACAGTCTCGTACGCCGTCATTTCATGGGCCTACAAGTACAGAAAGAAGGTAATTTGGTCGAGCCCTAGGTGTGAGCCCGAAAAAACAACTTTCTTTTTAGATTGAGACTGTACATTTGCATCTGTAGTTGTTGTACTTCCAGCGGAAGCCATCATGCATATCTTTCGTAGTAAATTTAAATTCAGTGCTATAGACGCAAACTTCTGACGACGAAAGCAAATTCTGCGATTGCATAAAATCAATAACGTGAGACTTATCTCTACTACAAAAGAAAAAAAGTCACACAAATTTAAATCATTGATATCCATTGAGAAAAGGTATAAGAGAAAAAGTTTCCGGAGAAATGGTCAGAGAAAAGGTTTCCGCTTCAGAAAGTTTAAGGTGTGGATGCTGAGAAAGCGTTTAAGAGAAAAAGTTTCCAAAGAAATGCCGATTATTAGTCATCTCCGGATTCTGGAAAACCAAAAAAAAAAAAAAGAGTTATCTCCCTTCTCTTTTGCGGCCCATGATAAAATCGGGCGATTGGAAGATACACGATGGCGACGACCGATAAGAATCGTTTTTATTTAATAAATACTGGATGAATTTGCGTTTTTTTTAATGTACAGTCTTCTATTAAGCTACCACGCAAGTACATAACAAAGTTTATACATTTCTTTAGCTATTTTTTTTTTACTTGTCATTATGAAACAGCAGAAACACATTAATTTTCATTTTAAAAATTGGTGCTTATCCAGATTAAGGGAGACATTTGAAAAAAAAAAAACAACAAAAAAACAAACTGAGGAATATCTGTTTGACGTACGTACCTATCACAGGTTGAATATATCCTATACAAAAAATCACGTAAATTAATCAAGTAGTTTTTATTTTATAAAAGAAAATTAAGTTTTAACGTGGAATTACGGCTTATGAATTTCGGTTATCTCCCTTGAATATCTTTTGAATAAGCCAGAATGTCGGCCGTATTTCAACGTTATTCGTTAAAATTTAATTTTCTTTTATAAAATAAAAACTGCTTGATTGATTTACGTGATTTTTTGGTATAGGATATATTCAGCCCGTGATAGGTACGAACATCAAACAGATTTCCTCAGTTTAGTTTGTTTTATTATTTTTTTCTTCGAATGTCTCCCTTAATCTGGATAAGCACCAACAGATTATTTCAGTAAATTTTAATTATGAAATTGTACCTTAAAAAGATTTGTGACTTTTTTGTTTTAATTGTGACCGGCCACGAATTCGGAATAGGGGCCTGTGAGTGAGAAAATTCAATATCGGCAAATAAGTTGTTGCGAAAACCCATTTCACTCTAAATAATTTACGTGACTGAAATAGGAATTTATCCATGTATTTTTTTAATTTTTTCATACTTAATGTCTCACTTTTAGCTGACCAGTAACTTTTCCCCTTCTTTTCTTATCAGCTGTTCAATAAATAGGGGACGCGGAAGAAGGTCTATAAACATGATCTCACAAAACAAAACAAACAAAACAAAAAATATCGCGTTGAAAACAGTCAACCTGTTCATAAAAGTAGTTGTAATTTGGGTCGTTTGAGCCATTTTAACACCAAATTCCAATGGTTTTCAATTTTCGTAACAGATCGACTCGAACTCGACCCGATATAGTACATGTTTTTATGCAATAAGCCCGTTTTTGGAAGGAGTGTATCCGCATATTAGTTGGTAAACCACTTCATTTCGAGTTTAACCATGCAAAACCAGTAGTCATTTTTTTAAGGCGTTAGTTCAAATCGGGCGATAGCGGAATGTTTGGTAGATTTTTTGTTTTTTTACACGGCGAGGGTGAATCCCAATTTCCATGTTTATCATGGTTATTGTGATGAAGAATTCGTCAAAGATTGAGTTTTCAAGTTTACGAACTTAAAACTTGGCACCGCGCAGTAACGTTGAACTGCGTTGTTGTTGAACCCTGCCACATTTTCTGAGAAGTCGTACGAATTTCAAAACTTTGTTTCAAACGACGAACAGACCGTATGTAATGTCTACGATGACCCCGAAAAGGAGAACCCAAAACGGAACCAAAACATAATAAAGAGTTACATCATAATATTGCAATTTTAAACAAACGAGAATCTGAAAAATGATCTTTAGTAAAGCGGTTGTTATAAACCAGATCTTCCTCCTCATTGACATTCCGGCTTCGTTTCGGTCGTAGTCGTTTTTGCAGTGCATAATCATGTTGATAACAATGTAGATGATGCAGACACCGTCAAATACCCATAAAGGTATAAAAATAAGGAACCAGTTCCAACTGACTCTTTCATCCAGACGTAGAACAAGTAATACCAAAAACACTAAAACCATAAACCAGGTAAATAGGGCCTTATGAAGTAGCGCCATGTTTACCGATAGAGTTTATCTATCTCACATGTCTGAAGAGTTCGATAAGCAAAGGGAAGCTACTCAATGCTTCTTTTTTCTTATAAATCTAGCAAATTTGTCAAGTTGAAAACATTTTATCATATATATTTATATACATGGACGGCGGCACCGATGGGGGAGGGCGTAAGGGGGGCTCAAGCGCCCTCACTTTTTGACTTGGGCCCCCGCCACTTTACGGTCATCAATAATTAAGTTGATATGTATGTGTTTAACCGCCCCCGCACTTTTTAGGAGACCCCCCCACTTTTATAACTGTCCCGCCGGCCATGTATATATATATATATATATATATATATACACACATCCATATATATATACATACATATATATACATACATATACATATATATAATAAAGAGAATATTTTTTATAAAATATTTAGAAAACCTTCACAACGCAAATTATTTGTTTTTAAAATAAATTATTTATTTACCTTAAAAACTTCTTCTTTTTTTTTACCTTGAGTACTTTCAGTAATATATACCATCTTCAGAAGAATAAGCATAGTTTTATTCTTCTTTTTCTTCATTTTTTTCTTCCTAACTTGGACAAACATATCGCAGTCAGGTTGAAGTTCGTCTTGATTTCATAGACGAAAATGTTGATATGGCTGTGTGAATAACGTGGTTATGTGGGAAAGGTATTTTGAAAAGTCACACGATGCACATAGCCATATCAACATTTAAGTTCGTTGGCTAGCGATAGCAATGGTGAGAATTCGAGTGCAGTTGGTACAGCAGTTAAGACGTGAACAGGGTTCTAATCCAGTTAAATAGATGTACGATGTAATGTTTTATAACTAAGTATTTTAAATTAATTACAATTTTACAAAATATTATTTATCGCCTTAAATCACTTCTTCAGTACGCTACGTGGATTCGAACACGGATACGGGAATTACTTAGTCAGCTAAGCTCAGTATTTGCAGAACAACTTACCACTGAGCTACGAAACGCCGCTATGATTGTGTCTCGGAAACGCTCACCACGTTAGTGACGCCTCGAAGGGCAGTGGTAAGTTCGTTGGCTAGCGATAGGTATGGTGAGAATTCGAGTGCAGTTGGTACAGCAGTTTAAACGCGAGCAGGGTTCGAATCCAGTAAATCTGGCAACAAAGTATGTCAACTAGATGTACAATGTAACGTTTTATAACTAAGTATTTAAAATTAATTACAATTTTAAAATATTATTTATCGCATTAAATCACTTCTTCAGTACCCTACGTGGATTCGAACACGGATACGGGAATTACTTATTCAGCAAAGCTCAATATCCGCAGAACAACTTACCACTGAGCTATAAAACGCCGCTATGATTGTGTTCGTTTCCATGTTAGGTTAAGTTTACCTTACCTTTTATTATTATTATTTACTTACTTTTTATTTTGTGGACTAGTATTTTAAGTTATTAGTCTCGGAAACAAACAGAACGCTAGTGACGCCTCGTAGGGCAGAGGTGAGTTCGTTGGCTAGCGATAGGTATGGTAAGAGTTCGAGTGTAGTTGGTACAGCAATTAAAACGTGATCAAGGTTCGAATTCAGTTAAATCTGGCAACAAAGTATGTCAACTAGATTTTAGATGTAATGTTTTATAACTAAGTATTTTAAATTAATTACAATTTAAAAAATATTATTTATCGCCTTAAATCACTCCTCTAGTACGATACGTGGATTCAAACACAGATACGGGAATTACTTAGTCAGCAAAACTTAGTATTTGCAGAACAACTTACTGTGAAACAGTGATTGTAGCCGACGCAATCTGCACTTTAGGGTGCACTGGCATGCATCTTGGCAATGGTTAGGACCCTACAGAGAATTGAGACTAGTAGATATTCACACGGAAAGTCTATAAAAACGAGGAAAGAAAAATAGCGTCAAAATGACTGGAAAATTGGTATTGCTTGTCAGGGGCAATTGACCACGCACAGGGTCAGTTGTTTACCATATGCGAGATTGGAATGTCGCTAAGGTCTTAATCACTAATGGTGTCGACATCGACAAGAGAAGAAAGTGGATAGGTGTTTTGTGGTGACAGTAATGTCTGAGAGAGAATAATGGTTTTCTTTAAGGGCCGAAGATCGCCCCTTGGGCTGTCATCATTAATTAGGGCAGAGGTCTGAAAGAGAGAGAATAATGGTTTTCTTTAAGGTAGATAATATTTGAGGGCCTGGGCGAAGAATTTCAATTGTCGTACCACTCAACCCCAAACCACCCGGAGATGAAGAAAGACTCAGGAAAGGGGAGGAGAGGGAGAGGGAGAGTAAGTCAGTATACCCCACCCTGGCCCCGAGAGAGAAAGAAGGAATAGAGAAATAGGTAGGAGAGGGAGAAGGACCGGAGAGGAGGGAGGTTAGAGAAAGAAAAGGTGTGATAATATGCCCCTATGGGAGGGGAAAGGACATTTGTTTATTGAACGAGAAGACAGTTACAGGCAGTTAGATTTGGGATTTCGACCCGTGTAGGTTGCAGAACCTCGCGGGCTCGTGTTAGCCGGACCTGAGACTCGAGCGGCCAACAAGCGGGGAATGTCGCGTGAAAGCCTTCCCATTTGGACGACGTTGCCCATAGTATTCCCCCCACCGTTCAGTAGACAAGTTACAACTTAATTAAAAACTTGAAAATCATAAATGGAGTTTCACGCACAGAGAGAGAGAGACGACGACTAGTTTAGTAAACAAAGACAATTTATCAAAATTAGAGACTCTAAAATTCAAGTGTAAAATTAATCCTTCCTTTTGATTGTTTTTAATAATTAATTGATACAAAGAGAAACCGACGTTGTTGAATTATTCTATTGTCGAATTGTCCTGCTAAGTAATCTTGCCTTCACAGAATCACGAAATCGTCATTCATCCGACCCGGAGGAGATTCAACACATCTTTCTTTTTGTAAGCCGCTATTGACAATCACTGGCCAAAGAGGGTGTTCACAGTCTAGAAGGATTCCTGCGCCGAGGACCAGACGTGTGAGTACCGAGATAAAGACACGAGTGGACCACCTATGTTACAAGTGATTCAGTGACACCGGATCAGAGTGAGGTATCTGTTTTACTCAGCACCGCGACCGGGTTATCAAACACCTGTGCGTGAGTGGCCGACGATGATACCCACAGATCAGGATCGTGTGGGGTCTATATGTTTACACTTACCACTGAGCTATGAAACACCGCTATGATTGTGTTCATTTCCAGGTAAGGTAAACTTAAACTTACTTTTTATTTTGTGGACCAGTATTTTAAGTTTATTAGTCTCGGAAACGAACAGAACTCTAGTGACGCCTCGTAGGGCAGTGGTAAGTTCGTTGGCTAGCGATAGGTATGGTAAGAGTTCAAATGTAGTTGGTACAGCAGTTAAAACGTGAACAAGATTCGAATCCAGTTTAATCTGGCATCTAAGTATGTCAACTAGATTTACGATGTAACGTTTTATAACTAAGTATTTTAAATTAATTACAATTTTTTAAATATTATTTATTGCTTTAAATCACTTCTTCAGTACGCTATGTGGATTCTAACACGGATACAGGAATTACTTAGTCAGCAAAGCTTAGTATCTGCAGAACAACTTACCACTGAGCTATGAAACGCCGCTATGATTGTGTTCGTTTCCAGGTAAGGTAAACTGAAACTTACTTTTTATTTTGTGGACTAGTATTTTAAGTTTATTAGTCTCGGAAACGAACAGAACGCTAGTGACGCCTCGTAGGGCAGTGGTAAGTTCGTTGGCTAGCGATAGGTACGGTAAGAGTTCGAGTGCAATTGGTACATCAGTTAAATCTGTCAACTAGATGTGCGATGAGATCATCCGGGAACTTTCAGGCACAGAAATCAGCCATCATTAATCACCTGGTTAATACAAATAGTTGTTCTGACAAGTATTCCGATGGGTGGTTTTCTGTTTTACACAGTGCCAGGTCGAACTACCATCTCAATATCATCGAGGCGTTAGTTATTAACAATTCTCGACTTAGCCTGTCTAGACAAAAGATTTTGAAGCATCAACTGGAGATCTTTAATGATTCAAATCCACTATGACGTTGAGAGATTTACTTTTTTTTTCTCTCAATCGTTTTGTCCAAATTAAACAATTTTTCCCCTCATATCTCATTCGATTTTCTTAGTTTTTAATTTATCATTCTGACGTTTCCTCTTAGAGGGTCAGACGATAAGGCCTTAAGGAAAATCTTAGCAATTTTTTTCTTTTTTTCCACTCGTCCGTTTCATTGATTAAAAAATGTTTCCTCTGAAATTCATCCTACGATTTTGTTGTACGCGAAATTTACTTACACACACATATATATATATATATATATATATATATATATATATATATATATATATATATATCTCTGAAGTAAAGTCAAATGCTTGAACTTTAACAGTATCCTAACAAGACAAAGAAAACAACACCTCAAAGCTATACAGATGAAAGATGAAGTAAATTAAGTCCGTCGGATACCAATTAATACTACAAGTATCAAATCAGCTCCATGGATAGGACTTTGGGTCAACCAGCGCTTATATATAACAACTTAGAAAGATACAAAATTATGATATATTCATTATTAAGTATACTAGCAAATATATGCTCCCTATATATGCTAGTTGTTTTATTTAATTGCTCAGTAAAATGTGTTTGCTTTTTTTTTTACAAAAAAAAAGAACGAAAATCACCCCATTCTTTATTTTAATAAATAAAACACAGAATAATAAAAACATAGTTTTTAAACAAAATTTCCCCGTTACTGCATAAAATGTAAAACAAAAAATCGAGGAAAATATCTTAAATACATCTGGAAATCAGAAAAAACAAACAATCATGGGTGTATATTTGCGAAGATTAATTTATTAGAAGTTTTAAAACAAATTAAGATGTAAATTTGACAGACGCGTGATGTTTAGGGAAGTTTTGGAATGGGTACATATAGGAGCTGATGAGTAGATATAAAAAGAGAGCGATCAAAACTAATAATATAGTTTAGTACAATTAATAGAAGTAATAGTATAGTTTTGTGTTTCAGACAGACATATACCAAATCTCCATTAGTAATAGAAGTACAATAGTACAATTAATAGAAGTAATAATATAGTTTCGGCTTCAGACAGACAGATACCAAATCTCCATTAGTAATAGATGTGTTAAAAAAATTCGACATCAGCAAGGTTAATAGTGTACATATGTTTCTGCAATAAATTTCTTAAGTCATCATCAACACAAATAAGAAAGAGAGTCATCAACATTTCGTCTTCCTTCTATCATATTCTTTTCAAGAAAATAATGTGCTTTGCTTCAATTTCTTTCAAAAAATACTTCTTCCAGCTAGGAAGATTGTTACAATGGAAACGTATTTAAATAATGATCTAAAAAGCTGACTTGGCATGATTTTCTTTTGTTAAGAATGACTCAAATAATTTAATGGACATAACTCTTAATTTTTCACTTGCATGTTAAAAAAGGGAATGAGCTCCTTTCTAGGATAACCTTTTTCTCATTAATACAATTATGTGAACACTTGGCCTGTTTCTCTGTATATGTGTTTCCTATTATTTTTTCGAATTTTGAATCATTAATCTAATATTTATGAAATAATTAAAACAAACAATAAAAACTAAAATGTTGATTCTTTCTGCATGTATTCCTCTTGCGTAGCTATTTTATGTGGACGATGCTGGTTGCAGCTCATCATAGTTGTTGTTGCTCTTGTCGGTGCTGATGACTTGCGCAAGGCACTTAGCACAGACAGCAACATTTAGCAGTAATTTCCCAAGGGGCTTTGTCTCTAAGATCAACACTGTGTGTGGTTCGTTGGAGGGGAAGAGGGCGATTTACTCAGACGTGGAGGCTAGTTGCTTCATGGACTGCTGGTAACTAACTTATTTCCTATTCCAATTTGAGGTCCAAGGTGGGTGAATCTGTTGGCGGGAAAGAAGCAGTTTGCTTTGACGTGGAGATCGGCACATCGTTTGGTATTGTTGTATTTTTATAGTTGCTTACATCAAACATTTTAGAATATTTTTCTTCTGCGCCTAACATGCTGATTAGCTAATTGCTGTGTGAGCTTTTGTTTGTGTGTGTACATTGTCATTTAGTAGCAGTAGTCGGACTGATAACATCTCAACAAATATTGTCCAACACATGCGAGCATGTGAAACAGATGCTAAACCGATGATGATGATGATGATGATGATGATGATGATGATGATGATGAAATACCATGCATAAACCATCCTTTTGTAGCTTTTACCCTTGTAAGTGGTGACTCATACATAAAGGCAAGAAAGACACACAGACACACTCAAATGTGTCTGATAGTTTTATTAATACAGAAATGATGAAACGTTTCTTGGAAGCTGCGTTCAACAATACAGCCGAAACGAATAAACATTCAATTTTACATGAAACTAGTCATGTTTACAATCTTTTTAACAATATTTTTTAAATATCGTTTTAGTTTTCCCTTGTTTTATTTTTGATTTCAATAAATATTCGATTAATAGTAAATGGAAAATAATTCAAATATAATTGTTTACAAATTATAAAATAGGGTTTTAAAAGATTCATTTTGGTGTTTGCTTATTTTATTTTTGATTTTAATAAATATTCGAGTTAGATAGAAAATATCCACTTCAACATGGCCGCCGTATCTGGAATCGGAAATTACGAACCGGTGTTCATCGGAAAAAAATCCTCCATTATATTTGCTTATAAAAAGTTTTTTTCTTCAATTTATTTAACACAAAGTGTGTTGCAAACGTTTGTTTTGAATTATTTTTTATGGGCCAGAAGTTTTATTTATTTTCTTGTTTGTTTGTTTTTTAACACAAACTGTTTTGAACACATTTTTTGCCATCTTTTTTAAAGATTGCACAGAAGAGGCTAAATTTTGATCATTCCTTGCTGTTTGTTTTTTTTCTTTGCAAGGTATTTAACACAAAGAATATGGTAATGATTGGAACTTTGTTAAAATCGCAATGGCACATCCCGTTGAGGGTAGACATTTAAGGTGGGACATTAACAAGCTCTGCTCATTCGCAGTTTCTGTTTCATAGACAAACAAGTGTATATAGGAATCCTTTCTGGTGGTGTTTGAAGGGTGGGGTAGGGTGGTGGTGGAGGCATAGCCAGAAGAGGTGGTTACTGGTGTTTTTGTGGAATCACAAATACAAAAAAGTGATTATCTGCTCCAATTTCAACTTCGACCTCTGAAAAAGGTGTTGCTGCATATAGAAAAACATGTTTGGCTGACAGGGAAAAAACAAAACATAAAAACGGCTTAATGAGAGATTGTTTGTTGATTCACAGCGTTTCAAAATTTTCGGCCATGTTTAAGTGGATATTTTCTATTTAACCAATATTCGATTATTAATTTTAAAAAAGTCAATGTGTAGTTATGAAAGGATAAATGTGAAAATCGACGGTCTAAACAGAATGCGCTAAAAATGGATATAGGTGATAAAAATGGTTTTATGTTGTTTTTTAAAAAAATATTATTAAATGAGGACCCATTTCAAGTTAAAATGTACTTCGTATTACACATGTAATCTGGAAAAACCATGCTTGAAACGTGTAAATATGCTAGAAAAATCGAGATTTTGACAAAATGAAGTCTTACGGGTCCGGAAGTGTTGTTGTGTTGCTCATGGAGCCATGTTTTTTTTTTGTATCACTCAAAACGAAAATTTTTTAAAACGTCTTTTTTCATTATTATTACATAATACTACGTTGATTTTAACTCCTAAACGTTCTTAATGTCATAATATTTTTAAAATAGCGGAAGCGTGCAGAGTTATGGTTGACTCTGTGAACCGGGTTCGTACCTTGTGAGCGTCTGAAATTATTACCTTCCTACATACAACATCGTTTCGAGCTTATGCTCTCTGATGAGAGCATAAGTTCGAAACGATGTCGTATGTAGGTGAAATATAATTTAATATTTATTAATGAATATTATCATAAATTTTAGAAATTAAAAGTTGAGCACTGTAAGGAGATATTATAAAATAGACATTCACTTAATGCTATAAAGTAAGGCTTTGATTAAGTTTGTTGAGTCCTCTAGATTGTGTTCACAGCCCGCTGTATTAGGCATAAATATAACTTAATTTCTCCCGTATCCTGTGATAATTTCCTATAGTCTAGAGGATAGAGCGGAAGCGTGCGGAGTCATGGTTGACTCTATGAACCGTCTGAAATTATCACCTTCCTATACTGATGAGAGCATAAGCTCGAAACGACATTGTATGTAGATAAAATAATATAATTTAATATTCATTTATGAATATTATATATATATATATATATATATATATAGTCATCCACATACAGACTGTTTTGCTGTATCACAGCTCTTCAGTGCGGCCTAAAAACAGATTGACGCATATATATATATATATATATATATATATATATATATATATATATATATATATGCGTCAATCTGTTTTTAGGCCGCACTATAAAAGGGATTAATGTAGTTTGCTTGAAGCATTGTTTAATGTGTATATAAAGGCAAAACAATGCAGAGGTGTAATGGATAGACACAAACTGAAGCAAATTAAGACAATATATATATATATATATAATATTCATAAATAAATATATTATTTTACCTTGATACAACGTTGTTTCGAGTTTATGCTCTAATCAGTGTAGGAAGGTGATAATTTGAGACGGTCACAAGGTGTGAAATTTCCACCTTTTTATTAATAAAATACAAATATATATATATATATATATATATATATATATATATATATATATTATTTATTATTTCATATGTTATATAATAATCTTATTTGCGTCAGGGTGGTCTGATAGAAGTTCCATATAACGATATTTCGGGAAAATTTTCTTTTGTCAGATGTGTTTTCAAACTTTATTCAAACGTTCATAAGAAAGTTGTTGCCAATGAGAGCTATTCAGCAGAAATTGAAATGGATCTGAAATTAAATTATTTTCTTTTTCTTTCTTCTTATTAAAATCTATTATTCATCTTTAGTGTCAGCGTCAATATTAATATTTGTAAATTTTTTTTCATTATGTATATTTATAAATTTTGTTTCGTTATTTTAAATTTAATTTTATTATTATATTATTTTCTTTTTGCCCGCCCATGCGTTCAATTTAGCTAGACAGGAAAGCAATTCTTGCTAATTAGGATCTGTTTTATTTTTATTTTTTAATGTGCGCGAAGGTGAAATCATTTGTTAATTAGTTATATTCTTTTGCTTCGTTATGATGTTTTTTTAAGTATTCCATTAATTATTCAGTTAATGTCTATTTATTCATTGAGAAGGTTCCTACATTTTGTTACTGTTCTGCAGAAATTGCAATGGATCTAAAAATAAAATGTTTTTTTCATTAAATTTTCCTCAGATCTATTGCTTGTTTTAATCTATGTGTCAGTACTAATATATTTTTTATTATGTATATTTACAATTTTTTTGTTTTATTTATTTAAATTTAATTTTATTTAAATTCACTCGTTCTACCCGTTCACGCGTTTGATTTAGTTAATTACATTTTTCTAGATAGATGAGGCAACTTATGCTAGCTAAGATATTTTATTTTAATGTATATGAAAGTGAAATCATTTTTTAATTAGTTATATATTATTTTTTTCTGTTGATCTTAAGTATAAATGGTGTTCTGTTTTTAAAGTATTCTGTTTAATGTTCTGTTTTTAATTATTCAATTATTTATCTATTTATATATTAAGGAAAGTGGGATTCCTAAATTGTGTTACTGATTGTAGTTCATAAAATTGTTGTTAGTTGTAACCGTTTTATTTTATCTATTTATCTTAATTATTTCTTTGACGGTATAAATGATGTTCTGTTTTTAAGGTTTAATTATTCAATAATTTAATTATATATATATTGAGGAGGGTAGAGTGTATTAATTTTGTACTGATTGTGGTTCGTAAATTGTTGTATTTGTAGCCGGAGTGCGGATTATGCCAGGTAGATATTTCAATGTTATAATTTGTGTCAATATTATGTGTGTAACTTTTTTTTTTAACAATGCACCCCATTTAACAAATTCTACATCGGTAGCACAGTAAGGCCAATACATATTAGAATTAAGGAACACTTACAAACATGCACCTCCTCCTTCTACAAACACATCCACACATGCAACAAAATCAGCAAATCAATCAAGATATATATCCTGGCCACGGAAAGAGACACCGGCAACCTTTGGATAAAGGAATCTATACTGATAGCAAAATTGCATCCCAAACTTAATAACCGACTCGAATTAAGGACATCATTTTTAGTTTTATACATACAGTTTCACACCTCAACTTACACACACGTACACTTTAAATAAAGTTACGTATAGGTGAGAAACACACAGATACACGAGATATTGGTCGATAGTTTTATTATAGACTAGCAGATCTACCTGGCGTTGCCCGGAGCCATAAAAAACAAAATCAAAGGTTAAAAAGTGTGTAACATCTTTATATTAAAACTCTTATCTCTCTACTTATCTCAATTTGCAATTTATTACTCTATATTTCTACCTTTCCCCCTTCCCAGTTTTCCCACATCCGTCTTCAACACTCATTTTTCACTTCTGTCCAGCCCATTCCTCTCTCTTGTTTTAATGCATTGAAAATAATAATAATGTAAGTCATTCATCTGGGATTTCAGTTTTAAAGTTATTGCTCCCGGCAACATCGAGTTTCTTTCCCACCCACTTCCTCAAAAATGTAATGAAATCTATGTTTTAATTTGTTCCCGGGCAACGCTGAGTTTCTTATCTTCTCATTTCCCCTTAATAATATAATTAAACCTATATTTATTTTAGTGTATTTCTAGGCAACGCTGAGTTTCTTTTCTTTCTCTTCTCCATCAAGCATATACCCCATTAAAAATGTACTACTGTATTATTGCACACACCTGCTCTATTTAGCATAATGAACACTGACTCGTGAGTAATGCAGAGTACTTTTTCTTGTATACAATAGTATAACAAAATACAATGAAAATCTTTCTCTCGTACAACACGGCGTTTAAAAACACCTGCTCTCTGTAGGATTGCTTTATCTAGGATGTTGATGACTCCCAGGCAATGCTGAGAAAACACACCTGCAATGGCACCTGGGCAATACCAAGTTAACAAAAGACAGATAAGTTCTATCTCCCGGATAATGCTGCATTTAAACTGTTTTATATAGGATGTTGAGCACTTTTGGATTACTATATATTACTTACCAAATGTTAAACTGTAATCTTACGTTCATTGCTCCCATTTAGAGTGCAACTGAAATATAGGGACTAAATCACCCAAATATAATTCAGGATGCATCCAGAGCACTACTACACCCCCCCTCTTTCCGAGTTTCTTGCCCCCCTCCTAGTCCGAAGAGAAGCTTAAGAAATGTTAAATAATATTGAAATAAAATCTCGAATGGAATGGATACATTGAAATTACAGTGTTTTCTTTACAAATAATGTCTAAAAAAAATCCCCCCCCCCCGACGAAATCTGCATAATAGCCACCTTAGGGATGCAGGTAGAGATTCAGGAATACTTCCATTATCTTCCAAGATGAATTTTACATAAGAATACACTTTTAGATTTTATGTAGATTCTATAATTTTTCTTTCTATAGGGCGCACACAAACACAGACATTGAGTTTTATATAGAGAAATGGATGTAATGGCATATAAATAAAACAGGGGCGAATAACTCAAACGGCTTAATGTTAAATGTAACTCTCCAATCTTTAAAGTACGAACATTCTTTTTTTTTTTACGTGAGTACTATTATTTCCACGTTGGAGCTAAATTCTACAATGGATTACTTACCAGAAAATGCCACCACATCTGTGGGAACGGTGTAAGTACACAATTAATATACATTTAACCACACACTAATCATTTGTGTGTAACAAAGATAAGTTAATTCCTATATTATTTACTAATTCAGGCCCACAGATGTTTATTTTGGTCATCATTGACCGAATGGATATTACATAAATTTACTTAATTTAATTGAATAAAAAATGATGTAGGAACAGAATAGTTAACAAAGCCCTCTCCCTCATGTTTAGAATAATTTTCTAAATAATATAACCTAATTATTTAGAAAACAATTTTTAACACGAGGGGGGAAGGGGGGGGGGGCTTTGTAATTTCAGCGAAAAAATAATCTTACTGCGACTTGCAAAGCTTTAAAATAATAAAAAAGTTAACAATTTCGTTTTCATTATTGAATATTCGTATAATTTCAATCTTTTTGACAGATTTTATATTAATCAAAATTTTAAATATATTAAAAGTTTAAAAATTAAAGAAATAGTAAAGCCACTATTGCAAACTATTGACGTTTTAAAAAAGGATTAAAAGTTCTTACTTTTTAGTATTACATTTCATAAATAGTCCTAAGAAGAGGAAATATGTAAGCCATTTGATCTTTTCCGTGTGTCAGCACGGACGTGGCCAATGTAATATAGTAAACTATGATATAGATTACTATATTACGTTATGCACGGTGCGACCATGTGCGTTTCATTTTGAAGGCATCCATTTTTCTTTTTGGGTTGCATCATCACTGGTACGAGAGAGAACGAAATTGACTTTTAACCATAAAAATTTAATGGTCTCGAAAACTTTGTTATAAGGTTAACAGGCGATTGTCAAGAATTTCTGGGTATCTTTTACAATAGTCCATACAAAAGACCGCCAAAAGAACACAACGAGAACGGGGTCAACAAACAAATGTGCAACAAATAAATGTTACCAGAGGCAACTTAAGTTACTCATCTACTACCTGAATATATTTATTTATTTGTTTTTAAACTTATTTTAAAGGGTTGTTGTTTTTTTATTATTCAAAACAAGCCGTATCCACTCTTCCGTTTCCACGAGAGAAAAAAACATGACACACTGGGCCGGTCGATAGCGCACAAAAACTGAAACCTGGACAATATACTGTTAAAAACACATCCAATAAATGTCAACAATCGTGCGAAAATGTATTGTATGTGTTTCTATTAGTGTATTGTTTAGTTTTCGATTTTTTATCGAATTTCAAGTCCTGGGCATGGGCGAGCGGACCTTTTGAATTTCTTTTCGAGCAGTTAACACCGACTGTTTTGAACTAGAAAAACACCCCTTAAAATAAGTTAAAACACAAATAAAATTATCCAGGTGGGTAGATGAGTAACTTAATTTGCTTTGCTAACATTTTATTGTTGCACATTTATTCTTTTCACCCTTTTGTTTTAGGTACGTGCAAAAATGGCGGTCTTTTGTATGGACTATGCTTATTAAAAAGCGCTTATCATTAATTATTTAATTAGTTTCCGTGTAAACTTTGATTGTGTTTGAAAGATAAAAGCCTAAACTTAATCTCTAAACGAAAAAAACTGCATATTTACGTGTGAAAAATAAATTATAATGAAATATGGCACAAAAAAACTCACAAAATTCAGTGAATTTTGAACTTTGAAAAAATTACTTGTAAAAATCCCTTGAAAGATAAATATAAGTTTTTGGGAACTATTTCAAAGATAATTATTAAATTAAAGTCATAAGACACGGAATTAAAAAGAAAATAATTCCCATGTTTTACTAAAAATTAGCTAAATTATGCCCCCAAACGTCATAAATGAGTAAAATCTGCCATGACTTATCGGCGAAGGACTTTGTTTACCAATTGACTTTCGCTATGCAAAATATATGGAAGACAAAAATGTCATAATTTATAATTTTTAACTTTATATATAAAATGGTTTTGTAATAGTTTATAGAAGTTGAAAAATTATTATCCATTTATTTCTTTATTCTTTTTTTAAGGTTATAAACAAATTTAAGTACCTTATTTTGTTATAATAAAAAGGAAATGCTTATTTAATTAAAATATCTGCAATTAAGATCTTACTTTATTTTTAATTAAAAAGGTTCATATTTAACTTGGTATTAGTTTTTAATTTAGTAATGCTCTGAAATTATTGATGACGTCTGTTTACCAATGTTTTTCCTTAGAATTTTAAATAAAAGTTATTTTAAATGTTAAAAATTATTTTTACGTTACGAACTGCATCAATTTTATCAATTTTTTTACATTATTTAAAACTTTAGTTACTCGATTTATTCTTAACGTGGCGTAACGATAAATGACATTGATTCTTTTTAAAATAAAGTTGTTTTTTTATTTTAAGTGTGAAGAAGTAAATTAAAGTCAATGACTACACTGACAATTTATTCATTGAAAAAAAAAGTTAAAACAGTTATTTATTGATAAACAGAATTCAATTTTGAAAGAAAATGTCATGTTTGAATTCTCTTTATTTATTAATAAATAATTGTTTTAAACTTCTTAAATATTTATTAATAAAAAAAAAGACAAAACAGGTATTTTTAACAATAGCCCTACAACGAAAACGCTGAAAAAAACAAATATACAACAAATAAAAATTACCGTAGCCGATAAAACTGAATTTCCAAGTTAACTGTGACAGTTATTAATGATTATAATCCGTTAAAAGTGCTATTTTTTATAAATTGATAGTTTTAGCGTACGTGAAGTGAAAAAAAAAAAATTAATGGCCGCTTCTCGTTCTCGTTTCGGTTGTTTTTTTACTGGGACTCATAGTCAAAGCGCAATTTTTGCATTTTTCAGCCAAGCAGAAGAACAAAACAAAACTACATTTTAAGCAAAAGGAATAAAATAATTTTCTTTTGATTTACATGTCAGTGTGCTTTTATTTACATATTTTCGGTAAATTTTTACTATCCATTCCCAGCGCAGTTTACCCCTTAAAAAAGTTCAAATTCTACTTTTGTTGTGCAAATACATTTAAACAGCCTAAAAAAATATCCGCAAAAAAAAAAATATCCGTAAAAAATTTTTTTTAAGATTTTAGAGTGGGGGTTCACTTTCCTTTATAAATGTAACATAAAATGAGCACCCATTTTCTGGCCAGTTAGCGTCAAACGAAGCATGTAACCGACTTGAGTTTTTAATAAAAACACGTAAAAATTTAGCGATTTTCGTGTTTGTTTTGGAGGGGGGTGGGCAAACTTTGACTTGAGTTCCCCCCCCCCCCCCTAAAAAAAAAACAGAAAACTAAATTGGCTAAATTTCTACGTGTTTTTATTAAATAAATAAATACCCCCCACCCCAAATTGGCTAAATTTCTACGTGTTTATTTAATAAAAAAAAAACCCACCCTAACTCCGGCCCTAGCCCTAACTCCGGCCCTAGCCCTAACTCCGGCCCTAGCCCTAACTCCGGCCCTAGCCCTAACTCCGGCCCTAGCCCTAACTCCGGCCCTAGCCCTAACTCCGGCCCTAGCCCTAACTCCGGCCCTAGCCCTAACTCCGGCCCTAGCCCTAACTCCGGCCCTAGCCCTAACTCCGGCCCTAGCCCTAACTCCGGCCCTAGCCCTAACTCCGGCCCTAGCCCTAACTCCGGCCCTAGCCCTAACTCCGGCCCTAGCCCTAACTCCGGCCCTAGCCCTAACTCCGGCCCTAGCCCTAACTCCGGCCCTAGCCCTAACTCCGGCCCTAGCCCTAACTCCGGCCCTAGCCCTAACTCCGGCCCTAGCCCTAACTCCGGCCCTAGCCCTAACTCCGGCCCTAGCCCTAACTCCGGCCCTAGCCCTAATTGTTAAAAAAAACAAACGTCGCTTTGATTATGAGTCCCGGTAAAAAAAAAACACACACTTGACAACGAGATCCCGAAACGAGGCTAACAAAACAAGACTGTCGACGCCATGTTTTTGCTGTAAAAATCCGTGCCCAGAATTTTTTTTTTTTTCATGTCTAATTAAAAACCATTTATCCTACGTAAAAATAAAAACAAATGGAATAGCTAACTAGGAAAATCTCCAGTCTCGAGTTAGAAACTCAAGTCGGTTACATGTCTCGTTTAATGTTAAGTGGCCAGGAAATGGGTGCTCATTTTACGTTAAATTTATAAAGGAAAGTGATCCCCCACGCTAAAATCTTAAATATTTAATTTTTTTTTTTAATTTCTTTCTTTGCGGATGTTTTTTTAGGCTGTTTAAATGTATTTGCACAAAAAAAGTAGAATTTGAACTTTTTTAAGTGGTAAACTGCGCTGGGAATGGATAGTAAAAAAAAACCTTATTTTCATTCGTCACACCGCAATGTTTTTTTTTACTCCTGTTGTTTCTGTAAAAAATTCCATACCCTAACCTAACCCTAAATCTAAACCGAACCCCAATTTTTCATATTTCAGTAAAGCAAAAGAACAAAAAAAAAACGCTGCTTTGATTATGACTCCCGGTAAAAAAAAAACACACACCATGTGACAACTATTGACGCCATCTTTATTAAGTAAACATTTTGTTATCGAAAAAAATTTTTTTTTTTTTCATGTCTAATAAAAAGCCATTTATCCTACGTAAACATACAAACAAATGGAATAGATAACTAGGAAAATCTTCAGTCTCTACGTACATCGCATTTATTTGTTGCATATTCATTTTTTTGACTACGTTCTACAACTTTTTTTCAACCCGACTCGCGAGTTGTAGGACTATTGTTAAAGATTCCCGAATCTTTTACTACAATCAACAGAACGAAAACAAAAAGGGTGAAAAAACAAATGTGCAACAAATAAATGTTAGCAAAGCAAGTTAAGTTACTCATCTACCCACCTGGATAATTTTATTTGCGTTTTAACTTATTTTAAAGGGTGTTTTTCTAATTCAAAACAGTCGGTGTTGACTGCCCGAAAAAAAAATTCAAAATGGCCAGGACTTGAAATTCGATAAAAAATCGAAAACTAAACAATACACTGATAGAAACGCATGCAATAAATGTCAACAATCATGCGAAAATGTAATGTTCTATCAGTATATTGTTAAATTTTCGATTTTTTTTTAATCGATTTTCAATCGTTTTTAACTTAATAAATACTGGATCAAGTTGCATAGTTTTTGGTGTACAGTCTTCCTTTCAGCTACCACATAAGTACATAACAAAGTTTATACATTTCTTTAACTATTCTTTTTTAAAGAGAGGCCTAACATGTTATGAAACGAAAGAAGTAGCAACAAATTGAATTCCATACTTAAATTCACCAGAGCGCATTTCGGTTTCTTTGTATACAAATTATCCATTTTAATCTTTTAATATTTAAGAAAAAGAATGTATTAATTTGTAGCACTTTAAAATTTGAAAGTAATTTGGAAACATTTAAACTATCGAATCGAAAGTCATTTCTAACTTGAAAATTCTTAGCAAATCTTCATGTATTAAAAGATTGAAAGTTTTAGAAACCATTTACATCCAACCATAATAATTAAATTTAACTTTCAAAATCCTATTTAAAAAAAGCAAAATAAAATTGAAAGTCGAAATACGCGTGATAAGTATAGCTAGTTTTCAATAAAATGTTTAAATGAAAGATGACTATTAAAACACCGGCTTTCATATTTCTTTCAACTTGATAGTTTCATGATGCTAGAAATTTGAATGCAAATTCAAAATGATTAGAGATTTTGTTGTAGAAAGTCTTTTACATTGGTTTTCTCTTGTTGTATAATATTCCAATTTGCATTTCAGTCTTTGTTGCCAATGTGGCATTCCCATTGCACCAAACCTTTCTAACATGTGTGTTAACTGCATCCGGACACATGTTGACATCACAGAGGGCATCCCAAAACAGTGTGTGATATACTTTTGTCGGAAATGTGAAAGGTAATTATTATTATTAATCGTTTTCAATGTTTTAATTTTTTTTTTTCCCATAAATGATTATTGCCATAATGAGAATGAATAACAAAATCTCTTTTTCTTTTCTTTTTGTTTTTTTGTTACAATTTGTGTAAGAATAATTTTATTTTTGTCCCATTTGGACATCCACGAGCCCCATGGTCTGTCATTGTGCCTAGTTGGACTTGTATAACTTGCATTTGCTTTCCCCACGTTTGGTTCTTTGATCACGGTCGGCTTCAAGTTGTTGAACGAACAATGTTTTGGCTTAAGTTGGCCATCTGGCCAAAAACAAGGTATCAAAAAAAAAAGGGAAAGTATCAATGCATAACAGTCGATATAATTTGTATGTAACAAAAAAAAACTTTCTGACACCATGTGCCAGAGGATCAATTTTTGGAATAGCAAGTTGAAATTAGGATCTAAGTTAAGGAGGGCTTCTCAGAGCGGTGTGGACTTCAGTGACACTTGAAGATTGATTGGTGAAGTGCAAATAGGCTCAACTGAAGAAAGATCGGCAGAGTGTGGCCCAGTCACTTTTCCCCCTCTCAGCAAATCACCACCCAGTGAGATACGCTTTTTAATCGACCAGATTTGTCAATTCCTTTATTCCTATTGGCTTTCTATTTTGAATTTTATCAAGCCTTATTATATTATCAAATAATTATATTTGAGGCCAACACTCACTCTCCCCTCTTGAGCCTCATTGGCCAATCGTTTCCCATTAGCTCCACCCTAGATACTGTCAATTTAATAAATCTGATTATTAATATTGTCTTCATCATAACCTTTCTCGTTCAAATTCGGTTAACAAATAATTCAACAATGAAATTTCTTTTTACTAGAATTTGATTGGTGATATCTGAAAAATCGATTCTAGATGGTAGAGGCCATTTTAATTTTCTGCTTCGATAAGTCTCTCTGTTTATGATATGACTTCAGTACCATCAAAACTCCACCCAGATGCATAATCTTGGCTTTAGAAACAAACAAGCTTTTAGCTAAGCTTTATTTCTAGTATTGGCCAGAAAACTCATGACTTTTGCCCTTTTATTTGAATTACTAGAGAACCACTTAGTCTCAATGCTGATTTGTCTTGTCAGACTGGGGTGGGTGGGGAGCAGGATGAGGCCAACACTCACTCTCCCCAATTCGCTATAGTTTGTTTTTTTGCTTTTTCTTTAATAAAATTTTGGTCGATCAGGTTCAATTCCCGTTAAGTCTCTCGTAATCCTCCATTTATATTTTAAAATATTATTTTCTCTAATTTATTTCAACTATCATTTTCCCTGTATATTTTATTTATTGATTTAGAATGCCATGCATTACATAGTTATTGAAATATTTATAAAGACCTATTTGTAAGTTGGTAAAATTTTTACTTACTTTACATTCAAAGTATGTTTAAAATTACAATTCATTCTATTCAAATAATTCATTTAAAAAAAAAATCTAACTTTTCTTTAAAATATGAGGAAAAATACATTTTATCAAGGGAGGTTACTTTTCCATACTTTATTTTGAAGTATGAAAAACTAAAATTTCCTAAAACAAAAATGTATCACAGACAAATCAAATTTCAAAGATTAAAGTCAAACATTTGTTAAATGTTGAAAACATTAAAATGCTTAAAAATCGAAACAGGATTCTGAATTTTTAAAAATATCTTTTTGAACTGAAGACGATATTTTAGTTAATTTCGATCTGACGGGCAGAGATTGCCTTGAATATGACAAAAAGTTTCTTCACTGACGTGCCTATTTCTAGTGTTACGACTTAACTGCGGGATGATCGGTACGGATTAGCAATCAGATCGTTACACATATATTTATTTTATTTTATGTCCGTTGGCACATTAATCATCTTTGGTCAATCGTCGAATGTCGGATTAACCGGTGAAATTCGTCTTAGGGGAATTGGGATAACCAAAGCAATAAATGACGAACACAGACACGAGTGAAATTAAAAGTCAATAAAGATTTTTATAAACAAATAGAAGATGACACAACGAGAAAGAGTGAGGGAGACAGACGTGTATTTTGGAGAGTGTGTGTAGCTGTATGCAACATGAAATTTCAGTCAAAATATATATATATTTGTATAAGAAAAATACTGGCAAGAGATAGGCCAATACTTAGCTGTTTGTCCGAAGTATAATACGGATCAAAAGTCCAATATAAATGATGACACGAAAATCAATAATCTCCTTGAATAGTAATCCTTGGGAATAAGAATAAGATGGATTCAATCCCCGATAAGATTGTCCTTTAAGTTCCTGGAATCGTAATTCTTGGGAATAAGAATGTTCTAGGTACAACCGGCGATACGATTGTCCTTTTCTCTGTTTTATTTACACCAGCGTCCCGTCTGCCGCTTTCGCTCTCTCTGACGTATTCTTAAATTCACCTCGTGTGTTTGGTTTTTCGCGCCCTTGCGACATTCGCTGTCTGTTCCGTTTCCGGTTGCCCACGTCGTCTGTTCTTCATAACCTCGCCTCCCTCTTCCCCAGTCAGGCGACTACTTAAATCGCATGACAAAATCATATAGAGAGTAAGCGCTTCGGCTGACTGCGACAGTCATTAAAGAGAGATAGAGATATAGAGAGCGTAAGTGTTCGCCTTGCTTTGAGAATTATTTATCACACTAGAAAAGCAGCAGCAGCAGCTCTAGTGGTCGTGCCTTATTTAGTCGTACACAAATAGTAAACTTACCCGGTGGTTTACTATTTGTGTACGACTAAATATAAGACACAACCACTCATGGCTGCTGCTGCTGCTTTTCTAGAAATAGGCACGTCAGTGGAGCAACTGTAGAACAGTTGTGGTAGCAGGTTCAGTTCACAGGGGAAGAACAAGGAAAACACTGGAGTAAATGATAAGAATGGATCTGAGGGAAAGAGGGATCAATTCCTTTGGAAGTGAATTACTTAAAGCCATCTTTAACCCTTATCCTTGAGTGGCGTTTGGACCTTGATAAGCAGTGACATTTTAATTTAAAAAAAAAATATATATATATATAACACATGCCAGCATGTAAAATGAACTTTAAACCGAATGTGATGATTGATATGTGACATGAAAGTATTTCCGCAAAGGTTTCTAATAAAATAAGCCTTACGAGTGGCACATTCATAAATGCTGAAAATTGAATTAAAAATGAATGATTCGCTAATTTTTAAAGTTTTTTGTTCTTTTAATTATAGTAGTTGTTTTGTATAACTCTGCCAGCACCTCGAACAACCGTCCACTCCAAATACATGTGCCATGGTTTTCTCCTTCATCTTCGTATTTGTGTTGATTCTAATATTGGCGGTCGCTGTGCATGAAGCACAGTTCACAATCTACATTATAAAAATAACAAACACAAGCATTCTATACAAATAGCTTGTTGACCACGTGTGTTAGTCGTTAAGGTCTTGTCGCTAGCTTCTACATCTGAACTAAATTTCTCATCTCTCAAATTCAGGATCTCAGCTAAAACTAACCTTGTTGTTCAACCTTTCTCCTCTGGGATCTGTCAGCCAGCTCATCAAAATCATTCACTGTCGATCTTCCTCTTCACTGGAAACTACATATGTTCGCTTTCTTTCATCATTCTGAATTCTCTATCGTGACTCCCCCCGACTGACTGCTCATGCCATCACTTCATCTGTGTAACACAATGGATTTGTCGCTTTCATATTGTCATTCATTTCCTAGCTAATCTATTCCGGTGATCTTGGTTGTGGGGGTGGGGAGCAGTCTATAGTATTACAGTTTCAAGAATGTTGATTGCCATCAAATTGCATATATTTGATATATTAAAAATGTTTTACTGAATATCTACTAAAATATTACTTATTGCAACAATATTCCATTTTATTGTTTAAATACATTTTTATGTTATAAAGTGTTTATATTAAATTTTCTTCACTCTTCTTTAGATATTTGCAGCCTCCAGCCACTTGGATTTCTGCTCAGTTGGAATCTAAAGAACTTCTTGCCATTTGCCTAAAAAAACTGAAGGACCTCAACAGGGTAAGATTTCTGTTATAAATTTCTTTTTAAAAAATACTAAATACAGTTAATAATTTTTACAATGTTTAAAAAGAATACCGAAGTTGTAATTTTTTATAGATGGATCATTTTAAAAGAATTCAAAAGTAGGATTTTTGTAAGAGAATTTTTGTCTCTCTCTTTTATTTTAAAACAAATTTGATTTGATTTACTCCAAAATTTGCCAAATACGGTGTTGCTAGAAAATGAGAAAATTTTCTATGGTTTAAAAAAAATAGCAATTATTAACAGGAGTTTTGAAACTAAAAAAAAATAACTTTAGATAAATCTTTCTTCTGTTATATAAAGTTATCTTGTAGAAATGTCAAAGTCAGGCCCAAATAGCAATCCACCTGACACGTTGGTAACTGATTCGAACCAGCCCACTTCTTTGTTTCCTCTTTTAACCATGTTATTAGTTTGAATATATTATTTTGCAAGTTTCCATTCTGCAAATACTTTTTCCAGCCAAGAAAATTGTTCAAGTAGACTTTTTTTTCATTACTCGCTGATTCTTAAACATTACTTGTTATAACTCCGTTCATTCTAGTTAAAGGGAGGGAACATTGATTTTTTTTTCTGAACAGTAGCTTTCCATGGAAATATTTCAAATTTTGAGCAATTTCTCATTTATAAAAAAGATTGAGGCTTTCTTAATTGTAGGTAAATCTGTATATTTTTTTTATATAAAGTTGAGCCATTTGTCGCACTGACAGTGAGATTAAAATGCCAACTTTGTATTAACGATAGAACAGCTTTCTAATATACTAATCTTGTGTATGCAATCGATGTCCAAAGGTTAACTAATTTGCATATTGCTTTTGAAAAGGACGTCTCATTAATTAACCATTCATTGTTTTCTTATCAGATGATTGTTTTTATTTTACTATGACACAGTTTTATTTACAAATATTTTCTATAGTGTAGATAAGTGCTTGGCTTCTGAGGGTTGCAATTCTTGGTTTCCTCAGTTTTCCTGGGAAACGCTGAGAACCGGGTCCCATTAGTATTTAATAAATATATTAGTTTAGCAATGTTAAACATTGCTAAACTAATGGTATTTTATAATTTTATTAAATAGAAAAATCTATTTTTTAACAACAATTTTTTAAAAAGCAGAAAAGTAAGAAATCTTAGATTCTTTTCAAAAGAATTTGATAATTCTGAAAATCTTTTTGAAATGCTTCCATTTTTGTCCACTTAAAGATATGAAAGACAATTATAATTTTTGAATTCTATTATGGAGGTTATTATTCTTATCCTATTTAGGTCATATTTAATAGATATTGATTATTTTTAATAGATTTTTAATCATATTTAATAGATATTGATTATTTTCCTTGCTCTGTAGTTGTGTCACTTTATTAAATAAATCTAGATGAGCCAGGTTCTACTAAGCGAGTATCATATAACAGAGCTGGGTCAAGATTATTGACCCATTAAACAAATGCGCATTATTAAGATACTGGCAATATTTTTTAAATGATAACATTTCTCTTGCTCTAGTTTTTATGTTTTGATATATTTTTTTTAAATTATAAAATAATTTTTGCAGGTGACTTTAATTGATGCTGGATTTATCTGGACAGAACCGCATTCACAAAGAATTAAGCTGAAATTGACGATTCAAAAAGAGGTAAAATTATCGCTCTTTTCGTTTACTCTTATTATAGTATTAACATTAGTTAAATCTTTTCAATTACTAGATGCACTCGTGACCCGTTGGGTCACAACCACTACCACCATTTATTCTACTTTGATTTCATTTGAAAATTCATAAACTGTGACATTAGACACCATCTTCGAGTATCTTCGGTCTCTCTGTACAATGGTTTGTCAGGATAACTTGACATGAGGATACTTCCCCCTACAAGTAAACCCTGGCCAAATATTCAAAATAACATAGTATTCAAAGCCCAAATAAGATCCCTTTGACACGGCTATACACTAGCTCATACTAGGAATGGTACACCTTCTCCAAGTAATGTTACCTTAACTAACAGCACTTAGCTGGATACTCCACCAGACTAGATGAATTCTTGTCCTGTAATCTAATAAGACCAAGGGACCACAAAAAAGATATACTACAACATAGTTTACTGGTCAATTGGAGAGAGGAAAATAAATATTCTTTACTAACACAACGTTTGACAGGTGAAGGAGAAAATTAATGGAATATTCGAATATCTATGAATCTCATATAGAGATCAAGTGTTAGCTCCAGGAGGAGGCCCTTGATTTCTGAGAACTTCGACTAAAGTAAAATGAAACCAAAAAGAGCTTAAGACATTCTTCTTGCATAACTAAAAATAATAGGTCTCTTTACTTCTATATTATCCTTATTATTAGTAATTTTTTTTTTGTACTATTTTATATCTGTTCTTGAGCAGTTATAAAAGAAAAATGTTTGGAATTTTTGTGGAAGAACATATGCTACTTAGTATTTGCATGAGAGAGTAAGTAACTACGATGAATGTATTGACGTATTGTTTTTATTAGCAAAAACATTAGAAATTATGTTTTAAGCAAAAAAATAATTGGCTTTGAACTAATACCAAAATACCCTTTATGTCTACTTTTCTTTTTGCAGATTATAAATAAAAAAGGGTCACTTAGTTTTCAAAAAATATTTCTGAACGGTTTTTATGTTGGTACTTTATGTTAATTTCTTTAAATTTATAAAACACGTGTTCAGTTAAAAAAATAAAATCTTTTAGACTTACCTGAGATTTGAACTCTGGTATTGACGTTATAAAAACTACTGCACATTCTTTTTTTGGTCAGCCAATCATGTTTCTATTTGCATATGAATAAACTCTAAAAACACCATAACTTTCTAATAGTTTATAGATTCTTATATAGAAGTAAATAAAAAACATATGCCATCTAATTTACATACAGGTTTATGGTGTATATGGACACTTCAAATTAAAAATTGAGAAAAACTGAATTTCAATATTCTTTTAATTACCACTTTTCATTCAATTTTTGATTCCTCTTTTTGATCTTCCAATATTAAGACTTATAATCACCGCTGGTAGTCATCGTCAATGAATTATAATTGTGAATGGTCAATTATAATGACGAGCACGACTCAAAATTTTATGGTTGCTTACCTACTATCATCTTTTTTTTTTACTGTAAAAATTGCTCATCATCGATTTTTGTTAATAAAATTAACGTTTTAATTATAACAATTTAAATCTTTTCAGAATAGTCTCTTTTTTACTGTAAAAAAAATATTCGAAGCTAAAAAATATCGTTTGAATAAATTAAACAAATGCCACTTCGAAGTCGACGATTACAGAATTCTAGGTACTTCTTCAGATTAGGACCCTAGCTAACTTAGACCCCTAACGCTGACCCTAACCATAACCGTAATCTGGAGAAGCACCAAATTCTATTTATGATGTCTTCGATTTTAGAACAATTTACAATCTAGTGGGGGATGTTCTTTACAGTCCCTTTCTCACAGATGTTGCTTGTCTTTCTCTATTCTATCGTTATTTTCATGCAAGGCACTTGATAGCTCTAATCTTTGGTTCTTCCTTGTAAAACATTCACAGTAAGAACTCGTCTTTTACGACAACTGCAGAGAACTTTCCTATTTTCCTAATATTAAACAGAATTTCCATGAACAGAGTTTCTTTCCAGGAACTTCCCATCTGTTGTAACACATTACCATGGAACTGTTTCCCTGCAGACTACAGCATGATCATCTTCAATTCCAATGTCAACAAATACTTGTTATAAACTGTCATTAAATTTTGTCCATTCCATTCATCATTTTCAATCCTCTAATAAAATTTTTCATCATTCAACTGACAATCTATCCATCTCATTAACCTTTATCCTTCAGTGGGTTTTAGCCTTCATAAGTTGTGACTCATGAGTAAAAATGAAATAAATAAATAAAAATTAATTTTGAAAAGGGTAAAATCTTACATTTTGTACCATTCGACTACACCAGATATTTCTTAATTATTTTTTTGGCATTTTACTCTGTCAATCAGATGATCTTACTTTTTGAAAATTTATGGCAAAATAATAAACCTCTAAGCCAGGAAGCTTTATACAAATCTGAGGGGATATTTTAACAAAATTATTCTCCAAGTTAAATGGCTTATTTTGTTTAGGTAGACTTTCTTATAGCCAGTCGTTTGTTACTTCCATCGTCACAGAATGTTATGGTTTGTCATTTAACTTAGTAAATTAGAAAACTAGACATGGGTCAACATTTTTTTTTTTAATATTATTTTGCCATTTTGTTGAATATGAAAATTTTCAGCAGATATCTTAAGATATAAAATTTCATAATTATAAGATGATAAAAAAAATTTGATTGAGTTCTCAGATCCACAAGTGGTCAGTTGTATATGGTGGAAATGAGATTGGTTAATCAAGCATGAGCTGTGATGGTTTGGGATGTGGTACAGTCCAGAGAAGAAGCCGGCTCAACTCTATCAAAATGAATGCTGTTGCAACAACACCATCACTAAATCTTTTGTTAAATACATTAAAAAAAGAGGGGAAAAAATATCGGTGCTTTATTCATGACACAGAACCCAACCGTTTTATGGTATGATCATTTGGAATCAAGAAAGTATAAAACAATGCAGCTTAATATGAATTCTTTTGAAAATATTTCTAAATCTTTGATTGTCTTTGAACACCCCCCCCCCCCCCACACACACACACCTGCCATTGTCTTCTCTACATGCTGGTGTCCAAATATGATCATGTGACCATTTAACTCCTTTCCGTACCATCTCCCTCGGATTAGTTGAAATATGCAGCTGATCTAGAAGTTGACTTGGGTTCAGTTGTCGATTGGGGGGTACGAAATGGCTTGCTTCATTTAATCCTGTTAAGACTCAGCCCGTGTCTTTCAATCGTAGGTGTGTCCCTTTTCTTCATGAGATTCTCATGGATAGCTCTGCTCTTGAGAAGAAATCGACTCTGAGACTTCTTGGTATTTCTTTCTCATCAAATCTTTCTGTGAGTTCATATATTAGATCCATTGCTCTTTCTGCTTCTTGTAAAGTTGGTTCTCTCTATCGCTCCAAACATTCACACCTGAGGCTCTCTATCTCTAAAAACCTACTATCAGACCATGTATGGAGTACTGTTGTTATATTTGGACTGGTGAATCTCTGTCCCATTTGAGGATTCTTGATAAGTTGCAGAAACGTATCTGTAATTTGATTGGCCCAACCCTTTCTTCGCTGCACCCTCTCTTTCACAGACGTGATGTTGCTAGTGTCAGTCTTTTCTATAAATACTATAGCCTTGGTCTTTTCAAGACAAGACTAAGGCCAATAGACATCTCCCGTCTTAGCAATAATCATCTTTCTTGTTAGCTCCTTACATCAAGGATCATCATTGTGTTGTTTCCATGAAAAAATGTACTCTGTGAATTTTATATTTGTATCATGTCGCTCATATTTTATTTTTTATTTGTATCAGATTATAAACAATGCTGTATTACAACAAGTGTTTGTAGTGGAATACACGGTCAATAATCAGATTTGCAGTGACTGTCACCGAATTGAGGCCAAAGATTTTTGGAGAGCTCTGGTTCAAATAAGACAACGGGTAAATATTTTTCTTTTTTTATTTATTTGTGTGTATATATATTTCTCATAAATAAAAAAAAATGTAAGTTACTATTGATTATTTATTGAAATAAAAATGCAATAATGTAAAATATTAATGCAAACTTTTAAAAAATTAAAAAATAAAAATTAAATCCAATACAATGAATTTCAGTGTCTTCGTAAACACATCTCCTGTTGTAATCTTTTGTTAATAGTTGAAAAAAAATAATGAATTACTTTGGCCATTCAAAATCTTATCACTCCCCCATTTCCGTCTATGGCTCTTTCTATTTCTTATTATTTTTCTTTCTTTTGGCAATTGCTTTCTGTCTTATTTAAATGTCTGAATGACATGCAACAATATATGGGGACATTTTACCATTATTATCTAACTTTTTCCATGGTATTGATAGTAGTATTTTTTCTACTAGTATTGTCTCAAAATTAACATTTCGGTATTGTGACAATCCTGTATATAATTTATGATATGCTTCCCTTCAAAATTTAAATGAACATTTTGAGATCCTAAACCTTAAAATTATTCTAATTTTTTGATTTAAAAAGAAATTTGCAAAAAATAATCTCCTTGATGATTATTATTAGCAGAAATATTCTCCTTTTGGTTGCATATTTTTTCAACCTTTAACCGACTTAAAAGGGGTTGATATGTTGTAAAAATGACCGAAGAAAGGGTTGATATGTCCTAAAATTGTCTCTATAAATAAGATATGAATTGAGCATTAAAATATAGCACAATAGTCTGAAGCCAAAACTATACTAAGTACAATCGTATAATAGTGGTAAATAGTGCAGTTTCGGCTTCAGACAGATACATAATCTCCGTTATTAATAGATTATTGTGTTGTCTTTTTATCCCGTCATTTATTAGACGCAACATAAGAAGACTTTTTACTTTCTCGAGCAACTGTTGCTGAAGCATAACATGCACCAGAACACTGTCAACATTAAACCAATACATGGTAAGTTTATTAGTATAATTATACTTTCAAATTTGTGTATTCAGTAAATGAAATGTTATTTTAACTATTAAAATTATAAATTAAATTTTTTTACCTTTGATAAAACCTTTTCATTAATTGTATGATTACTATTATTTTGTAAAATTCATCTGAATTCCATTGAATTATTGACATTTATAAATGGACCCTTCTATGTGTATGTATATATATATATATATATATATGTATATATATATATGTATATATATACACATGTATAAAGCTCGGTATGTGTGTGTGATGTTCAACATAAAGAATACAAATTTCGAATCGAAGGTTCCCAAGTTTGAAAAGCTGCATTTGAAGTCAATCACATCAGCTGAAACATTGTGATTATAACAAATGGAGATGAAAATAGTCGTTAGAATAATAAAAACATCTTTTCTGTCCACCCCGGAGTCTGGGATACCCGTGGCATCCTAAACTCATCACTAGGATATACATATAGAATTTAGTTTTGTTTAGGTTTGTTTTATGTTAAACTGGCTCAAATAGATAAGTGACATGCAAGCATTAACATTTTGTCATTTCGTTTTTTTTATATATGGTTTGTAAATTTTAGGTGGCCTTGATTTCTACTTTGCTGGAAAGCAAGAAGGCCGAAAACTTGTTGACTTTTTATTATTGGTTGTTCCTTGCAGGTGAGTATCCATTTTTGTTTAATGATTTTAAATATTAATTTATAAATTAATTATACAAGATTCATTACTCCCTGTGATCCTTGATATGACATTAAACTACATCTGCTGGTGAGTCCCCGAACATGGAGTCACCTGTTAGTTGCCATTACTTTCAGGTCCGCTCTGACTCTGGGTACTAGTACCTGTCAGGGACACATCTATGGGTTATATAGAATCTGTCCTGGGTCTCACATGAAACTGCATCTTGTGGTATGGATTTTCCATGTTAGACGTAAATAGAAATGCATCTGATAAATCAATATTTGATTGTGACTAGTAATTTATTCCTTTTCATCCTTGCAACATGTTTCTTACACAAAAGAAATGTAATTAGTCTCAATTTCTTCCCAAAAATGATTGTCTCCATTGTAATAATCTTAAATAATGACCTAAAAAGCTCAAAATTTAAGGGAGATAACTATTTTCACTTGAGGGTACAGTATGAGTTAAACTTCGAGCCTCATGACTTACATATCATTTTTTATAATTTAAAAACTGAAACTAAAATTATATTAATGAATCCCGGGCAGCGCCTGGTAAGTACAGCTAGTAGATAAATATTTGGAAATATTAGTTTAAAGCATAAAAAACTTTTACCAAAATTACTGAATTCGCCAAAGGGTTGATATGACATAAAACAACCAACCAACAACCACAACCAATATTAAAGAATTATTTGAAAAAAAAAGAAAGAAAAAACTCAAGTCTACTCAATATCCTGAAGAGAAATTTAAGGGTTTAACAAATAAAAAAAAAATATAAACATTATCAAAATAAATAAATAAATAAATACAAGTAAATGTTTGGAAATTACATGAAATGAATTACACAAATTTATACTATAATTAAATTATTTGACGATATCAAAATTCTGAAGCATAAAAATACTTATCAACATGACTTGATTTGGCATTAAATAAGCAGAAAAGGGTTGATGTGCCGTAAAAGAAAGTAAACAAACCACAACTCACTTTGATAACGGTGAATTTGGAATTTTAAGTTTTGTCTTCATTAGATATCGTTCAGTAAATCAATGTCTCTTAGATAATATATTTTCTATTTATTATTTTAACATCACTGTATTAAAACTATCAGACAATATCTCGTATCTGTGAGTCTTTCTCGCCTATATGTAACTTTGATAAATACGGTTGAATTTTTTATACTATTAATTGAGTATTTATTGGGGGGGAGACAACTAAATTATTCTGGTTAGAAAGATTGTTAGGATGGTGATAATTTTAATGAATCAAATAATGTAAGAGTAATAAATCTTTGCAGCTCAAAATATCACTTATCTCCCTTAATTATTAAATTTATTATTGAGCTTTTTTTCCCCTCCATCTTTTTTCTCTTTGTATTAATAACATTTTGTGACTACTTTGTGTTTCACTCCTATATGTGACTTACACATTATTCTTTTTATTTTAGTTTGTTTCTCTCCTATTTTTTAAATCATACTTTTAATCTAAATTAATTTTTAAATTTTGAACCAATGAATCCCAGGCAAAACTGGGTAGGTGAAGCTAGTTTTGTTTAGTTTGGTAACGCTTGCAATAGGAATGGCCTTATCGCAAACGTTACCATTTTAAAATATTGAATGACAAAAGCTCAGTATTAATTTTCTAACTTGACTGCCAACATTATTTTTCTGTTTCTTGATTTTCCATGTTTTCTTTTCTTACTTGTGTCGTACACGGATATATTGTGTCAGAAGTGTGATACTGCAAACTGATAGATGTAACAAAATTGTGGCACCTACCTGCAATAAATATTTGTGTATGAGGTGTTATACATTGGCATGAATTTTATGGTCAGCCGCATTGTATGACTCTGTATACGTATAAAATATCAGTACCTGTTAACACTAAGAGGGTATATACGACAATGATGTAAATAATAAAATGTTTGAATACTCTCAGTACATTCCTATTTTGTAACACGTGAATCTATTCCTCTGTATATGTTATCATTTAATTATAATTTACCATGACTACTTACATGTTTAATTTTGAATGAATTAAAACATTTTCAAAGTGATGCAATTTTATTTTCTATCCATATTTAATTGTTGAGAATTGTGATGATATAATGATGTTTATATATTTAAAAAAAAATTCTTATTTTTTGCCAGATACCAAACTGCACAGCAACTCATTTCCATGGACATACATAGTAACATTGCCAATTACAAGACTACATTCTCTGTTGAAATTGTACCCATTTGTAAAGTAAGTGCAGTTGTGTAATATTTTTGTCTTGCTTTTTATATCCATAAACAAATTAGTATTTTTATTATATTCAACATTTCTTACAAATATCATATTGCTTCATTTTTGTTTTACTAATTTTAGTTATTAAGTAATCTACTATTTTATGTATTAAAGTCGTATATACTTACAAGCCTTACATCCTCAGATTCTGTATGCCCCCAAGTTGGTTATGGTAAAGAAAAATACTGTAATATCCATTCTCTTAGAATCACTAGGGACTAAATTAGTGAAAGAAAATTTAAAAAAAAAAATGGTGTTTTATCTTAACCAGAAATAATATTACAAAAATTTTAATTTAGTTTTTTTTATCTTTTAAATAGAGAAATGTTCAAATTTTAAAGTACCCACACAGTTCTTTTATAAAATATTTACTTGTGACCATATATTATTGTTTGTGGAATAGCAAAATAAAACCCCTAAACTCCTGTTTTAATCATATAAAATATAATTTGAGATATGGAGGTTATGGTGTGATATCATCGTGAAACTAATGATTTCTTCTGTTAACTGTCTCTTCTGTCCAGTTGTTCTAACTTGTTCAATCTCACAGGAGGAACTTTTTTCTTGATTTGAGGTCCTGATCATAACTGGTTGTTCTCTTTCTGTCGCCACCTTCTCAAATCCCATCCTTAGTGCTTTCAGGTCGTGATGCTAAAAACCTTTTCACACATTCTGTGAGAAAATCTTGTTTCTATCAGGTTTTTCACACCTGCATGACATAGGTTGCTGTGAGAGTTACTGCCGGTCGCTGGTAACGAAGAGCAGCTAACATTTAATGAAGACAAAACTTATCCTTTTACTGTCTGTCGACTCTTAATTTGGGACGGTCTCTCTGGAAACAAGACTGCTTATTCTATCACAGCATGAGTCGTCATATTGGCAATATTCTAGTTTTAGCTGTTATGAATATATATCCCATGAAATAATGTGCTTCGCAAAATAAAAAATAATAGAAATACACTTAGATGGGAAAACAATATTTCTGCGGATAAAAAACTTTTTTGTGGTTCAAATAACTATCTTAAGGGTTCTGGTGTGATCACTGAAAAATTATGGAATAATATCCCTCAGCTTTATTTGCTGGCTGGAAATGTTGAAATATTGTTTTTTCTTTTATCAAAGTTTGCTTGTTCAACAGTTCGAAATCGAACAAAATTATAGTCCAGTCTCTTCAAATGACTTCAGGCCTTGGCATGAAGCGTTAGTTATATCAGGAATTTAAGTTTCTATAATTCAAAAGATGGCTGCAGAGTTCGGTGTATGGAATTCTAAACTTGTAGAGTTCTTCTGGTGGATTGATGGAGGAGTCTTTGAAACTTGTTGCAAAGATCGTTTGCATGTTGTCTTGAGGACCAGATTGAAGCTGACTTTTTGTCTCATGTTCGAAACCGACTTTTCAGCAGAGCATGTGTGTGACTGGATCACGTCCCAAAATTTTTCCATGTTGTGTGCACATACCTACACAGAACAGCTTTGCCTGATCAGCCAGGTGCAATTGCTAGTTGACCCCGAATTGATTTGGTTTAATGTGTGTGTAATCTCACTCTGTTTTCCCTTTGAAGTCTTAGAAACATATGTCACCAAGACAAGTTGCCGCCAGGACTGGAAAAGTTTTTAACTTAACAGTAATATCGAAAGAAAACAAATAGGAAGGAATTTGCTCTCTGCTTTATAAAAAAGGTTTTATTTTTAACATGTATTAAAAAGTAAATGAAAGGATGGAATAAATATTTTAATAAAATAGATCAAAATCTGAGCACCAGGTCATAGTGTTAAGGATGACATGGTGAACATATATATAAACTTTCCCAGATATATGGTAGATTTATGCCTCTCTTCAAAGTCTCAATTTTTGCTGCTGGTTTTAAAATTATCCTCAGTATTATATATATATATATATATTTTTTTTTTTTTTTTTTTTTCTAGGATAATGTTGTGTGCCTCACAAAGAAACTGGCTCATTCACTTGGCAACATTTCACAAATTTGTGTTGTAATCAGAGTTACTCGATCAATTCATCTCATTGATCCGTTTACTTTACAAAGTAAGTAAAATTTATTTTTTATAGATTGAATCAATTCCTATTTGATGTCATTTAAAGCAAATTTGATGTTAATGGAAACTGTTAGATGTGCCTACCAGTATTATTGTATGAAAGAGCCAATCCTGTTTAGACTTACAGCAGGAGGTTTAACATCCCCTGCTTGGTGTGGGTGAGCTCAAGCTTTGAGCTCAGTATAAGTCATCCCAACTGCGTTTTTATACATGCAAAACTTATGTCTTTGGTTCAGGAAGAAGAAATCCTCCTAGACTGAGGCCATTGTTATAGGTAATGAGATGAATGGGTAAAATTAATTTCCCGAAAAGAACAAGTTTTCACCACTTTTATGTCTCCTTATGAAGATTAAAATAAACATAACGTGATACATTCGCTTTTTAGCAAAATTCAGATTTTTGTAAATTAGAAAAAGTGAATTTTGTTTAAAAACAAAGACTGATTTCTGCCGAATTGCTAAAGTTTCATGTCCTATTTTTTTTTGTCATTTGCCTAGATTTTATTTCAATATCTGTTTCTTTCCCCCCTCTCTCTCTCTACCTCCTTCTCTCGCTTTATCTTTCTTTTTCACTTCCTCTGTTTTCTCTTCCTCTTGCTAACGTACATGTTTTTTTTTTTTTCTTGAAAATAAACTTTGAACATTCTTTTTACACAGAAGGCTAATTTTAACGAATTTAAAAGCAAAAATGAAATTATAACATATCAGTTTATATTTTTTCAGTACAAAAAGAAAAGGTATTGTAGATTAACACCTTTTGCTAGCCCCCTTAAATTTTTAGAACACCCTGAAAAACTTGGCAGAAAGAGGAAAAAAAAAAGAACAATTTTAGAATGTAGAGTGGGGGATCAATTTCGCATATAAATTTAACATAAAATGATCCTCCATTTCCGGGACATTTTTTTTTTTTTTTTGCCATGAGATAAATTCTGCGCCTTTTTTTTTGGGGGGGGGGGGGGTCTACTTTTTTTAGCCTATTTATGATTTTACAAGTTTTTTTTTTTTGTTTGGGTGGTGAGTTGCCACTTATACTTAGGGTTAAGGAAGGTTTTGGGGAAGGGTCTTGCCAATCGGACTTAGAGCTAATGGTAAGGTTATGGAAAGTTTTTCTTTTGAGGAGGAGAGCTTACCACTCAGACCTAGGGTTAGTGGTAGGGTAAATAATTATTTTTGTTTTTTACTAACCTTTCACCCCATCCCCACCCACCCCACCAGAAAAAAGGCACAGAATTTATCATAGCAAAAATTGGGATGGGGGGGGGGGGTAGAGGCATCTCAATTTCAGCTTTTGTTTTTTCATTGGCCATTCACATCCCTGTAAACCTTATGTCTAGAATCCTTATTCTAATTTCGATTTTAGAAAATATTTAAGACTTAAGCTTAAGGGGTCTTAAGACGAAATTGAAATTCGGGTAATCTTGCTTTATTGGTGTCTAATAAATATAGATCAAATTCGATGCAAATCTGATATTGAATTTTCGTATGAGAGGATGTGCCCATATTAGGTAAAGGTAAAGGTCGCATAGCCTGGACACGCACGAGTATCGTTGTCGACATCGCACACTGCCCATGGCCGTAGCGGCGGTGATTTGTTAAGAATCACCGTGTCTAGGGCACAACATATGGAAGGCGGAGCCCATCCCTCTCCTTCCGCTGCCTTGAACCTTCCCTGAGTTTTAGTCAGGTACCCATTTACTGCTGGGTGGACAGAGGGAGTTTTCAGACCCGAAAATTTGCATGCCGTGAGTGGGATCGAACCCGGGTCGTCCAGCCCAAAGACAAGTGCTATAATCACTCGTCCACAGGCCCATATTATGTCCTCCTAAAAACCCTTTAAAATACTCCAAAGAAACTGAAATATAGGGAATATTTATTAATTGATGTCTAATACCTATGGTTAAATTTTCACAAAAAAATTGGAGGCATCTGAATTTTCATAAAGAGCTTCCACCACCTTTGCATAAAAACTAAATTAGACTAAATATAGCCGACATTGCAGCCCTTATGCCTGTTCCAAAATTCATAATGATCGGTTAATTAGTTTAGGAGTGAATCTTATACAAATATATACATATACCTAACTTTATATACAGGGTCGGGCAGCTAAATTGGTACTTTTTTTTATTTTTACAAAATTCATAATTTAAAGGATTAAATATGGAAAGATATCATTTTAACATTTATTTATTTAATTATTACAGTCTATTGAACAAAATTATTCAATATGAGCAACATTTGCATCAATTATTTTGGAGATTTTTTGACGAACGCGTGAACAGCTCCTCTTTATTTTATTGGGATCGAGATTGTGAAATGCTCGTTGAATGGCTGTCTTCAATGAGTTTGTATTTGGGTGTGGATTGACATTAGTCTGTCCCTCGACGACGACGCCGAATAGATAATAGTCGCAAACATTTAGATCTGGAGAGCTGCTGGGCCAAATATCCTTCGGAACAAACAAGGGAAGATTCTCCTTCATGAAATCTTGGACTTTCCTGTATCCATGCACTGGTGCCGAGTCTTGGATGAGCATGACTTTCGTAGGGTTGTAGTTTCTACGGATCCAAGGCAATAAAACATTATTAAGAATGTTCAAATACTCCGCTGTGTTGATTTTAAGACCCGCTTCGATGAAATGAGGAGGCTTCACCTTTCCATCACTTGCCACGGCTGCAAAAACCATCACAGAAGCAGGATTTTTGCTCTGCATCACAGGAGGAACTTCCGAAGGGTCACGGGCAATAACTCGGGTGTTCTGGCGATTTGGAACCTCATCCACGATGAACTTTTTCTCATCAATAAAAATGCGCACATGTCCTCCTTTGTGTTTCAGATGGTTGATAAGCTTGGGGCATCTTTCAACTCTGATAGCTTTTGAACGGGCAGTGAGGAGATTATGGCGTCTCCTAACGTAGGACTTCATCCCGAGGTCTTCGTTGATTGCTCTGCTGATAGTTCTGCGACTCACATTGCGCTTTTTTGCCAGTTTCGACATCGACTGACTTGGGTCTGCCTTTATCGACCTTTTTAGCCCCACCAGGAAAGTGTTTGTACGCTTTCGATCACTACGAGTACTGTGCCGACTTCTCTCAACCTTACACTCGACATCGAAATTAGCCACAACCCGATAGACAGTCGTTTTTGCATAGCCAGTGCTCTTAACAATGTCCGAAGGAGAACTCCCGGCGCGTCTCATTTCGCATATAGTTATTCTTCGTGCTAATTCCGCCATATTAAAACAAATTTGAGTAAATATAATTATGCTATCTTGCAATAAAGTGTTTAAGGATCCTTAGTAAAAAAAAACCGTAATCATATGATCAAAAATAAAAAAGATATTAGCATTTTAAATTAGTTCCAATTTATCTGCCCGACCCTGTAGATGGATTATTACCAGCTATTACCCTACATTAAGCCCAACCTTGTGTTACATTCAACCCTTGGTGGTGGTGGAACAAGATAAATAATAATTACTCTAATTGTAGAGAGAAGTTTTACTTTGAACCAACAATTAGAGTAAAAATAAAAAAGTAATTCCTATGCTCGGATGAATGACTCTCAGAATAGAATGGGGATTCTTTTCATGAAAAGTAGTTTATTCATAATAGTAAGTAAAGTCTTTGTGCGGGGAGGGGGGAAGATTTCAATATCAACCAAAGGGTGTTGTGTCTATCAATCTATCGTCTGGCCAATATGGCTGTGAAACATGACCAATGAGGGTGGTCGATCAGCGGAAGTTTGTAGTTTGTGATAATGACTACATTGCCAGTGAACTGACCGTGTCCAAACTGCTGTTCTTCACCATCATCTCAACGTGAAGTCTCTGCCGACTCTCTTGTTGAAGGTTTGGTCATGCAGCTCGTCACCCAGAAAGAGAATAAATTTGTAACACAATCTTCTTTGCTTGGGTGGTGCGAGCGTATCAATGGGTGACAACTTGGCTGAGATCTCAGATCCACAGGGGGTCAGCCTGTGACAATGGAATCACAATTGGTTATGCGACCTTGTTCAGGATCGCATTGAATAGGCTGCCGTGGTTCAGGCCAGAGGAGAAGCAAGTTCAACTCCACCACCATTTCATCAACAATTTGTAGTTGTTAAATAGTTTAAGTTGTTCAAACAATCACAAGCTAATAACGAATATTGCCTTACCCCCCCCCCCCCCAAAAAAAAAGAAAAGGGGAATGTAATTCCTCGGAGGATGGTTTCATGACGAATGAACATATACTACACTACTTCCCCACCGTCCTCCAAGAAGGAGATAATGCCTGGGAGGATGACAGACACTCCACTACACCTCTTTCTCATCAATTGAGCATTGAAAGATAGTATATTAATAAAAGCAAGAATATCGTTTCAGACAGACAGATACCAAATCTCCTTTAGTAATATATGAGAAAGGTGTGGAGGTTGAATGAAGAACACGTTAAATGCCAGTTTAGAGACCGAATGTATGAGTGTTCAGTTACCAGAGCAGGAAGTTACACTATCTTTCAGTAAAAATACCATTACACCATTAAAATTGTTCGTTTAAAAAAAAAAAAAAAGGATTATCGCAATAAAATTCAACCATTTTGCATCTTGTAATGATTACTGATAATTCATGTTGTTGTCTAAAATCTTTTCTATTTTCAAGTTGCTGAAGTTAGTAGCACTGTTTTCTGGCGAGAACCGTTTGAAAGTTTATGTAACCCGAAGCAACTGACAGAGTACATGGTGATGGAAATCGATGTTGTCCTGCCAAGGGATCAGCCTAAAGTGACGCCAGTATCGAATAAGGTAAATGATGATGCATCATTTTATATGTTGTTAGCTGGATCACCCGCCATTGTCCGGGTTGGGGTGAAAGAGTAAGGATAATGTTCTTTAATATTCTTTGTGTAAATGAATTAATAAATGTATTCGTTGAAATAGAAATATTTTTGTTTTGTTGTTGAAATGTATAAAAAAAAAAAACACAAACCATTACAAAATTATTTAAATTGGTTAAGTAAAAGTTTCTGTTCATTGAATTAATTTTTATTATTGTTGCATTCCCTTCGTGTTCTTTTCCGTGTGCTGTCAGGTCGCCATTTTTAGTTGTCGCCAGGTGCTCTTGTTGGCCGAGGTGTTAACAACATAATACACACAGGTCACTTCTTTATTAAACCAACATTAACATGTACCCAAATTTCCTCTTCCTCAGGCCATAGGTGCCTCGAGACATCCATCCTTGCTGATTTCTTTCCTGGGAACGAGTCTTTCGATCTCTTACTTCTCACTCATGACACCACGACCACACAAGATTTACTCCTCCCCTTCAATATACAACATTATTATTACAACTTTTCTATTTGTTAAATTAGTTTTTATTGGCAATCTTTCATTTTAGGTATGTAAAATCAAATCTCTCAGTAAGGATTTGTTAATCTGCCTTTATAAAATATTTTATTCAACGTGAAATAATTAAATTAAAAGATACGAAAATAGACTGCATAA
>OY744515.1:101599639-101867139 GCA_963556195.1 Sepiola atlantica | reverse complement strand
TCTGGCAGTGTGGCAGAAATCCTTCTCGACTGAAACAATTTAAATTTTTGCCCTAATCCAGAATGTCCCTTTTTGGGAATCTGGTTCAATTTTTATATACGTTTAAAATAAATTAGAATTTTGTATTGGGACAAAAAGAACGTTTTATGTTATGCAGACTTGTTATTGTGTAAAAAATATTTCAAATTTTAGGGAAAAGCAAGCAAGTATACATTTTTTTTTATTTTAGATTTACCAAGACAGATTTGAACATCCATCTTGGATTTTAGTCTAAATTAGTTTTATATAGTTTTACCATCAACTACCTAGCAGACTTGAAAATGACATGAATAAAACCGTCAGTTTTTTTGTTTTTTTTAAAATACCAAATAATTACTAGTTCAAAAATGAAATAATTTCAGACAGAAATGATTACCGTCATATGTAGCATGTAACCATTTCTATTCGAAGTGTCTTGTTTATCTGCTGAGCAAGCACCAATCATCACTGACGTCAGCAGGAAAACAGGACTCGATGGAATGGCCTTCTCTTTAGGAATGCCACGGTTCGAGCATTTATCATGTATTTTATCTAAAAAAAAAACCCCTAAATTCAGCATAATTCTAGAGAGAATGATGTTCCAACACCTTTCTCTTGTGAACACTACCTAGAATTTCAAAGACAGTATTAGTAAATGTCCAGCAAGTGACTGTGCATTTTTAATTTTTTCACGTATGTTACTACTTCTTTATTAATTTATAACATGACATTAGAATTGTATTCACAGTTCCACTGTAAATCATTTGCATGATTTGATTGCTATCCTCAAATTCATAGTTACCGAATTTGGAATTATCCTTTGACAAAATTACTGAATTTTCCGGAAACAATAAATGTTAAGATTATTAAAAAAAATTGAAAAATTTACTCTTTTTAAATATTTAGATGAGAAGTAGTTAGTTGGCTATGTAAGTTTGACGTAAATTGACCCTTTGGTGGTATGAGGTGACATTCTCTCATGTAGATGATAAATTTACATTAAGCTAACATAGTGACTCACCCAGTAACTCCTCTAAAAATTATACAGGTTATAGAAATATTTATATAGAGAATTGATACTTAGGGCTCAACTGTACGACCAGTTGAGCAGCAAGATGAGTAAAGCCTCAAGTAACCAAAAAGCCAGTTTATATGGAAGCTGGACTGCTCCACTATGCTAAGTTGGGCAAGTCCATTATATGAATTCTGATTGGCTGCCAGTCTGAGAGTGAATAATTCTATATATAAATATTGCTTCATTAAAACAATATTTGCCTATAGGATATTGGAGCCGGTAAGTGTTAATTTGATTCTATACAGGTAAATTTTTCAAATATGTTTTTTATAATCTTAAAAGTTGTTGCTAAATTTAGTGTACCGTAAAAAAATAATGTACCATAAAAAATGCGTGCAATGTGCGTAAGGTGATTTTCATCATAAAAACTGTTTTAAAAAGTGTCGGCCCATGTAAAATTCACACCCTAAACATTCCAGAATTGCCAGGTGGAAGTAAGTGGTTTTCATTTCAGTTGTATTTCGCATAATTTCACTTAGTTACGAAGTTAGAATTATATTTTCATTAACACAGTAAATATATAACAGTTCAATTTCATTTTGTGAGACATACATTTCAATATTTTCTTAGAAATTATGACACCTGGTGTGGGGGTTAGATGTTTTGTTAATGTGGACACCAAATCAATTCCAATTTGTTTGTTGAAAATAAACATTAAAGCGATATACTTTAATCTTCAAAGAGAAAAGCAAGAAAAAATAAGACAAGTTTTGTGTCCCTTTTTACTTCGTTTTTTTCTCTTCGCCTTATTTTCATTTTTAAAATAAGTTACTTACTAGCATATTTTAAAATTTGTTTTTACTAAAAAAAAAAGTCCTGATCGACTGTGTTTAATGTTTATCAAAAATCCAAATAGCATTTTGTCAACTTACGACTGACAACTGCAAATCGGCTTTGTTTTAAAAGAGAAATATATATTTAGTTGTCTCAATCAATTATATGGAAGACATTTAAGAAAAAAATAGTTAGAAACATATACTCGTGTAATGTATACCCCCAAATACACACACATACACATGGACGGCGGCACTGGGGGGGGGGGGGGTATTAGAATTGCCCTATTACTAATTGTAATGTAACAAATAGTTCTGTTTAAGCATATTGTTTTATTTCGTGGACAAAAGTTTAGTATTTGTGTTTAACTGTCTCTTTCCTTCCTTTTACTTTAGGGGGACTGATGTGATTTTCAACAAGTTGCGATCTATTTCTAAGTTTAAAACAAATTGCCCCACATCATCGCTGAAGCAAATTGATAGTTTCTTTTGTTATGGTCATTTTTAAAAAATTAATAAATTTATATCGAAATTATCAAAATATTAATGTTTATCTATATGAATAAATGTAACATTTCTGTTTCAACTATTTTATCTAGCAAACTTTGGTGTTTCATAATTTCAAAAAATAGATATTTATTTTTGCAGAAGTCAAGGGAAAACTCATTACATGATTATTTCCCGTGAATGCTTAAGAATATTCAATGAGTAAAGGTAAATGTATTCACTCTAAAAAATTTCTTAGTTCGATAGTTATTGTCAAAAATAAAAAAAAACTGATCCAAAATAAAATATATTTGTGCCAATAACATAGTTGACCAAAAAAAATAGTGTAGTCTGAATGAAGTATCGATATGTCATGCGGATTGCTATTTGGGTCTGACTTTGAAAAGCTGGCAAGATAACTTTATATGTTAGATTTTAAAATACAGATTGCAAAAGGTTTATATGTATCATATGACATTTTATACATTAATCTTTTTTTTTTTTTGTATTTTTCTAGCTTACATTTAGCAACTTCAAATGTAAACAACAAAACCCTTGATGAAATTAATCCAGATAAAGTACCAGATGTGGTAAGTAAAAAAAAAAAAAAAAATGAAGGCACACTCAGTTGTATGTTTTTTGTTCGTAACTTACTCAACTAGCTTCAGCCAGCATGGCTATCATGAGGATGTTAAAAACTAGAGGTTAGGTTACATATCATAATATTGTATCACAAACAGGAAATCTGTAGTGACATGTAACAGACAAGCTGATGAGATCTTTCTCTTTTTTTTTTTCTTGGCCCTTTTTTACTTTTAGGGTAGCAAATTGTCATACCAAGGGAGATAACTTATCTCAACTGAAAAATATGTATCAATTTGTTGTAAACCATGTAATTTAGGTTATAATAATTAATAACTCGTAAAACAAAATGGATGACTTTTCAACAGAAAGGTTTAACATATTTATTAAAAGTGAAATTAGAATGAAATGAGTTATTTAGCCGCTGTCACGCGAGATGAAATATGAGCCAGTCTGATCCGTGGTTAATGTTTACTTTTCACTCCGCAAGCCACTCGATAGGGGGGGGGGGGGATAACTCTGACATGGTCCAAGGGACATAATTGCGTTTTCTTTAGTTATCCTAACACAATTAATGTTAACCAAATTTTTTTACCACTAACCCTAAGTTCGAGTATCAAGGTCGTAAAACCACACAATATTTTTGGTGTGTAGTTTTATGACCTTGGGACTCGGACTTAGGGTTAGTGGTAAAAGAAATGTTTTCACATTAATTGATACATATTTTTCATGCAATCACTTTATTGTAATGCCTATTCTTCTTCAGATTTTTTTGTTTTTTACATAAAAGAAAAAGAATTGGTTGTTTTTAAGTGGAAAAATGATTGGTTAATTTCTATTTTGTCATGTATATTCAAAATGAAATGAGTTTCGGCATTCTAAAATAAGCTAAGATAATTTATCTCCTTTGATATGACAATTTGCCACCCTACAGTAAAAAGCGTCTTTTTCTGAACCGGGAAAGAGCAGTCATTATTTACAGCCACTGCTATTAATTAGCAATCATCACGACAGAACAACAACGAAAAAGAAAGATAAGTAATTACTGTAGCAATGCTCACAAAATAATTAAATTTGAGATTTTGTCTATGAAAAAAAAGAGGATAAGATATAAATTGATCGAAGACTTTTAGTTTTTAAATTATCAAAATTCTTCCATACCTTTTTGAAATATAAGCATTTGAAGCTGAAAAATAAAACCTATTTTCCTGAAAATATTTTTGTGTTTTGATCAATAAATTCTGTTAAAAACAATATTCAAGATAAAACAATGCTGTTTTTTTTTACAATTATGTGTGGTTTTAAAAGGGCCTTGTTGAGACAAGGCTTACCACTTAAAGTTAGTAGTAGGGTTAAAGGAGTTTTTAGGAGGGGGGGCTTGCCACTCTGACCTCGGGTTAGAGTTATGGTTAAGGGAGAGGGGACTTGTCACTTAGATTTAGGGTTACTGGTAAGGTAAATAATTATAATTAAAAAAAAAAATTTCCAGAAAATAATGCGTTAAATGACTCGAGTGGCCTGATAATGGGGATTCATTTTACATAAAACTTATGGTGACCAGAAAGTCATTTCTGATTAGAATTTAAGTTTGAAGGTCAGTATTTCTCAAAGAAGCCACTATTTATAAAAGAACCACAAAACTTGTCATAGATTTCCCAAGAACTTTCTGGACAGATATTCATGATAATTACATGAAAAAATAATTAAAAACCCCGTCTCACTGATTTAAATGTTTTAAAAAAATTTGAAAACTTACTGAACCACATTACAGACAAACTATTTGACCAACCAAATTCTAACATATATTACCTTAAAGGGCACTCTTTTCTTGAATTTTAAAGCCAATTTTGATCAAATTCTCACGGCTGTGTACTTTGGAATCGAATTAAACATGCAACTAACCTTTTATGCATTAACTAAAACAGAAGAAAAAACGGTTTTATGATATTTATCTTTTTTTTTTTTAATCTCGCTGATAAAAGGTTATACAAACAAAATACACATAAATAACATTGATAAACTTATAGATAAATCAATTTCCTTTCATTTGATGTATGGTTTGACAAGATTTTATCTGTTTTTTTTAGCGATTTTATGAGTCTTTCTGATGGACCCCCCTCCCTCCTCCTCCAAAAAAATGCTGCCTTGCTAATTACTAATTATTAATTGCTACTGCTGCTACATGTCATCAAGCCAACACGATTCCAGCAGTTTACATGATGAGCTGCCCACTGGATAATAATAATCGAAGAATTGGCTCCTGTACTGCTATAAATAGACTACACTTATCTATATGTGTATCTATGAATCTTGTCACAGACAGCCTTCATTGGGACCACATAAATATAAAAAAAGGGTAAAAGTGTCCGGAAGTGGTTTGTATGTCCCAATATTATCAACAGAAAACAAGGAAGAATAACGAGCAGTTAAAAAGACTACTAAAACACCAAGTTAAGATTCAAACAATATTTATTTATAAAATAATAGGAGAATAGATAGACATGTATAAAACAAATAACAAGAAAAACAAAGTACTATTTTAAGGGAAGAGGGATACTTTTTAACGTTAACTAATGGCGAGCAAAATCCATGAACGAAATAGTGTCCCAAACAAATCATAGAAAAGGGCAGGATTACTCACTCCCCATGGGAGTTGAAAAGTTTAATGATCCAGGAATGTCACAAGTCACACTCATTCAAAATCCACACTGATCTCTGGATGGAAAAATCATTAGCAAAATTCAAGCGGCAAGTGTTCAGAAATCATATATGCGGATGTGATCATGGAAGTCTCACTTGGCGCTATGCAATCTTCTTGCAGGGAGAGTATTCGTTTCTCGACGACGCTGTAATATGTTTATAGTCGATCGCAGATTTGGTAAAATAAATCGAAAGCCTTTATTCTCATCAAATTAGCTTTCGGCATAGAAGAATATCTCGGCGATTCGGCCTGCTTATGCAGTCAGTCTTTTTTTCTCAGCTTCGTGCTTTCCTTCCTGTTCATCTTTTTCTTCTTCCTTTTCATAACTTACAGCGCCTACGCTGGTGGTGACGGGTTACTCGACCCGCAACAGTCTTCTCTCCGGCTGACAGGAACTCCCTGCTCGATTCGCCAACTCGCTTCTTAAATGTTCTCCGCCAATATATATGGGCAGGAAAGATGTGTTGAGGGTTACTTTGAGCTGCCAGGCGATGAAACTTTGCACTGGCTTGAGGGTCACAGCACTCGTGGACATTAATAGATGACACCAGGTGTTTGGCCAACGTTTAATTTCTCTTCGTCTAAGGGTTTAACATGGGGATAGTGTCGCTAACCTGAAATAAGAGTTAAAAGGCGACAGTACTTGGCTCTTTGATGATCAATTACATTTGTTAATGTTTTAAGAGATGACGGCGACCAGCTGTGTCGTCTGATTTCCTCTCAGTCAGGGATAGGGTGAGGTGTTGCTGATTTGACACACAATTCACTTCCTGTAAGTGCAAGGGTAGGGGATGGGTTCAAGGCGTTGGTTCAACTAGATATAACATTTCTTACGTTATGACTTGCTTGGGTTCAAAGGACAAATATGAAGATACAAGATAAAATAAATTTTTCTCGCTTTGATTTAATGTTTATGGAATGCATTGTATTTCTAACCCCCATTTGTAACAATATGTATGAATATATGTATATTTATAAATTTGAAATGAAGGATTATCGACACCAGCAATTGGCAAGATTACATGAAATACACAACTAAGTGAAGAAGTATGATCATGGCCTTCATGAAACGGTCGTTGCTTCGATGGACTGTATATGATAGTAAAATTAATATTTTTCTTCCATATTTGTCAAAGTTAGGAGGGGGTAATTATCAACTTGGGTAAATCTTTGCAGATGGAATTATATTTTACAAAAGAGATTAAAGACCGTTTTCTCTTAATATTTTCATTTTTTCTCAGATAATTTTTAGTGGATTAAAAAAAGTTGTTTTAAACGATAAACAAATAACTCACTGTTATATTAGGTTTGAAAATGTTAAGCGACATCAGATTGCTATTAAATTACTTTTTCTTTGTACCTTTAGAGTCCATGATTCCGAATAGGGTAATGATAACAGAAAGTATTTTTATTAACACTGGAAATTCTATTCAGGAAATGTTATTTATGATAGTAAATTTTTATTTATTTATTTTTTCAATTAGGACAGATATAGCTTGTGATTTTTATCAAAATAAGAAAAATTTGTATCATTATTTTTCAGATTCTTGTGAAGAAGGTATATAACCGCAGTCGAAGAAACCGAAGACGTAACTGGAAACTTAAACATGTTTTTAATAATCCTGTTGAATCAACCAGTGATGGCGCGTAAGTATATTTTATATTATAGATATTTTCAATTAAACTTTAGAGTGGATACTAATATTTAAAAAAAATTAAAAAAATAAAAAATAAAATAGTTGTCTTAATATTTCATCTTGTATATTAATAAGGTATTTCTTGCGGTAATTTAACTTTTATAATTACACATTGAATTATTTTATCTATTAATCAAACATTATTAAAGATGCAATACTATAAATTTTAAAAATATAATTTAATCACAAAATTAAATCCACCAGAATACTCATTCTCTCTCTACGAGTCTGCCTGCTGATAGTGTAAACATGCTAAGCTAAGTGTTTTGTTTATTTTTTATGTAGATTTTAAAATCTTTTTGGAATCCTATTTTAGCTGTAATTTGTAAAGTAGACCGTTTTTTTGGATGAGGTTAGCTGACTCTAAGTTGGAACAGCCTGCCGAAACGAATCAAACCAATTCAAATTGATGAATTTATCAATCTACAAGTGCAATATCAAAAGACAGATTTGTTTAAATAAAATAAATAGTTAATGAAGTTTAACCCAAAATATTTGTTTGTAGAGTTTAGCATGTAATTCGATTAAATTCTTTCGAGAAAATACTTTGACTGGATCGTAATTATTTTCCTATAGACGACTTTCCTAAAAAAATTAGGACTGATCTCTGTATTCGTCAGAGTTACTTCCCTTTGTTTGGGGAAACCAGTCCGAGAATTGTAAATAATAAAATATCATTTAAACAAAAGTTTATTATATCGAACATATAAAGTTATCTTGTCGGATTTTCAACATCAGAACCAAATAGCATTTAAGTTGACAAATCAAACTTTGTTTCTGACTAGCTAATTTTAATTCGTCATTATTGTATCATGTTACAATATAACATGCTAAAATTTATTTAAAAAATTGCTTAGTCTGGCCCAGATCACCTGTAATATGAAACATTTTTCAATAATCACCTAAAAATAAAAATTTGCAAGGGAGTTAACTCCTTTTAAATTGAAGAGTGTAGTAAAAGTTGTGTACCTTTTTAAATTAAAATATGTGCAAAAAAAATACTTAACAGTATCCTGGGGAACACCAGGCAGGTAGAGCTAGTTTAACTAAAATAACCAATATATAACCTAACAGAATGACAAATTAGTTCTATTAATACAATTTTCTTTTTTTAATGTGACTTTTTTATTCCAACTGTTTTGTTGAATGTGACTAACTTCATATTGAAAAAGAAAATAATTTTCCATATTCTAATATTTTGTTTACTTGTTTAATCACAATTTTTCTTTTTATTAAAGGGAATACACTGAATTCTTGGAAGACCTTGAAGAAGATGATGCTTATAGGCAGCATATCAACATCTTTAAAGGTAGAATTACCATTTTCTGTATTTTTCACACACAAAAAAGTTAATTTCTTCAATGAAATTTAGCAGAACTAACACAGGGTCTCTTCAAATGTGACTCGAACAAAGGGCCATAATTCAAATTTCAAAACAAAGGGACATAATCCGAAGTAAAATATAAAAGATTATCTTCCTAAAAAATATATTTTAATTATTACAAAATCTTCTCTCTATATCAATAAAATTATGAGACAACTACTCGTGCGCCTGTGTTTCTCACTTCGATGGCTTACATATTATTTATTGAAATAAAAAATGCAATGTGTAAACTACCAAACATTTAATTAGGAAATTACGTTTACGAGAGTGCATTTGGGTTCTTCATAAACAAGTCGGTCGTTTTGATCTTTTGTTAATAGTTGTATGAAAAATATGAATTACTTGGTAACCTGTCAAACTTTGACAGGTATTTTAGAAGCATTTAAATTGTTGAATAGAAAGTCATTCCTGTATTACAATTTCTTAGCAAATCCTAATGATGTTAAAAGTTTTGGAAGGTATTTACATCAAATAATTTTACAAATAGAGAGATAAAAACATTACCTTAGTAAAATTATTTTTCTTATAACAATTCGGTTCAATTAACAATTTAATGACGAAACAAAAGGTCACAAAGTTTGTTTGTTTGGTTGGGTTGTTTTTTTTTTACAACTATTAACCTTTAGATTAAAGTGGCTGAATTGTTTACGAAGAAACAGAAATGCATTCTGATGAATTTCATAACCTAATTAAATTATTTTTTAAATAGGATTTTTAACATTGTTTATTTTATGCTATTGCATTTCAATAAATCTGTTAATAGTAAATATGTTTAAATCAAGCAATTTTATTAATATAGGGATTTAAATATAGATTGAAGTGTTATTTGTCAATATTGATTTTAATTGTTCTACTCTGTAGTAAGTGAATGTATATTGTTTCATTCTTTTTGGAGGGGGAAGGGGGGGTGTTACTTAAAAAAAAGTTTTTTTAAAAAAATTACAATTTGCTTTTTGTTTTTATACAGAGGTAATTGATTTTTTTTTTTAATTTAATGTTTCAGATACTACCAAAACTCCTGTTGACCTTGATGATCTTGATGTTGAAGATGAGGGTTTACCTCAAATCAGTTTACAAGAAATGTTGGATGATTTGAATTTAGTTGATCCTACAGTTGGAGAAGGGGCGGAAATGCTGGAGTAATTCTCAGTTACTTTTAATGTTTTAAAAGAAACATTTAAAAAAAAAAAAAAAAAGATGTTTTGTTATTATTTGCTTTGATATAAATTTAATACACAACAAATGCAAAAACAGATATTGAATTCCTTATTTCTTTTCTATTCATGTTTATTGCTGATCAAAACTGTTTCTTATCTGAAGCAATAATCATTTTATTTATCTACCAATAAATTGGTATTCTTAATCTGATTAGTGATTAGCTTATTTTTATTTATTGATTAGCTGTGATTTTTTTTTTTTGTGTGTGTGTGTGATTAACATGTGTGAATACATGAAATAATGAAATCATAATTTGATCCAATCGTTTTGAACTGCATCAATATTTTGTCACCTATAAACAGTAATTTCTTTGATTTTTGTTTTGGGGGGGAGGGACTAGACTTGAATAATTTAGAAGCTTATAAATTATTAAAGTATTCCATAATTAAAAGAAAGTCTAATGTTAATAAATGTTTGTAAGGCACTTCTAAAACGAAAGTTATATTGAATTGGCCTAAACAGCGGTGATTTCAGAGGAAATTAAGTTAACCTCCCAAACCTTAGGAAATAAAGAACTGAATTAGCATTGGCAATGAAAATAAGGAAACATGTCATCAATTTGCAATCATGTTATCCAAGAAAAATCCATGGAATTGGCCCAGCTCGGTTGAAATCGTGTTGAATATATGAACATGTATGAGTGCGTTCACTGCACTGGCCACAATCGTCCCGCTTGTTATGCCAGTCCAAAGTTGTTGTCCGATTCAGTCAGTGCTGCAACAAAGAAATTCTCCCTCCAAACAAAACCACAACTACAACTTTAAAACAATTAACAAATTTGTTTGTTTTGGGTGTGTGTGTGTGGGGGGGGGGGCATATTACGATGGTACTTATTTTCTTAGGTTTAAAAGCAGACTTGCAAAATAAAATTTTTGCTCGACCAAATAAAAACACAAGTCTCTTAGTTAGAAGAGCCCACTTCTCTCTGTGAGGCACACAAATCCAACTCCCTCAGACGTCCAACTCCAACTGACTGTCTCATGCCCCGTAGGGCCGATTCTAACTCCCCTCCCCTGCGAATAAGCTGGACTATATGTACTTTTGACCGGTAATCTTAGATTCCGGCTTTTCTCGGTCATCTCCATTCGACCATCCAGAAGGATTACTCTAGATAATGGTCAGCCTTATCCATGAACATAAAAGGCACAATCCCCAGGGGTTCCCAACCATTATTCCTGGCAAAACCTGAAGTGGGCCATAACCGCAGCAGGGAAACTTTCTCAAGTGGACAAATGAAACTTCCAGATCAAACATATTTCCGATCTTCTTTGTGGTCTCTCCCCTCTTTTTTAAATATTACTCACTTGCAGCATGTCTACCATTTGCATGCATGCAACACTAAACATGCCGCAGAGTGCATGTTTACAGATATATGTTGTACACAATATGAGAGAAAGAAGTGTAAACAAAATTGGCCATGTCGAACCAGCGACTCTGCTAACTGCAAAAACCGCTCTCATCTCTCAAAGACATCTGACATTGCAAATCATGACAAAACTATGAAAGGAATGATATTTTCTACAGAATTATAAAAAAAAATGAAAATGTCTGAAAAGTAAATTTTGCCGAGGTTCACCATAATTAAAACATGGTGAAAGCTGTAGAAACATACCCACAGGTCATATCAGTCTACAGGACACCCCACAAAAAAAAGCCCTGAAAAATTAGATTTAGGCTCAACTTGGTGAATCAGTTTGAGTATACAAATGAGGTTTGCACCTAAATGTTTCATGACATAAACCAAATGATGGGAGATGAGTAGACATGACGGCAATATGGAGCAAGGGTCCAAGGACTCTGTTGCCTGGCTGAGAGCTTATTCTACTGACTTTATTGAACCAAACAAATGACATCGAAAAAATCCAGATCTCAACCTAATGGATTTTACCATCTGGAGTTTACTGCTACATTAACTTCAATTACAGAGAGAGGTCACAGACATGAAATCCTTAAAAACATTTGCTAAAAAAAATGGAATTATATCTTAAGTCATCGAAAGTGTGACTCGACGTTGGCTGCTGACATCGTTGTGTAGCTAGCTGTCACATTGAAAATTTCATCTAACATTTGTGTTTTTATTCTCTTTTAACAATACTTTAGTTATCAACAACTGTTTTCTATTCCCAACAATTATAAATGTACATGTAAATTAATTGTGCTAAATTTTTTTGTTTTGTTCAACAACATAAGATAAAGAGTTGTATCTATCAAGCTATGGTGTGCACGATCCTTCTCTATGATTGTGAAATGTAGCCAATGAGAATGGTTGATCTGCACAGCTTTTGCTTCATTTTGTCCTGCTACCCTGTGGATCAAAAACCAACTCAAACTCTCTGTTGAGAACTGAATCTCCGATTCTTACCATTTGTCCTTTTCCAAAGTCCGTCTAAGATAGTTTGGATTGTATACAGCTCGGCACTTGGAGGGAGGAGAGGTCATCCACGAGGTCCTTCTCTACCTGGTTGGCGTAAACGTGCGGGTAGGCAGTTAAAGATATGGTCGTTGACAATTAAAACTTCTGAGGAATACTTACTAATGTTCCACATGGAACAATAGTAAGTATTTCTCAGAAGTTTGCTTTTTCTTGTGCAATATCATTCCGAACAACTGATGCTTGCTCATGGGGTTGGTATCCCAAAGTCGTTTTGGATGAGACACTGCACATGTAATGATCATAATGGCAAACAAATATTCAGATATAAATGCTTCTTGTAAAGTAGCATCCAAGTCATTATCATCCTGTAGTTGTCCAGTTGCACTACATGCATCCTTGAATGTAGTCCTAACTTGACCAATGATAGTATCGAAGTAATTGAAGCTATGTGCACTTCTAACAGGTTGTAGAAGCAGTCTCAAATAAAGAAACAGAAAGTATATTTTAGTTTAGTTACATAAATTTTTATGAGTTGATATACGTATGTATTCCGGAATACCTGACGTTTCGCTATTTGTGTTGAATATTAATTAACTTGGTTAAAGAAAAGTTTTTTTTCTTGAACGTGGCTTCCAGATATGAATATATAAAGAGAGTACTTATGCAGTTTACTGGCGGGCTGAAATAATAACACTATAATTTATGAACCCATTCTTAACATGAGGAGGTTAGGGGTTGATTAACTATTCTGTACTTTCACCTAACAATTTAATAAACAAAAGATACCGTAAAAATTGAATTTAACTTGAAAATCCTCTCTAAAATATAGCCCAGTCCGTAAAGTGAATCAGCACCATAAATAGGCAAATGACGTATTATATAACATGTCTGATGTTATTTGTTACTTTTCAAAATAAAAATAACGTTGAAGTGTAGTGTCTGTTATACTGTACTTAATTTGTTGTCTCGTCGGTGAGTGAAGGAGAAATCCTTATAGATTGCAGCATTTTTTAAATTTTTTGTCCCAATCCGAGGCGCAACTTCTTTTTTTTATGTTAAATTTAATAAAGGAAAGTGAAAAATCAAATCTTTTTAAATTACTTCAAAAGCCAATATATAGCCAAAGATAATTTTAAAAATAAATAAATTTGTATATTAAGTAAAATAAAAAAAAAAAATCAAATACATTTTGTCAAATTGAATGAAAGTAATATTTATTTTTTTTAACAAAGAAATAAATGAAATGTTTTTTTTTACACTTATATTTTAATAAAATATTTTTAGTTGCTTATTTTTCAAAAAAAAGTTTTGCTCTTAATTTAAGAAACACATTTGAATTGATTAATTCTCGTTTAAATTGTGACTAATTTGTTGTTTTTTTTAATGAATGTTTAAGTTGTATGAAAGTACCGACGCCAACATGTTTACATTTTGAAAGTGTCACGGGACCTAAATTTAGGCGCATATTAATAAAAAGTTGAATCCGTTAAAAAATGAATTCATACAAACAAAAATTTTCACTGAGCGCTTTAATCTAAAATGTAATATTGCAATTTAAAAAAATAGATTCTCATTAAAAGAATGGCAAGTTTGATTTCTAAAAAGTAAACCGTATTTTCCTCTTTCTAAATGTGAAGCGGTTTAAGTCGGTTAATTTGACTGGGTTTCAGAATCTCTGCTTGATAGCTCAGTGCGTAGGGACAAAGTCTTGAGACCTCAAGATTACGGTTTTGATTCCTAGTCGCAGCGTCAAATCCATTTATTGTTAATTTATTTAGTAATTACTCTAAAAAAAAGTAGTTTACATTAAGATATGGAAATTAGACCGTTCCCCCTTCCCTCCCCGCAATGTATTTCTTACGTTTACAAAAATTCTCGCCAATGAACAGACAGAAATCCTGACAGCGAATGTGCTTCTTATATTATAAATAGATATATAAAGTAGTATTTATTTAATTTTTTAGCTTCTTACATCAAATGGCTTCATGACTTGTCTTGAGCGATTTCCATAAAATAATTTTTTTTTAATAAATGAATGGTCATCTAGTTTATCTATAAAGTTTTCAAAAGCTACCATTCATCCTTTTATGACGTCATCCATTTTCATGTAATCTTATATATATGTATATATACAGGGTGTCTCAAAAAAATGTACTCTCTTAGAATGACGCGACGTTTGCGAATCCCTTGGTGCGCGTTATCAGCTTTGTTTGAACAATAATGGTCATCAGTTTGAACATTTGCGAACATGATTCTTCAATTACATCTGTCTCATGTATTCGATGCTATTTCATTTCACTCTATGTTCATAAATAAAAGTTTTCTCGTCATTCTACGAGTGAGTACATTTTTTTGAGACACCCTGTATAATATATACAAGCTGATTTTGTCAACTCGCTATTGCTTCGCAAAGTTTGCTACTTGAAACCAAATCTTAAAATAATAAACATTTCATTTATAAGTTTCTTGTAAAAACTAGACTAAATCGTGTGCATTTATTCATATAAATAGATAAATATTTACATTTTGGTGATTTTGATACAAATTTATTTACCTTTTTAAATAAGACCATAATAAAATCAAAAGAGAAAAAATCAATTCACCTGAGCGATGGTGTGTGTGTGCTCTTTTTTAAACTTACAATTTGGAATCAGATGGCAACATGCCGAAAATTAAGTCCAAAAGGCCACAAAGGAATGTTTAAACACAAATGCAAAATGTTCTAGGATATCAAAAAAATCTTTTAATTTAAAAACCATAAAAAAGAAAATAGGCGTCGCTAATGAAAAAGAAAGTGAGCAAGAAAGTGGTTGAGCAAGCCAGCCACCTTCTCCTTTTTCTCTTGTCACTTGCGAGCAATGGTAGTTTAATTTAAGAAAGGCGTTTAGTAATTTATCCATTTCTTTTATTAAACACTTTAATTAATTACTGTTAATATCGACGAAACTATTGCATATATATAACAAAAATAGATAATAAAATTACAAATACTTAACGCCAAATATTAATTTATCATGAAAGGTTTAAAATAATAATTATGCTAATTAGGCATTCAAAGAGTTGCCTTTGGATCGGTCATCTGTACTGTATATACAGTATTTCAAAAGACTTGTATTATTGATTTAAATAACTAACTCGTTTTGATGGTAATATAGGAGTTATAAATGAAAAAAACTTTTGCATTTATTCATTTAGAAGTAAAGACAAGAATTTCTCTGTTCTATTGACCAGAACATCTTTCTAACAAAAATTACATTAAAAAAATCTGTCTTGTCATTCATCTTCGTCATACATAGGTCTGTGTCCTTTCTTTTTCAATCACCTATTTCAGTATTTAGTCTGCATCAGTAGTTTAGCTTTTCTATCTTATTAAGAGAAAGGTGATCAAGTTGTTATCCTTTCATTAACATGTGCTACCACCAGCATCCATTACTCCAGGATAATTTATTTAGTAAAATACATAATTTTCGCTTCACCGGTTGCAAACGCTACAGGTGTACAGGTGTTCATTATAGTAAAAATCTTTCCAATTTTCTAACATTAACACATATGACTTACACATGATTGTAAAAGATTCATGAGTATTTATTTAACTTTAATTAAGTTTATATAAAGTAAAGGCATTCACAGATAAACATTACAGCTGACCGCTGGAGATATCCACTAGAGAATACTGCAAGACAGTCTACTCATCTACAAACATTACCTTTTTTTTTGTCTCAGCATGAGCCCCTGTTTTTATGAGGCACTTATTTCATTTCAAAGACAAATAAGATTCTGTGTGGCCCAAAATACAAAATCAGAGATATTTTCAAATTCCTGTGTGCCCCCCCCCCCTCCTATGGCCAAGCATCTATCACTTGCAACATCTGCCATTTGCATGCACCACTAAAACATGCAGCCTACTGTAGGTTTACAACGTCCCCTAAGTCGCTGCTGCTTGTTTTTCGAAATGGTGGATATTTTTTCTGTTGATTTGCAGACGACTCAAGGATGTTTTAACATTTTTTTTCTACTAAATTGGTTTTACAAATCAAAAAGGACTGGTCGAGATTAATGCTAATACGGTTAGCCAACACTCCGACTAATTTACTTTGTGGTCCAGGGATAAACGAATGGTGTTTCTCAGAATCCTAGCCATAGCTAGATTAGTAGTGTGGATCTCATGCTTAGAAATAATGAATGGGGGCAGCTCACCTCATTACAATCTGATTTTGTACTTTAAACATCAGCTTAAAGTCAAAATTAGATGTGATAGGATATTGCACTCTACACTAAAGAATGTGGATACACACTGCTAGCTTATGACTAAACGAGTTTGAATAGGTGTTCCCATCCTAGGCATAGTGCACGCCAACCTAATATCCGATCAGAACCCATCCAAGTTAGCAAAGTCTCTTAGCTAGTTGTATGAATGAGTCTTGGCCATCTTTTTTCTTTATTGTGATCCTCTGAGATGCCCACTCCCAGATTTATTTTATCCTTACCCAAACCCCAAAAATGGTACTTATTTTGGAGGACACCATCCATGCCCACGAACCCCATCCTGTTTTTTTTATTACCCAATAGTCCCCTATTCTCACTGAGATACTGACTTGCTTGTTTTCGGCTCTTAAAACAATCCAGAAAACAGTGAGCAGCTCATACTTAGACAGGTTTGGGAGGGACCTACTAAACACTGTACTTAGCATTTTATTTGGTTTTTTTTCTCTCTATTTTTGGGGTGATTTTTTAATATTCCACTCCCATCATTCATAAAATTGTACATTTTGTAAATAAGAATCATTGAATCCATCTGGGGATATTTTAGAGTAAATGCGGTATTTTGGTGATTGTCTATTCTGTAAAATAGTTTCTAGGTGGACGACCCCCAATCCTTATCCCACTTATACCGTTTTTTTGCCTTGTGCCCAGAAAATATTTTGTAAATAAAGATTATCATCAGCCAGAGGGTTAGGACCTCCCCCCCCCCCCCGCTCTTCTCGTCAGCATCCGACTGTGACCTGTCATTGAGCCTAGCAGCAGCAGCAATCAAACTGCCGTTTTTAGGGCAACTTTTCAACATATTACAACCTTTCTTCTTCACCAGGTAGGAACAGCTAATTATATATATTTCCTTATTGATAATAATTTATTTTTTATGTGCTCTTCCCTCCCCCTGCTTCCTGGAATGTCTACCTGATTCCAGCTTGCCTCTTCAGCTTCTGCTCTGCTCCAGCAGCTCCTACTCATTGTCCCAGCAGCTCCGGTTCTTACTCATGCAGCTCCTTTCTCGTTGACCTCCAGCCTTTCTCCAGTGTCCATTGACGTCCTGCTTTCCAAATTATTTTTTGCACCTTTGGTGCAATAAAACGATCTTTATCTTTTAAATTGTTCACCTGTGTTTGTCATCTCTTCTTTGCTATTACCATTACTTTTTTCCTTGTGTCTCTTTCTTAGTTGTAAGACCGATCACCCCTGCAACATAAACATTTATTTATTGATTCTTCTTTTTCGTTTCTTTAATTAGAACTTATTTCAGTCATTTTAACTATTTAACACTAGTATTGATTAGGTAAAATTCGATAAAGACTTACAACAGTCGAAAGGTAACCATACAAAATTAAAGTTGGTTTCTTAATGCGGAATATGAACAAATATTTTGCCATAATATAACAAAAATTAAAAGAAAACAAATCCCGAGCAACGCCATGTAGAAACAGCTAGTTATATATATTTCCTTCTTGATAAAAATTTATTTTTTATACGCTTTTTCTCTTTCCCACCCCCTTCCTTCTACTACTTCTCTTTTCAATCACCCTTTAATTATGCCTCTCGATGATGCAATTCTTTTATGACGTCATAAAGAATCTCTAACACCTGTTTTAATTGATGACATCATTTTGTTGTGACCTCATCCACTGTGCATAGATACAAATCAATGATCTATTCCCTCCTCTGTTTTAGTGGATGACATCACCCTTTGTGTTAGATGAAAACATTCATCTAGAGAATAAATATGGAAACATTTTTGTATTTTAAAGGGAAGTAACTCTTGCCTTTGTCTTGTCTCAAAGATATTTTGAGAAGTTGCGTTCCTTGCATTAATTTCAGAGATTTCAATGGACGTGCATGGTGCAACGGCTTCGATTAATGTCCTCAATATAAAAGTGAATTCTTCTTTCAGTTGTAAATATATTAATAAATATTATTGTTTATCTATACGTAAGATTTTTCATTCAAATTCATTTTCATATATTCGTCCTATGTCTCACAACATCACTTCAATAACCATCACTTTGTAACGTCATCCACTATGCATGGTGACAAACAAGATAACAAGCAAGCAAGAGCCACAGAGTTTTATAGTATAAAAAAATATAAACCTGAGGTCGAAAATTTGAATATTTTTATAGAAGATAAAGAAAGTAAAAAAAATTTGAATAAACAAAAAATTATCCCAAAATTTTAATTTTTAAATAATTACCCCCTAACAACACTGGTTTTTGTAATTACTTTTAAATAAAGATTGTTTTAGAATTTATTTTTTCTAAATGGTCATATTTCATTTTGAATTAAAACGCTCCGTGGAAATAAAAGTATGTACGATTCATTTTTTAATGGATTTAAGTTTTTTATTGAATCGCGCTTAAAATGTTTTAGGCAGACGATGTTTTTGTCCATTTTCAAATGATTACCTTCGGGTCATTATTTGATTGATTAATTTGAATCGCGTGACAATTTAAAAAAGTAAACAAACAACCAGATGATAAAACTTAAAGATGATTTTTTAGATGAGAAATTGGCATTGAATCATGATCTTGTTTTTCATGTCTGTGGATACAGAATTGTATCTACATTAAGTTAATTTAGTCCTTTTTATGTAAACTCAATATTATATCAACAATAAATTTAAACATAATTTTAAAATATAATGTAATAGACTTGAGGTATTTCTCTCTTATCTACGATGTGAATTTAATTTATTGTTCAATAGAGTCAATTTTGGAGTGCAGACATTTTTTTCTGTGGAGTTGATGACAATTTAAATTTATTATCTTGAAAAAGTTCTGAGAATTAAAAATATGTATGACTGGAAAGTCATTGTTTAAAGTTATATTTAGAAATCCTAAATATTAGCTATTGTTTTGTGCAGAGAACTTATGACAAAATGTCATTATTTCAATGTGAGGTTATATTTTGAATATTAACCAAATTTTATTGAAAATATCAGAGAAGAATACAGAATATTTTCTATTTAGTCAAAACGACTAATTATTTCAAAGTGTTATTGGATTTAAAATTTGTTTATCCGAAGGAAAGAAAAAGAAAGTGAAGTCAACGTATATTTAATTTAAAGTCTGCAGTCCAGAAATTCACATTTTAATATTCAAAGGAAAAGGAGGAGTAATTATTTAAGATGTTAATATTATTATTAAGTTAGGAGGTAATAATTATTTTATTTTCAGAGTAACAAGTAATATTTGAAAATTAATTACTTGAAAAAAAAAAAAAGAAAGGCAATAACCAGATATTTGCTCAAGCCTCCAAGTAACTTTGTTTAACAAGAACTATTTTTAATGAAAATTTGTCGTCTGCTGATGAAAATATTTATGAGCGAACCTTTTAAAAATACACAATAAAATTTCTACATCTAAAAATATATTATTGTGAGTATTTTCTTAACATTTTTTTTTCTTTTTATATTATATATGAACAAATATACATGTCAACCTTATCTACTATATAAAGTGGAGTTGATTTTTCCCCTTCGAATTCTAGAGTAGACACAAAAACTATTGCATCAAACGCTTTGAAAATCGCCACTACATACGCCCATTTACATAAACTGTGTTCCTAGCAACTTAAACATATTTAAAAAATCTAACATTAATTTCTATTATTTATCTCCAATAAATAACTCTCCCAACTTGGTACTCCAAACAGAGGGTAGCACATTAAATTCTCGCTAAGATTTTATATCTGTGACTCCCCTCAAACACACCTTGTGAAATAATCTCTAAGCTAATACGATCCTGTTACACCGCTTTAGACTTCGCAAAACATCCATCAGCAATCAGCATTAGACATATTTCATACCGACTGCATCACGAATAAACAGATCATACGGTGAATTACACCATAACTGACATCTTTACCAGATTTAGTAAGTACATTTCGACATTTTATACAATTATACAATTCTCCTACTTCCCTTTTAATCATTACGGGGGCGAGAGGTGGAGGAGGAGGAGGCATGCTGCTGCCGGTTGGTAAGTTAAACTTTTTTATTTACTTTGCGTCTTAAACGAACTATATATATATTTTTTCTTTGCGTCTTAAACGGAATAGGTTTTTTTCGTACGATTTGTACTTTTGTTGTAGAATATAACTGCAGTCTAATACTCTGTATTGCGTTATAAAAACTTATTGCATATTCGTGATAGATTCAATTATTTATCATCGAATGTTATTGTTTTTTAAATAGAATCAAATAGTTAGCATCGAATGTCATTGTTTTTAAATCATCAAAATTTACTTTCTAAACAGTGTTGTCATGGAGTATTCATTCATTTTAATAGTCAAGTAGTATATTACCCACACATTACGAAAGAATATATTGTCATTTTTATCAAATTGCAAACATAGAATAACAGTGTTTTTTTTTTGGGGGGGGGGGGCGGTGAAAGGGAGACAACCCGATAAATTCATCGAAAGAAAAACGACACATTTGTATAACAAATTATAAACATAAAGAAAATAATACACTTGCAAAGATCAACAAAAGACAATTTAAGCAAACATAACAAGTGTTTATTTACCAAATGATCAACTAATAGTTCCTTCCGCTCAAGCGGAGTTTTTAATAAGAGGCTGGTTTTGGTTAAATCTGAGAAAGTTAGTCAGTCAGGATATAGAATTAAAAGTCCAAATTTAGCAATTATGAAGGTGCGTAGTTTTAAGGATAGACGTAATAGGAGGGTGGATGGGTTAAACAACAATATAGAAACAATATGAAAGTTCAATTTTAGGACGAATTAATATGGAATTCTTTTTTTCTATGTCGTAAACACATACCTTTTCAGTTTGACGGCGGAGGGAAAGATATTTTAACAGAATTTTTGATTCTGTCGTCCCACCTTACTGTTTTTAGGGTCCCGAGATATACGTAATCTCAACTTCGGAGAGGTAATATGATTGACTGGTCTGTCGTAGCGTGGCCACCGAGAGTTACTACAGGCCAAGCAACTAACTTCCTGCCCCCCTCTGACGTCACTGACTTCCGTGTCAAAACAAGGACCGTAGTAATAACAATAAGAAGGCATTTCGACTTCTCCATTCACTAAATAATCCATCAAAATTCAGGAAATCAACCAATTTTAATGAAATTTTCAGGATTTATTAATTAATGATCACGGAATATAATAAATCCATTACTTTATTATAAAGCTTGGTGCAAATGTATTATTTCTTGTAAACAAAACACCTTTACTAAAGTTATTCAAAATATCAAAACATGTTGACCATACGATATTGTAAATATTTAAAACAAAGCATTAGACAACTTTAAAAATTGCATGTAAAAAAGAAAAGAACACGATTCGATTCATCTTGAAACTGATCTTTATCCAATATAAATTTAAAGAAAATAATAATTCACGATCAAATACTGCAAAAAACTGAATTATGAATTACCATTATTTAAACTTCTAACCCAATCAACCATAAGTAATTCAGACTTTGAAATTTGTTTAAAAATTATACAAAAAAAAATTTCAATGTTAACTGTTTGTTTAATAATGGAATCAAAATTCAGGAAATCAACCAATTTTAAAATAATTTCGCGCTTTTAAAAATTTCATTTCATAATTCACAAAGTTAAAATGCCTACTGCATGTTTGGATTTCCAAAAGAGAAATAATTACTGCAAATATGGATACACGTAATAATGTTTACACCGACTAAATATAGTGTAGTAAGTTTGAATTTTGTTTTAATTATATAAAAAAAATCAAGTCTGAATTACTTATTCATTATTTGATAAAAAAGTAGTGTTCCATTTTTTTTTATTACTTTTTTTCGATGTCTTAAGTGTGGCATAGTTTATCTTTTCTCTACTTTTGTAGATTAAATAAATGAAATAATAACATCATATTTAATCAAAATTTTCACAAAAAATATTAATTAAACAATGCTTTATTCAATGATAATATCGTTAATTCTTCGAGTTATACTGATTTTATTAACAAGAGTGTAGGGGCATTTTCCGTAATATATACGAAATAGTTTTTTTTTTTAAATATTTTAAACATATACAGATCTTATTTTCATTTTAAAAAAATCATGGATTTTTTTTATATATATAAAAATATACGTTTAGTAAAGGTGTATTTTATTTTTAAAAAAATAATACATTTTCACTAAGATTTTTAAAAAATGTTTCACTATATATCTCCTGTGCTTGTTTATTAATAAATATTGAAAATTTCATTAAAATTGGTTGATTTCCTGAATTTTGGTGAATTTTTAAGTGAAGGGAGGGTCAAAATGTTTTTACATTTTGGGGATCGGCCTTTGATTTTGCACGTACCTATCTCTTAATAGCAAGATAGGAGTTGGTGATTCCATTATTAAACAGACAGTTAACATTGAAATTTTTTTTGTATAATTTTTAAACAAATTTCAAAGTCTGAATTACTTACGGTTGATTGGGTTAGAAGTTTAAATAATGGTAATTCATAATTCAGTTTTTGAAGTATTTGATCGTGAATTATTATTTTCTTTAAATTTATATTGGATAAAGATCAATTTCAGGATAAATCGAATCGGGTTCTTTTCTTTTTTACATGCAATTTTTAAAGTTTTCTAATGCTTTGTTTTAAATATTTACAATATCGTATGGTCAACATGTTTTGATATTTTGAATAACTTTAGTAAAGGTGTTTTTTGTTTACAAGAAATAATACATTTGCACCAAGCTTTATAATAAAGTAATGGATTTATTATATTCCGTGATCATTAATTAATAAATCCTGAAAATTTCATTAAAATTGGTTGATTTCCTGAATTTTGATGGATTATTTAGTGAATGGAGAAGTCGAAATGCCTTCTTATTGTTATTACTACGGTCCTTGTTTTGACACGGAAGTCAGTGACGTCATTTTCTAGCTAACCGGCCTGTAGTAACTCTCGGTGGCCACGGTCGTAGTCAATTTCGTTGGACCAGGTTTTTTCTTTTGGTGTCCGGTATACAGCGGTATTAAACGTCGCTGTATTTTTTAGCCGTTAATTTTCGAATTCCACTTTTCTTATTTTTGATTTTGTGTGCGGGGATAAATTGTTCGATGTGACATCTGGGTGAGCTGCCAATCTCCTATACGTCCGCTCTCAACGCTGCTCGACGACCATCTCCTCGAGTTTCTTCTCACCTCCTTTTTCACGCTCTCCTGGTCTCTCCTCTGCATAGCAACACCCGTTCCTCCATCTCATTGGCTGAATCATCCGCCCCCGCAAAATGCGTGGGCTGATTTTGAACGTGTCATGTTCTATCCTGTCCGACCTTTTGACATGTGTGTTTGTCTGCACCCGGTTTTCTTTGTGTGTTGGCGAACATGTGACAACAAGTCCCCTGCTCTTTTTTTTATGCTTTATGGGGCAAAATATGTGCATATAACATTAATAAAAACATTTTGAGGCAATCAGAGATATTTCTGAATTTGTCGAACTGCCCTTTTTGATCCATCTCAAGTGCATATGAGGACAGATTTTTCCTTCAATAAAAGGAGTTGAGCCAAAATCCACAACAGAGCTAACATCTACATTATGCCAGCTTTCCTCGCCCCTCTGTAGAGCTTGAGGAAAGCTAAATTAATTTTTCAACTCACGCATACAGTCATACGCATATGCACTCATTAACGTGACACACACACACACACATACAATGCCTTAACTCTTTCTCACTGTCGTTTGCTAATTGAAAACAAATATATAAACATTCATTTTAATACTAGTAACATTTCTCACTGAACTATCTACAATGAAAACAAATGAACATTAACTCTTATTAATAACTTTCAATGAAATGTAATTGAGAAGGGATGTTTTGATTACGACTTTTCTGACCTGTGGATGATTCACAACCCTTAAATTATCGACTTAGCGGCTTCCTCAATATATCAGCTAATGAATCCCCCTTCTTTTGTAAGGACTATGTTTTCTTATCTATGTAAACCTCAACTTTTAAATGCATATATAATATCTCTTTTGTACTCACGATTTTGTTTATTTCTATCGCTCTCTCACACACGTATATCCCTTAAAACTGTTTTCTTAAAAATGTTTCCCTAAAATCGCCTCTCCCAAAAGTGATCCTCTAAATTGTAGAACTTTAAAAAGAGTCCTCTAAAAGTTGTGAACATCCGAGGTGATTTGAACATGCAAAACACAACCTTCTGATATAATATCCAACGAAAATCAACAAAAACAACAGAAGACCAAATAAAAAAATAAGGAAAACAAATCAACGAAAGATGAATCCTTCGCCATAAGTACTGAACACAAAAGAACCGATGATTTCGACATTTATAACAACCAAATTATCACCACGTGTGATAATATTTCAATGCATTTCGAGTTTGTTTTTGTGTCAAATGGAAGGAACAGTCAATCTTTCCAACTATTTCGATTTCTCACAACAAAAGTACGAAATTCAACAAAGTTCCTTCAATGAAAGGCAAAAAAACCCCAAAAAACACGAAATTTGATTGCTTTGACCATTTAAAAACAATCTTCATTGATCAAAACGAACAGGACAAGGAAATACTATTATGAGAGATTGTTGAATTCTGAGTATCATGGGACCGAGAAATTTTGAAAATTGCAAAAACAGTATTTGGATCAGACATAAAAATTCAGGGGTGCTGTGAGTCAGATGAAGGGTAAGGCTGCAGGACTCTTAGATGTTGTTGCAGAAATGTTCCAAGCATTGAAATGATCACAGACTTGACAAGTCAGATCATAAAAGAAGGGTTTTTTCTGACAAACTGATCTTAGTACAATTGTCAACTGTGTGCAGAACAAGAGACTTCATTGGTTTAGTCACATTGAAAGAATGGATGAAATTTCTTGGGTTAGCAGATGTAGGTTGCAGGATCAGTTGGCAGGGGAAACATGGTAGGAAGTGATAAAGATGGATTTGAGAGAAAGAATAAATAAAGACCTGGCCAGAAATAGTTTAGTTTGGAAGTCAATTTCTAAAAGCCGTCCAATATATGCCAGTATATAAAACAGATGTTAAACTGAATATGATGATGATAAAATGCTTCCAAATTTCTTTCAAATTTCGGAGGGTCACAAAGTAATTCTTATTCAAACTATTAACAAAGATTAAAATGGCTAACTTGTTTACAAAGAAACTGAAATGCATTATGGTGTATTTAATTTTGTAAGTAAATTATTTTTTTAAAGTTATTTTTGGTACTTTACGCTATTGTATTTTTGATATTAAATAAGCGATTAATGGAAAAATAATGTGTTAGTCACGTAGAGGCGAAAAATGCAGACACAGGAGAAGGGAGAGTTGGTCACACACTTTTATTAATATATAGATTTGTTGTTACTGACAACGAAATTTAACGTTCAAAATTCTATTTGTTGGAATCGCAGGTCGTGTTCTCCGACTATTAGCGTGTTCGTTAAATCAAGCAATGTTGCATGCAAAAGACAGAGTAATAATTAATAAACAAAATGAGGTAGTTCAAATAGGGTTTATTGAACATGTGTGTACGTGGAATGATGAGGTGTGTGGTGTATGTACGTCGATAAGAAACAGTTCTTGAGATGCGTATGTGAAGAAAATGAGTCCGGCGTGGGAAAAGTCTTTGAAAGCCGTACACAAAGAAAATGAGTTGAGAACTCTTACCGTTGTTTGAAACACGTGTTGACGGAAGAAACGTGTGTTGGTTGTTGCTTTGCCGAGGCCAGTTGAAGAGAAAACAGCGTGAGACGGAGCGCTGTGTCAGCGTCGTTCTGCGAGGCCAATTGAAAGGACGAGAGAGTAAGACGGAGCGCTGGTGTCAGCGTCGTTCTGCCGAGGCTAGTTGAAAAGACCAGAGGGTGATTTTCTGTTTGCACCGGTTTTTATAATCCGAAGGGCAGATAACTCTGGTGTCGCTTTTCAGCGCCACCTGTCGGTGAAAAAGCAACACCTAACGGCCAACCGGTGTAGTTATGTTTGAAAGGAGGAGGTAACTGCTACATATTTAAAAAAAAAAGAAATAATATTTAATATAAAAAAATGCATAGTTTAAATAAAAAAGAAAAAAGAATCGAAACAAAAAATGCAAATAAAATACACCCGGGTAACGCTGAGTAGGTGCAGGTAGTAAATAATAAATAAAATTATCAACCAAAACTTGTTGATTTATTTTTGGGGTCATTTGTGGATTGCTCTGGGATGTATCTGATCATAATAGTCTTTTACGTTTTATTTAATATTTTGTTTTTTAAGTGTTGTTTCAAATAAAATGCCCCCTCCCCACCACCACCAAAAAAAAAAAAAACGTTAAATACTTAAAAAGTTGTAGTAAAAGTTCTGTTCAATGAAAAATATACACCCTATCTGATTTATTTAACAGTAATGTAATCACCATTCTTTTCTATGACCTCTTTCCATCTGACAATAAGTGTTTTAATGCCACATTCATAAAATTCCCTAGTTTCCTTTTTCAGGTCGAAAGCTAGGAATTTTATAAACGTTTTTTTCTTGTCTTGTCACAGCCTGGTATGATAGCAATCATAGACCATTTTCATATTAATCAATACTAAGGAGGCAATGTGATCGACTTCACCTATCTTGGCAGTATTATTATGAAAAAGCAAAAAAACCCAATAAACTTGGCTGCGAACAACAAAGGAGAAAAAGGAAAGCATCACAAGTACTTGGAAGGCTTACAACGAGATGAAATCTAAATTGTACAAGGCTAACAAGTGGTTGATCTAAACACTTTTCTATGGTGTGGAAAGCTGAACAATCTTCAAGACCAAAGTAATCAAACTCCACATATACAAGATGTGTGGAAAATCGATGGCATAACTTCAGGATTATGTTCTATATATGTAAAGGAGTTTCTTTGTGTGTGTGTGTGTGGGGGTGCTTTTGTAATAGCATTCCATTATTAGTATAATTTACTTTATGGTTCATTTCTTCCTCTGCGTGATCTTTGCTTTGTGCTGATCATATTTATTTACCTGCATTTGTTCTGGAATGCCAACATTCGCAGGATGCCAACCGTGTTTGTCATGTTGGCTATCAAAGGAGCCCCTGCTCATCATGATGCTCAGATCTTTCTTTTGAGCCCCACGGCTTTTATATTCGTTTATTTGTTTGGTGTCATTTTCTTTTGTGTGGTGTTGACAGTTCTTCTATAGTCATTAGACATTAATTAAGCAAGATTTCCTGAATTTCAATTTCTTTTTAAGATCCCTTAAGCTTAAGGTATAAATTTTAGACATTTTCTAGAATCAAAATGATCTTAATGAATTTTTATCGAAATTGGAATAAGTATTCTCGGCATTATATCTTGATTGCACCACTTTTATGAAGATTACAAAGCTGTTTTGTCCAGGGAATTAATTTTACCCGTCCTGGGACAGGTATTCTTCTAGTATGCTTTAAATTATTTTATCTCATTTGTGACCTTAAACTTTATCAGCGTTTTTGGTCATTTTTTTTATATCTGTTCTCCATTTACAATAATGTTAAAACTATCTCTGATATTTCCCATATGCACGTAAATGAGTTTCCTTTTCTATTTTTTATTTAATTTATTTTTAGCAAATGTCAATTTTAAAATGTTGACATGTATGTGTTATGGATGCTCAGATTGTCAGTAACAAAAAAACAAACACAACTTTCTAAAAAAATATATATTTCTTTTGGAAGCTGAAATGAATAAATAGATTTGATATGTTTTTATATAAAATGGTTTGTCTGCTCCTTTTATACGAGCGTTCAAATTTCAGCAAGACAATGGTTCTTTCGGCCAAGATAATTGGTTCTCTGGAGAGAATTAATGACGCTTAAAACCTGACCTAAAACCCATCAAACATACGGATGGGATTAACCCTTTCATTGAAGGGGATGTGCCTATCGTTTACCACCAGGGAGCTGGTAATACCGTGCGAGGACGATAAAATTCCTTCAAAAGACACACCAAGTTACACTCCCCGGCAAGTGATAACACTACATTGGGTCCCATCTCTAGGATAGTGCCACATTGGCGACGTGACAAACACACGATCAAGGGACAGCTAGGGGTCCTTCCCCGGTAAGCGATAGTGCCATAGTGGGGGAACAAACTTTGATTAACTCATATTTAGTATAATAATAATAATAAAAAATAAATAATAGAAAAAATAAACAATAAAAAAAAAAATAATAATAGATTACTAACAATACTCAATTAGTTAATGAAAGTGAATAAAAAATATTACATAATAATTTTTGTCAGAATTAGATATTTATTCCAAAAAGATATTTTCCAACTACCAAAATGGGTGAATGCGTAGGAACATAGTACCCAATGCGTCATCTGTAAACCGGAGATTATGTGATATTAATTGCATCGTTTTTAAGTCCCGTACCAAAAAAAAGGACCGGGATACAAGGAATAATAGATACAGAGAAGCGATATTTTGAAGAGCCCCCTCGATAAAGGCGATATAAAAATTTTCGTTTTGTTTTGTATTTTCGTGTTTTTTAAAAAAATTTATTGAATACGGTCGCACAGAGATCAAAACATTCAACAATTTGTATCATTTCAATTATTTTTTTTGAAAAATGTTCTTTTCATTTTGTTAAATACATTTGTTCATTTAAAAAAAAATGTTGTAAATACATTTATTCATTTTTGAGACTCAAAAGGAAAATAAATACATTTGTTAAATTTTTTGTTGCCAAAAAACATTGTTTATTTTCTTTAATAAATTAATTGTTTTTTTGGAAAAAAGTTCCTTCTATTTTTGTAAATACATTTATTCAATTTTGAAACTCTTTTGAGTTTCAAAAAATGTAACAAATATGATTGTTTTTCCTTTTGGAAAAACAATCATATTTGTTACATTTTTTGTTTCAAAAAGACTTTCTATCTGTTTAAAAATCTTTCTCTTTATTTATATAAATTAATTGTTTTTTTGAAAATCACTTTTTTGTTTGTATTTCAAATTGCGATTACCTACTATTTAACTTCTCTTAACACACAAAAAAACATGAACCGCTCTGTATGTTTTTGTACGTGACTTAAAAACGGTGCAATTAATATCACGTGATCTCCGGTTTACAGACGACGCATCGGGTACTATGTTCGTACACATTCACCCCTAAAATGATTGAGTGTGCAGCCGTAAAATTCCCCCATTAATCTAACAATAAGAACACATTAAATTTTATTGTAACACGACAAACAAGCAAAGGATCGTATTAATATTATTGCTTTGCTTTGTGCTGCGATTTGTTGCTTTAGATTCACTAGAGTAGTTGGATTGGACATGGTTCAGAAAAAGAAGACAATTACTTCTTAAGTATTTTGGGGAGAATTTGGAGCATTGATCCACCCCTCCCCGAACACACATATTTTAACATTTATCTTATCTTCTTTTTCTATAATATAAAGGAGAGGTGTGCGTGCATGCAAAAGCTCCCAAGATACTCGACATATACCCATGAAGTTGATATTTTCTGAATCACCCACTTTTCAGACGCATAATATCGAAAAATTGAAAAAAAAAAATTGATTTCTTCATGTACAACTGACGCAAAATTTGTGATGGGGATGCTCGAATTTGTCTGTGTTTTCATCGCCAGCACGCTTTGCAATGCGCACTGTGCAAAAAACAAACACGGATTCAAAAAGCGTTCAAGTGACCTATTTTTCGTCGAATCTTATACTCTGTCTGTTCGGTGCAACAGTTATCGATAGAGAACGAAGACCGAGAGGTCCACGTTTCGATTCCCACAGACTCCCAAGAATTTTTTTTTAAAGATGACTTAGATATACGTCGAAGGAGGGGGGGGGCGACTAGGGAAGACAGAAATAGTACTTTTAATAATAGAAATATGTTACACTTTTGCTACGGGGCGAGGGAGGAGGAAGTTGGCGACCGGGGAAGAGAGAGATTGCTGCACTTTTGTCCCGGACAACGCCGGGTAACCCCTGCTAGTTGAAAAATAAAAGTAAAATGAATTCCGGACAACACTGGGTATGTACAGTGTACATATCCGGTGTTGCCCGGAAGGTTTTTGACTTTTTGTTTCATTTTTTTTTAACTATGCCATTTTTTTAACCAATTTATTGATTTTTTTAAAATCAGATTTTGCAAGTTAAATTTAATTATTACAATATCGTTTGATTATTAAATTATTAATTGAACTAAATTATAACAAAAACTAATTTTTTGAAGGTTGTTTGAATCTCTATTTGTAAAATTATTGAAAAGCTTTCAAAACTTGCAATTTGTTAATACATGAGGATTTTCTAAAATATTTAAAGCCAGAAATGATTTTCTATTCAAAATTTTAAATGCTTGTAAATTACTTTCAAATTTTGAAAGGGTCACAAAGCAATTCATTCTTTATTCTTTCAACTATTAACAAAATATTAAAATGGCTGACTTGTTTACGAAGAAATTGAAATACATTATGGTGGATTTAATTTCGTAATTGAATTATTTTAGGAGTTTTAAAAATTCGTTTTATTTTATGCTATTGTATTTTTAAAATTTTTTTTGGTAAATATTAGTAAAAAAAACTAATATGTAATACACATAGAGGAGAGAAACACATACACAAACATACGTGGAGTTGTCTCATAATTTTATTGCTATAGAGATTTGTTTTATAGATGAGTAGAAAATAAAGTTAATAAAGTTCCTCTTTTTCTTTTTAGAAATGTAACAAGTAATGTACATTATTACCAAAGAAAAGGTGTTTGCTTAGACAATCCAAGTGATGTGTAAAACTTCACTGTATTAACGTGTGTGTATCTCTAATAAGCGATGGAAGGTTGTGAATAACATGCCATTAAGTGTGTATGTGAATAGACAATGCAGTGAACACGAGAAAATGGCAATTTCTTTCTTTTTACCGGTCTTGTTCAATTAAAAGGTTAATTGTTCAGGACAAAAATTATACAAAGAACATGGTTCGTACACACCAGAAAAAATCAGGTGGAAATTTCTCTTCAGCAGAGTATTCACTTGTTTTAGGTAAAATTCAGGAAAAAATTTGTTTGGGCGGGGAAGAGGGATACAAAAATAATCGAATAATTCAAGACAAGTTTTTTCATCCTCTCCATTTATAAAAATAAAGAAAATGGTTTTGTAGCACAGACGGTGAGGAGGTTAGTCTCATCATAACTCTTATAATTAGATAGTCAAATTGAACAGAAATTCAATGATGTAAAAAAAAATAAATAAATAAATAAATACTTAGATCTTCTTTGCTTTTAATTTGTATTCTCTTTCGAACGCTATTTTGCATGGGGGGGGGAGTTGTCATGTTATCAGCCAAGGTTTTTGAAGAGTTTGGTGTTTGCTTATGTTGTCATTAAATTGTATTCTTTGTAATCAAAGAAAAATCAGGGATTTTCATTTCAAATTATCAAGAAAAATCAGGGAATCCTATATATGTAAAAAAAAAAACACTCAAATGAGTTTTTTTTTCTGCTTATCAAAGCCAAAAGCTACTTGAAGATACAAGTTAATGAGATGGATGGATTGTTATTTGAATGATGAAGAATATTATAAGAAGATTAAAACTGATGAATGGAATTAACAAAATTTGATTCCTTATGCAGACGGTTTATGATAACTATTTCTTGACATTGGATTTGAAGTTGTAGTCGTCAGGGAAGCATTCCTGTGGTAATGTGTTCCACATATGGGAAGTTCTTAGAAAGAAACTCTGTGCATAGAAGTTCTGTTTGATATAAACGAAAAGTGATAATCAAGTTGATATGTGGAGGATTTGTCTTCGCATGAACTGTAACACCAACTCCTATAATATTTTGTGCAATGAAAGGGTTGTCAAATGAAAGGAAAACAAAGCCCTTCTATAAATAACAACAAAGTGATAGCTTATTAAAATAAGATTGCAGTTTGTTTATGTACAGAGCTGGATCTGTTGCCGTTAAATCGATTGGGGTCAGCATCTGGCAAAGATAGAGGTACTCTATAAACGAGTTCGACTGGAGAGTATCCAAGATCTTCCTTGATAGCTGCATGACAGCCAAGAAGGACAATAAGTACGTACTCACTCCATCGCTGTTGATCTAGATAAGCATACAGCGCGGCTTTCAATTGGCGATGGAAGTGTTCTATCATCCCATTAGAAGCTGGATGATAGCTAGTCGTACGGGTACGCTTAATTCTGGAAAGTTCCTGGAATATTAGGGCTGGCTCTACAGATTCAGCCAAAATGTCATTATGGAGAATGGCTTCAGGCCACCGTAAGAAGCGGTCTATACAGGTCAGGAGATAAGTAAGTCCCTGACTGACCAGCCATAGTCCAATGAGATCAATATGAACATGGCTGAACCGAGCGTCTGGAGTGCTGAATGTGGTGCACAGATATGCTTATGCACCTTTGATTTTTGGTAGGATATGCAGGAACGTGTCTAGGCAGTGATGTCACGCCTCGTATTTGGCCAGAAAAATCTAGCCCAAATCAGCTTGACTGTGGCTTTGAGTCAAAGGTGTGCCAAGTTGTGAAGGGTATCAAAGACAGCCGAACGATAAGTCATTGGTACAAGAGGGTGATGGGAATCTATTGAACTGTCACAGATAATTTGTGTGTCCGAAGTAGGGCACAGGCAGGTATGTGAATTTGCTGGTCACAAATTCAGGTGATGACAGATCTAAAGTGACCAAACATGGCTGGTCTAAGGCCATCTGTTGTAGGTCGATATCCGAAGGTGATGACAGAGAATTGATAGGAAGGCGATATAAGGTGTCTGCTGTTGCATTCTGTTCACCGGAGATATGTCGAATATTGTTGGTAAATTGCGAAACGAAATCAAAGTGGTGAGTCTCGTGAAGAGAATATTTATCCAGTGTGAACGTAAGCGAATGGTGATCGGTGTACATCACAAATTGATGACCTTTTGAGTGAATACTGAAAATGTTTTACTGTGAGGTACATAGCTATGGGTTCACGATCAAATATGCTGGAACGTTGTTCTGACGGTTTCAGCTGTCTGAAAAAATATACAAGAGGTTGTAGTTGTTGGTGGTGCTGCCGTTGCAACACTGCACCTACAACAGTGCCCGATGCATCAACGACCAGTAAAAAAAATGAGCACTGAACACAGGATGTGCAAGTAAGGATGTCTTTGCAAGTTTTCCTTCACTTCATTGAAGGCTTTCAACTGATGACCATTCAGCAAAATCTGCTCATTTTTCTTCTTCTTGTTACGTAACAGGTCGGAAAGTGGAGACAAGAGATCTGCACAGTGTTTGATAAAACGTCTGTAATAATTAAGTAGACCAAGGAAATACCGTAGTTGGCGAAGTGAAGTGGGTGGTTTTTCAGGTAAAGGAGATATACCTTCAGGGCTGATAATGTGGCTCAAGAAATGAGTGAAAAAGCACCGAAAACACATTTACTAAGGTTAATCCTCACCCGGTATTGCTGAAATCGTTTGAACAGTAGGAGGAGATGAGTGACATGTTCCTCATGTGAGGCACTTTCCACGTGAATGTCGTCTAATGTAATTATAGACAAAGTCAAGATCTCGCACTACTTCCTCCACGAAACGTTGGAAGGTACTAGTCGTGTTTTGCAAACCGAAAGGCATAGTAAGGAATTTGAATGCTCCAAATGAAATTGTTACCACAGTTTTAAGTATCTCAGCCAGATTCACTGGGATCTGATTGTAAGCCTTAACCAAATGCAGTTTAGAGAAGGTCTTACAACCAGTCAGATATGAAGCGAAATCCTGTATATGTGGGATTGGGTAACGATCAGGTATCGTTATGGTGTTCAATCATCGATGATCCCTAGTCGGATACCAATCTCCCAAGTGCTTCGGGACAAAATGCAAAGAGGAAGCCAATGGACTGAACGAAGGGCGTATAATTCCCAGTTGCAGCATATGGTCTTTAACAACTTGACGTTTTTTTCGGACTCTACTGTTGATTCGCTGGGGTTAATACCAACATAATAAAGAAGAAAAAAAAAAGAAAAAAGTCTTGCTCTGAGAATGATGTATTCATCAAAAGTCTTAGCCTAAAAAAAATAATAAATGATTTCATTCATTTTAAAATTGCATCATGTTTGGTTTTCAAATTTTAATATAGAATATTCATATACATGGATGCTTCAAAGATGTGATCTATTTCCTTGTTAAATATTATTTAATTAATAAAATGCCCTTTTTCAAAACCAATATGCAAATTAGTTAACCTATAAGTGATATCACATACACATAAACAGTATATAAAAAAGATGGTGCATCTATTGTATAAAGTTTAATTAACTTGAAATAAGGCGTTTTGACTTTTCTGTTAGTGTGAGAAATGGGCTGAACTTTCACATTTATTTATTTAGATAAATTGTTTTGAACTTATTACCGGGGCTGATTAATGGTAATCGGTCTTATAACTACTTAGACACAAGGACGGCAAGAAAACGCAGAGATTTTGTTGAATATAAAAGTAACCAGTTAATTTTGCTAAGAGTTACATTTGCGAATGCTTAGGTTAGTTGCCACAGGGACGTTGATGTTGAATGTTTAGTCGGCTTACATTGCACTGTGGTTGAAGGACTGCACGATGGACTAAAAGAGGAATTGTCTTGTTGCGCTGCAGTTGAAGGATAGCTTGGTAAACTGAAGGAGAAATTGCAGTTAAAAGGCTGGACAAAGCAGAGTTAGTCAACAGTCAGGCGAACTCGTGGTAGTTATGACTGTCGCAGTTGATCATGTGGACTAGTGTAGTTAGCTAAACTGTAACAAGCATCCTGTTGCCAGACAGAATAATAAATTGGGATAATAATTTAATAGGGTCCAAAGTATGGGATCAGATACAAGCTGATATCAATGGAGTTCCTGGGGGCAGGAACAGATACTACACTTTGAACTATTTATTTGCTAAAAATTAATTAAGACATTTTGAAAAATTAGGCTCAAGCCTCTCAAAATGAGGGGAGTGCAGGAGGCCGATGGTCATCCTCTGTCTGTCTTACTCTTGCTTCTGATCCATTTGTTCTTTCTCGCTTTCATGATTTGTCCATCATTTTCAGTTCAGCAGTCACCACAATACCACACTTACTCTATGGACTATCCTACTTAAAATATCCTGCAGGCTCCTCAATTATGTGACGGACACTATTATTACCCAACACGATACACATTAACATTTATATTTTGTCGGAATTTGGCTTGATAGTATGTTCCCTCAATTCTGTAATTAAATTATGTTGACAGTAAAACACATGAGATGAGATAATGCAAACACATGGAAATAGTTAAAATGAACAATTCTATGCTAGAATGCAACAGGCATATAACTCAATGAAAATAATAATGAAAAATGTTTCTTTTCTAGGAGTTTGACATCGTCCGTAATACTTAAAACATATTTATATCTGTCAACAGTTCAAAATTCACTTATCTGTTTGCATATCTTTTCTTTTAACAGAACATCGTATCTTTCTTCCTCAATCATGTTTTTTTTTTTATATATTAAATCATCTTTTTTCTCGGCCACACCGGCCGAAAACTCAAAACTCACCTGCTTAAAATGTCTGCCAAAACGAAAACAAAAATCATCTGTTTCTACCAATTTCATTTTTCCTTTTTGTTTCCCTTCTCTTCCTTCCAGACCATCACACACTCACCGTCTCGTCCTCCTACTTCTGTTCTATTCATTTTAAGCTCCGGCGAGCGAGAAGGAAAAGAAGGAAAGCTAACCAGTCAAGCTGATACAATCAGCTATGGCCAACACCTCCTTGTCAAACCTTACCCCCTCTCTCTCTCTTTTTGCCTGGTGACGTTAAGAAAGACAGAGAGAAAGAAGCAGACAGCATGATACTCTATGTGTGTTCTACTCCCCTCCCCGATCACCCTTATGCAAGTAACGTAACGCGAGTACGTGCATTTCTGTTTATATTTTTCATCAATCTCTTGTTTTGCCTTTTTTTCCTTACTCTGTTTCAAACCTGATCACTTAATATTCTTTTTTTGAAATCATTATTTAGGTGGTGAGTTCGCTCAACACGTCACAATCCCCAATGATTTAAAATGAATTTTATTTACAAAAATTATACACAATTTGGTAAAACATGATGGGGAGTGGGATTACAAACAAAAAAATCAAATAAAATCAGGATCAGGTTAGTAAGACCCTTCCAACCCTTTCTAAGAGTAGATTGCCCACTATTTTCCGGTTTGTTTAGAACCAAAAACAAGCAGGTCAATCTCTAAGTGGGAATGGGATTTAAATGGGAACAAAAAGAAATAGGGATGGAATTTGGGAGTGAATGGTGTCCTTCCAAGATAAATACAATTTTGGGAGGTCAAAGGCAAAAACTAAAAGTGAGAAGTGGGCATCTTGGAGGATCTTTATTATCGATAAAAATAAAAAGAGGACAGGCCTCACTCACTCACTCACTCAACTAAGAGGCTACCTTAACCGGAGTGTGTTCCAAAAAGATCAGAATTGCATGTGCCATACTCTGGCAGGAAACATGTACTCATACTTGACTCCCTTTCGTACACACAAACTCGCAACTTATATCAATCTTTTGTTGAATTCCTTGGGATATAATCTCTTTCTATCACATTTAATTTTAACTATAAGCTGATGCTTGAAGAATAACATCAGATCCTGATCAGAAAAAGATTCAACTCTATACAATCCTCTCAGATGCGCTGTCCACACCATCATTCTAGCTACGACCAGGATCGTGAGCAACGCCATTTGTTTCTCCCTAGCCCACAGCGGGTCGATATTGTCGATCATGTATGCTACTTCCAGGTGAACTGACTGCTCGGGAACAATACGAGCCTTCGTTGACATAACTGAAATTTGCTACAGTTGAAAAGCATGTGCTCATGCAAAACAGCCTGAAAAAAGTTGATGGTAAAAAAAAAATAAAACAAATAAATCATTATTTTAGACTTTATATTGAGGGATTACTTTTGCATATAAATTTAACGTATAATGTCGGATTTTTCATCCGACGTAATGGGGAAGAGAAAGCAGGAAGGTTTAGGCAACTATAGGTATAAAAGAAATACGAACTCGACGTGAAAAGAAAAAAAACATATTCCTCCCAGCTGTGGCAGCTCTTTTACGCCTATAGTTGGGTTGCAATGAATTGCCCCCCACTGCTTACAAGCAAATAAATCGTCATTGTAATAGTCATAAAATTTGTCAATAAAAACCGATAACATTCAAAATTCCCGGTCCGGTTTGAACCGACTTTTCTCACTCTGCTCCAGTCCACTTTCAGGGTGCAAACAATCGCTTTTTCGTAGTTTTTCTATTGTAGCCTCATCCAATCAAATTGGGAGAACTCCGATGTAATATGCAAAATAACTAAAGATTTCATTTCTGTTCCTACTTCACTGATGCCACTCATAATTCCACATAGAAACATAGATGAATTCTGGTAGAAGGACATGAGTCGTCCTATGGCACCAGCTCCTTGTCTTCATCTTTGTATGCGTCCAGTGACGACAGCAGCCTTATAGTTGAATTTGATTTCTTGGTCAATCCAGAACTTATCCAACCGCTTCTCAAATATCTTTACAGTTTCGGCTTCAATTACACTTGATGGCAATCTATTCCACAAATCAACACAGCGATGGCTGAATGAATACTTTTTCAGGTTCAAGTGTGCCTGTTTCTTGTAAAGCATCTGACTGTGTCCCCTGTTTCCCACTCTTGTATTTTTTTCTAGTCAATAGTTTATCTGCATTGAAATCATATTTTCCAGAGAGCAATTTATAGCACTCAATCATGTCCCCACGTATTCTTCTATAGGCCAAACTTGGCAATTTCAGCTGGCAACTAAAATTTCTACTATAATGATCACTCACTTCTGGACCAGATAGCTGTTTTAAGAATATGTGATTGTTGGTCCCCGATTTATAAAATCGGGGGACCTATGTTTTGAGGCATTTCCGTCCGTCCGGATTTTTCTCCGCAACCATCCATTGAATTTCTCTGAAATTTTGCATGAAGTTGTAACTTTTTTCAGGTTAGAAAGTGACATTCTCCGATTTAAAAAAAAAATCTGGTTAGCCCTCCAGGGGATCAAAAGGCCCCAAAATGTCAAAAAATGACATTTTTTGACCCATAACTTTTCATCCATCCATTCAATTTCTCTGAAACTTGGCCAAAATATGGAGGCAATTGTTCCTAATAGAAAATAAGTATCGCTGACCTTGGAAAAAATCTGGTTCGCGCCCCCAAGGGGTCAAAAGCCCCCAAAATGGCAAAAAATGACCCTTTTCTCCCATAACGTTTGATCCATCCATTCAATTTTTCTGAAACTTGGCCAAAATGTAGAGGCAATTGTTCTGGATATAAAATGAGCATCCTTGACCTCAGAACAATTCTGGTTCGCGCCCCCAGGGGGTCAAAAATGCCCCAAATTGCCCAAATTTATTGCATTTTACACTCGTCACATACAGAGGGGGAACACGCATGCATGCGCGGCTTGTTTATTTTAAATTTTAGCCATTTTCTTAATTTCTTAAGTATTTTATTAATGAATGAATAATGACCATGCCTCTATACCCCCACCGACGCTCCACCAGAATTAGTGCTCATCCAGCCCCAAATCTCATAGATTGGCCCATCTTTTTATCTGAGGGCTTCCGCATAGCAGGATAAACACACCTTTTTGGGTGATCATTTTACGTTAAATTTAGATGCGAAATTGATTCTCCACTTTAAAGTCGAAAACATTGATTTTTTAATTTCTTTTTATGGGCAAAATTTCATGTAAAAAAAGTAGCATTTAATTTTTTATTGGGGTGTGGGTGTGGTGATTAGTCTAGGATGCAAGGCTCCAGTTTTACCTTTAAATTTGAAATTTATCGTTATTTTTATAAAATAAAATAAAATTGGGAAAAATCTAGCGATAAACTACAAAATCCAAGTAAAAAAACCCTAAAAAATCTAATGGTTGTGTACATTTTCAGCATCCCAAATCCTCTTTTCCAAAAGACATCATATTCTTTACGATTATTCGATTTGTAGTTTTAAAATTACATTGCAATTTAAGATGCCGTAACAAAGTAAAAAATATTCCCAAAGATTTAATTCAATATCGAGTAAACGTGAAGTTGCCGAGACAGATAATTTTATCGGACAGGCAATTTTTTTTTTTTAAATCAACAATGCAGCACATATAAAAATATTTGTTTCACAACATAATTCGTGTGTTTTCGGAACATATAAGAAACTTTATTTAAGACTTTAAAATACTTTCATTCTTTTTTTTATTTTAAAGTGTTAAAACAAATATTTTGATAAATATTTTAATTGTTTTAAATAAATTATTTTTATATAACTTGCTAAAAGACTTTACTTCTTTTCATAAGACCTAGTTTTGATTCCCGTTTTTATCGACTAGCGTCTATGTCGATAAAACATGTCGCCATATTGGAAATAAGCTGATAATACTAGCATATTTACTAATTTAAAAAAGTGTTTTTTTCCTATTTCATATGTAATACTAAATTGATTGGCAAACGTGAAGATTAGGTGACACTTAAGTTTTTTTTGAAAACGCGATATAAAGTTGTGATAGGCAATAAAATATTATTCTATGCTGAACGCATTAGAGTTAAAATCAATTTAGTATGGAATCTGAAAAAAACAAACTTTTTAAATGATTAAATATGCTGGTATTATCAGCTAATTTTCCAGATGACATGTTGGATTGAATCTGGTTATTCGCTAAAAAACGGAATCAGAAGTACGCTCGATGAAAAGAAGTAAAGTCTTTTACCGACTTATTTTAAAATAATTTAAATTAAAATATTTATAAAAATATTTGTTTCAAAACATAATTCTTGTGTTATCGCAATGCAAGTTAAAAAAAAAATATACAATGAAAACATTTAAAATTTTAAAATAAAGTTTCATATTTTTCACAGCAATATTTTAATTTTGATATATTGAGAAAACACAAGAATTATATTGTGAAACAAATATTTTATAAATACTTGAATATTTTAAACAAATTATTTTTTATAACTCACTAAAAGACTTTACTTCGTTTCATTATACCTTGTTTCCATTCCACTTTTTGTGTCGATCATGCTGCCATATTGGTAATAACATAACATATATTTGGGAAAAAGGCTTGTGCCTGTAACTCCCGTTCCTTTCTCTCTTGTCCACTATACCAGTTCGTGCACAGATCTGACTGAATATTGTCTGTGAAGCCAATGTTTGTCCAACTTGCACCTGAAGTCGTTTATGTCTGTTGCGTCGATGACCCAGTCTGGCAGAGAATTCCAATTGTTCACAACCCGTATCCCAAAGGAATACTTTCTGATGTTTAGCCTACTATGCTTCTTTTCCAGTTTCAGGTTGTAACCTCTTGTTCCGGTGATCTTGCTGATGGGTAACAGTCTCTCCTGGTCCATGTTGTCTTTGCCTGTGAGGATCTTGAATGTCTGGATCATATCTCCACGTTCCCTTCTATAGTACATGGACGGGAGCTTCATGTGTCTCAGCCTATCTTCGTATGGCAGGTCCACAAGTGTAGGGCACAATTTGATGGCTCGGTGCTGGACTTTTTCAACCATGTCAATATCACCGACAAACTGATGGACTCGTGGTGCATTTCCGTACTCAAGGATGGGCTTCACCATTGAGGTGTAGAGCTTCTTGATCACGGTCTTGTCTCTGCTGACAAACGTTCGTTTTATTGTCCCAAGTGTACGGTTTGCTTTCTTTACAGTTTCATTGACATGGTGATGAAATGACAGTTTGCTGTCTACGTATTGTCACGACGGGATCTCCATTGGGAAACGATGGAAACGCGCACGTGACAAAAATAATTAAAAGATAAATAAAAGTCCGGAAATTTGGCTCGTATGATGATTCCAGGTTCTATAATCAATGACAGAACGCGGGGGGGGGGGGGGGGGTATTTCTCCTGGTTAAGACCGGCGCATAGATTAGAAAGAAAGCGAACAACACGAACGCCAAGACAAAATGTAAACAATATTTATTTATAGGATACTAGAAAGGGGATAAATGCATTTATAAAAACAAAAAAACATTAACATGAAAACAAAAGTCTATTATTAAAAGGGGGGGGGATTATCTATCGTAATCTTATGGCAGCAGGATTCATTTCCACACAAATATATATATATATATATACATATAGCCCTGGGGCAAATGTCCGAGGAGAAAATAATCATCAACTTACGGGCGAGTATCTCGAGCGAGATTAAGCAAGTTAAACGTTCATTTGGGGGTCGGTGTTCTTGGCAATTCACAGTAAGCATGCGTCTCTGCGTCATGTAGTTTTCATTTCGTGAACAAGTATTTTTGGGATTTCTCAGGGAGGAGGTTTTGTTTCTCACTGAGATTCGTACACATTTTGTCATGAAAACAATTCCGGGTCGTTCATTCTGCATTCGTATGTCCATTTTGTTTGTGTGGATATTTGAGACGTATCTCGGGAGAGGCGTATCTACTGGCCTTCGGGTGCCTCGCGCGAGGTTATATTATCATTTCAAAAGTCACTGTCTTTCACACGGCTGTGGTTGGGTGTATTACTCCCTTGACTGTCCTGCTGTGACGGATCTCTCTCGTGGCTGTTCTCAACGCCTCACGGGCGGCTAACTTCCTTTTTTCCTCCCTCTTCTTCTTCTTCTTCTTCTTGGTCGTGTCAGCTAAAAATAGATATGATCACACTGGGCCCTGTTGCTAGTCCCAGAATGGAAATGATGACATCGCCCCTCGAACAAAGGAAATGTATACACAAGTGATGAAAAATGAACCCTGCTCGAACATATATATATCCTATCGATGCATTCCGTGGTTTCTTACTTTTAATTTCGATCAATCTTCCTTCGTTTGTAACAGTATACACCCAGGTCTTTTTCAATATCTGAAGCACCAATTTCTTTGTAATTTCCTTCATAAGATAGATATTCCTTTGGTTGTTATGTCCAAAGTGTATAACTCTGCATTTCGAGGTATTAAATTTTAGCTGACAATCTGCTGACCATCTAGAGAGCCTTTCTATGTCATTCTGCAGTGCGGCTCTGTCCTCTTCCATTGTAACCTTGCTATAGATCTTTGTGTCATCGGCAAATATGCATGACACACTCTTGATTTCATCTGGTAAATCGTTAATGAAGATGACAAACAACAACGGTCCGAGGCACTGCCCTGTGGTATGCCACTTGTGACATCAGCCCACCTAGAGACATGCCCGTTCACTGACACTCGTTGGACACGGTTCTGTAGGAAGGCTTCGATCCAATCCCTTGCTTGCTCTTTGATGCCATAGCTTTTCAGTTTACTAAGTAGCCTTTGATGGGGAATGGTATCAAAAGCTTTTTGGAAGTCTAGGTAGATGGCATCAACCGGGTTACCACTGTCCAGCACATCCGTCCACTCGTCGAGACATGTTATGAGTTGTGTCATGCATGATCTGCCTGGAATAAATCCATGTTGCTCTCCACAGAATAGTCTGTTGTCTACCATGTGCTTCATAATCTGTTCTCTAATGATGGCTTCCAGTACTTTGCACAAGATGGATGTTAAGTTGATTGGCCGATAATTTTTTACTGATTTAAAAAGTGTGAAAAAGTGTTTGTTTTCTTATGATTAATACGTAATACTCAATTGATTTTAACTCCAAATACGTTCAGCATGTCATAATCTTTAAAAGAATATACAGTTTTTGCGGCAGCACTTTTTATGCCCGTGCCTGCCACCAATCACAATCAAGAATTTATCTTACGTGACTCAAATTAACCAATCAATGGCAACCATTTGAAATTGAAGAAAAATCGTCTTCTTTAAAAAATGAAAATCGGTGTTTATTCTTACGTCTGATCTGAATATTTGCCGATGTTACCATATTTTTTTCTTTTTGGTTTATTTTTTATTTATTTTTTTACTTTTGAAAATAGAATTAGTGATAAAGTGTAGTCTGATACGATACTTTATATTTTTCCGTACTCCTCGGTCAGTTTTTGGAGAGCTGGATTTTTCCCACATTAAAAACCGACCTTGTGTCTAATTTTGCCCTGATGGGGAGGCAAGTAAATAGGAACATGAATGTTTTATTATACATGCATGTTCCTATTTACTTGTCTCCCGGCGAGAGCAAAGTTAGACACAAGGTAACTTTTTAATGTGGGGAAAATTCAGCTTCCCAAAACGGGGCACTCTGGATTGGGGCCAAAGTTAAAATTGCCTTAGTCTAGAAGGATTTCTCCTTCAATGACCGATGACAGAAAAGATAAAGTATAGTATCAGAACAGATACTACACTTTAATTCTATTTTGAAAAGTAAAAAATAAACAAAATAAAATAAACCGAAAAGAAAAAAATATTGTAAAATCGGCAAATATTCAAAGCAGACGTAAAAATAAATACCGGTTTTATTTTTAAAATATTCAAAGCAGACGATTTTTATTCAATTTCGAATGGGTACCATTAATCAATGACAACCATTTAAGTCACGTGAGACAAATCCTTCATTTTGATTGGTGTCGGGCAGTGGCGGGCATAAAGTGCTGCCCCAAATTTTCGATCGACTGTATATCGATTTTCCGATAGAATTATCTGGCCCGGAAAATGTCGATTCTCGGGAATCTTTTACGAGACTCAGCAGAGTAAAAACGCAAAAAAAACAAATTACAACAAATAAAAGTAACTGTAAGCTGTAAAAGTTAGTTTCAAACTTGCATGTGATATTTGTTTGTATTTTAAACCCGTTTGAAGTGCTATTTATTATATATATATATATATATATATATATATATATATATATATATATATATATATATGCAAACAACCCCTTTCTCTATAAAAGAATCGATATTAAAATAAATCTTTATGAATTTTTTTTTTTTTTACTTTGTTACGGCATCTTAAATTGCAATAAGCGTGTAAAATTACGTTTTGGGAAGAGCATATTACGTTGGCCACGATCTGGGACGCTGAAAACGTACACAAACTTAACTTGTTCGTTCTTTTCAAATATGTGAGAATTTTCATAGAGGTTTTTTTTCCTTCCTAATATTAATGTTAGCAAAACCAAATAATAGTCCTCTAAAAAAAAAATTGATAGTTCTGCAGTTTTTAGATACGATTTTCAAGTTAAATTCAATTCTTACGGTATCTTTTGTTTATTAAATTGTCAGGGGAAAGTAGAGAATAGTTAACATGTTAAGAATGGGTTTCTAAATAATAACTTTATTACTTTAGCATGGTCCGTAAACTGCAGAAGTAGAAAAAAATTCGTAAATTTAAAACTACAAATCATATAGAATAACTGTCTTTCGTGAAGAGAAGTTTGTGATGCTGAAAACACAAATTGCCATTTTATTGTTTATTAAAATCAATGTTTAAAATACCGTTTGTCGTTTGGTTGTTAAATAAATCAACTTAAACTGTTAGTGCCGATTCAATTAATTTTTCAAACAATAATAAGTTTAGCAAGTTATTTTAAAAAGAAATAAAAGAAACTTGTCTCTTTTGTGTATTTTTAATTTTATTTTTACATAATTACGAAAGTTGCCGAACGGCGCGCAAAGCGTTCGGTAATTTCCGTTATGACCTTCACATCTGAAGGTAACACTTGCTGAAGGTCGCTCGTCAAACGCGATCGTGACTTGATAGGAGGCAGCCAAAGCTGCTGATTGTTGGTTGGTGGAAGATCACTTTGTTTTCAACCACTCTTTGCTTTTGCCCCCAAAAATGGCAAAAAGAGAGATTGATGCCCACCCGAAGGGTGCCTTAACGAATGTGAAGCCAGTCTTCGGTCGTAACGACAGCGTGATGGCGGTTCCTGGCAAAGAAGGTGTTTATGTGGAGAAAGGATCATATCAGGGGAGGGCCATTGGTGTCTTCACCAGTGGCGGGGATGCGCAAGGTAATCAATAATTACTAATAATGACAATTTGTGACATTAATTTTTTTTTTAATTCAATGCTAAATTATAAAAGAAATTCTATTTTAATCTATAATATCCCCCCTCCCGTTCTCTTTTTTAAATGGCGTCTTTGTTGTTCTATCTCTTTTTTTTCGGACGAGTCTATTTTAGTTTGGCTCGTCTGTACAATTAATCTGTTAATAATAATAATAATAATAATAATAATAGGCAATGAACAACTATCTTGTCAGTTAAGAATTCACTAACAGTCACTTTTAATTGTACCCCCTTAAAAAATCGTCAGAAAATATTTAGCGTCTGCTATGACGACCTTTATGACACCTGTAAGCGCGGAATGTTCTTTTATGTTATTTAAAAAAACAAAAAAATTACCAAAATGATCTCATTTGTTTTTGTTTTTTTAATATAATATTGTATATATAAGATTTAAAGGTAAAATTCAGTTTTACCGATTTAAAATATCTCTATCATTATGGTGGTCGTGATTTAACCCATTATTATTATTATTATTATTATTATTATTATTATTAAAATCTGACAACCTTGGCCTTGCCTATTTTTAAACTCAAGGACATTTTTCTCTTCTTCTTTGACAATTTATTCTTAGAAATGTTTCTACATTTTTGAGATTTTTCTTTTAAAATTCTTTTGGTTACTAAATTAAAAAATAATCCTTTTAATCTTTCAAGAAAGTTTCGGTTTGCCATGTAAAAATGTCTTGTAAAATGGTCCCTGACTATAGGTACAGTATCGGAAGCGATAGATACCAATTCCTTCATACTACAAGTTTGTCGTTGATGAAAATATTGGTTTTCAAATAAAACATGTTATAATATTAGTACTTTACAGAATTTGAACTAAACTGTTTTTTATTTATTTATTTTATTTATTTTTTTTTCAACCCTAATCTAACCCCTAAACTAATCCTAAGTTTTAGGCTTAGTTCGACAGAAGTCGGTTTGGTTATTTGCAAAGTTCAAATTCCGTAGAAGAAGCTTAAAAAAAAAGAAGAAATTTTTTGTTCGTATTTTCGAGGTTTCTCTTCGTCATCGAAACGTCTGCTTGTAAAGAAACTATCGTTCAAGTATCGTGATCTTAAGATTAAAGAAAAATGTTTTTGTTTGTTTACTAAGCACAAAGATAACAAAAATGTCATGTAACTTCCTTGTAAATACGAAAAAAATTACCTTTAAGTGTATTGCTTATATTTGTTCTATCTGTTCATTCATTACAAGGAAAAATTGAAAAATCGAAAAGAATGAATGGGAATTTAATTGTAACTTTCAAAATAAATACTGGCAATTCTAAGTACGAACATTTTATTATTTATTTTTTTTACTGTCAAGGCAGATTTCAAAAACTAGATCTATTATTAACAAATTGATTTTTATTTGCTAATGGGGTTATATATTTTGGGTATATTGAACAAGTTGCCAGATGAAAAAAAAAACCCAGCAATAGTTGAGAACATTACAATGAAAGATGGAATTAAAAAAATAATTAAGAAATAATACGGTAACGAGGGCATTCTTTTTCAACTATCCGATGGGATATTTAACCGAATTAGTATATCGTTCTGAACATAATGCGATACAAAATGTAGGCGATAAATATAAGATAAGAAACGTATATACCATTTCTTCTCCAACTTCAGTTTCTTCAACTACTCGATTGTTGCCTTTCTAACGATCATTGACACATTTCAGGCGTGTTCTTCTTAAGCTTACATGCGTAAAACTAATTAGATTTTAACTCAAAATTGTTCCAAATTTAATATTTAACAAAAGCATCAACAGGAAACAATATTTATCGCCTCTACACAATTTTTGTATCGCATTATGTTCCGAACGCTATAATATATTTTTATTTAAAGGTTGAAATGAGAAAATAGTTAAGGGGGCTATTCTACTAACTGTGCTTCCACACAGAATGCGATAAAGTACGTGTATAAGTATTAGGAATGGTATTATGGTGTTGTTTTTGTTAAATAATATTAACCGAAGAATCATTTTGAATTAATTTCCAAGTAGTATTACGCACAAAAATGTGCGAAAAGCACGGTTGAAATCTATGAAGTATCGAAGAAATTTGTAAATAATCCCGAGTTCGTCCGATATGGCCGCCAAGTGTCACATTTTAAATCGACCGGAATGTGTTGAACGAAAAACGAACCCATCACAGAAAGCAATAAAGTTTACAAGAAGTGTTGATAAAAATATTTAACACTAAATTATTTTTATACCTAATTTAAATTTTTGAAATAAAATAATATATATTTATAAATATACATTGCTTTGATTCGTTTCGTTTCCCCAAGTCAACAATTCTGTTTTTCTATCGCATCGTCCAACATTTTTTTCCCTTCAAGGCGATAAGTCTTTTAAAACGTCTTTTCTATTTTACTAATTAATAGTACATTGATTTTACTAAAAAAAACCTTCCTACTATCGTAATATGAAAAAAAAAATCTACATAAACTTATTTGGTGCTTGTACAGAAAAGCGTGCATATGAAAATCGCTGTTCCAATGAAATATCCCGGAAAACTCTTTGATATTCTCATGTATCAAGCAAAAAAATAGGTGTGTACACCAAAAATTAGCAAAAACTATCGAGTAGAATTGTAATAAAAAAAAAATCCGTTTAATCGGGTCGGCCATTAATTCGAGCAAAAAACACGAAATTCAGGGGGAGATAACCCAGTCTGTCATATTAACACGTAATAAATCAATGGCAGTCATAAATATACGCTGAAACTGATTTGTATTTTTAATTAAAATTCTACTCGATCATTTTTCCTACTTTTTGGTGAGGATACTTATTTAAATCTGCTGCGTAAGTATATAATACTGTTTTTTTTTCGTGGTATTGATAATTTAATACGGACGCTTCTCTGTACAAGCACCACTTAATTTTACTAATTTTTTTGACTTTACTGTGTTGGAGCATCACCAAAGAGCCTTAATAATAATAATAATAATAATAATAATAATAATAATAATAAATAGGTTTCAATTGCTGTTTAGCGTTTGGATTTGCGATCAGTCGATCACCAGTAATTTTCGGACGCATCATTAATTTGAATAATCCATTGTCTTTTCTCAATTTCTTCATTTTTCGTCTTTTATTCAAACTACAAATTGAAATTAAAAAACAAAAAAACACATTTTAATTTTTTATTAAATAAAAAATGAATGGGCATTTAAAAAGATTTTTTTTAACAAAAAACGAAGTAAATGTGACAAAATAAATACAATTATCATTGAAAGTCTGCTCGCAAACAAACAAAATATTAATGAACCAAAATTATTTTCAGTACCTTCTGAAGAATTTATTTCAAGACTTATAAAAAAAAAAAAAAAAATTCAGACATAACGACGGAATTTTAAACCATCAGGACAATAATTTGCCGTTAAACGAAACAAGTTTTCTAACGGACCCGGATATGCATAAAACTTGCTACAAGATTCTTAATTAGAATCTTGTCGCAAGTTTTATTCATCCTGAAGTGAAAAAGAAAGACAAATAGCAATAAACGCTTCGCTTTACATTTTAAGGAATAATAAATCAAACTTTGTGGACCAGAACCTAGAACAATTAAATTATTGACGAGAAAACACTCAAGAGTGAATGTTTGGTGTTATTAACAGTAATTAAAGTGATTTAATTAAAAAAAAAAAGGATAAAATGTTCGCTTTTTAAGAATAAAATATATGGGACGAGCGTTTTTTTCTTTCTTTTTTACATATAAGAAATTATAGATTAATATCCATTAATCACGTTGACAGCACGATTATCGAAAAATAATTTTTTTAAAATTTACTTTTGTGCGGGGGGGGGGGGGTCGCCTACCTTCATTGTAGAATGGACAGTTGGACACTGACTTTATAAGCCGAAAGTAAAGAAATCCGGTAAATGTAAAGATCGACGGTCTAAAAAAATACAATAAAAATGTTGTTTTGTTTTTTAATATTATTAAATGAGGAACCATTTCGAATTAAAATATATTTATTATTACGTATGTAATCTGAAGAAAAACAAGTTTGAAATGTGTAAATATGTTAGAATAATTGAGAGTTTTACAAAATGGAGTTTTACGGGACTGGAAGTGTTGTTGTATTGCTCATGGAGAAATTTTTTTTTTTTTGGAAGAGACTATATTGCCGGTCCCGGCAAAATAACGATTCCTGCGTTATTTTGCCGGTTCATGTATATTTAACTAAATTGTTAAATATACAGTGACGCCCGGCACAATAATTATTTACTAATGTAAAGGGATCGTTATTATGCCGGTTCATTATTTTTAAAAACCTAATTGTTATGGCCTTGCGAAAGAAAAGGTAATTAAATAAATAAGGGCAAATATTTAAAAACAATTTGTTTTCATCATCAGTTGTGTCAGTTAAAGAAATAAAAAAAAATCGACCTGCCCTATCGTGTCGGTTAAAGAAATATCTGCTTACTTTTCATAATAGAATTAATGTTGATGAATTTTCCCAACATTACTAAGTCTGCTCTCGATTTAAGTAATTGAAATTTTCCTTAAGTTATATATAAAGAAAAAAATAAGCAACAAATAAATGTTACCAAAAGCAACATAGATTATTATTCTACCTACCTGTATAAGTTTATTTGTTTATTTTATTATTTATTTTGATAAATGATTTTTTTTTATAAAAATAAATAAACAAATAAACTTATACAGGTAGAAGAATAATTTATGTTGCCTTTGGTAACATTTACTTGTTAAAAATGTGCTTTACAAAGGAAAGATTTTAATGTAAAATTCTCATTTTCTTTCTGAAGAAAAACTTCGATAATGTTAAAATATACAGAAAATCACTGGATTTAAACAGTTTCTATTTTAAAATGTTCTTTCAATGAAATCATAAAATAAGTCGTAATGTCTATTCTAGACATAAGTCAACTTTACTTGTTGCAAATTTATGTTTTTAAACTCTTTCTCGTTCTTTTTTTGGACCCCGTTCGCGCCTCTGCTGAGCGTCGTAACATATACCCGTTCACTCCTAATCGAATCAACCGGAAGTAAAAATTAATTTTATCGTTATTTTTAAATATATTGTCGCTTAATAAAGTTTTAAATTATACAAAAAATCAATCAGGCAAAGATTAATTAAAAACAAACAAAAAAAAATCAATCAGGCAAAGTTTTAAATAAAAAAATTAAAAAAAAAACAATCAGGCAAAGTTTTAAATTATAAATAAAATTTCGTTTGATAAAGTTTTAAATAATACAAAAAAAATAATTTAAATAATAAAAAAAAAAGTAATTTATTGTTAAATAAACACGAGCCGCCAAAATAACGTAAGACTCATTATTGTGCCGGGCGTCACTGTATGTTTAACAATTTAGTTAAATATACATGAACCGGCAAAATAACGCAGGAATCGTTATTTTGCCGGGACCGGCAATATAGCCTATTCGTTTTTTTTTTGTATCGCTCAAGACGAAAAGTTTTAAAATGTGTAACGTCTTTTTTCTACCTATTACTATGTATACTACATTGATTTTAACTCTAAAACGTTCTTAATGTCATAATCTGAATATATATATATATATATATATATAATGTATGGTTATTTATACAGACATGTACATAATCTGCGACACTGGCATGTCGATGTTATCGATCAACGGCTGTTAGAAACTGAGATCTCATCAGGAAGTATGAAAATCTGATCCTTCCCTTAGATCATATTTGGAAATAACCATTCTTACATTATCTTTGAGTAACTTGTAAAAAATAACTAATTACTTCTTAATTAGTGTTCTAATCATTGTCAAGTTGCCCTCTTCGTTCAATTCATCGTTTCCAATCCTCTCATAGTATTGTTCATTATTTTTAAGTGAAGGGGGGGGGGTCAAAATGTTTTTACATTTTGGGAATCGACCATTGATTTTGCACGTACCTATCATTATCCAACTGACAATCTCATTAACACTTATCCTCAAGTGGCTTTTGATCTTGATAAGTGGTGACTCATTAGTATAAAAAAAATAATCATACATAGGTTAAATTGGCTGGGGGGATGGGGTGGTGAGAAAAAAATTCATTATATATTTAGTTTAGTTGTTTTTCCTTTCCATGTACGTTATGCACTACGATCTCATGGTTCTTATATTGAGAATGATAGACGTTATCGAAATGAATAGATGTGAAATTAAAAAAAATTATCACTCCTATATTACCATCAAATCGAGTTACTGTTAATTCAATAATACAAAATAATATTTTGAAATACTGTATATATACAGACGAAATACTCAAAGGCATCTATTGGAATACCTAATGTGCATAAATCTTTTTAAAACAGTTCATAATAAATGAATGTTTGGTATTAATTTGAAATTTTATTGTCCTATTTCTCATATGTATCCAATACTTTTGTCGATATTAACAGTAATTAAAGTGATTTAATAAAGAAAGGATAAATATTTTTAATTTTCAGGGGAGGCAATTTAAATTAAACTCGGTAGAAAGAAAGATTTATCAATGAGACATAAACAAGAGTTCAGAAAGGAGAGAGGGTGACTAACTGCTCCCCCCCCCCCCCGTTAGCGGCGCCACATTTTCTTTTTTATTGTTTTTAAATTGAAAGAAAGAATTATAAGTTTAAAAAAAGACACTCCCCCTTACACACACCATCTCTCAGGCGAATTGATTTTTTTTCTTGTTTTTATTTCTTTACGGTTTTATTTAAAAGATAAATAAAGTAGCAACTTTGCAAAGATTTTGACAACGTTTGTTGTTGCCTGATGATCCTTCATCTGCGACTGACCAGGCTCAATGTCGCTTAACGTTGGTGATTTAACTAGAACAGGTGGGTCAACCTGATTATACCATATGTAAAAAAATAAATAATATAAGTAAAAATTGAGTAATTATTTGATTTTTTTTTGTATAATTGTGAAATTTTGCTAGATTTAGACTTTACATAATAATATTGTGACAAGTTTTCAATTGTTGCAAAAGATTAAATGACAAAATTCAAGATTTTGAAATTGATTAAAACAAATAATTTTCATGTTATTATTTTTTTTTTTAAACTTTTTTTCAACTTGACAATACAGACAAAATTATTTTGAATTAATTTTATTAATGATTTTTTAATTTTATTTTGTGTGTGGGTGGGGGGGGGCAGAAAACTTTGGCCATAGCTATATCACACTCATTTCCTTGTGTTTGAGGCAATTCAATCCTTAACAAGGCCTGGCAAACCTGCAACTGGGGTCCACGACATATGGAACCTACCTGACTACTAAATAATAATTACTGAGAAAAACTTTAAAAAGGAATTTGTTGGTGATGTCTAGTAATTAGTAGTGATTTTTTTTCCTGATTCTGGTACAATTTCTGATTCCAATCACCCGAAAGAACACAGCCTAAAAAATAATCACCTGTGCAACTATAGACTCACCTCTCAAAAGAGTTCATTAAATGGTATCAATTTAAGGTTATTATATAGAAATTTTCTGATATTTGAAGCTTTCTTTATTGCAAACGTTTTTTGATTCATTTACATTTTAACAAATGTAAATATACCAAAGTTATATTGAAAAAAAATCAACTTACAATTTATTTACGTCAGTTTTTTTTAGCATAATATTGCACTGGAACAAAATCTATAAAAAATGTATATGCCCATCTCACTGATAAGTTATTAAACAAAAAATACACATTGGTAAATTTGTAGATAAATCAATTTCTTTTGGTGTGATAGGATTTTATGGATTTATAGCGATCTTATAAGGGTCTTTCCAATTAATCTGCCACTGGAGATTAATTCTACCCCAAAGAATTTGACTTACTCAATATTTTTTTCTTAACACTGAGGATTTTTTGCCCAGATATTTTTATATGAACTTTTAGGACATTAATTGGATATCTGACACTGAATAAGTTTATTATTGATAAACAATTTATTGATATTTTTCTGTCATTTTTTTGAAAATATTTTTTTTTAATAAATGTCTATTTTAATTTTAAAGAAGCAAACATTTCTTCGTAAATGAATTTAATTAACTATTTTCAAAGGGAGAAGAAGCAAGATTATAATGCTTAAATTAAAAGATATTTGTTTGAAAATAAATTTTTTTAAAAAAGCTTTTAGTTAACTAATCATTAGGAAAAACGTGTTTGTTTTTTGTTTACAGTTTTGTATTACGAACTTAACTAATAATACAAAGAATGATATTTCAATTATAGAGAAAAAATTACAGAGAAATCTAGAAAAAAAATAAAGCCAATGAATTACAAATTTTACTTATTGGACACATTTTAGGTTTAATTATAATTAAAAAGAGAAGAAAAGGTTCTCAATTAAATAACAGAACCTTTCCTCTCATTTCGGTTATGCAAGAATTCACTTTGTACACAGAATTTTAACAAAATCAACATCCTTGTGCCTAATTTATCAAAATATGTTATTTTTTTTAGCAAATAAATAATTCAAAGTGTAATATCTGTTCTGATACTACACTTTATCTTTCCTGTCCTCGGTCAGCAAAAGAGAAATGTTTTAATTTTTGACCCGATCCAGAGTGCTCCATTTTGGATAGCTGGATTCCCCACATTAAAAACCGACCTTGTGTCTAACTCTGTCCTCGTGGGAAGACAAGTACATATGATCACATGTAATTAATAACACCCCTAACTAAATCACCACCCTGCAAAATGAGATTCTACTTTTTTATGCGATTATGTGTTAAAACCCTGAAAAACCTGACAGAAAGAAGAAAAAAAAATAAAAACAATTATTTTATAATTTAGAGTAGAGGATCAATTTTTGTATATAAATTTTACGTAAAATAATCCTCATTTCCAGACTGGTGCTACTAGATCAGGCTGTCTGAAGATATTGGCTTCCTGACTCCAAATGCAACAAACATTGATGTTTTATTGTTTTTTTTTCTCTTTGCAAAACTCAATCATGTTCTGCAAAATTCCAAACAAAAAACAACAATTTCCCTCCCTCACTTTCTATCTCTTCCTCCCTTCCCTCCCTCTTCTTCCCTTCCCCTCTTTCATTCAACCGAACACCATGAATAATTACTTGAACATATAAAGAACTTTTACAACCAGGAAGCTCAAAATTAAAGAAGAGCTGACGCCAAAGTGTGTTTTCACACAGAACCACATAAATCTTAAATATTCACTGATTCATTTATACCTAATTCCAAACAAAAAACAACAATTTCCCTCCCTCACTTTCTATCTCTTCCTCCCTTCCCTCCCTCTTCTTCCCTTCCCCTCTTTCATTCAACCGAACACCATGAATAATTACTTGAACATATAAAGAACTTTTACAACCAGGAAGCTCAAAATTAAAGAAGAGCTGACGCCAAAGTGTGTTTTCACACAGAACCACATAAATCTTAAATATTCACTGATTCATTTATACCTAATTCCAAACAAAAAACAACAATTTCCCTCCCTCACTTTCTATCTCTTCCTCCCTTCCCTCCCTCTTCTTCCCTTCCCCTCTTTCATTCAACCGAACACCATGAATAATTACTTGAACATATAAAGAACTTTTACAACCAGGAAGCTCAAAATTAAAGAAGAGCTGACGCCAAAGTGTGTTTTCACACAGAACCACATGAATCTTAAATATTCACTGATTCATTTATACTTAATTCCAAACCACACCAAGCCACCCAAAATATAAAAAAAAAAAAAATTTGCACACATTTTGGCCACTTCTTTTAAGGTTTGCAAATGCTGAGGGACCGGACAAAAGCCCGCTATATAAAAAACATTTAAAACATTTTTTATATTTTATTTTTAATTTAATTATCAATGATGTTTGTCAGTATTTTTCTTGACAAAAATGTTTTATTTGATTTTTAAACGTTTTCGGAACCTTGTAAATTAACTGCATTCTTTTAAAGGTTACCTAAAGAATTTATGCAAAGTTTCATTTTTGTTGTTCTTTTTACACAAGTAAAATAAATTTACATCGTAATTTGTTATTAATTATGATCTGTAGATTTTAGTTTTACTTGTAGTTTAAAAGCAGTAAATATTTATCATTTTATCATGAGTACCAACAATGGAAAATTTAGCTTAAAAACAATAAATATTTATCATTAGTAGCAGCAATGGAAAATTATCTTTTTGGGAATTGGAAATTAGGCTAATATTTCTTTTTTATTCTCTAGAAAGTTGAGATTTTTCCGATTCCCAATTCTGATTAATCATCCCAACACTAGTAATTAATTAATTGTCAACTATACATATTATGAGGAAAAAACTTATGATTATTGACTTATTTCAATAAAATCAAATGAACAAAGGGGGAACAAAATTCATGGAAATAACTTCATTCACCACAAATTAGGAACATTTTATGATGAGATTCCAAAAAGAGTCAATTTTCTATGTTATTTTATTATACAATTATATTTTCTGTATTTAATTGAATACAGAAAATATAATTGTATAATAAAATCAATTTGTTTTACAAAAGATGAAAAAACAACTTTTTTCATAATGATGCAATAATACATTATACACAGTTTTACTAATTAAAATCCACTTTGGTTTGAAGCCATTTAATCAAATATTTAGCACGATAGTATGAAAAAATTAAAGATATTAGAAATTACAAATCAATTTTAGCTTATCAATATATATGATCATTAATAAGGCAGTCAAGGGCCAAGAACTAAATGATTTTGTGGGAGAGAAAAAAAAGTATTTTATAAAAATGAACATATTAAACAAAATAGAAAACCTGCTAAAAATTGAACTAATAATTTTTTCAATAGTTTTTCTTTTATAATTTGAATCCCGAAGAATTTACAAGATAAAATCCTCCCAAAGATGATTTTTTTCTTTGAAGTCAGTTCTTTAGTTTTTGTAAATGATTATGGTGACCTTATTTCACAAGGAATTATGAAGCTAAAAGTGCTAACCTCACCCATCTCTGGTAGGAAGCCATTTTGCAATGAAGATCACATGATCTACAGCATGGCTGCCCACCTTTTTCGGCTTGCAAGCTGCTTTCAAAATGATCTCCTGACATTAATACATACGGAATGCATACCTTACTCTTACTTGCAAGCAATGCTGTCAGCCAGCTTTGCATAGTCTTCACAGTAACTGCTGATATTCAGTTTAATAAAAAGTTATTTAGCATCAGTGCAAAATGACCATTACCTTATTAAATAAAAACTGTACTTTTATTTTTTATTAAAACTTATTAAAAATAACTAGAACTTGACTTTTGTTTTTAATTTTAATTAAAATAAATAAAATCTCCATAAAACATAAATGTGACATTTGTTGAAATTGTGTGATCCTATCTTTGTGCAACATCATTTTGTTTTTAGATAAACATAAGTGCAATTTGCAGAAGAATAGAAATCTGACTGGTCACCCTAGTGTACATCATGTGACAAATATCGGGAGGGGGTAGATTTATCTGTTAATTTATTCTCTAAAATATAAAAAAAAATTGAAATTGAAAGCCATATGATCTACTTCCACTGTTTTACGATTGACTGGGTTGGACAGTCTCTGATCCTGAGGATTGCATGATCACATCTAGAATAGCAACCACTGAGATAAGGTACCAAGACTACAAAACTACAATGGTGTGCAAATGTCTTGGGCCAACGACATAAAATCATTATACACCTTTTTATTTTATTAAGAGTGTTTAGCAGTATGTTTTTTATCAGTAGTTTCTTTTCTTGATGATTTGAAAAGAAGTGGTTGCACTTTCGTAAGTGCTGTGTAACAGAAGATGCACAACCTAAAGCCGTTTGACACTCGACAAAGCTTATGCAGAACTATTGGCGCACCAATTATTTGAGATGATAGCGCCATGCAAATATCACATTATATTAACATATGTCAATGGTGTCTTGTAGTTGCGCATTAGCTTGCTTTTCTGACAAGAGAAATGAAAGAAATGCTGCAAGAGTTTTGGTAGGAAATCCAAAATTAATGGCCAAACAAGTGAGTTGTGAATACAACAAAAAACTTGAATGTAAAGAAACAAACCCCTTCATTAAGCAAAAATGACATCAAAATAGAAGATTAAAGTTGTCAAAAGAACATCCGAGATGGAATGTTGAGAAAATGGCAAAGAGTAATTGTTAATAAAATGAAACTATTTCAATTTTTAATGCAAGAGAATATCTAAGAAGATAAACAAGAAAAATAAATATGCAACTTTGGTGTACATATAATAGTGTAGGGGCTGCATAAAAACGATACTAGAAGGAATTGGTAAATGCTGTTGGAAACACAAACAGCAAAAAATATTAGTTTAATCTTCTGTCAGACGATGGAGAAAATTTCCAGCATGACAATGCTCCTTGCCACACATTAGGTGTAATAAAACAGTTTCTTGTCGATATAAATGTTCAACATTTTGGAAGATTAGCCAGCACAAAACCTTGATCTCGATAATTGAACCATTGTGGTAGAAACTGAAGAAACAAGTGGTCCAAAGAAAACCGCGCAATTTTCAAGAGTTTTTGGATTACTGCCAAGACCATGTTCAATTAAATGTTATGTTGAGTTTAAGCAATTATTCAATTATTAGTTAGGCAGCAAGACTAAATACTAACTTGTTTTTTGACCCTTGAAGATCATAAAATGAACTGAAAAAAGTATATTGCTAATCATTCTCAATTTCGGGGTAAAATTAACATAATTACTTTAACAAAGTGGCCCCAAATTTTGACATGCCACTGTATAAGATTGCAAATGCAGCCTAAAGTTGCTATTTATATGAACAATACTTGTTAAAAATTTAAAAAAATTTTGCTTTTTAACTACGTGGCATATGAGTTTAAAACAAACAGAAATGTTGTCCAAGAAGAAGCCATTTTTTTTTTTGTGCAATCAACATAATGAGTTGTGTATGCACTCTCATTCTGATTGTAATTATGACTTAATGCTTTTCTAGCTCAGGGGATTTTAGTCTCTAGCCTTTCTGACTGATACATTTAAATGAAAATTATTTGAAAAAGCTATGAAAAGTGGAAGATAGGTAAAAATAAGGAAATTGAGTCAAATTTGTTTGAATAAGACATAAACCAGCTTGCTTGATATAACGAGAAAAGCATAAACAATGATGAAGTTTTTTTTTTATGGAAAGATGAAGAAAATGTGTGTGTGAGTAGAAAAGTAACATTTATACAACAGATGACCTTAATAGAAGTGAAAAAATAAGATATCAGAATAGTATAGAAACTAATCTTAATTATCAACACTTCCATCAGCTCTCTTTAATTACTACTGCTAAAAAAGCACTAATATCTGTGACAAATTCTTTGATGAGATAATGATGCTTACATTAGACATAGTTTCAAGAATTAAATAATCTTCATGAAAATTTTGGCTGTAGCCTGAGCCCCACTTGTAAACCATTTTCTCTTGTGCGTAAGATTTTTTTTTTAATGATATTTCACCCCAAACAAGGCAGGTAGCCACTGTAGATGTAAGGGGCTACTGAGAATTAGGGAGTAGGTTTTGGGTGTCATCCTAAGTTGGGAGCTGTGCAGCGAGATGTCTGTTTACATTAGTTTTAAACCTCTGCATGTCGGTACAGTTAGAGAAACAGGGAGCAGGGAGGGAGTTCCAGAGGCCGGCGGCAGATAAGAAAAAGTAAAAAAGATGAAGAACGTCTTAAAAGGAAAGAGAACGTAGATTTAATTGTAACAAAAATAAAACAAACTGAGAAACGAATGAAAGAAACGTAAAATCCAATTAAAAAATTTAATAAACACAAATTTCATTAACGTTGCATAAAGTGCTACGTGCAGGAGAAACCCTTCTACTTAAATTAACATTAAATAATAAAAAAGCAACAACAAAAAAGAATAAATGGACGACATACTTCCCTGTACCGAATACAAAATAAAATCTTTCTTTTTTTCAAACTGTCCTTGTTTTTTCATTTTAAAAAGTCTCTAAGTATTTTTTCCTTTCACAATCCTCACATGAAGAAAGCTTCCTTTTTTTTTTATTCCTAAGGTCTGTCTCTACCATACTTGTTTTCGCATCTGTCTTGACTAAGTTTTATTTTTGAAAGTGTTTTACTATTTCTCTTCTTCACTGAAAAAAATAAATCACTTTCTGCTCTTATAGGAGAAAAAAGATAGAATTAAATAACTTTCCTTATGAAATGACTATTGAATAAATACATTACATTATTTAGTCATTTGATAAAGAAAGTTATTTAATGCAAAACAAGATTATACATAATGGCCTGTATGGTGGATGTACCGTAAAACAAACAATTCTAATTGATGGAGATGATTCACAACTTCTTAGTGATTTTGCAGTCGGCTGTCAATCTATTATCTGTCTGACGAATACCTGTCAAAATACAATATTTATATGGAAGTAAGCCCAACACTTAATTTCAACTAGCCGATTCAGTTGGCTATTATTATTTTAAAATAAATTCTCAAATGTTTACCATTAGCTCTGTGTAGTCCAACATGACCAGATTTTGTTGGTTTTCAATCACCGATGCTTGAATATTAGACAAAATACACATGTGCTCAATGTTAGTTTTAATACATATTTCATTTTTCTAATGAGATCATTTTAAATTTACATATCTCAATAAAAACATTGACATCTCACTTCAGTAAGAAATTATCTATTATCCAACCAGGTCTCTTGTAGTTTTCTTGTAGATGTTTGCATCTAATCAGCCAACATGAACTTAAAAAGTTAATGTGAATTTTATTAAAGGAGAGTCGAGGCATGATTTGATTAATGTGATTGGATCTGAGAAGACAAAATGCTTTTCTCAATCTGTTACCATTCTCTGTTAAAAATTGGAAGGCAAGTTTGGTTCTTAATTTATTTGTTGTAGCATTTTCAAACAAATAAAATGGAAACAGAAAATTAAAGAAAATTTTGAGAAGAACATGTATCTATCATAAGAAATGTGGAAATTGTACCGATAACAAAAAATAAAAATAAAATGGTTAACCAGTATCTAATTAAATTGTATTTTGTTCAATAATTATTTTATCTAATAATTTGATTTGTATAAAATCTATTTTTACTTGGGTCAAAGTTTTATTAATAATATCACAATTTTTTGTTTTAAACATCCAGTTGCTTGTTCTCTTCATCTATAGTTGGTTTAAATACATATTTATAACTAGTGAGTGGTATGTGCTTAGAGTCTGCAAGTTTTCTTATGTGATAAGTAAAGATAGTTGTATGTGCCTGTTCACGCATCAGTTATCAAGAGTTTATCTCAAAGCTAAACCAATGGCATTTTTGGAATCGGTATGTTCTTGCAGATGTTTTAACTTGGTTTTAAATGATTAAAAGTTTTTTAATATGATAACATAGAATAAATGGGTAAACTTTTTTGTTGAAAAGCATATTAACCTTTATGGTCATTTTGCTAAACAAATGTTTTTCTTTAGTAAACAAATTATTCAAAGAATAGTAGTTGTACTATTACAGAATGAATAAGGGGGATACATTAGTAGTAGTAGTACAAACAGCAATAACAGCAGCAGCGCCAACTAGCATTAATGATGTTTGAAATATTTGATTGACCTCTAAGCTGGGTACTGATTGGATCAAACACATAATTTCGATTCTGACTTGCCCAATCAGAAACAAACTCTTATGCGAATAGAGCACTGGGTCTCAAAGTTTATAAAAGGGAGTGCTCGCCACTGTCCTTTCTCTTTTGCTGCGAGAGGACGAGCTGCCTAACTCAACCACATTGCTCGGACCAACAACAAAACTCCTCTTTTGCCCGCAAACCTCCTGCTGTTAGCCATGACTAATGGCGTTGATAAGAAGCCTTCAATATCCAATAAAGTTGATATAAATGTTAGATTGAGACTTTGTCCTTCAATTTTACACATACCTTTCCCAAGTTTTATTAGTTACTCGACCACCTGTGACCCATTGGGTCAGTATTTGTTGTATATATGATCTAAAGTAATCTAATATTATTATATAATGAATAAGAGCGTGTGTGTGTGTCCGTTTATAGAAAGACAGACTAAAGAGTGTTCCTAAAATATAAAAGTTTATACACGTGTAGAATATTCCTAGGAACATGATGGAATTAGTCTTGACACTCTACATGCCTTTTTTCGAACATTTTGTACCAGAAATATAAATATAATTATCAGACGATTTAACAAATATTCAAATTGCTCAGTTGGGAGAGACTCAGACTGACGACCTCCGATGTGCTGTTTCAATCTTGCCTCAGATTGTTTTTTGTTTTTTAATGAAAACAAAGAATTTCCTTTTTAAAAAAATATAATAAAATGTAATTGAAAAACATTTTATATTTTTTTATATTTAGTACCTAACGCCTCTCTCTCCCTCTTTCTCCACCTTCTCTCTCACACACTCTATATATCTAGATATATAAATATATTAAAGGAGAACGTCTGTGTGTCTGTATATCCCTTAATATGAAGACAGACGAGGAATTGTACCTTAAGTATACCTAGTGCTATCAGATCAGGCTGTCTGAAGATACTAGCTTCTTGACTTAAAATGCACCAAACATTGATGTTATTCCTTTTTCCTTTCCCTTTGTAAAACTCAATCATGTTCTGCAAAGCTAAAATCAAAAACATTTTTCCTCTACAAAACCAAACCAAACACCATGAATAAATATTTGAAGATATAAAGAACCTGAAGCATAAATAACTTTTACCAAAATGACCGGATTCGGCATTAAATAACCCGAAAAGGGTTGATATGCCATAAAACAAAACAACCAAACCTTAAATCTAAGTGATTTACATGTAAAATTTTCCTATAAACATGAGAGAAATAATCTTGTGTCTATAGCTGCATTCTTAAGGGAGTTAAAGGCTCTTTTCCAACATTTTGCACATTGAAATTCATCTATTTATAAGCATTATTTCAAGAGTATTAACATGAAGGGGTTAAGATATAAGGCTGACAACATCAAGGTTGTTGCTGTTAAAGTAAACCCTCCTTATTATACTGTTGCCTATGATGCTATCCCCTAATTAAACCGAGGGAAACGCTAGTATAATAATATAATAGATAAAGAAGTCGGTCGGATTATCGACTTCAGACCTAAATAGGATTGCATCTGACATTTTACAATCTGTGTTTACATAAAATAAAAAAGGAATTCTAATCGCTTTCACCGATTCCATACAGTCTCTTAACGATTAACACTGCCAATTTGTTTGGATAATCATCTTATTTCTTTAGCCAATAACATCGCTGTGTTTGTTACAAATAAGGACACACAAACTTCTGATAGAACCAAGTTGATTCTTTTTTTAAATGGACACACTTCATGTTTATTTTTTTTAATATAAAACCTATGTAGGATTCTTGCTTTTTTCTAATATTTCTTTATGAAGTAAATTCTGGTCAGAATCTATCCATTTAACACTTATCGTTGGCTAGTTTTTGACCTTGAACTAGTATTTTTTTTTTTTAGTTCCTTACATCAAGTGGCTTCATGCCTTGTCTGGAGCGATTTCCATTAAAAAAAAAAATTTAATAATATTATTAAAAATGTATTTCCATTTCGTCAGTTTTTAGATAAAGTTCAATATCATCATCATCATCATAATAATAATGTTTATGATAATACTATTATAAATTTATTTCGATTTTACATTTACAGAAGTCTGGTTCATAGCATTTCATTACTTATAAAATTATTGCTTACACAAAATAAATTACTGCATAATTTTAAGCAGATACGATAATATTTGAGAAAATAACAACAAAAAAAACGACTCCACACACAAGCTTACTTTAAATAAGGACACGGATGATACCATAGTTTTTTTTTTCTTTTACCAATTTTCGCAATGCAATTTGTACACTTCGGCAACACTGTGTAGAGACAACTAGTTAAATATATAATTTTTTCACTTCGACATGATTGATAATAATCATTCTCTCTCCCTCCCTCTTCTGCTTCCCCTCTTTTAATTATTTACGTCATTCTCCTCCTTCCACTACTTATTCACCCATTATGTACATCATTCACCCTTTGTGACTTCATCTAGTGTTCACGGTAATGAGCAAACAAGGTTCAGAGTTCTGGTAGTATATGGATTTTCAACATATTTGATATCTAGGCAACACACACAAGAAGAATACCCGTCTCAGGATGGGTAAAATGAATTCCCCAAATAGAACAGTTTTGCACCACTTTAATGTCCCCTTACCAAGATTAAAATCAAAATATAATGCTAGTAAACCTTACGTTTAGAATCCTTATTTCAATTTTAATCAAAATCCATTACATGATTTTGATTTTAGAAAATGTCTAAAATTTAAGGCTTAAGCTTAAGAAGTCTTAAGAAACTGAAATTCAAAATCTTGCTTAATTGATGTCTAATGACTAGATCAGATTAATGCAAATCTGAAATATTTGGATTTTCAAATAGGAGGTTGTGCCCATACTATACCCCCTAAAAACCCTTTAAAATACTCCTAAAAAAAACTGAAATTTGGGAAATAATTATTAATCGTTATTTTAAATTTCACAAAAAATGTGAGGTATCTGAATTTTCATGAAGGACTTTCACCCCTTTTTACCCCTTTTGCATGAAACTAAATATATCCCACATTACGACCCTTACACCTAGCAGTTATGTTCCAAAATTCATAATGATCAGTTAATTAGTTTAGGAGTGAATCTTGTACCTGCATATAAACATAGACACATACCTAATTTTATATATATATATATATATATATGAACTCAAACACATATAAAAGCTCTACCAAGATATTTCAGTTGCTAGAAAGCAACCGTCCTCGGTTGGAAGTATCCTCAAATCCATTTTTATTTTGCATTTTGTCTGAAACGTTGTTTCTGTTATTCCTCATATATATATATATATATATATATATATATATATGTGTGTGGGTCTGTCAGTTCTTATTGACTTCCATAATTTGTAATTATGTAGACCTTTACATTCATTCTCTCCTTATTTCACACTAAGTGATCTTCCTATGTGTTGTTTTCTAATTGGTCCCTACCTTGTTTTAAATGTTTAACGTCTCTCCCCATACATTTTCTCTCACTTTATCTGACTAATTCTTTCACTTTTTAAGCATTAATGTTGTAGATGGAAACAATCCCGTTTTTTTTTTTTGGCAGATGTGACTCCAATTGTGTTTCCTGGCCTTCAGGCTGAGATTGGACTCTAGTATCTGTTCTGTTCTCGGTTGGAGAAGGAGAAATCCTTCCTGATTGGGTCAATTTTAATTTTTGTCCCATCCAGACTGCCCTTTTTGAGGAGCTGGATATCCCCCATGTAAAAACCGATCTTTTGTCTAACTTTGCCCTCGTGAGGATACAAGTAAAGTGGGAGTCCATAGCATTTTCTGGGCTTAGTTCTTATCTTTACTCAAAAAAAGATATGTTTTGTGTAATATTTTGATTCTAAACGGTTTGTTATATCAGTCCTAAAAGCTTTCATTGGAAACAAGCAATTCTTACTATCATCATTTGGACTGTGATATATCCTCTCCATTACAAACCAAACGTTATATCACTTTCAGATTTTTTGTCATCTTGTTGTATATTTCATATGTAAAAACAAAAAAAATCAGAAAAATGTCTCATCTACTTGCCATATGTCAGTATAAAAATTGTCATTTCTTTCAAAGTTCTACTTCACTGATCTCTTGTCATTTTCAAGGTTGATTTAATATTTTCACAATACATCAGCGTATTAATTTCAGAGCACATATAAATTAGAAAAAATTAAAAATCAATTTATTTTATGTATTCCTCAAATCATAAAGATGCTTTTTTGTTGTTTATTTGCTTGTTTTCTCTTTTAATTTGAGTCAAAAATAACAAAAGTTAAGTCGTTAAGGGATATCTCCATTTTACTAACAATTAGAAGTCAGGAGTCTGTTTTATTTATTTATTTTTAAAATTAATTTCAAAGTCGTTTCTTTTTTTATTCGACTCCCTACCTGTGTTAACAAGTATGTACAGTGTAAGTGAAAGAATAAACAATTATATCAACTTGGTTCAGTGATTTATTTAAACATGTAGCATTTTACTGAATGATGCAATTATACTTCTTGCTGTTTTCCAGTATGATTTTTTCCAAACATTCTATGAGATATTATTTGCATCCATATTCAATGAATGGTAAAATGAGCTAAAATTCTACATCATTTATTTAAGTAATAGTTACCATTTTTAATGTGATAAAATCAAACGAAAATGTGTACAGTTAAAACAGTTACGTTGACCTCCTGATCTAAAAGATTGAATCTGAGTTTAAAATTGGAGAGAAAGAAAAATACAATAAATCATTGAGTAACTTGTAAGATCTGCCTAAAAATATATTGGTGAAACATCTAAACTTGTTAAAAAACAAAAGATATAATTAATTTCTTTTATTTATGTAAGAGAAAACAATGCAACTAAATATATAGCATCTGCATTAACAATTGACCAACAATCTGAATTCTTCCCTTTTACTTATCTCTGTATTTAGCTAAGCTTTTTGAGACCTAAACAAGCGATCATGATATTTCTACTATACTAAGTATGCTGAACATTTTCAAGTTGGATAATGCTAGTTGTCTTAAGGGTTTCTTTGCAATTACAAATGCGATGCTGATCATATGTGTTCTAATTGGTTGCTCTCTCGGTCTGATTCTGTGCACACGGTGTGTTGAAAAGATCCACAGTACTTAGGAGTTAACACAATTTGGATAATTGTCAGCAACCCATAAACAAGAAAAATTCTCCAAACAATAACAAGTTATTTATTTACCTCCCACAGTGATAAGATGTGATACAAGGTCAGGAAAGTGGGATTTGATAAACCAGCGCCTGAGAAGGTGAGCACTCTGGCCATTAAAAATTGCCTGGGCAGCCCCGTCGGCATTCCCTGGTAGGGGTGCCTCAGGCAGTAAGCAATAAACTTACTTCTTTCCAAAGAGGGGAGGCAAAGTCTGGGAAAGTGGACCTCCTAGAACTGCGCAGGACAAACCCACAGACTGACGTAAATCAAGCCCCGAAGGCCAAGACAATACCGGTCTATGGGGTGCAGTATCCATCGGAACAGTTACTACATTTTGATCCCAACCAAAAGGCCAAACAATAACAAATATTCATTGGAACACAGTTGTGTAACAATAATATATACAAAAGCAGTTTATGTTGCTTTTTATGCGTTTTATATTTTTCCCATATCCTTTGTTTCAGGATTTGACGTGGTATTGTACTTTTTGAGCCCAACTCTTCAGCTTTTTATCAAATTTGTGGCATTTGTTAGATTTTGATGGTCTTTGTTCTGAAGTGAAGTCACTTTCTCAGATAACCGTGGACAATCCTGTTAAGTTCTATCCTATTACAGTTCAAGTGCCCTTGCTGGCATTTCTTTGATCTCATGGAAACATATCTACAGAATGTATAATTTACTATAGTTTGCCTCGGTTTGCTAACACTATAACAACCATGGCCCTCTCCTAAACCATTTTTCACTATCTTCAGACTAGGGTACCCTTAACATAATACAGTGGCCCCTTTGTTGCTACCTCCAACTTATCATGCTTGGAATACTATTATTGAAACTGGATTATTGGAGTGGCTCAGTGCCTTTTGCTTTTCTTTGCTGATGACAAGGTTGCTTATAGGGTTGCCTGATTCACTCTTGCAACATCTTCCTTAATAAAAGGATTATCTTGTATATCAATAAAAAAATTCAGCTAGTTGCACCTGTATTGCTATATATTTGTTAGGAATAAAAATTAATTTTATTTTCAATAAATTTTGAAATAGTTAATTGTCAACCTACAAAAAACAAAGCAACTCTCATGTTGACAGGTGTTCAAGCAAAAATGTTTATAAGTTTGTATTTTTGAATTAATTGTTTGAGAAAGCTTGAGTCTACATTTTGCATAATCATTCTTAATTTTGTACACCTGTTACAAGTTTATGTATATCTAAACCACAAAATTGAATTCAAAACTTTCTTCGGTATTTGTAATGTGACTCTGTAAATGTAGGCTACAAAAAAAAACATTGCGCTTGAAATTGAGCTTCAATTTTAGAGCTGATTCCATCTCTAAAAGCAGTTCATGCTTTTAAAATATAAAACTCTAAAAAGAAATAATTCAACTTCTGCCGTAGTTTATTTTGTTGTCATATTTGACGATTGACTTTGTTCAAAAAAATGAATGCAAATATATAATGACCAGTCAAAATAATTGTTAAAATTGTAGGCAATCACTGCAACTATTTTGATATATGTAAGATATTTAAAATCATCGTTTAATGTTACAAACTAACAAATAATGTTTTGAGATTAGTTCAGGTACTCTTACTTTATGAAACCATTATAAACACTCAATAGATAGATAAGATTCATGAATAAATGGAATCAGACACGTTAGGAATCCAAAAAATTTCAATGTGTACAAACAAGATTGAAAGAAATTGATCCCATGATAAAACCAAATATCAACCCCACTAAGCAACTATTCAAACACTTTTTTTTTTTTTTGGATTACATTTTTATCAAATGTATATGTAGTAGTAATCTAGCATGTAAAGTTATCTTGTAGAATTTTCGCCAACAGACATAAATAGCATTGCATCTGCCAAATCAATATTTGATTCTGCCTGGCGTATGAAGTATGGACATTTCAATCTGTGTTATTCACATAATGAAAAGGAAATTCCAATCTATTTCATCGATTACATTCTATATCCGACCACATCTATCTTTCACGATAAACTTCGCTATTTTCCAAAGCCAAAGAAAATAAATATTTGTAAAATAATTAAGACTTAACTCCCCATATTTTAAGGATGTCTGATTTATTTCTATACAGAAGACCTGTTCATAAACTTTTGTATTTAATCGATGAAATAGATCGGAATTTCTTTTTTATTATGTGAATAGCACTGATTGAAAAATTCCATACTTCACTCACCAGGCAGAATCAAATATCGCTTTTGTCAGATGCAATGTTATTTAAGTCTGTTGTTGAGAGTGCCATAAGATAGCTGTATATAATAGATAATAATCTTGGTTCCTCAATTTTTCATGGAAATGCGACATAAACATGAAAGTATAAATACTCCCATACAGCTAGTAATAATATTAAATTTAATTGATCATGATTAATAATATAAAAATAATGATTCTATTATTATTAAGTATAACATAAACTAATGCAAATATAGTAATATGTATAAATAATACTGCATATTGAATAAACTAGCAGGAAATACTTGTCTGCAAAGGCATTTGCTGCCACATTTATGAGACTGGGACCCTTGTAGTTTGAACAGAGCTTCCTATCCTCTTTCAAAAAGGTAAAAAGATTGCCCTGTTTCAGTCGTTGAATTTCTCGTAGAACCAAACCGCTTAGAAGACTCAATGTAGTCACTGAGCAAATAGATCTAGTGCTGATTTGTTTACTTTCACTGGAATCCCATCCTCACCAAGGAGCTTGCTGTTGCATTCCGCACTTCTTCCACCTCAGTAATCTCCACGTTCATCGCAAGGCAGTCGAAGTAGCTTGCCAAAATGTTCCTTCGAGCAATCGAACTGTTTGGACAGATTGGTTACCGGAAAGAAATGTCTAACTGATATCTAACATTCCTCGGTTCACTTACGTCAGCCTCTGTTAAATCTTGCGGTTATGTCTTCTATGCAATGGAATGCCGGTGTGTATTCCTGTCCATGCGAATTGCCTTGAAGTATGGAGATCTCACTAACTGTGCCCGTTCTGCAGGCTCCAAAAATCTGCTCATGATATAGTCCGGGTGGCGTGTGACATCGAGGTGTGTGTTGACTGCCTCTATTGTGGCTAATTTGAGGGCCTACCATTCCTTATACAACTGTGGGTTAGCAATTGGCTGGAGAAGTGTAAAGTGTTCCTTCTGAAGAGGTCCGTTCAGGTAAAGGGTGCAATCTACCAGATCTTCAATCAGAGCCTTTTGAGATGAGTATTGGAATTTACCCTCTTCAACTATTCAATCAACTACACTCTTCAGGACAACGTGGGGGTCGCAGTCGGACAAGATATAAGGTTGTCTAACCTATTTTATGTAAACTACATTGTCCTGATGGGGTCGCACAATAAATAAATACAAACTGTGCTTAACAGTACATGGTTTTGGCTAGAGTTTTGGGTATGCAAATCAATGCGCCCTAGACCAAGGTACACTCCTCCCTGATCAATACAAACTACTGCCAGACAGTCACGTTAGATAGTGTTGACATGGAGTCATTCGTCTACCTTGAATCCATTGTTCTACTAACTGGTCAGGATTCTGTAGAGATCGACTTCTACATGTGCAATGGTGACCAAAGGGCATATCTACCAAGCAATTTTCCTGGCCTGGTCGACGAATGAAAGCTGGAGGTCTTTAACGACGACTGTCTCATCACATTTTGCATTCTTGCCGTACTGATCACCATGCGTTGACAGTTGCCCTAGATGATGCCTAAATCTTAGGTCCTTGCCATCCGTGCTGCTACAACATCATCTCCAATGGTTTGGGCACACAGAGAGCTCATCTGTAATTTACTTCTTCCTTATGTCTCTATGCCTAGCTGGTGCAAACGTCTCTGTGGGCAGCTGAAGACATGAGCGACAATCAGCAAGAAGGACCTTGCAACGTTCTCTGGCCCACAAAAGTTGGTTTTTGTCAGTGGAATTGTGAGTGGCTAGCCATTCCATGCAATGTTAAACAAGACTGCTGCGTGTGGGGCGGCTATGGCTCAAGATGTGATGCATGCCAGGGAAGAAGTTGGCCCATTCAAAGTAAAGCATAAGATTAAGAATTACATAAAATTATGTTCATTACCATTTTTTTCTCTTTAAAATGAAAGTAATTCAACTGCAGAAAGATGGAAAACAAAACCTACTTGTTGTGTGATACCATAATGTCTTTTCAGATGAATTTATTGAACATTTAAAAACACCAGTTCAACCTCACATCTATTTAGCTCACTTTACGAAGTTGTAATACATTTTGGAAAGAAAAAAACAATTATAATTATGCTTTTTAATTTTTATCGTAATTATGTTGAGCTGTCATAATTTTCTAATTTATTACTTTTTATTTTGTAAGTGTGATACTATAAGACAACCTCATATTCCCACTAGAGAAGATATTGAATTATTACAAGATGGGAAATAAATAGATAAGCTTTGCATTCATTAAATGTTAAGCTCTTTGTACCAGTCGCCATTGCATTGTCATGTTGATGTAAAAAACTTGAGAGGGAAAGGATTTTTGATTGAAGTATAAAACTGAGTTTAGCATCAAGAAATAAGGACGACAGGATTTGAGGAGGTAGTAACAGGAAGCCGAAAAAGTGAACAGCCAATGTCGACCTGCATTTCTGAAGCAAGACTGAGTTTATTAAGAGTCTTCCTGGGCAGCAGTAAGTTAGTTGAAAAGTCAGTCAAACTGGATAGAAGAGACAGCTAAGCAGAAGACAAAATGTCTAAAGTTTAATTACGCTATAACAAATCCTCACATTTTATACAATTATGAATTTTTTGTTTTATTTCTTCCTTATGACCAGGAAAATGATCATAAGTCTACCTACACAAGTATAGTTTTGTGAAATACGTTTTTGTGTGTTGACCTCTGTTTATTATTAACTGTATTTATTATTACTCTTTTTTTTCTTTTTTCAAGTCTTGTCAGAAATGAAAAAAGTTATTTAGATTCTTTTTAGATCATATTGAAATATTATTTCTTGTGTTTCTCTTAGGTATGAATGGAGCCGTGAGGGCTGTGGTTCGTATGGGGCTCTACCTTGGATGCAAAGTATACTTTATCAAGGAGGTAAGTTTTAGATTCTTATTATAGCCCTATTACTATTTGATTGCATGTTTATAAGCTCTTATACAAAGTTATTTTTCTTTTATTTATGCAATTTGTAATAAGCAATTATATAAAATATGTTACAGAATATAAAATAAAGTGCTAACAGGTTTCCTAAAATAACGTTCTTGTAAAATACAAATATTTGATATTCCTTTTTTCATTTTTATTATTTTAGCTAACTGCATGTCCAGGAATGTATCATTCTCTGTGCGTGTGGTTGCCATTATTCGTGTGGTGTCACCACCGATAACACGCATGGCTGTTGGAAGAAAAAGATAATGGAGAAGAAACAGTTTAATTCAATAACATATACATTTATTAATTTGTCGTAGACGAACATAAAAACGAGTTTAAGAAACGTGTAATGCGTAAGCTAAGTAAAGAAATAACTTTAGAAATACGTATGAAACAAAGAATAAAATTGTTCTCATTCAATAAGAAAACGAATTATCTGGGTCGAAAATAAAGCCTATATACGAATGTGCTGAATATGTAATTTTTTACTTATATTGAAATGTCTCCGATGACAACATGTCATATTGACAGTCATTTGCTTCTGAAAGTCGAGTAATAGAATACCTGAAAAAGTAAATCACTTTCAGTTTCTATAAGAGAAATGAAAGATACAATTAAATATCTTTCTAGAATTATCAAAGTACTGTTAAAAAATATATCATCATATGGCACAAAATTACTTATATGGTTGATGTGCCGTAAAAAAAAACGATCCAAATCCTAATCCTAGAATGTGACTCGATCAGGAAAAGTAAGCTAACAAGTTAAGCCTGCTAGTGTTTGGAAATCATGCTCATAAAAAGGAACAGTGAATGAAATGTCGGTACGCTTTGAAAGTCGTGCTAAAAAGAATTTTTCGAACATGGGCAGAATGAAATCACAAACTCGGGCGCTGCTGACAATAAATCAAAGGGAGATAACTCTGCTCCAACACTCCTATGTTCATAAGCGAATAAATTGTACATTTTGTTTATAATTATATATTAATAATTCTCATAATTGTTTTCCTTTATAGGGTTACCAAGGTATGGTCGATGGTGGAGAATATATTGCTGAAGCTACTTGGGCTCAGGTATCTGGAATGATGAATCTGGTAAGTGCAAAGTTCAAACATGATTTGCTTTATAGTTACCCTCTTGATATTTTCATTGCTTGTTCCATTCACAAGCTTTCTTAAAACTTAAATCATTCTTCCCTCAGAAGTTTCCAAAATCAATGGCGGTTACAAAGCAAGTATTTTTTATTTTTTAAATATTACAGCTAATCTAATAGCCTGATATTCTTGATAAAAGCACAACAAGATGAATACTTAATGCTTAAAGTACCTGTATCAGTACATAGAATTCCTGCTTCAAATCACATAAGAATCGATCCAATGGTTCTCGAGTTATGATATGGGAATGCATACAAACAATCATTTTGTACTCATGATCTGTACAAAATTTAAGATTAGATTGAATCATTCATAGCCTCAATTACACTTAAGCATAAATCAAGATATATAATTACTTTATTCATTTCTTTTAGATCTACATGTAAAAAAAAAACATTAATGATTTTTCTTTAAAAATATAATTTCTATATTCTGTTATTTAGGGTGGTACAATTATTGGCAGTGCCCGATGCAAAGCGTTTCGAGAACGAGAGGGACGATTGAAAGCAGCTTATAACCTGGTTCAAGTAAATATTACCAACTTAGTTGTTATTGGAGGTGATGGAAGTTTGACAGGAGCTAACAAGTTTCGTCAAGAATGGCAGTCATTGTTACAAGAATTAGTCGACAATAGTAAGAATAATCTTCATAATACATTCCTTAACTTTATTATTCATTTGAATAAGAATAATAAAATATACATTGAATTTTTTTTCTTGACATTGTTGTGACTATTTTCTGAAACTACTTTTGTTTGATGTATTTTAGATTATTCACCAAAATAGAAATCTGATATTAAAATTTGTATATAAACTTTAAAAAAAAAAATTCTTATGTAGTGTGGATGCAAATAAGAACACTTAGCTTTTATTCTTTCAGATCAGATTACCACTGACCGTATGAATGTTTGCAAGCACCTAAATATTGCTGGTATGGTCGGTTCCATTGATAATGACTTTTGTGGCACTGATATGACCATTGGCACAGACTCTGCTTTGCACAGGATTATGGAAGCCATTGATGCAATTGCCACTACAGCCTCCAGGTATTATTTGTGTGTGGGTGTGTGTGTGTTTAAAAATCCATCTTGACATCACGACATGCCCTAGAAAAAAGAAAAGCTAATCCCGATTGCACTATTAAACCTGATCTTTCTTCAATCAAACATGTAACTTGTAGACGCTAGAAGGTGGTGGCTGAGGGTCAATCATACCAAGGAAACACAAGGCTTGATCACTGCTTCATGTGGCTAAATTTTGGGGTACTAATTCTGAAACTAGGTGTAACTCAAAACTGGTTGTATTTCCCCATCCCAACCAAGGTGATTGAAATTCCCCCTTGGTATATTCTCAAAAGAAGTTGGACTCCGCAGTGGATGGCAGAGCACAGAACCAGTGAATAATTCTACTTTTTTTTATAGAAAAACAACTTTTCAAAACACCCAAAAGGGCAGATGAAGTGCCCTTTAGCCTTGGCAGGCAATTACCTAGAGATGTTGTCTCAATAAAAGCAGATTCCCATCACTTCACTGGCCTATAAAACAACAAAAACCGGTAATATCACTTTTTGTGTTAGAATTAACGTCACATTTAATGACGGCTTTAATATTAAAGTAGGAATACACTAGGGGTCTGTACTGAGTCTGTTGCTTTTCATTCGTGTCTTATAACCATTGTCCAGGGAGTTTCATGTGGGTTGTCTGGAAGAGATGCGATATGCTGATGATTTAGTACTTGCCTATGAAACAATGGAAAAACTACTTGGAGGAATGTTATGGAAAGTAAAGGTCTGAAAGTGAATGTACCAAGACCAAAGTGATGATCAGTGACTGTAGTGTTGGAAAGCTTCCAAAAAGAGGAAAGGGAGTCGGGTGCAATTCAATTTTTTGTGGTATTTGTAAGCATTGGGGACACCAGAAGTGCAGTGGAATTACTAGTTGGTTGAGAGAGGATAACCAGTTTGTGTGCAAGAAGTGTAAGACAATGAAGATGGATGAAAACTCAAATGTGGAGAAAGTATATCTGGATAGCAAAGCTATAAAGGCTGTCCAGAAGTTTTACCTTGGTGATATCATTGTAGCACAATGTGAAGTAGGTGCTAGTGTGACTGCGAGAGTTAGGAGTGGAAGTTCAGGGAACTTCTGCCATTACTAACTAGTACTATCGACCAAGGGAAGAGTCTATCCGGCATCTGTATGCAGTGTGATGATATATGAAAGTGAAACCTGACTAGTGATGGTTGAAAATATGTGTTGCATGGAGAGATGAGAATTATCCGATGGATGTGCAATGTAAGTCAGACAGGATTAGATTTGATAACCTCAGAGGAAGATTAAATCTGGACAGTATAGAGAGATGTGTGCAGAATGGGAGATTTCGATTGTATGGCCACGTTGAAAGAATGGATGAGAGTTCTTGAGTTAGTAGATGTAGAACAATTGAGGTAGCAGGTTCAGTTCACAGGGGAAGGCAAAGGAAAACATGAGAGGAAGTGATAAGGATGGACTTGAGAGAAAAGGGGATAAATAAAGACCTGGCCTGAGATAGGTTAGTTTGGAAGTCAATTTCTTAAAGCTGTTCAACATAGCCAGCATGTAAAATGGACATTAAACTCAATATGATGATCATGATTATGTTTTTAAGCGAGTCCTTAGTTATGTGCTGGCTTCACTTGTTTTGGATTTTTCAACATCATACCAGCTCAGCCAATAATCCATGCTGTCTTTGATTGGAAACGAGTCCCCACCTCTGAAGTGAAACCTTACACAACTAAATAGTATGTTATTAAGTGATGTTTTGAATTATTGTGTTTAGAAAAACCAAAGAGACTGGCCACTGTGAAGTGATCCCTTTTTGTAGACATACGTGATCTCCTCTGTATATAACACATTAGTGCAGTATCTCACAGATGCTATTGACAAAGTTCCACCATTTCTTGTTACAGAAAACTAGAGACCTCTTTTCCCACTTTTGAACTTTTTTGACGACTATACATTGTGTATATACTAGCAATATAATTAAATTAGTATTGGCTTAAAATGTACTCTGTATGAAGCTACAGTTGAGTTGATAATAATACAAATCTTTAGATTACTATCAATTAAGCACCAAATTGTCATATTATAAATAAAAAGAAAATCAATTTTTAGGTGTGGGTGTGTGGTGGGGTAGTTTGCTACTGTATGTCTAAATTACCCCCCCCCCCCCCCTTCTTGGAGTTGATATTTCACAAAGAATTCTTCACCACCATCTAAAATGTTTCAGTAATAAAAAAATATATAAATGACACCAGTCAGCTTTTTATTACTGAATTTTTTTTTATAACTTTGTGGAATGGTAAGGGTTCATTCTTTTTTTTTTATTACTTGAATGTTGTACATATCCATGCTGATATTTTTTGTATATATTTATTTTTTATTATCTATCGATTTATTTTCTAAATAAACACCACTTAAATAAATACAAAATGAAACACACTTAATCAATTAGTTTTTAATGTAATAAAATTTATTTAAAATTAAATTAAGATAATTGCAACAAAGCAATGCCCATGTTTGTTTTTACTGTTCATAATTTATACCCTAACAAAAAATGTATGTTCATAACAAACACTGAAAAAAAACTTTAAAAACTCTTAACTAATTAATAATAAAAAGAAAGCAAAGAAAACTGGCAACAACTTTCTTTCAGCATTTATTTTTTCTCTGGTCTCTTATCGTTAGTTTCCTGTACTTATGTATTATTGTTTATACTCTGAGGTGTAACACTCTGGCTATTACTATGCACGAGAAAGAAGTTAAAAAGTTAGTTATTTCTTTTTTTACTGCCTTATTTATTAAATTTTGTTGTATATTTTTTGTGTGTGAAAATATTAAAATAATATTAAATAGATGCAATAAATAATATTAAATAGATGCAATAAATAATATTAAATAGATGCAATAAATAATATTTAAATTTATTTGAGATGTCCTACCTTAAACTTAAGTAAAACAGGACTGTATATTAATATCTTTAAGTTACATAACTTGAAACACAATCCCACTAACGCACTAGTCATACACAGAAACACTTTTACCCACAATTTTGATTTTTTAAAACTGCACCCTCCTCAAGACTAAATACTCTTTTTTACTATACTTCATCCATATTTTTCCACTTCTTTTCCTTCTTCTCCCCCCTTCCCATGTTAGCGTCTCTCCACACGTATTTTATTATTCTTCTTTTTTTTTCAAATATTTAAATGCGTGCCAATGACATCTCTTTGTGCGTTCTTCTTTTTCCTATGTTTTTACCGTTATCGAATAAATTTAAAATCTTCACTTTTTCTGAAGACGTTCGTTTATCCAAACAAAACTGGTAAAATCTCTCGTTTCTTGATGATTATATCCTGTATTTAAATTTGTTTTTTCTGTTTGTCTTTTTCACACACACACACACACACACACACACACACACACACACACATATATATAAAATCTAATAATTAGTGTTGGGCTGATTAATCGAAATTAGTAAAATAAGAACTTTTGGGGATATCAGAAAAATTTTAGCCTATTCTCCGATTCCTTTTTTAACTGAATTTTCCATAATGATAAATATTTATTGTTTTTAAACTACCAGTAAAACTAAAATCTATAGATCATAATTAATAACATCAAATTATGATATAAATTTATTTTACTTGTGTAAAAAATGAAACTTTGCATAGTAGAATTCTACTAAAGTCATGTAAATTATTTTTTTCAAAAGTATTTATTTGTTTAGAATTTCTGTTGCTTCATTTTTATCAGTCAATATATTGACATTTTTTTGGTATAAAAAAATAAGATTTATAAGAAAATTTTAAACAAATCTAAATACCCACGAAATGTCAATATAAGCATGACTGATCAAAATGAACCAACAAAAGTTGCAAACAAATAAATGAGGGTGAGATGGAAATATTTGACAAAATAGCTTTTGTAAAATGACAAATGTCTCAGTGCATCTCTTCAGAAAATGATTTTGAAGACATTCAAAACATGTTAAATACAGTATTCCATTTTCGTTTTTGTCATTGAAACAATTTTTTTTAAAAATATAAATTATATATGCTAATGATGTAACTTTTTTCTTCTGATTTCAAAATCATTCATATCATAAAACCTTTTTTTAATTATTTTATTTCAGCCATCAAAGATGTTTTGTCATGGAGGTCATGGGAAGGCACTGTGGGTAAGTTTCAATTTGAATTATTTCATATTGAGTTCGTATGTATAATAAACAAGAAAAATCTGAAATTTATCTTCTAATATACACAAATCTGTAGCAAAAATTATAGGAGGATAACCTACATCTAAGCATATTTTCTTATTCGATTTACATTTTTGAATAAGAACCATTTACATAGATAAAAATATTGTAACATAACCTAAAGAAATGTTTTAATAATTGTGCAGAATTTTTAAGATGTACTTTTTTTATGAAAAGAAAAGAATTTCCAAAGTGTGTGTATGGTCCTTGTTGTGGTAAATTGTAATCTGAAATATATACTTGTAAAATATGATTGACAAATATAGTAACTATATTGTCATGTGCAAAATGTCCACAATTTCTTGAATATAGTATGTTCATTTGTATTGACTACTAAGCACTATTAGAGTTTGTCCTTTTAATTAAATAAGAACTCTTTGAAAAAAAATATTTACAAGAGTTATTTTGTCGGATTTTCGGCATTTGTCATCGATAGCAATTAATCTGATAAATAAATATTTGATTCTGACTAGCCTATTTTTCTTTGGACCATATATTGTTTTTTTTATACAAAAATGTATTTCACTTCAGTTTCTTTCAAATAACATTTATTGTGGTTCAGTCTTTAACATAGAATCATTTTTCATTAAACGCTTTAACATCCGCAGTTTACATTCTTAGCGAAATGCATTGAATTATTTATTTTACTATCTATGACAGCTTTACCATAAATAATTACATCTTCTGATAATACATATTAAACAATTTATTTGTTTACCACCATAGTAGGTACACAAAATTCTCTTTGTTATGCTTTATACTGTGGTCTAAATATATGTCTAATACTGTGGTATATAATATATATATATATATATATATATATATATATATATATATATTTTGTTTCAATATTTACTTTAATAATGTTGAATGGATAAGTAGTTTCATAGTGTAAAAGTATATTTATGGAAAGTAAACTACACAGAAACATGTGTTTCATTCCTTTGGAGAAAATTGTTAGGAGCCTGACACTGGATGGAATGAAACTCAAACGTTTTTGTGTAGCTCACTTGCCATAAGTATATGTTTACATGACTATAATATTTACAAATAATAAAAGCAATTCATAGAATTCATGTCTCTGAGCTTTTCTAGTAAATGACTGATGACTTGTGTATGTAATTTAAACATTTTTTCTTTTTTAGTTACCTTGCCTTAGTGGCTGCTTTGGCTAGTGAGGCCGATTGGGTATTTATTCCTGAATGGCCACCAGAGCATGGATGGCAGGATGTTCTCTGCAAGAAACTTGCAACTGTAAGTTGTTCTTCATTTTAATTCAACTAAATGAAATAAAAATATACATTATCATTTGCAAACAATTACCATTCTTTCTGAAGTCTTTTAAAAAAATATTTCTAATAAAATTTTTAAATGTGTATATCAATATCACATGTTATAGTTTATAAATTTTATGAACACACTTTAAATATTTTAATTTTTTTTTTTTTTACTAAAGTTTTAATTTTAAATATTTTCTGAATTCTATTAAAACTGTTAATTTAATTTGCCTTTATCCTTTGCATTTTAAGGAAAGAACCTTGGGACAAAGATTGAATATTATCATTGTTGCTGAGGGAGCCATTGACAGAGATGGCATTCCAATCAGTGGAGACATGATTAAACAAGTGAGTATGAGGGAATTATATTTTTATCATAAAACTTGGTAGATTTTTTTTTTTCATCCAGTTGATGATATCAAATGATTAACAATCTAATTCAGCTTGATTTCCTTTGATAGTATTAGCATATAAACAAAATGTTATTAAGGTTGATTGTAATTTGCAATTATCCATTTGACCATAATATTTTGACTATTGTTGATTACATTTCGAAGTCTTCCATGTTGGATGGTGGTTATAATGGGTGCTATATTTTGTTGTCCGTATTGAGAACCAGGTTTGAAAATGTTTTCTTGATCCTCATCTTGGGAAGCGTGTATATTCTTGAAGAAAAAGATTACAATGATTAAAATCTGAAACTATATTGTATTCAACTTAACTAACAGAGCTTCATTTATTTGTTTAATTAGGAGATATTCAGCACAGAGAGAATGAGGAATCCGAACACTCCTATTATGTGTCTAGTTTCACTGTAACTGACTTGGCTAAACCAATCAACTATCTACTTTTCTTCATATGAAGGTTTTAGCTAACCTCAATGTCATTCGCTTCAATCAATCCACATCTTGGATCTATCTATACTTATATAAAATATATTGCTGCTACGTAATATGCAACATTGTTTGATATGCTCTTATAGGTATGGTGTTGCAGTCATCAATTATTATGGTGCTACTCTCTCTCTCTCTCTGCTGAGTTGACAAAAATGTTATTTGCAATAATTTAATTAAAGCATTTGCCATGGATAGCTGCTATTAGTGAAATCCATATTTTTCTATATTTGATTAGCTCATTCTAAAGTTGAATTTATGCAGCAAATATCTCATACTTCATTATTCTAGCTTCTTCTACTTATGTCTCTTATTACACATATTCCAGTCATACAAATGTAATTGAAATGGATTTGTAAGACGAAACATTCCAAGTGTGACTTGTGATCGACTGATGAACAGTCACACTTGGTATCTTTAGCCCTATGGCTAGATTTCCAGTGTTTTCTGTGAAACCAAAAGTATCGATGGACGATCAAACTAGGGTACAACCTAAGTTAGAAGCTGCGCAGCGAGATGTCTGTTTACATTAGTTTTAAATTTCTGCATGTCAGGAAAGCAGGGAGAAGGGAGGGAGTTCCAGAGTCCAGCAGCACGAGGAAAGAAGTTATATTAGTTTTCTTTAAAACTTGCATCTACAGTAATAAACCTGTTCAGTTACTGATGGTTTGGAATTTTTGAATTATTAAAGGAAATAGATTTGACTGAGAAAATAAACATAAAATGATTTGTAAGTAACTCAAATTATTTTCATCAAAAAATATTAAAACTTTAAGTAAATTAGAAAATTTTAGTACAATTTAAAATTTGTCCAGGTTGAATGTGTAAGCTTGACTTAGTTTGGTATAAGGTTACAGAAATCTGATGCTTAGGGAGAATTAAATTTACTACCTGTAATCGCATCATAATGTAGGGCTCTTTAAGGTGCAATTTTCTTTTCCTTACAAATGTAAACGTTCACTCCATATAAACTTATATCTTTTTTGTTAATATCAAATTATAATTAACACTAGTTGATTTCAGTAAATTATTTTTTTCAGAAAATTAAAATGCATTTTCAAATGTTTATTATTTAATTGACATCTATTTCATATCTTGTTGCATAATCAAAGTTCTATTCTTTATAGATTCATTTTTAATATTAATAGTATGAACTTCTTGAATTCCCATTTTTATTTTATTTTTTAAGTTAATCTAGATGGTGAAACATTAAAAAAAAATTAGATTTGGAATTATTTATATGTAAGTTTTTATTTTTAATTAAGCTTATTTAAATTTGTGAATTTTGTCAACAGTTGATTACCGAACGACTCAACTATGATACCAGAGTGACGGTTTTGGGTCACGTACAAAGAGGAGGCAAACCTTCTGCTTTCGATCGTATTTTGGTAAGTTCATTGATTTTATAATCTTTATTCTTGAAAATATTATTTATATATTCATTAAAATGTATTTTGTTGTAAACAATGAATTTGAATAAATGTGCTAAGATTCATTTAAAGCAATTGTTGCTTCAAATAAGTAACTTTGTTTTCAATATTTTCAGGGTTCCCGCATGGGTGCTGAAGCTGTTCTTGCCTTAATGGAGGCTACCCCAAATACACCAGCATGTGTTGTTTCTCTTGATGGCAATCAAACTGTGCGTGTGCCATTAATGGAGTGTGTGGAAAGAGTAAGTATTTAGTGTTTCTTAAAACTGATTTACAAAGATTAATTCCTAAAAGTATTAAGATATTTGAACGAAAAACATATTTCAAATTTCCAACTGATAAATAGCACAAGCTATATCTTGTTACAATGGCGATTATGTGTCTGTAATCGAAACTATGTCACGTTTAGTTTTTCAGCTCGAACTTCAGATGATTTTATTCTTAAATTTTAATTATCATGAAATAATGTCTTACATCATTCATTTATCTCTTTTACTTTAAATACCAATTCAGTTTATATATACAAAAAAATCGTGGTTCACAGAATAGTATGGTTAATTAACATATTGATTTTTAAAAACTGATCATGTTAATAAGTTACGAGTATTTATGCTTCCTAATTGTTTGTTTTTATTTCAATACATATCATAGATAATTTTGTGGATGAATCTTCAAGGAAAGCAATTAAACAAAACTGCAATAATACAATTGCACTTTTGTTTAATTGCTTTCCATTTTTTTAGTTAAAAAGTTCAGCAAATATCGATAAAATAAGAGTGCAGTGAAGAAAGTCTCTATTTTGTTACAATTTGTTTTGAATAACAAAATCGAATGAGTAATGTATTCATCTTTCACGAATGAAAAAACCCAGTTTTACTGCTTCCAACGCTATTAAGTAAGCATTATATATATTTAATCAAATTGTTTAATATATCTTGTAGATTATTTTTCAGAATTTACATTTAATTTTTATATAGTGAAATCCTGTCTTTTAAAAAAAAATTTGTTTGAGTATAAACGAGGCTTAGATGGTGATGAGGAACAGTGTATTCTCTGATGAATTTATACTCTTCCTTCTAAATTTTTGATATCATTTTTTTAAATTATTCAGAATACTATTGATTAAACCATCGATGATGCCTTTTTAAAATTCTTCTGACTAGTATTGTTAAGATCCAAATCTTTTTTGAAAAATTATTTTTCATTTTTTAACTGAAGGTTCGGTTTGCTATGTAATGACCCCTTTTCTCTCTCCTAAGTTCATATTTTTTTACCACCCTCTAAATCTTTTGTCATCTATTGAAGATCAAATACTAAGCTTATAGTAAATAAAAATGCATAAAAAAACGATTATAGGATCTTCCCCAAATTAATTTCCCTATTGTTTTTGTAATTTAATTGGTTAATAAATGTCGATATAGACAGTATTTTAAACAACTTATTGCATAAGACCATTATATATGATGTATTTGTTAACAAAAAATACATGATGGGGATATTGAATTCATCAAAGATTTTTCAATATCTCATTACATAATTATGATGGTCAATTATCACTATATTTCTTGATAGGATTTCTTTGCCTTCACTATTGTGAAAATGACCAGCTGTTCTGAATTATAAATAGCAAAGCCATAAGTAAATATCTAGTTTCATCCTAATTAGAGCAGTACGTGATCATATGAAAATGTAAACCGACAATATCCGGTTTTACAAAAACCTATAAAGGTCAAAGCTATTGTTCTCTGAGCTGCTTCTAAAATGTGATTATATTTGGGCAAACCAGACAGATGAGTAAAAGAGCCTGTATACTGTCTCTATATGAGGGTAGGTTATGACACAAGGTCAGTTTAATTTAATGGTTATCCAGCTCTCCAAAAAGGAGGGCACTTTGGATTGCCATAAAAATTACCTCACTCTAGAAGGATTCCCCTCAGTTTTCTAGTGGAGATAACTCTTTTAAGGGACAGTCTTTCTGGGTCTTTTTAAATAACTCTTTCGCCAATACAGTACATTGATGGAATGTACTGAAATGAAATATTTCAACTTGTTGAGAGTAATGTTAGCCTTGCTAATAGCTTCCAGGAATTGTTTTACATTTTGGTCATTTTCTCTTCTGGTGTGTTCTGCAATTGTAATATTGTTGATGTAAGAGAAAACACCATGTGGGTTTTCTTGCTTTATTCTGTCTGTAGCCCTCGAAAAGCTGTGATCCCATTTTTTACCCCAAACAGATTCCTAGAGAACAAAAATCAACAAGCATTCTCTTTAAAAGCCGTATATTTTCTGTTTCTTTAAGTGGTAGACACTTTTGCAGTGGAATGTAGAAAAAGGTGTATTTTGGAGTGGAATGTAGAAAAAGGTGTATTTTGGAGTGGAATGTAGAAAAAGGTGTATTTTGGAGTGGAATGTAGAAAAAGGTGTATTTTGGAGTGGAATGTAGAAAAAGGTGTATTTTGGAGTGGAATGTAGAAAAAGGTGTATTTTGGAGTGGAATGTAGAAAAAGGTGTATTTTGGAGTGGAATGTAGAAAAAGGTGTATTTTGGAGTGGAATGTAGAAAAAGGTGTATTTTGGAGTGGAATGTAGAAAAAGGTGTATTTTGGAGTGGAATGTAGAAAAAGGTGTATTTTGGAGTGGAATGTAGAAAAAGGTGTATTTTGGAGTGGAATGTAGAAAAAGGTGTATTTTGGAGTGGAATGTAGAAAAAGGTGTATTTAGCAGGATTATTAATCGTTTTTTCAATTCTCAGCATGGGATAAGCATCCAGTTCTATAAAACGTTTGTCTGTGAGTAATCTATAATTTTTTTATGACAATGTACTTCACCACGAGTTCGGCTCACCAGGATGAAATGTTTTATTCAGTTACACCTTCAGAAAGCAAACTCTGAATTCCTTTAGTTCGTTCATTCATTTCATATGAATCAGATGATTCTATTGTTGGCATTGGTTTCTCCGATATCCTTTTTAGAAGACATCGGGTACTTACAGAAGGGACCACGTGAAGGTTACCAACATCCTAAGTAAAAGTGTTTCTGTGTAGGGATTGGATTCGAACCTGGCACACCCAAGTTGTCAGTCCGTGTCGTTAACTACTCCCAATCACCTCCCAATTTCTTTAGTGATGAAGAACTGGCCTTCCTTGTTAAAGTACCTGAATTTACAGCAATGGGCTTAAAGTTTGGTGATAAATTAGGAAATAGTGAAGGTTCTTTTATCTTAAACATTACTGTCTGATGTTGAAACAGAAAATCTTATCGTACATCAGAACACAACTCCTTAAAAATACTTGGACAAGTGGCAACATAGGACTGATTGTTAAGGCAAAAGGTTAGATTTACAACTACATAGACCCATGAATTAGTGTTTAAAGTTTTCTTGTCATGGTGATACCGTTATTAAACGAGTGAATTTTCAAGTTTAGTTCCCACACGACTCATTCACTAAGATAACTGTCAGTGCTGCAAGTTTTTTTCCAATAACAACCATGTGTGTTGAAGTGGGTTGAAGATTTGGTGGTATGTTAGTAAGCATGGTTAGTATATAAGGACCAGCCTTTATTACTAATAAATTTGATGAAGGTGCAAGTAGCTATGCAAATAGGACAGTGCTCCCATGAATGAGAGGAAAATCCACAGAAAAAGCATTTACATTTTGCTTGATAGGTCGTACCTACTGCTGATGTGTTAGGTTCGACCAGAGGTTTACGACAATTATTGTTCGTGTGGTGAGTATATGAAGACCAGCCACTGTTTGTGTTTGCCAGTCTAAACTTTGCTTGAATCATTTTTAACAATTAACTGCGAACAGGACAGTGGTCCGTTGAATGATAGGGAAGTCCACAGAAAAAGCATTTACGTTTTGCTTGATAGGTTGCAGCTATTGCTGGTTCATTATGTTTGGCCAGAAGTTCATAGCAATTCTCACGTACTTCACGTGGGTTCTCGGTTGATTATCACTGCCATTTGAACTTCTGGAATAGTGTACAAGTCGTTATTCTGTTGGGCTAAGTCTAAGGCAGAAACTTCATTATAAGCTGTCTGAAGGTCCAAGAGATGCTGCTGTATGGATTGCAAACCTATGCTTGTAATGAAGGTGTCTTGCATAGTTTTGTTGTCACATTCTTCAGGAGTATCAACTCCCTGGAAAATTTGTCCAGGAACTCTCTATACAGTGTAAACATTTGATTGTATTTTCCAAAACTGTCACTATGAAAAAGGTGGCATTAAAAATTTAAAAAGATTAATAAAATAAGTAAAAAATGATTATATCGTCTTTTAATCTGTGACATATTGAAAAAAATTTAAGCTATATTTTTCATTTTGAAAAGTAATTCTGTATCAACATTTCTTTTCTCCAATAGTGATTGCTGCATTTTTATTTATCAGTACGTTTTTTTGTACAATAGAGAAAATTAATTTTCACTATTTTGTTTAGACTCAAGCTGTACAGAAATGTATGGATGAAAAGAACTTTGAAGAAGCTGTCAGATTGAGAGGAAGGTAAGAAATCCATGAGAAATTTATTTCACGATGGATGGCAATAGCTTCTTTTTTATTTTCTCTCTATACATAAGAAATTGTGCCAAAAGTCCATTCATTTCTTGCTAAAACAAAAAATAATATAATTAATTAAAATATCGACTCCCTCGAATATGTATTTTTTTTCAAAGACCAAAGAAATGAATTAAGCCAAACGAGACATGTGCGATGTAACAAGAACAAGGGAAGTAACTCATGCGAAACTAAAAAGTTTCTCTTTGCTCGAGTAGATAAACCAAAGTCATCAGCATCTTGGATAGTGGATCAAAGATGGCTACAAAGGTGTTCTGTTATATATTACTTTTAAATTTAGTTTAATTTGTTATTAGTAGTGGATCTTACTAATATCTACATCAAACTAGTTTTTTCTTTGCTAACTGAACAAAATGTAAATAAGATATTTAATAATTTTTGTACATAAAATATATATGTACTCGTAGGGATTACCTAGCGTTTCCTGAGTGTCTAATATGTTGAATATAAATAACTTTAATGACAGTTGCTTTTGTAACACGCAGAAAGGTGAGTAAATCATATGGATGACATGACAATTAAGTATAGCAACACTTGATATCATCAGAGTATAGAAAAGTTGTTTTTTTAGATGCTTTCAGTGTATCGTCTCTATAACTGGCTTTGTCCACCAGTCGGTCTCACTTAAAGTTGAAAGTTGATTTCTAAATATTTATTTATATAAATACACCACTGCATTTAATAGAGAAATCAGAAAAATTTACCCTTATGCTAGTCTTATAAAAGATATGAATTTTTTTTAAATGTGCCTTTATAAACACATAAAAAAAAGGAAGTTTGAATAGTAGTGTTCTGTCTAGTTAACAAAATCACGAAAAATTGGGGTAGCTGATAAGGGAGGTGCAGACAAACGTTTAAAATTCATGGCATTGCATCAGAAAGATTTGGTTGCGTCGAGTCCCAACAGCCGAAGAAGTTCTACACAGCCAACCTAAGAGAGGGGGAGGGGGGTTAAAGGAAGCATTTTTATTGGCTGACTAGTTTTTATATTTAAAATATCAAATCTTTTTTTTTTTTTCTGCAAAATTATTATTTTATTGCAATGTCAAAATGCAAAGTATAATACTATCAAGTTGACAATTTGGACCATCCGGTCTGAAGTTGGGGTAACTACTAGAGCCGATACATGAAAGTACTCCAAATCAGCAATGAAGGCAGTGCATCACTGAAGAATGTATTTTAGAATTATAACTACACCATCACATTTAATAATAGAAAAATCAGAAAAATACTTCATAAACCAACAGTCAATTGAAATCCGCACCACTAGACTGCCTAACTGAGACTTTACCATTATGCCATTAAGTTTTTTTATCTGCCTTTATAAACACGCACTCAGAGAGAGAATTAGGAAATTTGTATAGAATTCTCTCTAATTAACAAAAATACCAAAAGTCAGGGAACTGTCTAATTTTTATAAAATTTTCAGCATTTATTGATAAGACTATGAATCTTATGACAATTTAATTTTATACTAATAAAAATTATTCCATCTTCCGGACGGTTTTTAATTTAGGGCTATGTTTGATCTAATTTTAGAAATGTACAGTATATTCAATCTAAACATAAATCGGACCATTTGATCATTTTTCATTTTGTGGTTTATAAATGGAAGGAGGAGAATGGTTATTTTTAAGCCATGTTTTTCCACAGTTATTAAAAAATGAATTTGTCCCTCCTCAGCAGTCCATTTATAAACCACAAAAATTAAAATTGAGAAAGGTGTCCTATAAATTAACTTTATAAACAGGTTTTTAAAAAGAAATTCTTAATGAAATATCTTTCAGACTTTCCCTTTTTAACAAAATACTGACTATCCTCTTTTCACCAGAGTGAAATGACATAACTCATTGAAAATTAAAATATTACTTTGTAAAACAATAACGAAATAAAATATACAAGAAAATATATAATTTCATTCTTTTACTTTTAAATAAAATTATTGATTTTGGGAGCATAGATTAAAACAATTCTTCATTATTTTTATTCTAAATGTGTCTTTTTTTCTCTCTCTCTCTCTCTCTCTGAAGGAGCTTTCAGAACAATTTGCTGACCTATAGAAAACTTACGAAACTGCGCCCTCCACAAGTCTCCGAGAGCCAAAAAATAGTAAAATCTTCTTCTTTATTCTAAAATTTTTGTTTTACCATCAGATTATATTGTTATCCATGTAATGTATTTTTTGTTTATTTGAAATCTGGCAGAAATTGAAACATTGAATTATCTTTGATTTGCATCGGTTTTCTTTTATATTTATTCTTAGCAACAATTTTTCGTAGATTCACACTTATTATATTTTTCTCTAAATTAATTGTCTTTTTAATATTTCTTTATCAAAGTAAAAATCTACAGGGTTATCAGTAGATTTAGGGGCACAAGTATATATTAGTTGAAATATTTAAACTTTCATCTTGTTTATATATCCTTTATATGATATACAGATTAAAGCACACTTTTGCTTTCATCAGAGATATGAATTTTAATGTACATGATTCAGCAATGAAACATGTTAATTGTAAAAAATACTGAAGTCATAAAGTTTAGTAAAGTTCTAGTGCATTTTCATTTTAGTAAATGGATGTGTTGCATCCTAGAGAAGCTTTTTGTTTTTTTTCTCTCTTTTTTAAAATTTTAGTTGATTTAAATATTTCTTATTAATGCAAAGAAAAAAAAAGAATCTTCTTTTCCTCAAGAAAGGTTGGGTTATTACATGCTATGTATGTGTTTATAGGAGTTTATATTAGCATGGATAGTAAGACAAACTCCTATAATATTTTTGTAACGACATGGATATCAGACAAAAGGAAAACAACAATGAAAGTAGGTTAGCAAAAGTTAGGACAGTGTCCGAGTAAAGAATGGTATTTGGAAAAAAACAACCGGGATACTGGAAAAATAGAGGTACTATTGACCAATTAGTTCGTCTAGAATCTTTTGATGAATATGGAATCAATTGCGCCCCTGCCAGGTACAAAGCCAAACTTCACCTGATCTATGTCAACCTGCTGTTTGATGATGTCGTCTGCTACATGTTCAATCACTTTCATTCCTGTTTCTAGGAGCTGAAGCTATGAATTTAAAAAAAAAAATTTTTTTAATGGAAATCTCTCCAAACAAGGCATGAAGCCATTTGATGTAAGGAGCTAAAAAAAATACTACTTCAAGGTCAAAAATTAGTCAACGATAAGTGTTAGATAGATTCCGACCCAGAAAACAATAAATTGATCTGCAAATGAATTATATACAAGACTGAATCTGTTAAATGTTTTAAAATATTATGAACATTCAGCATAAAATGTTTTTACCAAAATAAATCGAGTCGGCATTAAATAACCCAAAAGGGTTGACCTATCGTAAAACTAAACAAAAACTATTCTAAATATAAAGAAATATAAATTAAAGGTCAGTTTAACGCATGCTATGTACAGCAGATGTTCATTCGGTAAGTGGTTATAGAATGTCTTATATTTGTAACTGTGTGTGGTTCGTTTGGTCAAACTTTCTCATGCATCAAAATGACAGAAAAGAGCGTTCATTTTAAAACTAATGTATTCATGCCCCTATAAATTAAGTAATAACCATAATATTTTAACAGACACTTTTTTTTTGTCAAATAAATATCAGTTTCAAAAGTATTTCTCAATATCATATAAACTTTATTTTTTAAAAGCAATTTCAAATGAAAAAAATCTGTATTTTTATAGTCAATATTATTGTATGCACTTGATTCTCTGCCATTTTATATTTTTAAATGGCCTAGATTTTCTCAAAAACAATATTAGACCCATAAAAGCATACATACTCCAATTTCATGCGAGGAAGTTTTTTTGTTGTATTTATTTGAACCCATATGTGAGTAGGTCATTATTTTCCAAATATTTCAAAAGTATAACTGCTATTTTAAAATAGTAATTTCTCTTTTTATATAAATATACAATGTAAAATATATATTAAAAAAATATTAAAATATTTTATTTATTGTTTATCTTTAATTTTAAAGTAAATGTGTCGGATGGATTTTTTTTTTGTAAAATAAAAACCTAAAAATAATGCCTGTAAAATTATAAGGAGAGCAGAGAAAGGATTTTAAGCCATTTCTCTGGGCTTACACATGCATAATGAAAGTACATTTCTAAATTACTAATATGGAATAAGATGAATTCAGAAATGGTGAACGAAAAGGAATTAAGAGGTCATTTTTGGGAACTATCGTAATTATTTCAAAATAGATATGTTTTCATTTATAGATCCTATTTTTTTTATTAACCAAAATAGCATAGCTTTCATTGATTACTATTTTTACCACTGCTATATTTATTGCGGGTTGTTTTATTTAATTCTATTTTACAAAATGTTTTAGTATTACAGTAATATATATATATATATATATACACACACACACACATATACTGTGAATATGGATATGAAAATTATCTAAAAATGAACTGTAATACATCACAAATAATTAAAAAATATTTAGAAAATATAAATTTTTTTTCTAATTAATATTATAGTAAAATTTTATATTTAAATGTTTTCTTTTTAATTGTTCAATTTTGTAGTTAGAAAAATATGAATATCTAGGAGACAACTTGGTCTTTTGGCTAGGGATCAAAATGTAGTATCTGTTCCGATGGATACTACATCCTATAGACCGGTACTGTCTTGGCCTTCGGGCCTTGATTCCGCCGGTCTGTAGGTTTGTCCTGTGCAGTTCTAGGAGGTCCACCTTCCCAGGCTTTGCCTCCCCTCTTTGGGGTGGAATAGGTTTATCGCTTACTGCCTCAGGCGCCCCTACCGGGGAATGCCGACGGGGCTGCCCAGGCATTTTTTGTAGGCCAGAGTGCTCATCTTCTCGAGCGCTGGCTTTTCAAATCCCACTTTCCCGACCATGTCACATTACCGCTATGGGAGGAAGATGAATAAATAAATTAAAAAAATTTTTTTTTTAAACAGTTGTAAATGAGATGTATGGATTTCTTTACTTGTAATTTTTTTATGATTTTTTTTTTTTATTAAATTATATTCAATTATAAGCAAAGTGTTCAAAGTACAATTTCTATTAAAAGCTATAATTGAACTTTATATGTAGGGATTTTTAAATTGTTCAGCTGGTTTTGATATTTTTTTGAAATGGGGTTTTCATTTCAGTTTTGCCAGTAGCCATGTCTATTATATATCGAGACAAAGTCTAAAGTCATGAATTAACAGAATGCATGTGATGTTTACTAGCTGTCCAAACGCTACAGTAACTATGGTTAGAAACAGGGTGAAGACTCTTTCTTATCGGCCACATGATGTCATTAAAGAGTTCTATAATAAAAGGAAATAACTTCTAACTGACCAGTGCAAGAAAGACAACTGATAACATTACATTATTCTGCTGCATCATAATTATCTGTAAAAAAAAACCCCCAGAAAATATGATGACAACACTTTAGTGTGTTAAAGATGGCATATTATGCTATATATAGTTATAGATCTCAACATGTGACATCTTATTTTTTTTCACAGAATTGTGATTGAACTATAGTTAATTTCTTAAATGATATTTGTATCTTTTGGAGTATAAATTATCAGTGAAAGCTGAAATATTCTAAATTATTTTGTTTCCAGTATTAATATATTAATACTGGAAACAAAATAATTTAGAATATTAGCTGCATCAAACTTAAGTTTAATTCATCATTATAAAGAATGTCGGTTGACTTTTAACATCAATAGGGAACCATGTTTTGAGAATGTGTGTGAAGGGAGCTAACTCTGTAAATTAAAGAATGAAAATGCTTTTATCAGGAAAATCAATTTTCTTTACTAAAACAGAAAATGAATGAAATAAACTGTTCTTTCATAGCAAAAGAAACTAATTTTTAGTATATAATGTAATCTACCCTGGATATAATTATGTAATTTTGAATTGAAGAATTATTATTATTTACTACATTTAAAACTTAGTTTTAACATTAGTTCAAGTTTTTTTTTTTTATAGGTTGGAATCCTTAGGTTTAACTACTTCATATGAGAGAAGAATGAAGGGGAACTTGATTAAAACTTAAAAAATAATTAATGGGATTACTAAATATAGAACACCTTGTTTAAATATCTCTTCTCACACTGGAAATGTATTGAAGAAAAAAAAAATTCCCCACATATTTCTTTTTCTAATAGAGTAATATATTTTGGGAACAAATCATCAAGTTAAAAATAATACTGATGTAGAACATTTTTATGAACTGGATAAATTTAAAAAAAAATAATGGTAAAAGAATGAATTTACAAGGACATTTTGGTTGCCTATCTTATGAAATATTAAAGTGAATTTGATCTATTATATTATGAGATTGTAGGTCTATTATATATATATATATATTGCAATTAACTTAACACTTTATTATCTATCCAAAAAGTTACTAAGCCCTTTGTTTGTCCAACATCTGCTGTCTTAATTCAGTTCTGTTCTGATTTTGAGAGGTTTATTTTCTTGCATCAATAATAAATGCTTAAAAAGTGTTAAGCAAAGTTTATTATCAGTTATGGGTGTGTACTATTTTAAGTAAGAGATTGAAATGAGATTATCGGATGCTTATTTACATTAAAACCAATGCTAACTTTGACTCCGTTGTCAGGGTTAGGGTTTAGGGTTTGGTTCATGGTCAAAGTTTGCATGGGTCCTAATCTAACAAAGTACTGATTATTGATTAAAATAAATGATGCCCAAAGTAGCATAAGTGCTGTACTGAAAGAAATCAACTTGAGTCGAGAATGTTGTCTTGAATTTAAATTAGTTTAATGGAAATAGATTAATTTCTCAGTTATTTTAGATTTATTTTTTAGTTTATTTTTTAAAACTTTTTCAAAATCATTTATATAAGTTTTTGTTTTTTAATAATTTTCCGTTATGCATTAATAATACTAAAATAGTTTGATGTTTCACTATTATTTTTCATAATTAAAATACCAAAGTTTATTAAGCATACATATTTATGAATGGCTTATTCAACACTATTCTAAGACATTAGTTATTCTGTACTTACGTATACTTTTTGATAAAGATTTCATCAGATTAAAATATGTATTTCTGATGAATTCGATTTCTTAGGTCCATCAATCAAACGAGGTAAAGTATGTAAATTTTCTTATTTTCACTGAAATATATTCTGTTTGTAATATTGACCATAAATTACTCAACTCTACACCTTTAAAACATTCTAACTGTGAGTTTGGTTCTTCCTTTCAAATATCGTAATTCTTTCCTCAAACAATCACTCGTAACAGTTTTCATCTCCTAATGAATTGTTTTAAGTATTTTCTCTCTCGCTTGATTTTTCTCCTTTTTTTTTGTGATATTCTATTTAAATATTTGGCCTTATTTATAATTTTTTCATTAGTAATCTTTGTTTTCATCTCTCTGAACAAAACAAGTTAAAACTGCTATCAACTAAATAGGAGATAATACTAAAGTCTGAACCAATATTTTGCATTTTAGAATAATCAGAATGTGTACAAATTCTCTCCTTACAGTTTACTTAAATATTCTTTTTGCTTGCTTTAATCATTATCATCGTGAAAAAAAGGTACAAGCTATTATCTTTACCGTCACAACACATAATAAGTGAAATAAGTAAAAAAAAAAATATTGTAAAAAAATACCCTTTCAAATATTAATTTGAAAGGGTATTTTCTTACAATCTTTAACAGAGTTCAAATCAGACATATATATCTAACACACACATACTTATCCAAAGCAGAAGATGCACCTTGGTGTAATTTCTGCAATCACAGTAAAAAATATTTTAATCAACCTGTACAAAATACAGGAATACTTGCAAGAAATGCTATCATGCACCAAATCTCACCATGTGTTGGAAAATGTGCCTACATCACAAATAATAAACTACCTTAAAAAAATAAATCCCTTCCAGCTCCAATAGGAGAAACCAAAGATACAATTAAATAACTTTCCATAACTTATCAAATGATTATTTTATAAATACAGTGTATGGCATAAAATGGTTTGATGTGTCGTAAAACAAACCATCCCAATTTGCAAGTGTATTGGTGTAAGCTTAAAGCTAAACCTGCATAAAAAAGGAGAATAAAAAGTGAATTTGTCTGAGTTTGTGAACACCTCTTTATATTGCTATTAGTTTTGATTATAGCACTCAACATACATTGTTCAGGGTTCGGAAGAAAGGAGGTTCACATGTTATGTAGGGAAGGAAAGAACTTCTAAAAGCTGACACCAGGTTAATCATTCTATAACTTTTATGGTGAAATGTAAATATTTCGAAGTTATTTTTATTTTATTAAAAAATTTAGTGCTTATGTATCGTAGGGCCGCAAAATTTTTTTTATCTTTAATTCTGAAGAGTCAAATAAGGGGGAGATAACTAGTTTTCAACCACGGTTTATCTTAGAATGGAGTTTAACACTCTGAACTTGCCAGATATTTTATATTTAATGCCAAACTAATAGACTTCTTGCAAGCGCACAGATTAATTTTCAAACAAATTGCTGAATTTTACCCAGTGTAAAACTTTCATTTATTTCAAAAACTTTATTTCCCTTGTTTCATGTTTTTTTTCCCTTCCATGTACATATTTTTCTATTTTTTTCTTTGATTATTAATTTATTTTAATAAATCATTTTATTTTTCATTGGTACCAATTACCATAAAGTGTTGGGATTGTTTTATTCCTAAATTATCTTTTTACATATACATTGTTTTAACTTTATTTTACATTAATTACAATAGTAAAATCCATTTCAAGATAAACCGTGGTTGACAACTTTGAGTTATCTGCCTCTTATTTGACTCTTCAAAATTAAAGATAAAATTTTTTTTTTCGGCCCTACGATACATAAGCACCAAAAATTTAATTCAAAACAGTATTAATTTATTTAAAGTGTACTGTTTGAAGATATTTTCAGTTATTAGTTTGTTTTTTTTTAGAGTGAAAAGATCTTTTTCATAAATGATACTTTTAAAAAAAAAATGATTAAAGTGACACTATATTAAAATGTCTTTATAGTATTACATTATTTTTAAGAAAAAAAAAAAATAGGAATAAAATATGAGGTTGTTATTTAAAACTGGATCTGTTTTCTAAAAATAGAATATTCATTTCGCTCATTTGCTCGACGAAAGTAAACACATGTAGCCCTGCTGGGTAATGTAGTTTAAAAAATATGTGGTTATGGGCGTTTATCTCCATTTTCAAGTTATAAATAAAGTAAAATGTTGTATTTTCTTTTTATGGATGTGAAGCACGAGTGCAGACTCTGCGATAGTGTTATTCCCTCTTTGATCAAAATGATATAAACTTATCCAAGTATCCTGGTTAATGTAGTTTCAGAATATATATATTCATAGGTGTCTTTCTCCAACACCCTAGGACATATTTGTGAATAATGCATATCCACTGAATTTATGAAACAATTAATAGTTAGTAATGCTTGACGCCTGTAGAAATGCCAGCGAGAAAATGTTATAATAATATTTAGCACAAGAGATTCTATGAAACTTAATCATTGGACATTTATTATCAATTAGAAAAAATTACTCTGTTTTATCTATAAAATAATATAAATAAAAAATTTTGATCTTCATTATTCAACAACCTTTGGAATTATATTAATCTTTTTTGCATTCCACATTTAAAAATGTTTAAAGCTGTTTTCAATATTTAAAGTTTTTTAATGATCATATATATATGAGCATTGGAATTTATTTTCAACAGTATATGTATTTCTCAGCATTTAAAAACTTTTTTTATGAAACTCATGGTTTACAAAGACAAAAATAAGACTTGTACAGAATTTAGACCTGTGCTTCAAGATAGAGGGACCACATCGTACAGGGTTCAAACATGCACCATAGAAAGAGGCACCTTGAAATCCTGTACAAGTCTCATTTTTTATCTTTGTGGTTATGTTTGTTTATTCTTGTTTATTACTGTTGTTTCTGTTTAAATAAGAATTATTTGAAGGCAATGTTAAAAAAAAAAAAATTCATATTTAATTTACATATTTTGAGCAAGAATTTGCATAGCATTATTTAATATCAGATTTATAAATTTTGTTTGGACTTTGAACAGAAAATCAAATATTTAGCTTCAAATTGTGATTTCTTGTCATTTAAATCACACATTTGTACTGTTTTGACTTATTTGCTACAAACCTAAATCTCAAATATATTTTGCTGCTTTTGTCTACAATTTTACTCATTCCAAGCCTATTTGTATGATTTGCTTTACTTTTGCTCTTTAAATCAAGTTATAAATAATTACATATTTTATTTCTTCGTATTTTCTTAAATTTAAAAACTTTTTGCTGATAATATTGCTAGGGGCTATACTTCAATGCTATACGTGCTTACCTTGCTTTTATATAAAAAGATTTAATCATAAAAGTAAGAATAATTTTGGTTTAATTAATTTTACTTACTACTCTTGATTAATTAATGAAGTAATCTATCCTGCAAAATGTGCTTAAAAACCTGAAAAATTAAATGAAGTAAAATTTTCATTAATAATAAATTGAATGCTACTAATTATTCAACATGGATAATATGTAAAAAGATATTATAATTCGAATTAAATTTGATAAATTTTGTAACTTTCAATTGAATTTTGTTGAGTAAATATGATTATTTTTTATTTATTTAAAAAATAATTTTTCTTTGTTATTTAATACTTTTTCTGCCTTGGAATTTTTGAAAGGAAGAATTTTATATTGCATTATTTATAATCAAATTGATGTCCTCATCTTGGTTGTTTATTATCACAGGGAAAATAGTTTTGTTGAATAAAAGTATCCGAGTGAATAGAGCAAGGTGTTCATTGTACAGTTAACAAATATGAGATATACTGTAGTTATGGGCACTGGGTAGTGGAATGAGAACAGATCAAATGAAGGATTCAGTTTAGGATTCCCATACAGTTTACTGTGACAGACATAAAAAAAAGGTTGGAATTTGCAGCAGTTGGAATGTTGTGATTATTACAACCAGGTTAAAGATACCAGTTTGATGGTAAATGATGTAAATTCCTTTTTGTGAATAAAACATTTTCTATTGAAGTGAAATTTATAATATCACTATTGTTTCATTGATTGTATTCCATTGGGAAGTATTTAAATGTAATTTCAATACTGCAAGTATTTTCTTTATCCTGTTTCGCTCCAGCTTTGTATAAAATATATATAAAAAAATACATTCATTTTATATATTAGCTTGTAATTATTAGGTTATTATTGTATTTAAAATATTTTGAAATAACAATGTAATGTTTAACATTCATTAAATTCAAGAATTATGTCTCATTTGAAATAAGTCATAAACTTCTCAATTTTGATTTATTAACTTCATTTACTCATATTTAAAAGAAAATTTAGTAAAGTTGATTATAAATTGTTAGATGTCTGTACATCTTAACATGTTCATATTTTAATTTATTTGATTCAAATGTGATGAAATAATTCAGCAAAAATTCTTATCTAGTAAAAAAAATTTTTTAACTGCTATATTTGAATGCTTCCACAATCAAAGGAAACTATGAGATATCACATGTAAAATAATAGTGCAAATAGTTTGAACGTTTGGTTAGTTTTAAAAATAGTCTTAATTTGTATATTATTTTACATGTGATGTTTTCTAAAAGCTGTAGTGACTAAGTAAACCTACATTTTCTCAAGGAATTACTAACAAAATAATTTGACATTTTCTCCTCTTTTAACAGGAGAAAATGTCAGTTAAACAATCTATTATAGTAGTAAACTTTTACCCATTTTTATTCTATAACACAAAAACCATAACTAATCTTGGAGCAGCAATTATCACTGATTTATTTAATGAATGTATTTTGACTTTGGACATTTTAAAACAATTTGTTAATGAGTAGTTTTGACTTGAGACTGTGTTAATTTGCAATTATAAGAGTTTGATATATTCCATGAAACGGGAATAGTTTATCAACTGTCATCAGTTGCATTTAAATAATTATTTTAAAATTTCCTAAACAAAAATTCTTTATAAATGCTAGTAAATTGACAATCTTTGACATTTTATTATTTTAATGCAAAATGATATTTATATTAAATTAATTTGCCTGATTATATTTTTATAAAGAAATGTTCATTAAATACAAACTTAACATCTTATAAATTAATAACTATATTAACTGATTAATTTGTAAATATTAGTTATATATTTTATTTAAATTTTGTAAATAGTAGATAGATTGTATTAAGTTTGTATGTATCATTTTTCTTCCTATTTTCTTAGAGTTATACAACCCGTTATACTCAGTTTTTCTTTATTTCTGAGCCTTTCAACTCATTGATTAAATATTTACAGAAAATATTTCTTTCTTAATTATTGAAATACAAAAGTATAAATTCTCTTTAAAATCACATTTTTTTTTTTTTGTTTTTAAAATATTTTAATTTGTATTTTAAATGTTTTTAGAAAAGTAAGAATTTGGCAATTATGAACATTGGTGCTCCAGCTTGCGGAATGAATGCTGCAATGAGATCATTTGTTCGTTTGGGACTTACTCGCGGTTATAATATCATTGGTATCAATGATAGTTTTGATGGCTTACTAAATGATAGTGTAAGTACATTTCTTTATTTAATTCAATTAATGTATTCAATGAAATCATTCATCCTTCAGAGGATTAAAAAAATTATAAAAAAAAAACGTTTTTTATAATATACTAGCAAAACCTACCGACCCTCCGGACAGCAATTGCGTATAGTTTAAGAGAAATGTTTTTACTCAGAGAATTCCATAATTTTAACAAACTTGGTAAATTTGTAGATTAACACCCTTAGCTACCCCCTAAAAAATGAGATTCTACTTTTTAGAATTTTAAGTTATTAGGGCAGTTAACTAATATCTTTTTTTACACTAACCTTAAGTCCAACTTGAAAGGTTGTAAAACCAGACCTAATCGCCTAAAAAAGTGCCCCCCCCCCAAAAAAAAACAAACAATTTATTTCCAATAGTTTAAAAAAATAAAAGGGTTAACTGCCATAGAACGCTAGAATGGCCCGGAAATGAAGGATCATATTACATTAAATTTAAATGTGAAACTGATCACCCCATTCTAAATTCTAAAAAAATTTGTTTTTTCTTTCCGCCAAGTTTTTCAGGTATTCGCATGTAATTGCCTTAAAAAGTAAAATTTCATTTCAAACTGAAGGTGTTAATCTACAATAATACCCAAACGTTCAATATTTTTACATTAGTAAGGTATTTAATTAGTCAGCTAATTTTAAAGAAAGTATTTAATTTTCATGGGAAAGATAAACACAAATAAAATGAATTGCTTAAAATTAAAATAAGGACATATAGTTAAAAAATAAGATTAAAAAAAAAAAAGAATTGGGGTAAATTTGCAGATTAACACCCTCTGCCCCCCCTCCCCCCAAGAAAATTAAGATTCTGCTTTTTTGGGCGATTATGTGTAATCACTGTGCAAAACAAAAAAGGAAAAAAAAATTATTTTAGAATTCAGAGTGGGAGATCAGTTTCATATATACTTAAGGTAAAATGTTCCCCCATTTCCAGGCTATTCTAACTTTTTAGGGCATTAACCAAATTTTTTTACCACTGACCTTAAGTCTGAGTGGTAAGGTCACAAAACCACATGTAATCACCTAACAAAGTTGCCCCCATAGCAAAAAATGAATTCAGTTAACTGTCCTAAAACACTAGACTCACCTGGAAATGGGGGATCATTTTACAATTTACAACTATACCAAAATATGGATCTATTTTTTTTCTCCGTAATTTGGACAGATCAGTATGACTAAACTTGTGTGGTCAGGTGTTTTAGTCATTTATCCCATTTTAAAAACTATTGCATATAGTAAAAATAAGACAATGCAATTTCAAATTAATTTATTATGAATTGTTTGAAAAAAAAAGTTATGCAAATTAAACATTAATCTGTACTATATATGCAGAATTTCAAAATATGTTGTATTATGGATTTAAATAACAGTAATTTTGATGGTAATACAGGAGTGATAAATGAAAAAAAAACTTTTGCATTTATTCATTTTGATTAATTCAGTTCAATGAGTTCTTATCCTCTGCTATTTTATTTAATTTTTTTTCCAAACAATGTGTACATGTCTGACATATATAACAAATAACTTGACTCATGCCTTAAAATTGTATTGTGAGCAAACATTTTCTTATATTGAAATCAGAAAAAAATGCATGAGCTTAGAATTCAACATTTTTTAGATTGAGGTACAAGTCAATCCTTTTGATTTGTCTTTTTTTTGTTTTAGCTGATCAATGTGTACATTTGCTTTCTGTTAAAAAAATACTGTCAGCTGTGTGTAATATGCAGCAAAGGATGAAGTCAGGAATTAAGAGAACATATGTTGCGTTCACCTCACATCTTTTATTAGCTGCAAGTTTACACGTCTGAATGTCAGTTGCCTTGGTTAAAAGAAAAAGCAAGAAGATGTCACCGAAGAGTTCTATAATAAATGAAGATAACTTTCTTCTAATGTGTTAGTATCAGTTTGTCATTATGACTAATTTTATTAATATAAATTTCTAACAAGAACTCGACCAGATCTTGTTGATGGTATTGTATTCACACAATACTGCAGACTTAGTAATCATTTATAAAACAATAATGTGAGAGAAAGAGAAGCAAAGAGACAGATACAGACATAGGTAGATAGAGAGGGGGAGAGAGAGAAAGAAAGAGAGAGTCAACAGATGACGATTAGAACAGAAGTGACGCCGCCGTTACTGACATAGCGTTGCCACGAATGATAGCCAGGGAGATGCGTTGGAACAACCAGGCTGACTCACGGGGCTTGTGCCTAGACGTTGAAATCCTCCATCCAATGTCCTGAAAAAATTTAAGTCTCGGGGCCAAGCACACCCAAAGTTTCCACTGAAATTGGTTGGAAGACGAAACTGTCAGTGAGCGAGCTGTATTTTCCGTGCTTCCTTGTTTCGGTGAGCAGAGCCGCCGGGCTTCACTGCGGATTCTGCAATCCTTGCTGGTGAAAAGGAGTCGGAACAAGTGGCGTCCCAGATCAGCGGCTTTCCGACTCGGAAAGCAAACACAGTCATCCCATCAGGCCTGCAACCCTCGCCCCTGTCCAGGCCGACTGGTTCAAGTTGGCTACAATTTATAATATTACACTGTTAATAATGCAAACATTAAATTTGCTAATGCATGAAGAAATGATTGTATGTTTATTTAAGAATAATAAACTAGTGGATAGTCAGAGCTGTGCATATGATCGCTTTGATCTCTTGAACTTAATAATTTCTTATTAAAAAGAAATCCATTTCATGTTCATCCTAACTGAGTTAACATGACAGAGATTGTAACTTTTGCTGAATATTCTTTAATTCATGAATTTTAATCTTTTATATTATTTCTAAATATTCATCCTCACATAAACAAAGCATTAATTCTAAATTTGTATTTCACAACTAATTGTTTTTTAATAAGAATATTAATGTAAAAGAATAGGGTTGAGCAATAACTACTACAATTTTAATGAGGAAGTTTTAACTGGTTTACAATAATGGATTAAATTTTTTTTAAAATTAAATGTATAATTATAGAAAATATGTTGTACTTTAAACTAACTCTTTTATTACTACGAGTTCAATGACTCAGTTTTTGTGATCTTTCAAAGTTATTTGAACCATGTATGGATTTTCATGTTATGGGGTGCCTACGAATCTGCTAATATTCTTTGCCATTTCCAATGGGACCAATTGAAGAGATAGAAAAAGTAATCCTTTTATTATAATTATTACTTTTTTCTTTAATTGATATCTAAGGCTGCAATTGCCACTATTTATTTTAATTACAAATTTCGCACCGTTTCATTCCATTAAGAATTAGGCAGCCTTTTTACATATTTCATGAGCAGGAACACTCAGCGTTGCCTGGGATTGAATGAGAAATCCTATGTCCTTTTACGCCCAGTCCATAGTAGCATATTGTCTTTTTTATATTTATATATAGGTTCGTTTGATTATTTGTTTTTAAATTGATTACCTGTATTTTAATAAATTGATACATTTGTAGGTGACCTCCATGACTTGGGAACAAGTACGTGGTTGGGCTAGCAAAGGTGGATCCTTGCTGGGTACCAAAAAGTAAGTTTAGTGGTTGTTCATTGTGGCTTTTTTTATTTGTTTATTTTTACTTTTTAGTAGTTATTTAAATTGCATTATTCAATAAATTACTTAAGATTGATTTTTTTCTTTTGCTATTTTTTATCCATAAAAATTATTGCTGTAAACTAAATACCTTTGCTTGTTATGCAACTTTGCAATCATAAAAAATAACCAATTTACAAAAATATTTTAATACTTAGTTACAAATAACATATTTTAACTAACATTTTAAAGGACTTATACATCTATTATTATGTATGCTAATCAGAGACAGAAGTTAGCCTTACACTACTGCACAAAACTTCATCCCCTTCAAATTCTGCTTATAGTAACAGCATTTTTTAAACCAAATATAAAACCCTCTTTGATAGAAAGGAAATGCTATTCAGTCTTTGGATTAAAGAACTGGTTAACAAAATACCAATTGACACAAAACAGAAATTCATCATTTTAAAAGGCACACCTTAAATATTAAAATAACAAAGATATTACTCTACCTAACCAAATACGTTAAAACCAAAACATTTTTCTTCTTTCAAGAAGAATTTCAGCTTCCCTGTATCAATCACACATACACACTGATGGATCCAAAGAAGGACACAGAGTAGGGTGTGCTGCCATACTCAAAGATAAAGAGTATTTTAAGTCAACAAACAAATCACTATTTTTTTTTAGCACCAAAGTCTCAGCCATGGACAATAAATCCTCCAAATTCATTATTTTCTCTTATTCCAAATTGTTTAGGGAGTTTCGTATGAAGAGATGCTTTAATGTTGATAATTTAGTACTTGCCTGTGAAACAATGGATGACCTACTTGTTAAGTTGGAAACTTGGAGGAATCCTATGGAAGATAAAGGTCTGAGAATGAATGTTACGAATACCAAAGTGATGATCATAGGTTGTAGTGTTGGAAAGTCTTCAGAAAGAGGAAAGTTGCCTTGCTCAGTTTGTGGAAAGGTGTTAGTTTACTTATAACATAAATCCAATCATAGACACATGTCCGTTTATCCAAACCACCATCTTTGTTTTCCAAGTCAATAACTAACAACAAAGTTCACTCTAAGAACGCATCACAAAGTAACAGAACTCTTTTATCTTGATACAAAGGGAGATAACTTAACAAAAAGTAGTTGGAAACAACTAAATTTTTTGTGGTACTTGTAAGCATTGGGTACACAAGAAGTGCAGTGGAAATTCAGGTAGGTTGAAAGATAATAACCCGTTTGTGTGCAAGAAGTGCAAGACAATGGAGACAGATGAGAACTCGGATGTGGAGAAAGTATATCTGGATGGCGAATCTATTGAGGTTGTTTAGAAGTTTTGTTACCTTGTTGATACCATTAGAGCACAGGGTGGAGCAGCAGTGATTGTAGTGTTGGAAAGCTCCCCAAAGAGGAAAGTTCTCCTTGTGGAAAGGGAGTTGGGTGAAATTCAACCTTTTGTGGTACTTGTAAGCATTGAGTAGACAAGAAATGCAGTGGAATTACTGGTAGGTTGAGAGGATGAGAACCAGTTTGTGTGCAAGAAGTGCAAGACAATGGCGATAGATTAGAACTCAGATGTGGAGAAAGTATATCTGGATGGCACGGATATTGAGGTTGTCCAGAAGTTTTGTTACCTTGGTGATACCATTGGAGCACAGGGAGGAACTGTTGTAATTGCAAGACTTAGGAGCGGATGGAGTAAGTTAAGGAACTTTTTCTATTACTAACCAGCAGAGCATTACTGCTGTTGACTAGAGGAAGAGTCTATCGGGCATGTGTGTGCAACGTGTTGATGTATGGAAGTGAAGCCTGACCAGTGAGGGTCGAGGATATGTAATGCATGGGGAGAAATGATATAACAATGATACACTGGATGTATAATGTAAGTCTTAAAGACTGGCTTTGATCTGATGACTTCAGAGGAAGATTAAAGAGGATGTGCAGAACAGGAGACTTTGTTGGTTTGGGCACATTGAAAAAATAGATAAAAATGCATGGGTTAGTAGATGTAGAACAGTTGAAGTAGCAATGGACGATCATGGAAAACCTGGAAGGAAGTGATGAGGTTAGATTTAAGAGAAAAAGGGATAAAGACCTAACCAGAGATTAGTTAGTTCAGAAGTCAATTTCTAAAAGCCATCAAACACATGCCAGCATGTAAAACAGATGTTAAGCTAAATATGATGATGAAAATCGGTATGTACACCTCTCAGTAAAACAAAAACGATACAACAAATCCACTAATCATTAAGTTCTTGAACATGCTCAATTCTATCTAAAAACAAGAACATAAGTCAGTTGTGTGACTGCATACCTCCACTTGACAATGTAAGAATGGGCCAAAGTTTTATCTGGGCCTTCTCCATATTGTAAGAAGTATTCCTGAAGTTATGCCATGGAAACGTTGATAACTCCAAAACTTACTATCTGACCAGGCTAAAAATGTGCATGGTGGTTACTGTTATCATATCCATACATCAAATTTTGGAAAAATCAGAAGTTTAAATTCTGTAAAAATTTCGACTGTAACAGAACTTTTACAGGTCAAAGGTCAAGGTTACATAAGATGCAGACTTCATATGGGCCAAGTACGATGTACAGAACCAGAGTTATCACCAAAAGTGTGCTCTGTTCCATGACCTTCACCTTTGACTTAGATATTCCCAAATTAAATTAGTTTTAAGTTAGACCATGATCGATATTTTGACCAAGTTTGGTGACAGTTGGTCAAGCGATGTTAATGCTAGGCTGTATACAAACTTAGTGACAAATTTGACTGAAAACATTACCTCCACCTGGACAGAAGTAACAAAACAATTCTAACTATCACAATTAGAGACTGTTAAAAGTCAATTTCAGTCAAAAATATCCTGGTAGGTCCCATTAGCACTCCCATACAGATTAGAACAACTCTAATAAACCCATCTGAAAAGAGGTGGTAATGCCTGGGAGAATGGTCTCCTATGACTAATTTCGAATGAAATATTTATTTAAAGAAAGAATTCATTAAACTGTTCAACACGTTCAGTAGTTGATACTCATGTTTAAGTTTGAATCGTTATTAGCATAACTAAAAAGTAAAAATCAGCAATAATTTTCTTAACCATGACAACGCTAGCAACGAATCAGTCCTAAAGTCAAAAGATTTATATTTTGGGGAAATTATTTATTAGAATATATATATATATATATATATAATATGAAAAAGTAAATAAAGAAATTACAAATTTTTAATGTGAGTGTTAATGACTGCAATGTTGGCATAGTGTTCGAAAATGTCATTCTGCTATTCCGAGAAGAAATGAAAATAAATGTAGTAGAGTAGCAAGAGAGAAAAAGGAAATAAGAATGGTTTTAGGCATAAATAGTTGTCATATGAAGACTTCCCAATGAACATGAGTAGCAGTAAATCTTAGTGTGAGAATGAAAATTTCCCCGACTTCTGCATGGATGTTAGAAGCTGTTGAGCCAGAAAAAATGTAAAAAAAATTTGAAAACGAACAAATCTCACACATATTTTCCGAAAATATTCATGAGGAATTAACCTAAATGGCTGCTGAATCAGATTTGCATATGAAGCTTTTGGATAGAAAGCTATAGTTGTCAATGAAATAGAGGAACAATCACTTTGCTTTATAATAAAAATATGTTGTATCAGCTCCAGTCATATCCAATGAAAATATTAACAAGAAAACAACTGAAAAGACTTATTCTAAAATGCTAAACTGGATTAACATACATGAATTCCCAAAGGAAACCAAACTATACGATACAAGTCCATTGTTAATTACCAAAATGCAAACCTTTAGGCCACATGAATTATACAAACCAAACCACAGTTACAAAACTACAGAAACTTAACTTCAACAAAACCAAACAAAAACTATCCTACATGAAACATTAACTATACAAATCTTTAAAAAAAATTGTAATTGATGCAAAGCTCTAAACGAAATATTAACATTTCTTTAGCATTAAATGACCCCCAACTCACTTGGATTCAATTGCATGTTTTCTATTTCTAAATAAATTTTTTTAAAAAGATTTTTTGAGACAACTTAACAGATACTCCATATTTTTTTTAATGAATGTATACTGTGTAAGATGCCTATCGTACATCTAAATGCAACTATTACTTATTCGATCTCTATAATAAATTTAGTCTTTAATAATTTTTTTTCTTTTTTGATAGTTTTTTTTTTTTCATGAAACATGGAATTTGAATATCTTTATTATAATTTGTAAAAAAAAAAATTCTCATTTCCGTTGGTGTACACTTTTGAACCAATTTTTACATTCTTCAACCATCTTATTTGCTGCAATACATTAATTTTGTGAATCTTCATTTTCAGAATGATTGCTGGAAAGTTGGGCTTGGAAAAGATTGCTGCAAAATTTTGCCAACACAATATCCATGCTTTATGTGTTATTGGTGGTTTTGAGGTAAGTTTGTGAAAACAATGATCAAAATCTTTGATTCTATCATATCAGTTTTTATAAGATTATTTGTTATGTCATGAGCAAAATTGTAGTGTTACCACCCAAGGAGTCATAACAGTGTCCAGAAATCTTATTGGTTTTAGGGTGGGTGGGTATGGTGAATATTTCAGCTTAAGATGAAAGGTAGATATGTAGTTGGAATTACTCCCATTTATTTAAGTTTGTATCATTTGAGAATTAAAGAATTCTTTAGATTGCTAACAAAGCTGGAAGGATTATAGGAGAGACAAAGAAAATAAAACTGTCTGATCAATGCAGTCGTAATAGCAAATTGACAAAGGTAATTGAGCATTTCTCATTCAGCCAGGCATAAAAGGTCTGGACATGAATTGACTGATTTCACCCGTCCAATGGGTGGTGGCATTTCACTATACAATTTATTTTGAACCAATATACATACCTAACACCCACACATACTTACTCAAAGCAGAATTTGCACGTTTTGCGATCAACTACTTAGTCAATCATATTCTAATCAACTGTAAATATATAGGAATAACTGCAAAAAATACTATCACGTACCAAACTTCACACTGCTGTTCGAAAAGATTTAAAAAAAAAAATTTAAAAAAAAAAATCTCTTCCAGCTCCTATAGGATTAAATAACTTTCCAAAATTTATCAAGTGACTATTTTATAAATGCTTTATATTGCACAAAATGACCTATAGGGTTGATGTGCTGCAAAACAAAAAGTCTCAGTCTATTATACAATTTTTGTATTGATCCGATTCAGGTCAGACTATAAATGTATCTCCCTCGCAAATCCTCTTCTTGATGAGAAAAAAGCTTGAAGGGCAATGATTGTTAGATTGAAATATAATACTAAACTTTTGTAAAAATACAAAGTTTTTCATCAGAAAAATCTTTAGAATTATATCACATTTTATTATTGGCACTTGTATTAATAATTGTTTTGTTTTTTTCTTCTCTTCTCACAGGCATACCATAGCATAGTGCAACTATCTGAGGCTCGTTACCGTTTTCCAGCATTTTGCATACCCATGGTGGTTATCCCCTGTACTATTAGTAACAACATCCCGGGCACAGATTTCAGCTTGGGAGCAGATACTGCGATTAATGAAATTACGGATGTAAGTACTTTGAAGTTATATTTTGATAAAGATGAAGAATAAAATTTTCCATTTTATGCTGTTTGTTAATGAACATTACTAATTTTGGTAGAGTGTTCGAAACAGAAACACTTCCAAATAGAGATGTTGCGTTTCAACTTTGTGTCATACATGTAGAAAACCAAGTTGCCGTACTCGTTAAAGAAGCATTGAAGTTCACAAATTGTTATTCATACCTTAATAGCTGCATATTCTATTTGTACGCACTCTTGCATGATCTTTCCAGACTGAGGGCTTGCCGTCCTGAAATCAAAGCTCCTTATTTCTACTTTAAAAAGGACTAAGTTTAATCAAAGCTGATGAAAAACAGAAGAGGTTTATTCGACTTGATCTTCATTCCAAATCACTGACCAGCAGGAGATGGGGAGGAGGGGAGAAAAAAAATGATAATCACTGTTTAATCATATTTTGTCAGCCCATCTCATTTTTCATGTCTGTTGTGTGTTTCTAAATGGACTATTGTCTTCTCTCTCCCACTCTCTCTTTGAGCCATGTGATGTCATATTCGTTTCTATTAATTACCAGAGTCTATCAATCCTCACCTTGAGTTCAGCAAGTTGACCTCGGCTGACCTTTCATTTCCTGTTGTTCTCAACAAACCATTTTATATACTAGTAGGTTTACTGTCCTAATATCTAACAGAAAGAGATAAAAGGGATTTTGTCCGACCAATGGTTTTTAGCAGTTTTAACTAAGCTTTTCAATGGTATCTCTCTGTGGCTAAATTTGTCTAACACCGGACACGTAAGCATGAGTTAAGTTCTCGATTCTTTTCGAGGATGAGATTAAAAAAGACTTTTTTTATTTAAGCTCCCCCAAACCAATTTTTACATTTTTTTAGGATAAGGTTTTTCTGGGATATTATTTAGGCAATTTTTTCTTTATTTTTTTTTCTTAATTTTTTATCCATTATTTTAGTAATTTGTTTTATTGTTTTTTAAACCCCTCTTCTTACATAAGAATTCATAATCATACTCCCCTCCCTACAAAAAATAAATTACCCCTCATCTAAACCTATCTTTGATGTTGTAATGTTCATTATTATTTATAAAATCAATAATTAAATAGCCGATTAATCAGATAAAATAGTAACTTAAATTGTATGTTTTAATCACTAGCAGTCATCATGTCTTTAATCAATTTGGGTGAAATAGGTGAGGAATTACAATGGTCCGAGAATTTTTTGGTCAACTAAAAAACTCCCGAGCAATGTTAGGTAAGAACAACTAGTATATATATATATATATATATATATATATATATATATATGTATATTTAGGCAAATGTTATTGAATAACAAGGAGTCTTTTTTTCTTGATACAACTTTTTTGTTTAATTTTCCGAATAATCCATCTAGTATTTTGGTCAAATTCGTGTAAGTTCCATTTTCCTTTTTTTCGTGAGTACTTTTGATTTGATTCATCATCATCATCATGCGAGGTTAGTCTTTGTGTGTTTACAACTATGTCTTTACTGTTGAGTTTTTCTTAACGGCTAGTAATTTTTATGACTTTAAAATGAGCGTCTGTAGTGATAAGATGCTGCATGCAAACGTAATTACGTGCTAAGTGCGTGCAAAATTGAAAAGGATGATTGTTTAATGCTGATGCCCTCGGCGATCGTCAGTGTGATAGACGACATGGCCAGAATGAGAGATGAAGAGAAAACCACGGCACACGAATATATTGAGGTCGAAAATCGTCAGTTTTACAGTCATCATTTATAGCATTATTCGCGGCAATAAGCTTTTTTACCTGCGTCTCAAGTTTATCAATGTTCTTTTGTTTATTTTACCTTTTTTAAAAAATTTCGAATGGCCATCTAAAATTGTTAGTAGTTTTGTGAAATAGTCAGATTAGTAAAGTACAATATGGTCGTTTTATCAGCATTTTTAAGAGTAATATTTGGGTGGTTTTAGAGTTCATGTGCGTTTTTTTTTTAATTGTGAGTTAAGATTGTAGCGGATCTTTGTCTTCATGGCTTCAGCTTTGAGTAGATCTTTAATTATGGAATTTTTGTTCATTTTCTAGTTTGAAAATATGCTGCTTAAATACACATACACATACACATACACACACACACACACATATATATAATTATCAGTTTTGTTTAATATGAAATGTTAAGAATTATATCTTGGATACATTATGTTAATTTTAATTACTAGTCATTAAAGTTGCTATCTTTATATGTATTTTTTAGTATCTACATTTGTTTACAGTAAATAATAGTTTTTTTTTCTTTTAAGCAAAAGGAGTATTTTTTATGTATTTGAAATGATGTCTATCGTTTCCTCTTTAAAATTCTTTGTTTAAATTACATTATATTTTCATACCAGATTTTGACAAGAATTCACTACATTTTTCTATTTTTACAAATGCAATCACTGAAGAGTTACCTCCCCTAAATTAGGCATGGATTGTTTTTGTGATTGTGGAGAAACAAAGAACAACTTTTTTTTTTTAAATAGTTTCATTTTAAAAATTTTTCCATGATTTGTACAATTATCTATAAGTGAGTGTTTCTTTTTTTTTTCTTTTTTTTAAATCAAAGAAACTTATTAAATGAATTATTTCAGATTTGTGACCGTATTAAGCAGTCTGCACTTGGGACTAAAAGAAGAGTATTTGTTGTGGAAACAATGGGTGGTTACTGTGGTTATCTTGCAACTATGGCTGGATTAGCTGGAGGTGCTGATGCTGCATACATCTTTGAGGAAAATATTACTATTACTGACCTCAGAGTGAGTATTTTCACACAAAATTTTTTTTTATTTTTTATAAAAGCAAGAATTTTGCTTCTCTTTTTAATGTAACATTGTTCATCAGCGTTTGATTACCAGATGTGTTTTTAAATGCATTTCATAAAGTATAACACATCTTTTAATGATTTGTTTGGTGTTTTCTAAATTCAAACTTTCGACATTTTTGCTAATGTCCAAATTGTATTTGATGAGCTAAAGAAATCTTCATGTGAAACTGTTGTATTTTTAATGTTCTTTTTAGAATGATGTTGTCCACTTGAAGAATAAAATTAAAGATATTGGTGTACAGAGAGGTTTAATTTTGAGGTAAGACTTTAATTTGCCTACATCCCAATTGTTGGTTTATTCACCACACTATATACCTTATTCATACATTTAAAATGATATCATTTAGTTTTGGATTTGTTTATCAAAGATACAATTAAATAACTTTTCAGAACTTATCAAATGACTGTTATAAATATATCGTATGGCACAAAATGACTTATAAGGTTTTGTGAAGAATCCCAATCCTATTGTTGTTGCCTTAGTAACAACAATAAGAACTGTGAAATGATCGTTGTGGATTAGCAATAAGAGAAACTTTCAACAAGATTTTTTCTTTCACTCTCTTCTTTTTACGTGTTAAGCTATGACGCCATTCATATATGTATTCATATATGTAGCCGTGTTCTTTATTTTGTCTTTCCATCAGATTGCTCATGCATAGAAAAAATAAATCTTTAGGTTTTTAAAATTTCTTAGATTATTTGTCATTATTAATGTGTCTTAGCTTTTCTTTAATTCTAAATATAAAGGAAAAATCTAACAACTTTATTCATATACAAATCTAACAACTTTATTCACATAGCTATAGTTTACTAGATCAATATACTAAAACTTTGATCATGCACACTTTTTATTTGTACATGTTGTGGAAGTTGAACAAAGAAAAAGAAAAACGTGCTCACACAGAAAAAAAATCGAGTCTGACTCCTGAATTGTATTAACGATTCTTTAAAACACGACGGTACCAACTCTAAAAAAAAAAAAAAAAAAAAAAATCCAACTTTTGTCAAAACGCCAATTCAATTTCTTTCTCTTTTTCTCACTTAACACTCAATGTATTGTAATGTTATCGTCACATCCGGGGAATAAAGTTTCTACTCTTTTTATTTCAATGAGAATTCGCCCATGCAAAACAATGGTCATTTGCATAAGTGGACTCTTATATATTTATTTATTTATATATAACTCACACTCACTCACTATCCAGGTTTATCGTTTATGTTCCCTTTGAGAAGAGGTTCGATGTTGTCTGGCTGTCCTTATGCTAAGTCCCCAGTGATCATGATTGTAGGGATTGACTGTGTCCATTTGCCACTGTTTACGGTCTTGCCTGATGGTTTATTTCCATGTCTTCCTAGAGTGCCCGGCTTTCTTTTTGCTGTCCAGCCTTAAGTCTCTGCATGTGCTGATACCCATTGCTTCTTTCAACATGCCCAAACCAGCGAAAACAGTTTGCCCTTATTAGGACATCAAGGTTTGGAATGGCTAATTTCTCAAGTAGAGTGTCTGACCTAATCTTTTGAATCGGGTCCTACTTTACATTGCATATCCACCTAATCATTGCCCTGTCATTTCTCTAGAGTCGAGCAAGTGAGGCCTGGGTGAGAGTCCAACACTCCCAGCCATACAACATCACACTTTTTACGCAGCTATCATAGACCTTACCCTTGGTAAAAATTGGGATGGCTCGGGATGTTAGGATTGGGAGAAGTTATCTGAACTTTCCCTAAGCTGTCTTGACTCTGATGGTCGAAGTTAGTACGCAGCCACTTCCAGCACTCAGCATGTCTCTGGGGTAGCAAAAGAAGTCTACCACCTCCAGGGTGTCCTCGCGTATTTCAACTTCTGTGTAAGGGTGGCCTTCAATTGGGCATGCAAGTCCCAGACATTTCTTACATCTGAAGTCTGGATCTGGTGTGAGCCTTCCATGCATTCCGCTGCACTTTTTGTGTGCCCATAGAGTGCAGTGGTTGCACTGTATCACATTGCTCCTAACCTCCCTTCTACATACTGCGCATGGTATTGACCAGTGTTCTTCACCTTTGTCTTTCCAGTGTTGACCCTCAGACCTTTTCCTTCCATACTTTCAATCTTTCTTCCAGCTGGTTTATTGTCTCTGCCATCATGACCAAGTCATCGGCATACAGTAGTTCCTATGAGCACCCTGTTCGGAACTCATTGGAGATAGCCTCAAGGACAACAATGAACAACAAGGGACTGGGGACTGATCCTTGATGTCCTCCAACATTTACACTGAACTCATCGCTGTAAATATCATTTACTCGTACCTTGCTTCTGGCGTTCCTGTACATGCATTGTACGAGTCTTATAAGCCACTCCTCCACTCTAAGCTTGCGCATTGCTCACCATAGCACTTCTCGGGGACCCTGTCAAAAGCCTTTACTAGGTCAACAAATGCCATCTATAGTCCACTGTCTGACCCAATGTATTTTGCCTGCATTTGACGCAGAATGAAGATTGAATCTGTTGTGCCTCAACCTGGTATATATCAGGCGTCCTGATATAAGAACAGTATTTCCAACTCAATCTCGTAAAAAGCAAGTGATCTTTGAAAAAATGAGGTGATAGGAAATATTCGCAAATTCCAAAAGCTTTTCATAAATATTTAATAATATAACAAATACTGACCCAACTGGTCACAGGTGGTCTAGTATATATTTATACATTTGAAAGCTTATTTAATGTAAGTTTATGCTCATTTTGTTATAATTACTTGTTAAGGTACCTTTTTAATTTTATTAAAAGACTTAAATTTTTCTGTTTTTACAAATTAATATTCTTGTACGTCAATGTAATTTATATTCATTTGTGTTTATTCTTTTCGAGTGTAATTGCAATTTTCTAGAATAAAAATGATTCGTAGATACTTTATATTTGACACAAACCTCCTTTATTTTATTTTATTTTTCAGAAATGAAAATGCAAATCCAAACTACACAACAGATTTTATTTATCAGCTTTTCTCTGAGGAAGGAAAGGGTGTATTTACCACCCGTAAAAATGTTTTGGGTCACATGCAGCAAGGCGGTGTTCCGACTCCATTTGATAGAAATTTTGGTACAAAAATGGCTGCCAAAGCGCTTGATCATTTGATTTCGCAAGTTGAAGAGTATACTCGTCCTGATGGTAAATATATTTAACTCTATTTGTATTCTGATTGTTTTTTTGTTTTTTGTTTGTTTCATTCCTACTTTCAAGTTATTTCCCACTATTTATAACTACTATAGATATTTATCATAAATTTTTTACTGTTTTTTTAAAATTTATTTTTTTTAAATATCTATGGATAAAATTAATCTTAATAAACCTATTTTATTCACAGGTACTATACATGCTTCTCAACCAGAAGCTGCTACTTTGTTGGGTATGCAAAAGAGACATTTGTGTTTCACCCCTGTTGAGGAACTGAGCCAATATGCAAACTTTGAGTGAGTCTCTCTTTTATCAATTGTATTCCTTAAAATACTTATCGTCATCGGTTTATTTATTGGGTTGAGGAATAATTTCAGAGTATTTCTGAAAGTTACAATCCATCTGCTCACCTCTGTTCATTTGATGTATATTTTTATTCAATATTTATAGGTGTGTGATCTATTCTTGAAATCAAGATTCCCAAATTTGAAGCACAAAACCAATGCTTGGCAGTACTTTGCAACATTGCTTCTTCTCCATACACATGAGCAACTTCGACAGCCTGAACACCTAGGTCAAATGCAAATGGTGTGAAAATACTTGACATTCCATTTTAATGATTAAGCGTTTTTTAATGGATTTTTAAAATTAAAAACACTATTGTAGAGCAATAAATTCTTTCAAACATTTTGTCGATGTGCACAACCATATGCTCGTCTCACATGATCGCCACATACTCCAATGCTTGTGTGCCGTGGTTTTCTGTTAGTCTTCATCTTTCATTCTGGGCATGTCATCTGTCGCTCTGGCGATCACCGATGTTGACTGGAAATCTAGTAAAAGACACAGATGCCGATACTCAAGCAGATATCCAACAATCTCCATTTACTTTTCGGGTGGGGGGGGGGGGGGTTATTTGCACTGTTCTTTGCTGTGGACACCAAATGGTCTGTCACTGCTACACTTGCAAAGATTTTTGCTGGTGTAGAGATGTTGCTAACATTGAAGCATCAGCCATGTAATATACAATGTTATGACAAACTTCCTGGATTATCCTCCTTTAACAGAACTCTTAACTTGGCATGCGACAACACCATTACTAATAACATTAATACTAATAGCACTGTAATGTTTAATAAAGTCGCCATTCTGTGGTAATTCTTGTTAATTCATCACATCCACGATGTACAGCAATTCCTAAATCATCATGCAGCATCTCAAAACAACAAATGGATGATATATATTAAAAAAAATTTTTTAAAAATTCCAACAAGGATGAATTTTGAAAAAGTAGCTGATAAGTTTACCGCTTGTATGCATGATATGCAGTTTTACTTAATACAATCTAATGCAAATATAAGGGATACTGGCTAATAAAAATAAAGACATTAGTTTAGCTGGATTGATGTGTAAGAATAATTCCTTTTGTCAGAAATCCAAACAATATGATAGATTTTAAACATGTTTTCTTTTAGGTAACCAAATAATTGTTCGTTTTGCGATTTTTCTTTTTCTTTTAATAAAACTGATTTTATGTTAAATTATGAAATGGATTAATGTGCATGCATTAAAAAAATTCTAAGTATTCTTCAGATCAAATGAATTTGAGGCACCTGAGAATGGGCAACGACTAAAAGGACACATTTTGCTTAACACCTTTTTTTTTTTTTTTTTTTTAAACTTCCGGTTGAATTATGAACAAAACAATACGGTGTATATGCACACTTATAACTTTGTCATCGCAGAATTTTAGAAAAAATAATCGAGGGGGGGGGGGTAATTTTTTTTATTTACGAAATGTTTTATTAATAGCCTAAAAAATGCATAGTTTTATTTACAAGCACTAAAAAAACCTAAAGAAAACAAGACTGCATTATTTTATTTGAATCACTTTTTGTTTCATTTTACTTCAGTCGAAGTTCTCAGAAATCAAGGGACCCCTTCCTGGGGCTAACACTTGATCTCTGTATGAGATACATAGATATTCAAATATTCTATTAAAATTTTCCTTTATTTCTCAAACATTGAGTTTGTAAAGAAGTTAAGAATATTCATTTTCCTTTTCCCAATTGACCAGTTAATTATGTTATAGTATATATTTCTTGGGTGCTTGTGCTGTTCAGCAGGCGCATTAAAAAATGATATTTTTATAAAAACAATATTATATACTTATTCAGCGTTATATTCTTACTCACTGTACAAAAATGTAGAAAAAATTATCCACTAGAACTTTAATTACAAGTATTTTTCCATTATGCGTATCATAACAGCGATTCGTTCACTAAGCCTCCATCTTCTTTCTTAAGATTTCAAGGGCAGATAATTCGAAATACGACAGCTGAACAGCACAAGCACCCTTTCTTGTGATCTCTTGGTTTTACTGGATTCCAAGACAAGAATTTGTCTCGTCTGGTGGAGTATCCAGCTAAGTGCTGTTACCTGAGGTAACATCACTAGAAGATGCACCATTCCTCGTATGAGCCAATGTATAGCCGTGCCGAGGCGATCTTATTTGGGCTTTGAATAATGTTATTTTGACTATTTGGTCAGGGTTTACTTGTAGGATAAAGTATCCTCATGTCAATTTGTCCTGCAAATCCTTGTACAGAGAGACCGAAGACACCCGAGGATAGTGTCTAGTAGGTAATTCTAACTCTCCAGTAGGGAATTCAAACTCTCCTATGAATCAGAATTAAACTTTGCATGACCAGATAAGTACTTAGTGGGGCACTTAACATATCGCAACCCTAAAGTACACATTTTACCAAAAAACGGTTACAGGTAACTTTCTACTTCACATCACCCTTTTAGTTTTTCTTCTTTTTTCTTATATTGTTGATATAAATGTTAAAACTAACGATTTTTGATAATTTTATAGAATCACTTCTGTTTCCAATTAGGTGGCATTTTGGTGGTTTAAAATCAAAAGAAGAAAATCCCTCACTTAATACTACCATTGACCCTAAATTTGGGTGGCAAAAATCAAAACAAAACAATTATTTCGGCAAAATCGTTTTTTGTTGTTGTTGGAAGAGGGTGTCTTTGCCCACCCCAGACTTAGGGTTAGTTAAGGAGGGTTGTTTCATTTTTGTTTTGTAAATTTTGCAAATTTATAAAAAATATACAAGGCCTGTCTAAAAAGTATCCGACCTGAGGCCAGAAAAAATATTTCAAATACCTGACGGGGTTGGGACCCTAATCTCATTTAAAGTAGGCCCCTTGGGCTTGCACACACTTAGCCCACTGATCTATCCACTGCTGGAAACAGCTCTGGAAGTTCCGCATTATCTCTTCTCTAGTCTCAAAACTGGAACGTTTCAGTTCGATCTTCAATTTTGAAACAACCAGAAGTCGCAAGGAGCCATGTCTAGAGAGTAAGGACGTTGGCGAACGACTGGAATTCCATGTGTTGCCAAGAATTGTTGGATCAATTGGGATGAGTGTGCAAGGGCATTGTCATGATGCAGTTGCCAGTTTTTCGCCATCCATATGTCTGTTTTTTTGCACCGAACTGTGTCACGGAGACGCCAGAGAACATATTGATAGTACTCCTTTGTCACTGTTTGTCTTTCCGGTGCGTAGTCGTGCTGCACAATTTCACGGATATCAAAGAAGGCAGTCAGCATCACCCTGATTTGGCTTCGCACCTGTCACACTTTTTTGGCATTGGAGACTCGGGATGCTTCCATTGCGATGACTATCTTTTTGTTTCTGGGTCGTACCCGTACACCCATGACTCATCTCCAGTTATCAAGGTGTTCAGAAACCCAGGATCAGTGTTGCCGGTTTCCAGAAGGTCCTGTGCAACTTAAAAAGGAGGTCCTTTTGTTCCTGCGACAACAACTTGGGCACAAATTCTGCAGTCACTCTGTGCATGTTCAAAGCATCATGCAAAATTGCATGTGCGGAATCTTTACTCATTCCAACCTATTGGGCGATCTTGCACACGGTTGAACGCCGATCTTCCATCACCAAATTTTGCACTCTCTCAACAACAGCTGCACTCCAAGCAGTTTGGGGCCTACCAGAACGCTGGTCAGTTTCTACTGATGTGCGGCCATTTTTGAATCGGTTGAACCACTCCTTAATTTGTGTTGTACCCATCACATCTTCTCCAAACACCTGCTGAATCTTATGAATTGTTTTACTTTGAGAATCACCCAGCTTTTGACAAAATTTGATGCAGAACCTTTGCTAAACATGTTCAGTCATTTTGAGAGAATCAGTAATCTGACAAGCACGTTGCGTAGCACCTCACTCAGCGACCGACAGACGGTGATAAAATTCACACATGCGCATGAAGGTGTCTTCTTTCACTGTGTAGAGTGGTGCCGGCCTATCATCTCTATTTCGCACGGAAAAAATAACGGTCGGATACTTTTTAGTTTTATTTACAAAATAATTTTATTTAAGCAAAATGTATAAAACAAAAGAAATGAACAAATATTTTTTAAAAACATTTAAATAAAAGGATTTTGTGCAAAGATGATGTCACACAATTTGAAAAGGTTATTTTCTGTGTGCTTTTCATTTTCACAGGAATCCAAGTAAAAAAAGTTTTATTTACAAAACGTTTAGTTTTGTAAACTTTGGAGATTTATAAAAATATCTTTTACAAAAATATTTTTTTAAATATTAGATTTTTTTCTATAAGCGATAAAATCGGAAGTCAAAAGTAAAAAAAAAAAAAATTGATGTTACGGCAAAATGTGTCCTTTTGGTTGTTGCTCGTTCTGGGGTGCTTCAAATTCGTTTGATTCCAAAATGGTAAATATTAAGATAGTCATATTTTAAAGTTAAATGAAATAATGATAGCTTAAAAAAAACTTTCAGATTTTTATAAAAAAATATTGAAAATTTTTATTTGTAAATTATTACTATAACATAAAATAACTGCTATTATTTTTATTTTATTTTATGTAATAAGGTTTTGATACATTCTATTTTATCTTTCTTTTAATGTGAATTTCAGAAAACGTATCCCCAAGAACCAGTGGTGGTTGAAACTGCGTCCATTGTTGAGAATTTTGGCTAAGCATGAAACCGTGGCTTATACAACTGAGGCTGTGGCAGCTGGCGTGGACGAGGTAGAAGATGAAGACAACATTTAGTAGAGCACACTTCACAAAAACAAATAATCTAGATGAGAGAAAATAATTCTTACTGCTTAAAATCAATGGAATTTATTTCTTCAGAAAATAACTCGTAATAAGGAAGGCTGTTAATTTATTTTTTACTTTAAAAAAACTTTATATTAGGATTTAAATTTTTCTCTTTTTCTTTTAATTTTTTAAATTCTTTTAATCATTTATAATTGAAATCAAAATTCAGTGTTATTCATTTAAGTTTATGCATTAGTTTTTCATTAATTTATTACTGATATAAGATTTCGATTTTCTTAAAAGAATAACTTAAATTATTGAATCAATTTTTGCTTCTTGCTAATTATACCTTTTCTAAAGATGATAAAATAGATTTTCTTTTAATGTTGGCTGCAAAAGTAAATATTTAAAAAGATGAAAATATTAATTCTTCAATCATTTATAAATTAATAAAAGAAATAATAATTGCATGTTTTAAATAATTGATTAAATATCAGAAAAATATAATTTAAAAAGTTTATATCATTTCCTTTTTGCAGAATCTCATATTTATTGAATTAATTTATTATGCTTTTCAATTCTCTTGTGGAAGAACAAACAAGTTTTAAAAAATAAAACTTAATACATTTACTTTAATATTTATATATTTTTATAAACTAATTTAAATTTTGAAATTTTTTAAAAGTTGGTAATATTCTTTGAATCTCATTTGGCAATCATGTTTACTATTTTAAAGATCTTTTTGAATGACTTTTTAGAAGTATGAATTTTATGTATTTTTTAAAGAAAATGTTATAACTAGTTTTGGCTTTTTAAAAATTATTTAATTCCATTAAAGTTTTTGTATAAAAGATTTAATTTATAGTCAGAAATTTTATATTTTCTGCATATTACTTTTTTTCGGTAAGAAATTTTGAAAAAGATATTGAGATTAATTGTTTTCCAAAATATTTCGAAAGTCTAAGGAAAAGAAACTCTTTTGTATGAACATTTTTCGGTAGGAAGTTATAGCAATAATAAGTTGTTTTTAAATATATAAAAATTGTTGAACTGTTTTATTTTTACACCCTTAACACTTAGTGCAACTCATATTGACATGAGATATATATATATATATATAATCTCAATGTTCTCAAGCTAAGTTTTGTAATAACTTTAACCAATGAAAAGAACACTATATTTACTACTTTAATAACTATTTTTATTGGCAATGCTTATTACAAGACTAATATAAATATCAAACGTACTCAGTTAAAAGTTCTACTTTCTTGATTTAGCATTGGCTATTTTATCAATCTATATCAAACTATTTAGGAATACTAATCGTGTAAGATTGACTCTAAAATATCCTATAAATATTTGTGTCCATAGATCTTATTCTTAGCTTATGTCGTCGAAGACTTTTTCGTGAACAATGTTTCAGAATGTTAATCTCTTTGATTTTCATAAAAAAATCTTTTCAGTTTTTGTATCTTGCTTGTTCAAGTGACATTACCTGTGAGATATTTTGTTGATTTTAATAAAAATCTGATATGAATTCATGATTAGTATGTATTTCTGATTACTCTTCCTACAGCATGCGCGTCTCTTTTTCTGAATTTGTTGTCATTTCTTACAACTTTGAAAACATGAAAATGCTATCTTCTTTCCTTTGTTGCATTTAAGTAGTTGCATCACTGACTGATAGAATATGAAATGTGTCTATATTTTTCTTTTGGAACCATAATCATTTTATAAAAATGGCTTTCAAATTTTTATCAGCAATATTTTGCTGAAAAATTTATGCTGATGGCAGAATTAATTTCTGATTCTATAGGAACTATGAATATCAATAATTTAAAAGTATTGTCATTAATTTAAGCTGAAAACTAATACCAGCATTTTTCTTTTTACCAAAACGTTTCCTATGGTCATTTGATGGCAGTTTTTAAAAAATGTTATTGATGTAAAATATTTTTCACTATAATTTGTTTTATTATCTTGTTTACTCTAATTTGTTAGCTATGTTTTATCACAATGGATCACTTTATACTGTCAACTGCTATAAAAAATAGATGATGGAGGGAGGGAAAGCAGAATGGATAGTAGAATTACTGTAAAAGAAATGTTTATAAAAATCATGGTCCGTACTTTGAAGACATGTCATTTCCGTTTTCACATTATTTGTTCAATGCATGTTCTCATGAAATAATTAAATTCAGTCAAGTTGTTCATAAAATAATACTGAAAATTATTCAGCTAAAAACAACTTCAAAGTGATTAAATATACTTCATGAAATGTATTGGTTATACATTCAAAGATATTGTAAGCATTATAGTTAATTGCTAAATTTGAAGAAATGTTGCGATCTAGGGTATGTTGGTTTTCAAATTTTTTTGAGTATCAAATATATTTATGCAGAGAAAGTTGGGTTTTGGTCAATGGTGAGTACTGACAGCAAATAAACTAGATTTCTTATTTGACACCAACTTTTTAGCAATTTAAAGCTTGTCTAATAAACTGGAAAATGAATAACAATTGTTTCTTATAAACAATACAGTATTTGGAGGTATTTCCAATACACCATATTTCAGAAGCTCAGTCCTTAATCTATAGGTCTGATTTGATTTCAAAGATATTTACATTTATATTTATACAAAATAAAACGTAAGTGGAATGTTTTTTTTTATAAATAACTTCACCTTAATCATCAACATATTCGGTTTAACATCTGTTTTATATGCTGACATGTGTTGGACGGCTTTTAGAAATTGACTTCCAAACTAACTTCAACATTTAAATATTTTCAACCCAAATTTTAGGCACATATCCAGGACTAGTGCCACAATCGACAAACCAATTTTCAGAAGTTCAGCCTAAAGATGTTAACATTTTATACAAAAATGTTTCAAAAACAAGAATTTTTCAATATTTATCTTGAAAATAATTTCGCAAACATTAGTGCAAATTAGAAATTTAGTTTTTGCTGTCCACCATTGATGTCCATTTTATGTCAGTACTCACCATTGACTAACTTTGACTGCATGGACATATTTGATGTTCTGAAAAAAAAAACAGGTTAAAAATCGACCTTATTGAACAAGCTAGTTCGAAATGTTTATGCCTGAAAATATAAATTTTGAACTCGAGAAGATAACTAAAACTACATAGTGTGATATAAAAAATTGTATATTGACTATTTTAAGATGCTTCCATGTAATGCAGAAATAATGTTACATGAGGTTCATTTTTAATTCTATATTACAGTTCTTACAAAACCGAACTTGAACAGAGAAAGAATAAATATAATACAGAAACAAAGAACTGTATTTTTCCATACAATTTGAATTTAAAAAATTCAGTAAAATTTTTACGATTTAACTGCATTTACAAAATTTTCAAGTTCAGGATTGTTTATAATATATATGCAAAAATGAACTCCATAGGACATTATTTCATCCTGTTACATTACAAAAAAGGAAATAAAACTGAGTATATAAAAACAAAGTTGCCAATATAAGTTTAGAAAGTTGGCAATTTGTTTCAGGTATCTGTCTTATTTGATTTTCAGTTTCTTCACCATTCAAGTCATTGATCTACATTGACAAAGGTATAACGTTGCATATCTATGAATTAGAGCGTTTTCGTTAGTTATTTTAGTGCATGGTTGTTGTGGATTCAAACCAGTGAGCTGTCTTTTCAGTAAGCAACTTATTTAATGGTTAGTTTTATGGTTTTATTTAAGTTTCTATCGTCGATCATTTTGCTGTTGACAAAAATGTATAAACCAAAAACCCAAATAGGTTGTTCACTGGAACCTGTTTCAGAAAGCCTTATTCCTTTTCAAATAGAATTCCGCTTCAATTCTTATCCATTTGAAAATCCTTTTTTTATACTTGCATACATTTTTTTGGAATAAAAAAGAAATTTTGTTTGCTCATCAGAAAATCACTTTGGTATATCTGAGTAATATTTTAAGTAGTCTCTTATATATATATATATATATATATATAATATAAATTGCATTAAAAAAGTATTTATATTTCTCACTCTACATATCTTTTCTCTGAACAAAATATCTGTTTTTTGGAAAATGTGAAATGAAGTTATAGGAAACCAAGATTGATTTGATCCATCAAATAATTTACTTTCAATAAGTTATTTAGATATTTGATCTATTAAAAGATAAGATTGCTTCACTATATTCATATTGTACAAGTAAAAAAAAATCTTTGTACATCAAGTTTTTCAGTCTATAACTAACCCCTTGCAAAAAAGATGAATCTTACTGGATTTATGCAAAAGACATATTTTGTGAAATCCTCTTTGTATTGCCATTAGTTTTGATTACAGCGCTAAATATATATTGATTTTTAAAGGAGGGGGAGGGGCTTATGTGGTGCATGCAAATAATTTTTGCATATATCTCCCAATCATGTAGGCTAGTGCTATGATAAGGATTTAATATCACTTTCTTCCAGTCTATCATCCTCTTTGGTATTTTTTCCAGATGTAAAAAAGAAAAATTCAACATCCATTTAATTATAACTTTTGTCATTCCGTGCCGTTCTGTTTCTACAAGCTGTACCTACCCAGTAGTGTTTTTACTTGCAATTTGTTTTTCATATAATATAATTTTGTCTTCACAAAGGGAGGTAATTCTGTGTTGATGAATACAGAGTTACATCCCCTATTTTTTCAAAGATGTCATCTGTCTGAAAATAATTCCAACCGGATCACAGTATTTTATGAAAAGAATTAAATCGAATTATATCTAATTGTTCTTAACAACATGCTGCAACGATTCACCAGAAAGAACTGACGAATCAGAATCAAATATTAATTTGTAAGAAGAAAGTTATTGATGATAAAAATACGGAAAGAGACTGACTTCATATATTAAATAGAAGATATAGAACATCATGTATTATGACCTGTTAATATTTCTAAATTGCTCATAAAGTTCTATTAAATTGAAAATCTAATTAGTTTTGTATTAGTATTGCAATGCACCAAACTATTAAAAGAACAGATAAAGTTTATTAATAAATTCTTAATGCATATTTGAAAAATATTAATGAACTTTAATATTATTGAATTTGGTTTATTTAAAATCATTTTACTATTTTAAATGTGCAAATATGAAGCTAATGCATTTTTGCTAGGTGTGTAGATTGCAGCATCGAAATGAATAACGGCCACAGTTTTTTTTCATTTACCATTCCTGTATTACCATCAAAATCCATAATATAACATAACATTTTGAAATAGTGTATATATAGTACAAACGAAAGACCCAAAGATCGTTATTTGAATGCCTAATTTGTATAACTATTTTTGAAAACGGTTCATAATAAATTAATGTGTTATTCATTTGTAATTTTATTGTCTTATCTTTCCCATATATATGCAATCATTTTGCCGATATTAACAGTAATTAATCAAAGTGATTGAATAAAAAATGGAATAATCTTTAAATATTTACTTTTTAATTTTGAAGGGAGGCAATTTAAATCAAACTAACTAGAGAGAAAGATATACCGACCAGGCATGAGCAAGAGTTCAGAAATGGAAGAAGATGCCTGACTGCTTGATCTCTCTCTCTCTCTCCCCTCTTTCTTTTTCTCTCTCGCTCTCTTTTTCTCTCTCTCTCTTTCTCTCTCCCCTCTTTCTTTTTTTCTCTCCCCTCTTTCTTTTTTTCTCTCCCCTCTTTCTTTTTTTTTTCTCTCTCCCCCCCCCCCCTTTTCGGTTTCATTTCTTTACGGTCTTATTTAAAAGATAAATAAATTAGCGAAGTGATAGAGAGCTGGCAAAGCCAACTACTTAAACATAAAATTCCAATCTCACGAAAGGCAATGCATGTTGATTGCTATAATCTAAACTAATGGCAGTACAAAGAGATGTTCATAAACTATTTTATTTTAAATCAGACATGCACATAAATCAAAAGTATTTATTCTTCAAAATAAATGCACAGACGAAAGGTTAACAATACAGTAAATTCTTATTTAACTCGACTCTCTTCTGCTGTCTACTAGATCTGCTTGCTTATGACATTTGTTTAGTCCATTCTTTTTGGAGTTAAGTTATATTTTTTCTTTTTGGGATCGACTTTTTGTAAACATTATTTTACTTTTACTGGATCTTTAAAAATTTTCCCTTTTTGTGTTAACTCCCATAATTCCAGAAAAAGTTTGCTTTCTTTTACTTTTTTCTTCAATAACTACAATCGCATTGTCAATTAAGCCTTCCTTTTATATTTCTGATCTATTTTTGTATTCTTTAAAATATATCTTTTCACCTGGTATATACATTTTTTGCGATGTTTGTTGTGTATTGGCTTTTTATTTCCAGCTGACTTTTTGGTGCTCGCTAAATGTATTTATAACTCTATCTTCATGACCATTGTATCTTGGTTGATAAGATGCAGTACAATTGAGAACATTTTGTAAACATTTTTATTTTATCTATTAATAATAGTGTCGCTTTAATGTACCACAAAGTCTATGTACAACCTTGACCAAGGTCTATCAGCCTTTGGTCAAGAGTTTAATTTTACTGGTGGCGCCTTAGCTGCAATCATGCAACCTCTGCAAGATTTTGTTTTTCTCTATACCTTTATTCCTGTTCGGCCAATAAACACAATTTTTAAGTAACACTTTCATTCGACATCTACTGGGGTTACCTGTGTGAAAATCTTTTTTAAATTAAAAACGAACATTTTTTTTTTAATGCTACTGATATCAACTAATCTTTCAATAGACATTAATATTTCATTACATATGTAAAATATATTTCTTCTGTAGTTTCTTTTTATCTGTGATAAACATGTCTGTTTTCACTTTGCTTCTAATTTCTAATGTCACCGCTAAGTCCTTTATTGTTTTACACAGTATGTTTCTGATTTCTAGTTCTATACTTAATGCTAGTACAACCATAGTTTTGCTATTAATCTAGAGAGATCATCTGTGTGTTCCAATTTATTTAATGGGAGTTTGAAGCCATAATTTAACAAAATAGTAACCCATCTTTGAACTCATAAGAATTGGAATTCCATTTTTAGAACCAAAGATGAACAATAATGGTGAGTGATCAGTTTGAAGTGTAAATCTTTTTCCGTGAATAAATCTGAAATTTTTACAGAGAAAGTTATTCCTAATTGGTCTATTTCAATTTGACTATTATCTTCCTCAGCTCGCAATAGGGTCCTCAATCTGTGCTCCGTTACTTTCTTTATGCAAACTAACAGCTCTTATGTCCAAATTGCTGGCATTGCTTGCTACATCTTTTGTGGGTCATAGTGTTAAACTTAAATCAGATGTTAAGATTTTTACAAATTTCTTCAAAAGCTTTTTTTACATTCTGTGTCAATTCCATTTTTCGTCTTTTCCATGTAATTTAATTGAGTCCTTATGCATGTTTGAAATAAAATTTCATAGTTCGCTAAACTGAAAAATGCCTGTAATTTTGGGATGTTAGTTGAAATAGGCATGTTTTGTATAGCATTTCTCTAGATGGATCTGCCTTTCTTTTCGCATTGCTGATTTGTCTGAAATAGCGAGAAAAACATTCCCATTTGTCTATACTTAGTTGTAATCCATACTTTCCTATCTTTTCAAATACTTTCTTAACAAACAGTGCATATTGTTCTTGTCACTTTTGATCAAGATAATCCACTGCAAAATCGATATCATTTATTATTGTATCCATTATTTGTTGGAAAATCGCTGGGGCTGTTTTAATCTTCTGGAATAATCTATTTGGTTTATAAAGACCTTTGTGGATGTTTAATGTTAAACGTTCGGCACATTTTCCGTCAATTGGGATATGTAAATCTAGTTTTGAAAAAAAACAAAACTTTGCCCTCGTTTAATTTGGCAAGTATATCTTCAAGGCTTGTTAATGGATAATTATAGTTTTCTAGACAATCGTTTAGACCTAATGAATAATCTGCACAAACTCGTTGAACTTGTCCAATGAACACCTATTTCTTCGAAACGGATGAATTCCTTGTTCATTATGTTTTCAACTTCAAAGGGAACTTCTCGTTTTGCTCTAAATATGAATGATGCGTTTATGTTTTTGCATCTAAATAGACCTTCATGAAATATTTCTAGGAATTTATTTTCTAATTTCTGTTTTAATTTTTCGATATAATTCCTATTTACTCTGGTGTTATAACAAAATGAATTTATGGGTTTGTTTAACAAATGCTTCTATTGAAGCCATTTCAAATCCGGTGTTTCATGACCAGACCTTTTAATTCTTTTAGTTTTCTAGCAAATGTAATATTTGCATAAAATGTAACATTTGCATAAAATGTAATATTTGCATAAAATGTAATATTTGCATAAAATGTAATATTTGCATAGAATTCTCCTTCAATTTTTTGTTTGTTACCTGTTTCATAATGTGCAATTCTATTTGATTTTAACACAGTCAATCTTCCTATTTTTCCAAGTTTATTTATATAAAGTTAAGTATTTGTATATATAATAATATATTTTTATGTATAGGATTCACTCCTAAACTAATTAACCAATCATGAATTTTGGAACACAGCTTCTAGGCGTAAGGGTGGGTAATGTGGGCTATATTTAATTTAATTTAGTTTTATGAGGGGGAGGGCTACATGAAAATTTAAATACCTACGATTTTTGTGAAATTTTAACAATAGGTATTTGACATCGATTAATAATATTCCCCAAATTTCAGTTTCTTTGGAATATTTTAAAGAGTTATTAGGGGGCATAATATGGGCACAACCTCCCATTTGAAAATTCAAATATTTAAGATTTGCATTTAATTTGTCATTAGACACCAATTAAACAAGATTCTACGAATTTCAGTTTCTTGAGACCCTTTAACCTTAAATTTAAGACATTTTCTAGAATCAAAAACATGTCATGGATTTTGATCAAAATTCGAGTGAGGATTCTAGACATAAGGTTTAGTAGCATTATATCTTCATAAGGGGACATAAAAGTGGTGCAAAACTCTTCTGTTTGTAGCATTGTACCTGTCCTGGGACAGGCATTCTTCTAGTTAATGATAAATCTTAGCCAATATAGAGTTGAAATTTTATGTTATCATTAATCTGTAGATTCACAAACTTTAGTTTATTTTCAATTTTTTAAATTAATGCCTTTCTGCAATATGTTTATGACCTTTCCTGCCCCAATTAAATCATTATTTTTTGTTAAAGGAGCAATTTTTGTAATAGTGTATTTTCCACATCCAGTATCTTGACAAAATTTTTTTAATTCATTCACATTCTCCTGACGCTATTTGTAGACTAATTTTTAGGTCTTGTTCAACTTTTGACGAAATATGTGTCCTTACCTCACGATCTTCCAAAGCTATTACTACTCGACAAAGATTAAACACTTGAACAGGTTAGGAGTTCTTTCAATTTGAATTTTTCCTATTCTCTGCAAAAATTGACTGTTTTGTGAGATTCAAACATTGTCATCTTGTAATATATACTTTTTATTCCAAAAATTTTAAAAAGAATTTGAACAGTCTTTTTAAAGAATTTTGTCAGGATATTTTGAAAGTGTGTAATTTGCATTCTTTTTATGTTCACTTAGCTCAAATTTACCAAACAGCAAGCATATAAGTTTTTTGTTCCAAACAATTTTCATAATCCTTTAGCAATGAAAATATACTCAAAAGTTAGTTGTATATTGTATTTAAATTTTCCAACGGAATTTATTTTTTTCTCGTTTGTGACCAAACTGTTATTTCACAATTTTCAGAAAAATCCTTATTGCAAAAATGTTGATTGTTGTGAATTTCTGGTGAATCCTTGTAGAGCCTCTTTGTAATTGCTATATTTTAAACAATGTAATAAGACATACATAGATATAAATATGAAGAGTAGTTATTCTTAAGAATAAATGTACAATACAGTAAGTGCTTATCTAACTCCACTGCCTAGTATTTATCCCCCTCCCACCATGGGAAGATTTGACACAAGGTCTGGAAGGTGGGGATTAAAAAGCCAGTGCACAAGAGGAGGTGCACTCTGGCCTACAAAAAATGCCTGAGCATCCCCCCTAGGACACCAGTTACAATGGCTCACACTCTATCGGATTGATTGTCGAGGACATATCCTCAACTGGTATACTTAGCATTTGATGAGACAGTTTTTTACTGTTGACGAAATCTGCTTGCTTATATGGCATTCATTTAGTCCATTCTTGTGGGGGTGATCCTACTATGCAAACAATATGCACCTTTAACTTGGGAAAATCTCATTTTGTATTCGCTTTTCTTATGCATATTTAGTTTTAAGTTTACACTGATGAAGTTGTTTTCATCCAAAGTATTTTTTTTTTTCACTTGTAATCTCCTTTTTTAACAGTAATTCATTTAAAAAAAATTTTTTTAAGCAACCCCCAAAATACTTGTGCAAATAAAAAGCACCAATTTAATTTTTTAACAACAACATTGCGCATATACCATTGATTCAGTATCATTTGATTTAAATGATATATTTTTGTCATTTTTCTTCATTTTTTCACACTTTTTCTTTTGGTTGTCTATTTTCTTAAAAAGTATTCAGGTTCACGTCTATCATAAAAAGCTTTCACTTTTTGTTTTTGATAGAATTTTCATTCTCCATAAATAGTTTCAACCAATTTTCTTTTGTACACTTTTTTACATAAAAAAAGTCTCTATAACCGACTCAACAATTTATTTTCGAGATATTAAAGATTCTGTCACTAATAACTTTGATAATGTTTTCATAGTTGTTCTGGTAGAATTTCTCATAAGTTTGATAGAATTATCTTTCACGTTCTTGCTTATTCTTTGATGTATGTGTCTTTGAACAAGATCTTTAAAAAGCATTTTGTTTGTGAATAGAATTTCTATTTTCTTTAAAGAATCGTCATTTATTTTGGCTTTACTCAGAATCTGTTCTCTTCATTTCCCAATATTTTCTTATTTTGGTTGCCTATTGTAATCTTCAATGTTTTCCCAAATTCAGTCTCACGGGCGTTCTATCTGAATGAATGCAAGAGTTCACTTTGGTAAGCCTCTACTGCAGCTAAGTACATTTGTTGTATTCTTTTATGGAGCAAAATGTTTCAGTTTTTCTTTAATTTTTATTGAGTTTTTGGCAGATGTATACAACACCTTTCTATCTCCTTTCATTTTTCTTTTTCAATTTTCAACTTATCAATTAATCACCCATTTTTCAAATTATAAAACTTTTGAAAATAAATACTTAGTTAATTTTGAGCAGATTTTTTATCAGTTTTTACTTTATCCAAATTAATCATGTTTTGTTTTCTTCAAACATCTTTTTGGAATTTTGAGCAGGTGTTCATTTAATGTTAAATTTACTTAGGAAACTGAAATGAAACAGTTTTTCAAATTTATTTTTATAATCAGAAAATTTGGTATTCAATGAATAGTAATTCTAAGATTGAAGTGTTGTATATGTCTGCTATTTTCATTTGTTTCAATATCTTTTTATACTTTATTTTTTTTAGCCTTAGCATCACCTTTTAAGAAACTATAGAATTAATGTTATTGAGCATAAATTTGGAATTTCTTTCAGTCACCAAAAACTGACAGAATTTTGACAAGATGTTCTTTCAAATTTGAAATTCATAAATTAACAGTTCACAATGAAATGATTAGAATTTTAATTTCTTTGAAAATTAAGATAAATTTTATTTATGTTTTTAAATGCTGCTAAAATGTCTTTTTTTACATTTAAGCTAAGACTATTTTAAAAATCTCTGTACATTTAAAACATCTTTTTTAGGCTATTTAGAAAAAAATTCTTTGTAACACAAAAAACATTCTTTTAATACTTCACTAAAATGTTATTAATTTTTTATCATTGTTTAATAATTTTAAGCCTCTAGCTTGATTTGTGGATCGCTTGAGTATTTGGATTGCAACATTTTTCTTTTAAATTAGAAAAAATTCAAATAATTTTTTAGTTTTATAATTTAAGATAACTTGAAGATTTCTTTCTTTTTTTTTTTGTTTAATTTACCTGGGCATAAATGCTAATTAATTTTTTAATGTAATGACTTATATAAGAATAATGAAGTATATGAAAATATCTTTGAATGTTTGTATCATTTTATTTTTAAGAAATTAAAGAAAGTATAAATAAATAGTAATAAAATAAAATTCACTAAAAAATTTATTCATTTTAAACAAATTTTTTTTTTTTTTTAATAAGATGTGTGTTGGCAGGGTTATTTTTATGATTGATGCTTGATAAATATAAATAAACAAAATGTGTGTATTTTTAACTTTTGTGGGGGTGATCTATGACTAATTTTTTACCAATTTTAATAAAATATTTTTAAATTGTCCTTATCTCTTTGAGAATGGCTTTCTCCACAAGATACATTTTGATATAAGTTTTTAATTCTTCAAATCTATCTGCCACTATCAATCTTGATAAGCAAAATAGATAACCGTTCTGGTTTCATTCTAATATTATTTTGATACCAAGATATTCATAATTAGTTCAGTCAATCCCTAGTTATAAAGTTGTAGTATATATGAGAAAGAGATAGAAACAGCAAAATGTTTAAGTGAAACAAAATCTTCATTTACGTATCATTAGGATAATATATCTAATTTGGGTAGATTTTCTTTAAGGGTCTTCCATTAAAATATCTTGCATAACATAAAGGCCAGTATATCACACACACATGCGCGCGCACACCCACACACACACACACAGTAAATAGAAAAAGTTTGTTTGAACATACAGCTTGAAAATTAAGGAAATCTTGAGCAAAGATCATTTATTTATACAACAAAAACATTTTGACAAGATTAACCAATGAGAAGTTGAGCACAAAAATCAAAATGAAAAGGATCATTCTTTTAAGTCATTTTTGATCATATAAAATTCAATTTCATGTACAGAAGTTGAATTTTTTTTTCTTCCTAATTTTAAGGATGAGGAGTTGTTTGCCAATTGTCTTTCTTAAGATTATTTTTTTAATGAGTTACCACTTATTAAGGCCAAAAGCCACTCGAGAATAAGGGTTAATGAGATGGAATGATTGTCAGTTGATTGATAAAGAACATTATAAGAGGACTGAAATCAATGAATGGAATAGACAAAATTTGATTACTTATATGATACTCTATATTATGTTTTAAGTTGATTTTCTGCCTTCAGTCATATTCTTCTATTATATACAGCGATGATTTTCCCATATTTAAATACGTCTGTAGATTATTTGTGTATATGGATGTTTCTTCTTACAAACTGAAATCAAATGAAACGTTGATTTAGAGGTTGATTTTTAAATGAATCAACATAAGCAATCACGAGGAGCGTGATATTAATGTTCTTATAAATCGTTGTATTTAGATCTTTTTTAATTATTTATTTTAATGAACTGTTTTCATATGAAGTTCATATCTATATTAGGTTGTTTAATAATGTTTGAAAGGGTCCACCCATATGCTAGGTTGTTCCAATATTATTAGACAACCTATTATAGAAATGCATTTCATATGGAAACCATTTATTTAAAAAAAAATGTTATTGATAAGAAAGTTCCTTCGATTTTTTCATGTTATGTGAATGAACCATACATTTGAAGAAAGCACATCGGCCAAAACGTGATATAAATATCAATGTAGATGGGGGCAATAACCCAAAAAGAAATGAGTAAATAATGGAAGTTATTTAAAGTCTGCAAAGTCAAGTGATCTTCAAGAACATTCTCAACCCATGCTAACATCATTCAGGTCTCACTTATAATCTCCAGTTTCCAGATGTTGGACTTATCAACATACCAACATCAAAAGACCTGTAACATGATATTCAAGAACTTCACTTGGAATATGGAAAATCTCAAATATTCCTATCCTCATCTCCGCTGTCAGGAAGACAGTTTACCAATAAAAATTTGATTATTCAGCCAAGTTTATTTCCGTCTAGATGTTTAAAAATAATTTTTTATTCTTCCAGAAATTTATTTGAAAATGATTAGCAATAAATATGTGCAGATTAGAAGGAAAACATAGTTTTAGTATGCGTGAACGCTATCCAGAAAGTGTTCAAAAATGCTATTCTCAAAACCTTAGTCATCTGCTAACATGAAAGTGTATCAAGCATTGTCTGAGATTTACTAAGTTATGAAAAAAACCTTTGCAATTAAATTGTAAAATGAGGCCAAAATAGAAAATATTATGACTCGTGTATAGAGAGAGGGGGGGGGGGGTAACTATTCATCAGAAAACCTCATTTTTCTAATTGTGAAAATTGCAGGGATTAGCATAATGATTGACGGACTCAACAAGATTGGTGGCAATACATATTGGCAGATTTTGTAGGAGGGGCATTTGCAATGTTTTTTTTTATACCATGAATTTACCATGACTATGGATCTGTTAATAGGATAAGATCATAAACATTCATCGAAGCTGACAATAAAATGATTTCAAAAGAAGAGGGTGTGCGGAAATGAATACCCTTGTGGATTATGGAATCGTCTATGCCAAGTTCAAATCCCAACTCAAATCGATTCTGTTCAATTATGTATTAATACTTTTGGGAAAGGTATGAACCTGGAATTTACCCTAACTCTCGATGACTTGTGTTCGACTAATCATATATAATGAATCTCGGCATTAAATAACCTCAAAATATGCCCTAAAATAAGAACATTGAGGTTATGGATTGATAACTTTTATCGCTTGATTTGAATCCCACAGAAAATTTCTGTGAAAATGTCTAAGAAATCTTTCTGATCAGCAGACATATTTGTCTGAAAGAATATCAGCTAAAATCTGCAGAAGTTTAATTAAACCATGACAATATGGTGTAAGCTTCTATTACATGCAGCACATTATCAAACATTTAGTTATTGCTCTTATCTTTCCCTCTAATAATTCATTGATCAATCATGTCTTTTTTTTTTCTTCATAAATATTGATCTTTGCTCCAATTTCCATTGATTCTGAAACTGTATAAGAAGGTGAACCCAAACGTTTTGTAATGTAACGTGTATCAATGTATACATTTTTACACTACACGCTGTTGATTATCTATTGCTGAACAAAAAGCTTGAAGTGAATATCTTATTTACTGGCTTTGGTCATTTTACTCGCAAGTTGGTGCTTGTCTATTGTATGAATCCTCATTTAAAACTGTTCTGCAGATAAAGGAGATCCTAGATTTTCACAATGAAAGCAATGACTATTGCTACAAATACAAGGGAAGTAATATTTTCAGTTCCATTTGTTATATTTTTCAAAGTTGCCTGAGTGTCCTATTTCTTTTGCATGCTCTCTCATGGTGTAGTTGATATTGTAGTGGTATTTTATTGCATGATACACCATACATCTGACATCTTACGCTTCTTCTGTGTGCATATCTTTTAATTTATCTAAAGCACAACAAATTTTTTTTTAATTTTTAAAGATTTTTTTTTTAAACAAAAGATAAATGTAGATATATATTTCATTATCATTTCATGACGGCCATTTTATGCTTCCTCACAATTTTCAAGTGAGATTGTAGCCATTAGATGTTTTTTATGGCTTGGTTAAAAGTGAGTGTGGATATATATACTCGAGTTCAAATTCTGTCGGGACTACTGCATCATTTCGTTAATACCCATGGGAAAGATATAAATCCGTATATTTTCCCTCCACCTGTGGATTGAAATATTGGGGTAGACTCGACTCTCAAGCCTGGGTTGTGCAACTAGTCTTAGAGAAGGAAAACTCTTGAATTAAAACCAGTCTTTATCTGCTTATCCCGGCATTGTTTCCAGCCATCCTTAACTTCTTCTTGCCACTGGGTTCGGCAATGCCGGTTCAGGAGAGGTGTGGTTGAAGATTGCACAATCCTTGCTTCACTATACACTCCCCTTACAAGCACCCTTACAGGGGGCATCCATCGTCTCTCGAGACTGAAAGGAGTCCTATATATATGCACACTCACAAACGCCTTTTGTTCTTGGTCAAATATTTTCTATATTTAGTTTTGAAATGAAAATTATGTTTATAATATTTTAGTTTTTTTAAATGCTTATTTATATGTAAACAGTTTCTGTTATTAATCGAATCTTAATACGTTGTTTTGTTGAATTTTATAATTAAAATGTTATGATTATTGAAAACTAATATTTCACTTGTTTATTTATACTAATTTTTTTTTTTTTAAATAACTATTTAGGCATGTAGTTGAATGTTGTTGTTAAGTTCATTCGATATATATAAACATAAATGTTGAATGGCTACATCAATGCAATCATGTTCAGATCTAATGTTTGTTTGCTTAAAATTGCAAAATAAATTATAACTTTAATAATGTTGTTTAGTAATATGATTGAGTTGTGTGTATGGGAGGGCTTCTAATGATAGTCAAAAGCAAAAATAAAAAAATATATAAATGTGAATACATGAGAATTATTGACAGGGCTTAAGAATATATAGAAATTTTAACAACTGAAAATTCTAGTTAATGGTCTGAGGAAATCAGAGATAGAAACACATTTGTGTAGCCATTTAACTATGTTTTATTATTATAAAGCCCTACTTCGAAATAACTACTGGATAGTCTACCCATAATGCTTTAATATATTGTTGAGTTATAACGATATATATGAAATGGTTAGTCTGTGGAATGAGATGATAAGCAAGAAAACAAACTAATAAAAATATTGACACAAAATTCATTGGCTCTGATGTTTCAACTTGTTTGATCAAGTCTTAGTCATGACATGTCATGACTCAGACTTGACCAATCGAATTGAAATATCAATATTTTTAATTAGTTTGTTTCCTTGTTATCTCGTTTCATACACTAACCATTTCAATTTTTGTTGGATGAAATTTATTTTCCTTCAAACTCTCTTAATAATATGAAAACTAAACATGTATTAGAGAGAAATTGTTATGTTGATTTTAGAGATTTTGATATTCAATCTGGTGTAGTATTATTCTAAGTCGTCAGTCTGTAGTAGATTAACCACAACTATAGACTTTTAAGATTATTTAAAGTTCCTTTTTTCAAAGAAGAATTTGTAATAAGTAAAAGTGAAGAAAACCAGAAAATATTCATAAGATACGTCCATTCATTTAGCGATGAAAACTGAATTAAAAACTCAAGTTTCACTCGACAGGCTTATAGATTTGCATGAATGAATCTAAAAATGCTATTGAAAATTTAAGTGTAACTGGACGAGCAGGGGCTCTCGTAGAAATGGGAGGATGCATCTAAAACGGTTTATGCTGTGTGTGTATCCAGCCTCTCCATATCTACGTTTGTATTTTAAAATGTTTGGGCAGTTATCGCCGAAAAGGAAATCCATAGCACGTTTCTTTGAACTTGTTTTATTTGTAAGGAAAATCATTGGGGGAAAAAAAATGTTCATTTTTCTTGAAAAATAAATGACTTTTTTCAAATATAACTAATATGAACCATTACTTTTGCACAATCCACTTTGATATTTTTTGACCAAGCTTTGCTAAATTTTGTGCACTGTTAATTAGAAAAAAGTCGCACAATCTTCAGAGTGGGAAAGGCTTACTTCTCTTGACAATCTTGGCTTTTATCTGGGCTTAAACTAACAACTTTTGGCACAGCAGCAGGTTAAAACCATTTTGTGCACTTTTGTTATTTAATTCAATCGTCTCATCGATGCATTACTCATTGCATTGGAATATAAATATTTGATACTGCTTAGACTTTGTGATGACATTTTAACTTAAATCTGTATTTATAAAGTTGGGCCCATTTTTCTCACTAACTGAGATTAAACCGCCCGATTCAACTTCACACAATAGAAGCACCCTATTTTTATTATTGATTGTTTATGTATATGTGATCTAAGTCATAAGATTAACTAATGTGCATATTGCTTTGCAAAAGGACTTTTTATTAATTAACTATTCTTTGGTATTGTTTTTTAATTCAATAATTGTTTTGCTTTTAATATAACACATAATCATCTTGAGAAATGTTGTTTTATTTCGTGGACAAATGTTTAGCATCTGTGTTCAAATGTTCCTTTACAACCTTTTCTTCAGGGGACTCTAAATTGTAAGTTAAAAATCTAAAACGAAATTTTCACACACACACACCATCGCCCATGCAGATTGATTTCTTTCTTTTCCTTTATTAGCCATTTTAATCTTTTGTTAATAGTTGAAAAAAAGATGAATTACTTTGACCTTTTGAAATTTGAAAGGAATTTGGAAGCAGTTTTTGAACTGTCTTTAAAATTCTTAGCAAATTCTTGTGTATTAACCTTAAAAGTTTTGAAAGCTATTTAACACCTTTACTTGCCCTTCTCAAAAATACTTCTCGCTTCAACGTAAATTTGATAATTACATGTTAAAATGTTCATTATAATAAAATTAATAATTAAATAACAGATTAATAAGGTACTTAGATTCCATGTTTTAATTGTTGGTCAAAATATGTGAGGTATTCCAACCGTCTGGCTCGATGCTACACCTGGACCTTATTTTAAAGAAATCTTTTTGGTCAACCAAGACTTCCGGGCAACACTGGTTAGTGACAGCTAGTTATAAAAATAATTATTATATTTATAAAAATGAAATTCGTTTTAGATTATGATTTTTGTAAAAATAAATAATTAGATACAAGGAAACTGTTGGATCGGTACATTTATTAAGCCATTCCTACAAACAAGTAAATGGCATGGTGTAGTGGTTACATGCACATACTATCGGCTCGGCATACCGAGTTCGAGTTCTACTGCATCACTTTCATTAATACCCTTGGGAATGTCCTAGTATGAATCCATATATCCTCCCTCCAGCTATGAATTAAATAGTAGGGTAGACTAGACTAAGCAAAAAACAGCAACAACTTTGATTTTAAATAGAATTTAAAAATGGCTACAACATTAATTTATTTCACATCCAGCTAGAACTTTGATTTACAATTATTTTCTTCTGAATTCCTTCAAACACACAAACATGCAAAAAAGGAAGGAAACATTATCATCACAAAAATACGGATTTACTCCCTCCCGTTTTAATTTTATTTTACCCCACGTGACATTTTATGAATCCTACATGAATGTTACGATTGGATCCATGTCAGAACTATGCTCCTTATGGAAAGGATATTGTTCATCTAGAAACTTTGGTCTAAGGCGAGAAAAGGTTTATTATTGGTCTCCTGATTTATAAAATCGGGGGACTTATGTTTTGAGGCATGTCCGTCTGTCCGTCCGGATTTTTCTCCGCAACCATTCATTGAATTTCTCTGAAATTTTGCATGAAGTTGTAACTTTGGTCAGGTTAGAAAATGACATTCTCCGATTTTTGAAAAAAAATCTGATTAGCCCTCAGGGATTCAAAAGGCCCCGAAATGGGAAAAAATGAAATTTTTTGCCCCATAACTTTTCATCACTCCATTCAATTTCTCTGAAACTTGGCCAAAATGGGGAGGCAATTGTTCCTAATAGAAAATAAGTATCGCTGACCTTGGAAAAAATCTGGTTCGCGTGGCAGAAGGTCAAAAGCCCCAAAATGGCAAAAAATGACCCTTTTCTCCCATAACGTTTGATCCATCCATTAAATTTTTCTGAAACTTGGCCAAAATGTAGAGGCAATTGTTCTGGATATAAAATGAGATTCCTTGACCTCAGAAAAATTCTGGTTCGCGCCCCCAGGGGGTCAAAGGGGGGTCAAAAATGCCCCAAATTGCCCAAATTTATTGCATTTTACACTTGCCACATCGAGTCACATACAGAGGGGGACCACGCACGCACGGCTTGTTTTAGAATGCATTACATCTGAAAATAAACAAGTACATCCTTTAATTAATAAGTAATCTTGGCAGTGCCGTTTGTTCCTGCTTGTATAATATATAATACTCAATGTGTACATATATATATATATGTATGTATATATATATATATATGTGTGTGTGTGTGTGTGTCTTTTGTATGTTTGTGTGTGGAGGATAAAATGGAAAAAGTAGGTAATCAACTCTTGAAAGACGAACTATTAGCTATCCACATGATTTGCGTTGGTTATCTATTTTTTCCATTTTATCTTCTACATAACCTCAGATTTTATCCAAGTTTGTCTTTACGTGTTGTGCATATATTTGTGTGTGTAAGTGTTGTTGCGTGGGTGTGTATATTATGGTATAGTGGTTACATGCACAGACTAGGTTTGGCATGCTGGGCTAAAGTTCTATCTGTGTTACTCTATAACTTTCTACTAATACCATTGCGAAAGGCATGCATCCATATATGCTCCTTTCAGATTAAATAGCAGAGTAAACTAGACACTGAAGCCTTGATATGTGCAACTAATCTAGAAGGAAAACTCTGAAATAACACCAGTCTTTTTCTGCCCCCCCCCCCCCAATATTGTTTCCAGTCATCTTGGACTTCTTGCCATTTGACTTTCAGTCGAGTTGTGATTGAAGAGTTTGCACAACACTTGCTTCAGTATAGACTCCCTGCGCAGGTGTCCTCATAATGTGTATGTGTTGTCAATAGAGACTGAAAGGGGGCTTAGATATGATGTGTATGTATTTTTGTTACACGTGTGTTATGTGCGTTTCTTATGTATTTTTCTGAACTATAAATATTTTCCCTATTTATAAAAGCATGAATTACTTAGTCTCCAAACTGCTATGATGTGACACAACAACAACAGATCTCTTAACAATGATGCATGTCACACTAATCAATTAACTCTCTCTCTATTCTGATATGCATGTATTTATATTTTCTCAAAAGAAAATCATTTAATACTATTTAGAATTACTCTACTTAGGTTTGTGTAGAATGTCTTATTTTTTTTTTAAAGTTTAATTTATTAAATAATAAATAAACTATTTATTAATATATCATTAATACAATCTATTTTAATCATGATTTAATGAATTTTTTCCTCCAAAATTCAAATTTGATTAATTTACACCTGATTTTTTTTTTTTTTCAGTATATATTCAAAGTGGAAGAGGAGATGAATCCGAAAATTCTTCGTCATCGTTTCTCAATATACTGAAAATTGATTGCACAAAAGCTGTGATTTCTGTTTGTTTTATTTATCTAAGAATGGTGAACTTGAAATATTTATTTAAATATAAATATCCCAGAATGCTTCTGCAGTAATTGCTCAAAAATGCTTTTTATATAATGTTAATTAAATATATAGCACTTGGATATTCCTATAATCTGCCTCAGTCTAACTTTGATCTAGTAACAAAAGTTCCTAAGATTCCTAATGATTCAGAATTAATACCAAAAAAGTTTCAATCTGCCAAAATCTTTCCAAATCAAAATCTTGCTGTACTTAATATTTTTCACATTTCTTTTTTATTTATTAAAAAGTTTTTTTTATTTATTATTAATTTATTAAAAAGAAGTATAAGAACAAACTAGTTAACAAAATATGTTGGGAGAATGACCGTATCGATTGTGCTTTATAAGATGTTTATTGTTGTTCATGTCTACAATAACAATAATAGCTTGAAACGTTTTCTCCATTTTATTTATTATACATTTTATGACTTATTTCAAATTAGCTAGTTTTTAATATATCTTTTCTGTTTGATAAATTATAACATTCTATTATGCTTTTGTTTTAGTGTGATTTTTACTGAAGGTACAACCGTAGAGATTTTGTTATAAAATGTTTTTAATACCTCATTGCTGTAAGGCTTTAATCATTTATATCCAATAATATGAGTGCTTTATCTGCATGAAATATGCATGCACAGCTTCAAATATACAACAAAAACTTAAACGTTTTCATAACTACCCTACATTTTGATGTATTCCTTCAGCTTTTATTAAATTCTTTCTAAAACTACTATATATATTTAAAAAAGAAAATAAGTATATAATTTCAGTATATCAGACATTTTTTTTTTTTTATAAAATTTATTTAACGTTTGATTAGTTGAATAAGAGTTTTTTGTTGTTTTGTTAAAATATTTTAAAATTTACAAAGAATAAAAATAAAGCTTTACAAATGTTTTCTTTCTTGATTCTTATATTTGTCTCATTCAAACCGTCAGATACTTTTTATTCACAGGGACATTTTAATGTTGGCTTATAGACTACTGTAAAAGAAAGAAGATAGATTTTGTGTTTCAGTAACTGATAACGTGATCTCAATGTTCCTCATAACAATAGATGACATTCCTATTCTACTGCTGTGAAGCTCTCATCAAAGAAAAAATAAGCGTTTTTATTTTCATCCACTTCTTATTGATGTTACTTTTGCTGGATTGATCTCTTCGTGGTGGGTTGTGGTGGGTCTTTCAGGAGACTGCTGTTGCCTGAACAATCAGTATGAACAGACAGAGACTAGGGATTTTGCACCTGTCTGCTTTGTTCCCTCCTCCTCCTCCTCCTCCTCCTCCTCACCCTCTTTCCTGTTCTAGCTGTTGCCATTCTACCTTCCTCTCTCCTATCTCAGCTGCTACTTTTTTTGCCTTTGCACATAAGGTCATTTGAGTTTTCCTTTTTCATACTTGTACACTTCCTCTCGGTAGCCTGACATATGGACACCTCATTCTCCCTATCCAACATTATAAGGCATGAATATAAGGCTGACTCTCTTTTTTATGTGTCATCTGATACACATCAACATAAAGTATGAACTCATAATGTTTAGAGTCAAATGACAACTCAAAATTTACAAAAACTAACCACCTTTAAATCCTCTTTTCGGTTTCCTTAAAAGACTGGAAGAGAACATTTTTAGATATTTTTTTTGTTCTAGATACATATAAAGATACAAAGAGTAATCTATTTAGTCATGCTGTAGGAAACAAAGTATTTCAAAGTTAAAGTATGAGTTATTTTTTCTGTATTTATAAAGGGTGAATCACGTAACTTGAATGGACATAGCTAATATCTTCAAACTTTTACATTTCTATTTGTTAGCACAAAATGGAAATTTTAAAGTCATGTATCATCAATGAAAAAAGGAAATTTATTAGTATTACTAATTGATATTATTATGAAAATTTGCTGCTGGTAGCATAATTGGCTTCAATCTTGAATTTACATTTGCTGCTGAAAGGAAAAAAAAATTTCCACTGCAAAAATATATTCTGAGCAGGATAAGTTATATCTGCAAAAGAAACTAAAATATTGCCCCTAATCACATTTACCAACAAAAAAAGAAAGCTAGGCAGAATCAAATATCGATTTAAAAAAAAATATTACATGCTAATTAGATCTGAAGTAGGAAATCTAGAACACTTAATTTTTTATTAATAACTGTCCAGGCTCTGTGTTACCCGGGAGTTTTCTTACTTTCATTTGTTTTGTTTTTTACTATCTCTTAATTTAGTTAGTGTTGATTTGCTAAGAATTGTAAATGACTATCAAATGGTTCCAAATTTCTTTCAAATTTCAAAGTGCTACGAAGTAATTCAATTTTTAAAAACTATTAGAAAAATATCAATGACTGAAGAAACCCAAATGCATTCTGGTGGATTTAATTTCACAATAAAAAATATTTGTACTTTTTAAATTTCAATAAAAAAATCAATCATATATATATATAAGTAGACTGTCCCCCCCCCCCCCATGTCACTTTGGCAATAGTAAGAAAATGACCACATGCATGATAAGCTACACATTTCACTTCCTAACCAACAGCAATTCCTAATGCGTATTTCACGAAAAAATAATTACATTTCCAATAGCGTTAAAGAAGTTGAAATAGATGAATCTTTATTCAATAAAAAGTCTAATAGAGGTCGGTTTAGCACTGAAGTTTGGCTGTTCCGAGCTGATTAACCAATGCAACATAACCACAATAGAGTGGAGAGATTGCGATACATTGTTCCCGATAATTCGCTCCTGGATTTTGTGTAAATCATGAGCAAAACTTCATTGACCCGGATGACGAAAGCATCCACACACAAACGATTTCAGATTTGTTTAATAATTTGTTAAATGTTTTTAATTTTTTTAATTTATTACGCCCCCCCCCTCTTTAAAACGTATAAAAATGATTAACATTAAAATCTATGTTTTTAATTCTTAAAGATTAATTATGAAAAATAGATTTACAATTAAATCAAGTAGAGGAAAACAACTGTTTTCATTGATCACATGCAAAAGGAAAGGCGAGGAAATTGTTGGGGACGAAAGATGCCATTTTTTTTTTACCCCCAAGCTAATGGAATTTTTGTAGCATCGCAGACAAACAGGACAAGTATTCTCTTGGATAATTATATCTAAGAGAACAGCATGCTATTTAATTTTTTTGTGAAGGTTTTTGTTTGTTAATTGCTAATTAACCTTTTCTTTTGTTAACATAACATCCAGCACATTGTCGTTACATTCTGCAGTCGTCGTCGTAATGGCGATCAGAGAAGTGCATTTTAGCCAGTCAAAATTTTTCAGCAGAAAATGAGGAATGAAAAAAAGAGTAGAAAAAAAGGCTGCTTTTCTTATTGGAGTGCAGTGAGATCGTCCCTCGTGAGGACGAATCGGGTCAGTCGAGGGTTTAGTCTCAATAGATTGCAGTGTGGTGGCTGCTCTACTAATATATTGTCTCTGACATCCCAAGTCACCACGGCATCGTCTACCCTTAGCATTCCTGAACTTGGTGCTCTGAAGCCTACATCGGAAATTGATGCCTCTAATATAGAGCCTTGGAAAAACCCTGTTGGGATATCGAAGCCATAAATGGGATGCTTTTGTGCTACTTGCAGCTTCAGGGCGATTTATCAGGTTCAGAGTAAGTCTGAACGAGACACTCTGGATAGACTCACATACAACACCTGAGGTAGCTGAGGTAAACAATTTCTCGTACCTATGTTGTCTCATTAGGAGGATCGAAACTGCCAGGAATGGCAGCCCCAACCCTCCGTCAGATGTAGCAGCATGAAAGAAACCAACCGGACAGTCAGTCAGAAGCCTGAGCCACATTCAAACATCGTCTTCAATGCAACTGTCAAGCGCTCTCGATGTGTTACGGTGTACATTGCCCAGTACCAATGAGTGTAGAAGCCAGAACATTAGAAATCCCTAAAGGTGCTCAATGCGCTACTGCGGCTTTAGCGAAGTGGAGTTCAACTCTCCCAGCCAACCGTGAATCACCTGACAGTGGGAAAAGCCCCGAATTCCTTTATAATCGGATCTGACCTTGAGAAACTCAAAAGAATCAGTGACCCTAATGGCCCTAATCAGATCACCATCGATGCGAACATCAGCAGCGCCAAGAAGGATGTGCTTTTCTTGGCGATGACAGCGAGTGAACAGAATTTAGCAGGGTTGATCACCATCCCCGACATCGTGAAAGCTGCCTCCACCAGACCAAACTTAACTCGCATACCCACCGGAGTCTCGGAGAAAAGAGTGTGATCATCAACGTAGGCCAATGACCACACCGTCTCTGAGCCCATTGGGTAATTGAATTCAGGCATGGCAGACGAGAGAAAATTCATCCATAATCATGTTGAATAGCATGGGCGATAGACATTGTGCCATAGCTCACATGGATATAGCGAACCAGTGGAACGAGGACCCCAAATCTCTGGGCTCCCCAGCAGATGGAGTCATGCTTAGTAGTATCGAATGCTTTCAACACGTCAAGAGGTCATGTGTCTCTTGATGGCAATTATACAGTACTGCATGTAGAAAGGCGGTGGCATCCAGACAATCATCCTGCACCTGGAATGTGAACTGGTTTGGAAACTCACCTGGGGTAACCTTCACACCAGAATCCGATGGAGACAGTGCAGCAGGACCAAAGAAACATCCATTGGACGCAGGTGGGTCGGATAAGTGACAATCGCAGCCTTAGAAACCATGGATAGCCTGGATCAGATAAGAGCAGGAGATGGAGCTTCGCAAAGCAAAACAAGATTCAGGAAAGTGGCCACCAGTTTGCATCTTGGCAAGGCATCAGCAGCTTAGAGACCGTCTAGGCCAAGCAGGGAACTGCACATGTTACGAAGGGAACTCTTGACCTCAGCAATCACACACCACCACTCTTGTCCTCCAGATTTCACCGGCCAACTGTCTGGCTCGCCTGGTGCAGACAGTTTGTGATACTAGTAATCTACAGTTCCCGCCGGGAAACGTAGTTTAGCAGACACACAGCTTCCCTCCATCACCCAGAGAGTACTGTGTCAGCACAATCTTTCTACTTACTCTTTGAACGGCAGCATAAGCCACGCTCCTCAATGCTCTCTTGTCATCAGACGGGGCACCAGTCACAGACCCGGAGCATTTCATCCCAGGACGCCTCTCAGACTGACCTGTCTGAGGAAGAAGGCATCCATCTGCCCGATCAGTTCTAATATCTGCTACAATCAGACATGAGGCTGATTTAAAAAAGGAATCAAACTCACCGAGAAGCACTTCTGGCCACAAAGCACAATCATCACAAACTAGAACCGGGTGATTCACACCTTTCAACCGCTTCCACAACAGGAGAGCTCGCACTTCCAACACTCACCAGAGAGTCCTGTTTAGCCAGACAGAATAGGCGCTTCTTCACAGCCAAGGATGGGAGAAATGGTAGCATACATCTCCGCTTTAGTATAGTATCGACCCTTCAACTCAACGGCACAAGCTTGCAAATGCTTGTCATCCTCAGAACTTCATGTCCCACCAAGACTGACACGAGCAGCCCTGTCTTGGTCGAGTTTATATGGGTGAGCATTCCAACGGTGTTTGGTTAACCCTCCATCACTAACAAACTCATGTCCACAAGGACACACGAGGGAGGAACGCATTTCCTTTCAAACGGAACTGGTCAGTCTGTCACCAAGAGTTGCAGGGTTCCCACACCCAGGGGACCTGTTTTTTTAATTTTATTTTATTTAGTGTGAGAAACCACTGCAAAAACCTTCCAGTGAGAGGTCAACCCATCGGGAAAGGCGTTGACACTTTCAGGTGGCCAGTTCCGAGTTGATCATTCTCTGCTGAAGGAGACGCTGAACAATGAGCAAAGAGGGACAGATGCCGACAAGGCGCCTGCATTCATACAAGGATCGGCTGGAAGCTACATGAAGACTCGTGCAAGGAGCCGTTTTGCTTGCCAATCACTTCACTGGTAGAGATAAGGCAGTAATGCTGTCAGTCACAACAATAGAAGAAAAAGAGAGGGAGCCGTGTAGACAGTGCAGAAGTAGAGGACGCTGCATTACTGCCACACTCCTGCCGTCCAACAGGATCAGGCGCAGCTAAGATCCAGGTTAGGTGAGGAACAGACAGCAACTGAAACTGTGACTCCCCCGACGACCACAGTGTTTCAAGATGAGTCGGGTGGATTGCCAATGCACATTGCTGATCCGAGGTGGCAGGCGACCTCATTGTAAGAAATGCCACTGCTAGAACATGAACACCGGCTGCAGAACGAATACCGTAAGTGGGACATTCAAAGCAAACTTCGATTCGCAAGCAGAACAACGGGTTCCTGGAGGGAGAATGTCAAATGTACAAGGATGGCAATGATTCAGTGCACCGCAAACACAGCTTTAAGCAGGTGGCAACATGGCTTTTCTTGTAAGGTCTTGTTCAAGAGAGGCAGCAGCAGCATCTTTCTCTCTCTGTAAGAATATATCGGTTGTGCAGTGATTTGTTGTTCCGACGGATATCTAACCAGATTTAAAGCATGTAATAGTTGTATGGGCAGCGAACGCACTAATGAGGACGATGACGAAGGTGCAGTAAATCAATCACGACAAACTATCAATGCAAGGGCTGACAACCGAGCGCACAGGCAATAAAAAAGGAGGTGGAAGCAGCAGCAACAACAGAAATCTTGGTAACAGCTCTGGTCCGTGGAGCTGTCTTCTGCTGCTGATGCAAACCACACGACGAGTCCAAAGAGCTCACTTAACTACCTTGTGGTAAAAAATCGGTGTTCGAAAAAATTTTATACACCGAAGTGTGTTTCCTACCAAACATAGCATTTGGTGTAACAACGCAGGAAAAGGGGGCCCACTAAAACAAGTTAAATCACGCAAACCGTCCTTTTCGGTCAGCAATTTTTTGTTTTTTATCGGATTTAAAGCGCCTGGTGCGAGTATTCGTGGTAAGGGGCGTTCGCTGTAAGTAGATACACCACGACTTTGTCAATTTTCATTGCTAGAGCCAAATAGTGTTAGTAGGTGTGACAAAGTGTGTCGACGACCATAGACCTACTGACAATTGACCGCACCCTCGGCAAGGGGCTGGGCGGGGTGCCCTGTTGGTCCGACTTTGTCGATTTCTGCTGGCCCAGCCATTGCCTACTGGTGTCCGTAGGTATAGCGAGGTGTGTCACTGATCACAGACCGGCTGGCCACACACCACCTGCCTGGCGAGTAACTGCAGGGGTGATGGGCTCTGGCTCTCTGGCTATTAACACTGACCGAAGTGTGTTTCCTACCATACATGCTTGTCAGCCTCCTTCGCCCCCCAACGCCGAGCGGGGGACCACTAAAAAAGTGAAATTGTGCGTACCTGTGGCAAGAAGCGGGTAGGGAAACTACAAAGTTTGTCGATTTTAGCTTGCCAAGCCACTGGCTACTGGTGTCTGTATACGTGACAACATGTGTTGCCGAGCCGCTGATCATGTGCGGCGTCGCTGCGGGTAGGGACGCCACTTCTATAAATTAGCTAGAATTGTCTACCACAGATTCTTGTCACATGCTGCATAACTGCCGTTAGAGACGTGTTAAACCATTTGTTCAATTTCGATTTACATTCACCACTTCTATAAACATGCACTAGGCTGCATGTCTTAGTGGTGCATGCGAATGGCAGACGTTGCAGGTGGTAGATGCTCGGCGAAAGGACAAAGGGGGAGGCACAGAGGAAATGGAAAATGTCTTTGATTTTATATCGGGCCACCCAGAATCTTATTTCTCTTTGAAAAAAAAAGTGCCTCATAAAAACAGAGAATCATGCTGAGACTGGCCTACTTTAAAAAAGTAATGTTCTTAGATGGGCTCCAGATAATTCTCTTTGAGTGGACACTGGCTCGATATTATCTCTAGTTGATATTTCAAGTAGCCAGTCCTTTGGTGGTCGAATGGTGATCACTGAGAAAGATCAGAATCTAAGATTTCCGGCGAGGAGTGAAAATATTCCAGGAGAGGGGAAGGGAAAGAATCAGAGCCGGCCCTCTGGGCATGACACAAGCAGTTGGTTTTCAGAAGGCTGGTAGTCAGTTGGCTGGATGGGCCTCTCCAGCAAGGTGAATCATTTGGGGCTCTGATCTACAGGATTGAGTTCATGGGACTTATGTTTGATTTGGCCGGGCAAAGATATCATTTTGCAAGTCTCTCATTCAACTTTAGAACACAGGTATCATTTGTAACCTCCAACAAATAAACCTGTTACTTGTTTATACACTTGTAAAAATGCAGTAGGCTACATTATTTTTTAGTGATGCATATGAATGGCGGACGTTGCAAATGTTAGATGCTCGACCAGAGGAAGGAAGGGGACACAAAATAAAGTGAAAATATCTTTGGTTTTATTTGAGCCACCCAAGAAGTTTGTTTCCCTTTGAGATGAATTAAGTATCTCGTAAAAGGCGGGACCCATGCTGCGATGTTCACAGATTGTCGCCATGATAATTATCTGTCTGACATTTATCTCCAAAGGAAAAGAAAGCAGGCAGTTGGAGTTGAACTCTCGGGGTGGCAGTTGGCTTTCAGTGGTCCCCGGAAGCAGAGAGTCTGTTGTGTCAGGTTGGACTTATGTTTTATTTCACCGGGATAGAGAGATCTCATTTGAACCTCTGTCACTCAACCGAGGAACACAGGTGTTGTTTGTAACATCCAACAAATAAACTTGTTACTTGTTTATAAGCTGGGGTTTTGAATCTTGTTTGGAATGCAAGTTCTTTGTTGCAGCACTGAGTGAGATTCTACAACAACCTTTGGACCGGCACAATGTGTGGGACGATTACGGCCAGTGCAGTTAATGCACGAACAAGCACACACATATATACATGTCTATATCTGCTGCCCGGACCATCGGATTTTAACCCTGTAGCACACAGCACATGCCAGAGAACACATAGGAATTCACATCTAGTGCTTAAATGACCGGGCTCAACTCTGAAAGACGCAACAACTTACAGTAAATCCGGAAAACCATGAAAAGAGGAGAACCTCAACAGAGACAGAGCAGCTGAAACGGGACTGAGTGTGACAACAACAGGTAGGTCTGAAAAAAAAATGACTTCTCTTTCTGTTCCTTATTTTTCTCTGTTTCACTTTGTTTTTTGCTGATGGTTCTTGTTTGGTTTTGGTTTCATGTTCTTAGTAAATTGTTATTTTGTGTTAGGTCTTAAATTATTTGTCAATCTACCCCCACCCCCGCGAAAAAGAAAAAAAAAAAGAGAATACATTGTTTAGCTAAAATATAATATTTACGTGTGTGTGCGTGAAAATTTATAAATTAAAAAAGGGAATAATTTCAAAAAAATAAATAAATAAAATAAAAAAAGAAAGAAAAGAAAAAAAAGGGAAAGAAATAACGATAATATCATTCAGTAAGCAAATACACACACATATAGATGTGCATATATATAGATATATATGTATAAAAAAATTTAAATAAAGGGGGGATGGATGGTAAAGCAACGGGTGAGGAGAGAACAGCAGTCGAGGCACCCAGCAGGCTAATGGCAAAATTGAACGTCTCAGGCTCGAAGATCCCGATATTTTCGGGACGGACCGCTGAGTTACAGCCATGGCTGAGAGCCATACAAAAATGGCCCGAATATATGAATTATCGGACACAGATATGGTGGCAGTGGCCTACGACCATTCTGAAGAATAAGCTTCGGACTGCATAAGAGAATACATGGATAACAATCCAAACCCTATGTGGGCTCAGCTGCCAATATATCAGGGATCTGGTTCGAATGAAGCAGAGAGAGGACGAGAGTCTATCTTCCCTGTGTGGGAGGATTCGAACGCTGGCGAACACAGCCCATAAAGAGCCGAAGAAGAGAAATGACTTAACTTTCCAAATGCAGTTGGCCGAGTACTTTATGGGCGCCCTCCTCAATCCCAAAATAAGAGAGGACGTGACCAGGAAGGCCCCGACCAGTTTGATGTAGCGTTCGAGGAAGCGAGACAAAGTGAGTGTCTTTTAGAAAGGCTAGGTAAAATAGACAATGAAGGTCGGTGGGGACCGAGGGATGAAGAGCAGAGAAGCCACGATAGGTGGGAACACACCTGGATAGAACGTCCGCACCAAATAGACTGGGGGTAGGGACCACCTAATAGAAGATATTGGTTACAGGAGGATAGAAGGTATATCCAAACCCAAGGGTGAGGGGAACTGATATGTTACGTGTGTAAAGGAAATGGACATATAGCCAAGGTGTGCCCAACCGATAGATCGGGGCAGACGTAGATGCGTTAAGTATGGGGGCATGGGACATTGGGAGAGACAGCGCATGTACCCCGATAGAAACATGACTCGAATGGGGCCAGCACCCAGGGTATGGTCGAATTGTAAGACTTTAAACTCCAGAGGGCCACCTCAGTAGATGAAAGGAGGAAACAGGTTGCCTAAGTAATGCATATTAAATGGAAGGTGGTGTGTTGGACCTGCGGGTGTGAAGGTCATAGGATGCATAGCTGTAAAGAAACTGTATGCTATAGGTGCTCTAAGAAGGGCCACTTCAAGGCTGATTGCACTTTCAAGATTAGATGTTGAATCTGTGAAAGGTAGGGTCACATAATGAGAGAGTGTAACAGAACATGGTTCCATAGCAGGAAGAGAAAGACACAGGAAAAGACAGGCCACATGTCAAGTAGAAATAGGAGAGAGAGACGAATAACCACCAAGAGAAATAGGAGGAAGAAGGCAAGCCCTCACAAAGGGAAGGACGAAAAGGCCACCAACCCAGGCACCAACCGAGGTCAGACAGTGTAAGGTCAGACTTTATGAGGTAATATCTGAAAGAGAAATGACGTGTGAGGTCAGAGTAAATAAAGGGATGGTAGAAGCCCTTATTGAGACTGGTCTCAGACAAATATCGATCCAGGTTGCAATGGTTATTTAGCGACACTAGTGGTATCATAGCAAATTCAGATGGGGAGTTAGGTAGAACCCAAACGGTAAAGATGAAAATAGACATCCAGGGGCACCCCCTATAAAATTGAGACCCTATAGAACTCCATTCCACAAGAGGGGGCTAGTTGAACAAGCTGTCAAAGAAATGTTGGAGGCTGGAATTGTGGAGATATCCCAACCCCCTTGATATGCCTAACCAAGAAATATGCCTGATTCAACTGAACAGATGATTGCCAGCGTTCATTTGATGAACTCAAGGAGCAATTGACGGCCGTTCCACTGTTGGCATATCCGGGTTGAGCAAACTCCTAACACTATATACTGACGCAAGTGATGCCTGAGTTGAGGCATGCTTAACCCAAACTGTCCAGAGCAGGATGGATTACTGGAGGGCACGAAGGAAGAGATTCCAATATACTTTCTGTCCCATAGGCTGTCGCTAACCCAACAAAGATGGCCAATTATCGAGAAAGAAGCCTATGCGATAGTTATCTGGATGGGGCAGAATTTGTGATTAAAACAGATCATAAACCATTACAGTATCTGTTTGAGGCCGATTGGGCGAACAAAAAATACAACAATGGGCGCTACGATTGAGTGAATACAATACGATTGAGTGAATACAATTGCCGCATTGAATACCTCTCCGGAAAAGGAAAATACGATTGCAGATTTGTTGTCCCGAATTCCCAACTGATTAGAGCAAGAATCACTGGACGTAGAATCTGAAGTGGATGATAAAGCCTACCGAATTAATGTTATAAATTCACATGAAATAGTAAATAGACCGAAGTGAAGTGATTCTGAAGATGGGGAAGAAAGAGAGGTATTGTTGCCGCAGGGGAGAGTAGTAGAAGAGTATAAGCAAGATGACGAATTAAGGGCCTGTAAGGACGCTGTTCTGAAAGGGACTTTAACGAGAGCAAAAGCCAGTAAATATAAGATAATAGATGTGCTATACTATGTGTCAAATGAGGATGAAAACCCTAAGCTCAGGCTATACGTGCCCAAGACATTCCAGAGACAAGTGTTAGAAAAATGTCACGATAAAATGGGGCACGTTGGGTCAGATAAAACGTTAGTTGAAAATATTATTGGCCAGGTTTGTACACGGAGGTGATCAACCATGTAACTGGTTGCATGACCTGTCAGGCCAGGAGCGGGAACAGCTATGCAGCCCCACTGATAGAAGTGGAAGTACCCTCCTACCCCTTTGAGAAGGTTAGTAAGGATGTATCAGGGCCCTATACTTACACACTCAGAGGGAATGTATATATAGTGAGTTTTGTTGACTAGTTGACTAATTGGGTGGGGGCGTTTGCGGTGAAGGATAAGACTGCCCAAACAGTGGCCCGCTTGCTGGTTAATGAAATATTTCCAAGATATGGGGCACCATTAGAGTTAGTGACTGATAACGGACCTGAGAACGTGAATGTCATAATGAGCTATACCTTAGATAGCTTGAACATAACCCACATAACTACCTCACCATATCATCCACAGAGTAATGCGATGGTTGAAAGGTTCCTAGGAGACATGTTGGCAAAACTATTTGAAGGGGAAAACGAAAGTGGGACTTGGTTTGGAATCAGGCTCTGGTCGCAGCAAGGTTCTCAATTAATAAAAGCAGCAAATTTTCCCCTTGCTACATATTGTTCGGGCAAGATGTGGTTTTACCGATAGACAACATTTTGAGGCCGAGACGTAAATATGTGGGAGAAGATCATCATAAAATATTAATTGTACAGCAACATAAGGTTTTCGTACAGGCTAGAAATAGAATTCGTAGGGCACAGAAGAAAAGAAATCAGAAGATTAATGAGGGAAGGAAGGAAGTGAGATTAAGCATTGGAGATAAAGTATTCTATAGGGTCCACCAGCGGCAAGGAAAATTAGCTCAAAGATGGAAGCCATATTATAGAATAATCGAGCAGACTGGACCTGTGTCTTTTGTGATCTGGGACCAACTAGCTGGAAAGACAAAGCGGGCTCATGCGAATGACTTAAGATTAGCAAAGCTAAAGGAATAGAGCATTCTCAATATAACTACGAGAGAAACGCCAGTTCGCCGGGCGGCAGGCATAGAAGAAGAAAGTGTATTAGTAGAACTAGAGCGAAACAGAGAATGCATGGACACACCTGGAAATAGCACCAGAGGGCAGCGAGCATGAGGGGAGCGAGCACAGGGGGAGCTTGGAAGAATGGGAATCAGCAGACGAAATACCGTTGACATAGCGAAGGAATGGGGAAATAAACTCATAAGAAGAGGAAGCCTCGGACTAAAGCCCTCCAGCAGGGTCAAGAGGAAGTAAGGAGAGAAATGAAGAAATGACTGAGGTTACCTTAGTAGAATAAAAAAGAAGCATTGGGGTGGAGATGCACATGGAAACTAGACTGGAGAAAACCAAAGGTTGTGAAGTTTAAAGTTATCGGACACCTGCGAGGCCTTATCAAAAATTTTATTGGCCTGGTTTGTACCAGGAGGTGATCAGCCATGTAACTCGTTGCATGACCTGTCAGGCCATGAGCAGGAAGAGTTAGGATCAGAAATACCTGCAGTATTTAAAATTTTAAATTATGGGTGTGTGTGTATATCTGTTAGTTCGAGTGTGTATGAGCGGTGGGCAAGAGGGCACTGTTTAAGTGCATATGAGTAATTTGTTTCTGATCGCCTGATACCTTCTTTCACCCCCCTCGCGACCAAAGATCTGAGGTGGGTGGGAGGAGCATGTCTGGGCGAACCGGAGAAAGAAAGACAGTGGCCATTCAGGCCAGTAGTCCTTTTGGCGTTCGTTCGTTGGGGGTTGTTCATGAACTTGGGATTACTTTTTTTTATGTCGGACTTTCATTTAGAATATTCTGAGTTTGTATAAATGTTTTAGGAAATAAATTATGAAAAAAAATTTAATTGATTGCTATAAAAAAGGGGTGGGGGAGGCCACCATGAGCAGCCAGTCGTGGGGGTGGTAACTGTCTGACTTTCATTTTTCTGAAATATGTATGCGAGTGTGCTATTTAAAAAAACGGAAAAGGTTAATAAGATGAAGAATTTACATATAAAAAGTAAAAAAATAAAATAAAGTTAGTATATGTTGTTGTGACCAGTCAAAAAAGAATGCATTGTTTGCAGTGAATGAACTCAACCATGTTCATACTTCTATAAATAAAACGGAATTGTGACCCTCAGATTTTTGTCACAGGCCACATAACTGCCTGAGTGCACACGTTTATTAAGCCTTAAATAGAACACCATGATGGTACAACATTGCAGTAACCCACCTACAACAAGCAGTGTCCGAGCAAAGGCTAATAAACTTCCAACAAAGAAAGATCCCCTCCAAGTGCTTTTTTTTCACGCTTTTGTCCATTTAAGTGTCAGGAATGCTTCAATTACAAACATAAAGAAGGATTTTTGTGATTCTCAGCAAGGCAAACCGTTCAAACCACAGAAAATTCAGTCATTCAAATTTGGCAAACAAAAAATTCAAGAAAAAAACAGGTTGGAAGAAATCAAATTCAAATTATGTGCCTGCGACATTCAAAGTTGATTTTGAATCTTGCAGAAAATTTATCACTGTTATCATAAACAGAAGCCCAGTTCATTTTCAGTTCGACACAGCTTTGGATATTACCCTTATATCATGCTCCACGTGGGAATACATTGAGAAGCTGGTGTTGATGAAAACACACCATATGGCTCAAAATGTGTCAGGCAATACAATTCAGTTTATGGGTGAGTTAATTGCAATGTATTTTTTTAAAGAAAAACATTTTCTGGGACATAATTCTGATTTAAATTTGCTTGGTTTAGACTGGATAGAGAAATTGAATCTTTTCGATATTTCTCTTAAGAGTTGGAGGTATCCAGTCATCTCAAAGCAATTAGAGTAGATTGGGGAATGTAGGTTAGTTTCACTTAGTGTTAAGATATCCAGTGAGTTCACTAGGAGAAATGATTCTACATCATCGAGGTTAGTTCTAAGCCCTCGGATATTTGTGGAAGAGGGCTCAAGGGAGGAGGCCATTTGATTGATTTTTTGTGGGGCGTCTGGTTTGATCATTTTTCTTTTTATTGTTATAGTCATTTATATTGTTAATATATATAGTGGGTTGGACAATGTGGGTGTTTGTTGAATGCAGAAGACAAAGTTCACACAAGTAGACTATTAGCCGAGTATTTATCTATGGGGTTGCGGCCTTGGCAAAACCCACCAGAGATAAATACAGGGTCCAATTCCATGCGCAACATGGCACTACTGTTGATAGAGCAGCCACTTTTAGTGCTACCTGAGAGTTAAGGTTCCTTTAATACCAGTTAGAAATAGCATCCAGACCAGCTGTCAAACCTGTACTCTCAACCTGTCAGATAAGAGTGGCCCACACTAGTCATGTGAAACTAAGTGGCAAGCAAGTGTCTCCAAGTTGTCCAGATAGTAAGAAAGAGAGATTGTGGGATGGCGTTTATTGCCTTAGCCAGGAAACAAGGCCAATCACTTGGTGTCTGAGGTGTTTCTGTCCTCTGCAATAGACAAAGAAGGAGTGCAAACCGGATATTTTGTTTTAGTCTCCAGCTTTAGGAAGGTTATCGACCAGAACTAAGGTATTATTACTGTTATGGTGTAAGCTGATCTACCTATTTCAGAAATAAATAGACTTACCCAAACACAATAAATACAGTAACATCTAAGCGTCAGCAGCGGCAAAGTGTGGCAGTTATGGCCCGAAGCACATGACACGTTCTCCTGTAACATACTTCTGTTAATACACTTTTGTTAATTATATCACTGTGTTTGTATTCATTATTACCGGCCTGCAAGGCCACAACAATTACCTAACTTTCAACACACTTATACACACATACATACCCCAGAGGACGCGCAGACCTAATTATCTCCCTTTTCATCACGCTAGGAGTCGTTAAGATCGGGGACTATACAAACCGAAACAAACCGAAACAGAAATAGATTCTCTATTTTTTTCCTTCCTTGGCTTTACCGACAGACATGCGCATGATGCACTCACAAAATCTAAGCGTCAGTGTCAGCGAAGTGTGGCAGTTATGGCCCCAAGTGTTAATTATACCACTGTGCTTATCTCCATTATTATCGGCCTGCAAGGCCACAGCAATTACTTTTCTTGCTCTTGAGCAACACCCAATTTATTATTTAGTATACAACACTATAAGAAAACACATTGAAGTTATTTCTCCCGGGCAACGCAGTGTTTAAAAACACTCTATATAGGATATTGAGCACTTTTGGATCAACACATATCATTTACCAAATCTTATATTACTTTTATTGCTCGTTTCTTCTCTAGTATAAAACTCTATAGAAGGGGCGGGCAACCTCCGGCCCGCGTGCCAACATCCAGCCTGCGAAGGCTTAGCGTCCGGCCCGCCACTCTGCTATGCTTTATTATTGCAATCCGGCCCGCAGACCTCCCAGTAAAACTCATCTTATTTTGTGACATAGACGTTAAAGTAGGTTTTGATTAAGATTTACAGTGGGATGAAAATGTATAAATATCAGCGAGCGATGATGCATGTATATTTCATTTTTCTTTTTAAAGAGATAAAAATAGAAAAAGAGAAAGAGAGAGGCAAAGAGGAAACGTGAGACGAGGAAAGGGCATGAAACATAGAACTTAAGTGAGGTGTGTCAAAACGAATGCTGGATCAACTTGCTACTTCCCCGTCATTATTTTTTATGATTCCAAAATGGCTCTTCGTCGGCGCCATTTATAGCATCACATACAGAAGTCTCTTGAGAAAAAATATCATATTTGTAGAGTGTTCAATACAATTTTGTACAATTTATTCATGTAAACAAAATATAGTAATTCTGAGATTTCGTTTTTCACTCTGGCCCGCGATCTCCTTCCAAAAGTCTCATCTGGCCCTCACTCTGAAAAGGTTGCCCGCCCCTGCTCTATAGCAAAACACATTGAAATTATTGTTCCCAGACAATGTGGCATTTAAACACACCTGCTCTATCTATCTTGATCATTTTGGCTTACTTACCAAATATAATACTCTATCATTGCTCCCGGATAATGCTGAGTTTCTTGTATTGTATACAACATCATAACAAGTTCTTGCTTCCAGACAATGCGGTGTTAAACACATCTTGGATTAACATATACCACTTACGAAATGAAATACTGTAATATTACAAATTCTTGAGAAACGCTCATGAATCTTTTTTTTTCAAATTGCTACATAATAGCTCATTAAAAAGTCGTTCTGAATGTCGATCCCACCCCTGACGAATTCTGCACCAGTTGACTCTCAAAGAATTAATATTTGTGTCTTGTGTAGTTTTTTAAACTTTTAGCTGGACACACACACACACAGAAAACATTCCTTTATATTATGTACTAGTAGGGTAGATAAGTGATGAGAAGAAAAATTGGGTGAAATGCAATATTTATTAAATCATCAATTGTTTAAACCAAGGGTTATATATAAGAAAAAACTATTTTTCATTCTTTAAACCATGGCTTTTCAAAGTATAAAAATATAAAAGAATGTAAAAGATATAAAAGCAAAGAAAATCACTGTAGAAAAGGCGTATAGAGTTCGTATTTATAAATCCGAAGATGGAGTGAATTCTGGGTTGTAGGTTGAAGTGTTTCAGATACCCGCATTATTTCTTTTTTCGCACCTGAAATCGGTTAAACACATCGCATATTTTCCAAATACCTGCTGAATCTAACGCAACGGCGAGGATGAACACCGTTCCAAGACAAGACTTCCAGAGGTGTTTCCGGCAGTAGATGGATCGGTGGGCTACAGGACCGGCGGGACAGTTATAAAAGTGTGGGGGCTCTCCTAAAAAGTGGGGTGGGGGGCCGGTTAAACACATACATATATAACTTCATTATTGATGACCGTAAAGTGGGGGGCGGCCGTCCATGGGCTAAGTGTGTGCAAGCACAAGGGGCCTACTTTGAAGGGGATTAGGGTCCGAACCCCGTCACGTATTTGAAATTTTTTTTATGGCCTAAGGTCGTTTACTTTTTAGATAGGCCTCGTATATATATATATATATATATATAATATTTATAAATAAATATTGAATTATTAATACCTACAGACGCTAGCGTTTCAAGCTTATTGCTCTCATCAGTGCAGGAAAGTAACAATTTCAGATGGTCGGGAGGCGCGAACCCGGTTTACAGAGTCAGCCTAGAATCTGCAAGCAGTCGCCATATCCACTCGGCCAACGGATTCTGGATTTTATTTCTTGGAGATAAAAAAAAATTCATGAGGAAGCCTTGGAAAACAAATCTCCTCAATGGGCAGAAAAGACTATATAAATAATAAAACCTTTTTTAAAGTAAATTCGTTTATTACGTTATCATATATTTAGAGCTCTCAACCTAATTTTTGAGTGAATTAAAAGAATTGAAATAATATGTATATATTTAAATTTGGAACCGGTATTTTCCTATGAAAGGCTCTCTTTCACGTACAACCTATTTTAGTGGTAGTAGTAGCAGTAGTATAGATGTCATAGCAGTTGATAAATTGCTGAAATTTTAACAGCTGATTTTTCGCCACTTAAAACAATCGTTAATCCTAACCAAATCTCACCACATGTAAATTGTCAACAAGAGAGAGACAAATAGAAAAAGAAAGCGATGATCATTTTTAACTCTTTAAGTTAACCCTTCTATTAGCAGCAGATTTTTTTTCTTTTTTTTTCTCTCTCTCTTAAATTTCAGTGGCAGTTAGAACGTTTTTAGCTTGAAAAATAAAAAATCGAACAAAAAAAAATCAATATTTATAGATTTCTTAAAATCATATGAAAAATATTAAAAATGATTGCATTGAATTCCTAGAAAAAAATGATCGGCATAAAATTATTCTCATATATATTTAGTATAACTGTTATGGTATAGAGAAAGATATTTCTTTTTATATATATATATATATATATATATCCTTTTCTGGTGGGTTTAGGGTTCTGAAGAGATGTATACTCTCGGATTGTGACCATGCATAGAAAGACTATTCCTTTCAGATTTCAAATTCTTGGGTCTAATAGTCTAAAAGTAGTTAACAGACTTAAAAACAAATATTTCTTTCTTATTCGTATTGCTGAACATATGCATTGCGATGCATATTCAGAAGTGGTGCAGTGCATGCATGTTACAAACGACAGACCTGTGATGGGAGAAATATCTGGCTCTAGATTTGACCACCCAGAAAATAGGAGGTCATTTTGAAAAAAAAAGTAATCGCCTCTTAAAAACGAGATTCCACTTCAGTTGATAGACCTCCTGGTCAGTCAGTTTTTTATGTCCAGTGATAAAACAGACGATCATTCTCAAATGGTTGCTGTGTTGGCTCAACAGGACTGCCATTTTGATGTCTATATATATTCAGAACAAAACAGAAATGATTTTACATCATCGAGGTTAGTCCTAAGCCCTCGGATATTTGTGAAAGAGGGCTCAAGGGAGGAGGCCATTTGATTGATTTTTTGAGATATATAAATATATATATATATATATATATATATAGATTGAGATTTTTCACTTATAAAATAGATCATTCAGTGAAGACCGGGGTTGTTCCAATAAAAACAAGCTCGATGATACTCGATTACAGAGTACAGAGCATTTATATGTGATTTTATGAAGGCTTACCAAAGCATTCCTTTCAGGACACCAATGATCACCATTAAAGATATTTTTTCTTACAAATATTATTTATTCAAATTAAATGTTTTTTCCTACACGTGTTTCACTACCAAGCAGTTACTTGCTTGGCAGATCATCAGGGAAATTAAATGTCTGGAATACTGGTTTCAACTGCCGACAATACACAATGTGGCGTTGCAATAGTTGAGGTCACTTAAGAAGAGAAGAGGAAAAAAAATAAAAATAAAAGTCAAAATTAAAAAACAAGGAAGAACAACGATAAAAAAAGAAAGTCTTAGAAAAGTAGCTCGTTCATTATTTCTTCTACCAACTTTAAACACATACTCCATGAATATGGATACATACAACAACCTAATCCTGAAGGAACTGAATAAAAACTACAAGACCGTAGGGAACGGGGTGTTACAGGATATTAACTCGGCCGCTCTTAAGATCTGCTCTGAGATTGGTATAGAAGGTAATGTTGAGATCTATACCCCTAAATGCCCTCGTTTCACTCTTAAGGATCATAAGCCAGATTTTAGTAATAACCCATCTATTAGACTGATCTCGCCGTGTATTTCAGACATGGGTGTAATCAGCAAAAAAATACTAGACAGAATATTGCCAGGAATTAAACGCAGAACTCAATTGAATCTGTGGACCTCATCAGAAGAAGTGCTAAGTTGGTATAAAGAATTACACATTACTAATCAAAGTAAATTTATCATGTTTGATATAGATTCATACTATCTCTCCATATCCTCTACTTTACTTGAAAAGGCGCTTACCATGGCTAGAAACGAATCCAACATTACAAACTTAGAGATGGATATAATTAGACTAGCAAGAAGGACACTAATATCCTACAATGATAAGTTATGGACTAGAAAGGATAGGGAAAACAATTTCGATATTACTATGGGGGGCACCGGACTCAGCGCAGGTTACTGACCTGGTAGGGATATATATCCTCAGAGAAATTTGTATGAAAATACCTGAACTGGCGGGCGGTCTATATAGGGACGACGCTTTATTCTTTGTCAACACAAGTATAAGGAATCTTGAAACTAAGAAGAAAAAACTCAATATATTCTTCAGCTCAATACAACTTAGCATAACTATAGATATAAACTACCGGAGGGTCAATTTTTTGGATATTACGCTTGATCTATGCAACAACACATATGAACCTTATCACAAGCCCAACCACACACTCTACTATATCGACGCTAAATCGAATCACCCACCGATGGTGAAAAGAGCCATTATTCCTGCAATCTCGAGTAGGATATCTAAGCTGTCCAAGAATCAACAAATATTCGACAGCAGTAAGCAATTCTACAATGAAGCTTTAAACAGATCAGGATATAAGGAAAAAATTAATTACCTTGTGCCTCCTTCGGTTGGGAATGGGGGACTAAACGGGAGACCGATCGCCTCTCGATCAATGGTTTCATATAATAGGGCAATGGGCAAGGCTAGATATAGGAGACCTGGTGTATCCCACGGTAGTGTAAACCAGGTAGGGAGGGAACCGGTTGATGATAATATTCGTGAAGTTGGAAGTAACGAATTGAACACACATGCTACCCAAACCGGTGGGGAAGGTAGGAAGAAAAATAGGAGAAGGACCACTACATGGTTCAACCCCCCCTATAGCCAGCATATTAAGACTAACATCCCAAAGATTTTTTATAGCATAGTGGAAAAAAACTTTCCAAGGGATAGCAGATTGGGGGGAATCATTAACAAAAATACTGTAAAACTGTCTTATTCAACCTGTAGAAATATAGCCACATCCATCATAGGATATAATAATTCTAAGATAACTAAAACAAGGGAAGCCATGTTCTCTTCTGGTGTTGATCCCAGTAACACCAGTTCAGTGAGAACCTCCATTATAAATATCCATAGTAGTAGAACATCCAGCAACGGCCCAGCACACAACTGTAACTGCAGAGCTTCTAACATCTGTCCACTGGGGGGGAACTGTAGAGTTTCAAGCATTGTCTACAAATGCGATGTGATAACAGAGAGTAGTAGGAAATCATATATCGGTTCCACCGGGGTGAGTTCAAAGATAGATTCAGAAACCACATGAGTTCCTTCAGGGGAGGCCAAAGGGAAGACATAGATAGGCCTAACACTTCTGTTGGCCGTTTTGTGAGAAACCTCATTGCTAGGCAAGACCCTTTCGAACTGAAATGGTCAATTTTAGGGAGGGCTAACAAATATAAACCGAACAAAAGGAAGAGATGCAACCTATGTGCATTGGAGTCGTACCACATCATGACATCTAGAGATAATTTACTGAACGCTAGGCAGGAAATACTACAATGCTGTCTGCATAGAAACCGTTACCTGTTATCAAGCCTAAAACCTGGATAGGAGGGGAATTGGGGGAAGTATAAACTTACAGCAGAGAAAGGCGGGATGGACCCTTCCTGAGGCTATCTGGGGCAATAATTAGTGTATAATATGGAGGATGAGAATTAGTAACACGTACTTATGCTAAGATATGTCTTGATTCAATTATTAGCGGAGGCTCGGGACTTAGGTTGGAGGTGATAAGGTAGGAATATTCTATCGGAATAAGGCCCATTGATAGTCAACTATAGTAAATACTTATTCAGCAGAATAGAGGGGGGAAATTTTGTTACATATAAAAAGATAGTGGAATAATAAATAATAAATCACAATTTATTCTCAGAAATAGATATATTATACGAAATGCATTGGGAATTTCAAGTAATTTTAAGTGAAAAATAAGAAATAGCAACCTGGATGCGATCACTATTTAATTAAATTAGGTTAAATTAAATTAAATTAGTTTTTAATTAGATTAAATTAAATAAAACAATGGGTGGCAGGAATGGGGAAAAATAATTAAGGAAAAAATAATTTAAAAAACAAGCATGCCGACACGGACTTAATTTCTAAAAATAGAAACAATTGGGTTTTTATAAAAAGTATTTTGTACGAGATTTTAAATTATTAATAACAAAGTCTCCTGTCATTTAACGAGTTAGAGTGATATTTTCCTGTAAAGTTGGCCAAAAAAATAACCCGGTCCATTAATAAAGGTTTTTTCAAAATAGAAAATAGATTTCTGATAACGATATTCCGTAGTAACATTTATTTATCGAATATAGAATAATATTCTCCACAGAGAGTTGCAAACAGACACAGCCGTTAAGGAAATATTTTAAATGATTTAAAATAATAACTAGATTTTTGTAGAAAACTTTTTTATAATAACATTTTATTTTTGATATATGAATAATCTTTTAAAAACAAATTCTGCGGGATAGGCTTTTTTCGCTTCGTGAAACAACAAAACGATAATAATTCGGCAGTTAATTAAATGAAGGATATTTTCCCAAAATGTAAAATGACGTCCCAGACACTAGATAATTAATTTCTATAAAGAATAGGTTTAATAATAAATATTTTTAGAAACAGTATTTTGAATAAATAGTTTCTATCTACTAATTAAGATTTTTTCTTAATGTAAGGGGGTTTTTCTGCGAGATTGACATTCAACTCGTCGTGTGTTTGTTTCGAAGGGCAAGAAATCAGCCATTGAAATAAGGCTCTTTGAACTCGGACGAACATTTGTGTTGACTTTTCTTTGTGAGAAGTTGGATTTAGAATTCCCATACTATCATTGGATTGGAATGGTAACTTGTGAGCGATATCTTGAATGATTTAGTTCTTTTGTTTTTTTGTGTGTGTGTGTGGGGGGGATTTATTCATCATTGTGCCGGCCGACGTGAAAGTGTATTATCGCACATTGTTCCGGTTTTTTTAATGTATTTGGGACCGATTATTTGCTTGTTGGCTTGGTGGAAGAAATAATGAACGAGCTACTTTTCTAAGACTTTTCTAGGACTTTCTTTTTTTATCGTTGTTCTTCCTTGTTTTTTAATTTTGACTTTTATTTTTATTTTTTTTCCTCTTCTCTTCTTAAGTGACCTCAACTATTGCAACGCCACATTGTGTATTGTCGGCAGTTGAAACCAGTATTCCAGACATTTAATTTCCCTGATGATCTGCCAAGCAAGTAACTGCTTGGTAGTGAAACACGTGTAGGAAAAAACATTTAATTTGAATAAATAATATTTGTAAGAAAAAATATCTTTAATGGTGATCATTGGTGTCCTGAAAGGAATGCTTTGGTAAGCCTTCATAAAATCACATATATATATATATTGGTGTTTGAGCCCAGCTGGCGAGCAGGCTGCAGGCTTTGTTCATCAGGGATTCTGGTTTCTATCAGTCTCAGAGACAGATGGACCTTTAGGACCAGCCTGACAGGGCTGTCGCTTTATGTTTGATTGGAAAGGACTGTTGTTCTAATTGTAAGTTTATCATTTGTCAAGAAATAAAGTATCATTTTAACTTGACAAAATAAAGTATTGTTATTTGTTTTCAAAACTCAGAGTTGTAATTTTATTTGGAAAGGAAATCCCTTTCTTACAGCACTAACCGAGATCACATGAGTGACCCTACGGCCAGTGTCAACATCAAACGAAGATAGCGTGCAGATGTTCACGACCTGTGCAGTGAATGCATTCAAACACAAGTTCACATTTGTATAGATTTTCGTTTTGTTTGTTTGTTTTACAGCATATCAACCCCTTTTGAGTTATTTAATGGCGAAGCATAATTCACCTATTGTAAGCGATTCATTGTATACTAGCAGGGCTACCCAGCGTTGCCCGGGCAAAAGTGTAACATATTTCTATTAATAATTCTATCTCTCCTTTCCCTGGTTTCTCCCTCCTTCTCTCCAGCCCCTTCTTTCTTCTTTGCCCAGCCCATTCCTCTCTGGACATATACTTTTTATAGATTACTCGAGTCAGTGTAAGGGAAATAACTTCTTGAAAAAATACTTCCCTTTAGTTAGTACATGAAAATGACTGGGAAATCGACACCCCCTGATGAAGTCGGTGGCATTTTAAGGTCAAAGGATGGATATTCTTTTCTAAATTTAAGATATTACTCATTCAGGGCAACGCTGATCAAAAAGTATCAACTTTGATGATGTTTGTTCTGTATTTTTTAAGTTTTAGCTCGACATACACACACGCACACATACAGACAACTTCCCTTTATATAATAGACTAGCAGGGGTTATCCTGGGCAAAAGTGTAACAATCTCTTTCTTCCCTGGTTGCCTGGGGCAAAAGTTGTCTCTTCCCCGGTCGCCCATTTATCCCTGCTCTCCTCTCCCCATTGCCCGGAGCAAAAAGTGTAACATATTTCTATTAAAAGTACTATCTCTGTCTTCCCCGGTCGTCCATCTTACCCCCACCGCTTCGATGTATATCTAAGTCATCGTTAAAAAAATTTTCTTTGGAGTCGGTGGGGATCGAACCATCAACCTCTCGAACTTTGTTCTTTATCGCTAACCGTTGCACCGAAGAGACAGAGTATAAGATCTGACGAAAAATAGGTAACTTGAATGCTTTTAGAATCTGTGTTTTTTTGCACGTCGCGCATGCGCAAAACATACAGGCGACGAAAACAATTTGCCCCCCCCCCTACACGGCAGATTTCGTGTCGGTTCTACATGAAGGAATGGATGTTTTTTCAATTATTGCATATTATACGCCTGAAAGATGGACGATTTCTAAAATGTCAACTTTGTGGGTATCTGTCGTGTATTTTTCAAGTTTTAGCTGGACATACAAACATACATACACACAGACAACTCTCCTTTATATAGAAGATGATTAATTGAAGATAAGTCGTTATTTTACTAAAAACTGGGCTGATGGGGTGCATGTGAATAAGTTGTCGAAAAATATTACTGCATAAATGATCACAATTGATCCAATCGGATTTAAGCTTGACATAGACGATCTCATAGATGGTGACACTATCCACCCATACACTTTGAAATTATAACGTAGGTCGCAAGTCACTGTTAACCTCCAAAGCAGCTCTTACTGCTCGACACGTGCACTCGCTTCGCACACTCCGTTTCTCTGAGACGGTACGAGACTCGCTTTTTATAATATCCAGTCACACCTAATTTCCATACGTGCAGCGAGACTTTGCGAGATTTTGCGTGAACTGTATGTAATAAACATTCAGGGACGCCATGTTGGATTTCTTTCCTTCTTTCTTTCTTTCACTCGCAGCGCACAGGACAAGCAAACCCGAGGACGTTTCGCAAGTAAGCCCTCTTCATGTTCATGTTCCCTACACTCCCCCCTGATCTCATGATCACAGAGATGGCAGGGAGGCCTAGATCGCCTTCGCCGGTTGCTTCTTCGGAGGGGGACAACGCAAGCCTCATCTTCGCTTGTGCTCTCGTCCGCGGTCTGAGGGTCGGGAAACATCGCGTCCGCTGGGATACTGCTGATATCCGAGTCACTGTCCGATGGGGCTGCTGCAAGCCAGAGCGATGCCTCACTGCTCTCTGACTCCGACTCGCTCTTGTCGTTCAGTGATGATTGCGTTGCTAACCGTAGGTCCCTAATGTGACGGGGCATACCGTCGACTCGCACCGCCTGTGGGCTGATTACCTCGGTGACGCGTCCAACTCCGTATTTCGTCGTACACTTGCCGCGCGGGTTCTTAGTCCAGACGACATCGCCTTTTTTCAGTTTCTCTTTGGTTACTTCCAGTTCGGGCAGCGGGTTAGTCTCTATGCCTTTCACCCTGACGTGATACCTGTGCAAGGTGTCAGCCGGCGCTGTAGAGGGTGAAACATTATCCTTTGGGGTTACGTTATACAGGTAGACTGCCTCAAATACCGTGCAGCCCGTCCTGGCCGCAATGGTTTTGACGGTTCTGTGATTCCGCTCGATGACCCCATTTCCACTCGGTACGTGGGCGCATCGAAACCTCAGGTGTACTCCCCAGTCATCAGCAAACTTTCTGAACTGCTCACTAGTGAATGCAGCGCCATTGTCGGTTAATATCTCCGTTGGGGGGCCACGTTCAAGAAAAATATTGTTTAACTGACGGATGATGCTGGCTGCATCCTGCCGGCGCAGCATGCGCCATATCGCAAACCTGGATGGACCGCAATCAATGAGAGTCAAGAAATCCTCACCGTTGTGGTGAGTAATATCCATCGCCAGCCGGTTCCAATGGCTTTCCACTACCAGCTTTCCTTTCTCCCAGCGAACGGGTGCTGGATCAATGGATTGGCATGCTATACAATCTTTGACCACTTTCCTGACGTCTGCCTTTTGTACTCCTGGTTCAACCAACTTAGCGAAATATAGGGTCCGCTTGACCCCAGGGTGCCCGGTTTGTTGGTGGACTTCTTTGATGGTATTAGATCGAACGGGGCTCATGGAAGCGGCGCAGGCGGGCTGCATGGGTTCAATAGTCTTTCTTATGGCATCAAGCCATCTTTGAGGTACTCTCGTCAAACAATCTGCTTTGTTCAGGCTGGATTTGACCAGGGACACCTCTATTGACAGCGCATATTCGTTCACCAGCTTCATGATCGTGTCGAGCCGCCGTCGGATGAGCATTTCGCTCGTGGCTTTGGTTCGTATTCTGGCCCTCCCGGTGAGAGTATCTGAAATCCACTTATGGACGCAAGCAGAATCCGTGAATAGTCGCAGGGTGGTCGTCTTCCAAAGGATTGCCAAGTTTATCCCCTTGATAACCGCATCAAGTTCTGCCAGGTTTATGTGCTGGGAGTCCTTTTCTGGGCGTAACCAGCAAGCGTCTTCCACCACCATTCCATCATGGACCACCGATACACCAATGGCGAGAGAGCTTGCATCAACCCACACACTAAGGTTCTGGCTGTCGACGCACCATCTGCCTCGCGTTGGGTCTTCCTTGTGCACCCTGGTGAGGACTTCTTTGAGCATTGTATTGAGAGGGACGTCATGAGTTTCGTCATCCCATCCAGTGGTGACGTCGGAGGCTCTTCGCTTAATAAATGCCACCGCAACACGAAGCCAGCCGCCGACAGGAAGGTGTCCAACTAACTTTCCGCACAAGGAAAATACGTTTCGTCGTGTAACAATACAAGGCATGTCCGGGGTTTCATTTCCTCGTTTCCAGTACAGAACGTCATCTTCCTCCCAGACCTGCAAACCAAGTACCCGTGCGCCATCTCGTAGCCTTTCCGGTTCCTTGCTGAGAAGGCCAAAGTTGTAGAGATGCTCCCTCACGCGCGCCGCAGATACAATTTCCTCGTCCACGTACACGTCATCAATATATGCAGACGTTGCCCGCTGAATGCGCTCATCTTTAGTTAGAATGGTGTCAACAATCATTTGCATAATTGATGGCGCAACATTAAGTCCAAACCCCATGCGGGTTAGGCAATACCTTTTCCCCTTGATGAGCACCGTTTGATAGGGCCATAGTGATTTGTGTACACGCACTTGAAGGTATGCTTTGTGAAGATCCAGTACAGATACATTAGATCCCACTTGCCGCCATTCCCTCAACTTTTCAGTGCATACGTCCGCGCGAGCTGTAAAAGGGTCCACGTGCTCATTCAATTCTCGATAGTCGAGCACCGGCCTCACCTTCTGCTTATTCTGTTGGATAACCGCCATTAACGGGATCAGGCACTTTGGAGGACCCAATTCCTTCTCTGAATACGGAACTAGCCATCCATTACTAATCCAAGTTTGTAGTTCCTTGTCGTATTCTGCACGAGCTCCGGGGGGAATTTTGTATTCTGGCACCTTATTGCATAATTTCTCGGGTGGCTGCTCCTCCGACCACTTCCAGGAGGCTGTCCAGGATTTTGTGCGCTGGTCGAATTCCGCACAAAAATCAGGCTGTTCCAGCTTCATAGCTGCACTCAGAGCAAGGCCCGCTTTTGCAAAATGTGCCCTACCCTCACCATCAATGCGTACACCTCCCAATTCCTTGATGACGTCCATTCCCAGGAGTAGGTCGTAACCGAGCAGGTCACCGTTTATAACCAAGGCTCGTGCGGTTACTGTAGGCCCATCGCCGACACCTGCGCGAATGATGCTAACGCCACAAGAGGCAATCGAGCCACCGCCAACCGTCAATACCGGGATCCTTTCCTTCTCCCATGCGTCACAGCATGCTTTGCGCACGAGGGTCTGCGTGCACCCGGTGTCTACGAGCGCGAAGCGCTCACGCCCGTTTACGCGCACGCTCACTGTGGGTAGCGCCTTATTTGGCGACGATCTGGGGAGAAGACTGGCGCTATAGCTTACTCCCCTTGCCCGTTTCCCGGACAACCTCTTGCCACGTGACCCAGCTTGTTGCACCGGTAACAACGCACGCGTTTTAACGTTCCTCGATCGGGCGCGTCCTTTGCACCGCTTCGGCTACGGCAGTCTTTTGAAAAATGATTCGGCCCGCCACATTTGTAGCATCTCACGTCTTCTGTTGGTGGTGAAGACGCTTCCGCAGCTGCCGAAACTGGCTCTGTGTCCTCTTTCAAAATGTTTCGGGCTCTGGCCAACAACTCGTCAAGCCCAATCTCACTGAGTCTGGACGATGCTCGCAGCAGTCTGCTGGCGCCGTCTGGGAGTCCAGTCAGAAAAGCGCATCCCAGTATTCGCTCGCTTGTTCCACCAAACGGCGCGGCTAGCCTCCTCAAATCGGCCAGGTAGACGTCCACAGTCTCATCTAGCCCAAGCCGCCGTTCGGTGAACTGCCTCCAGGCGACGAAAGGGTCCACAGCAAAGGCTGCGTATAACGCCTGCCTAATTTCCTCCAGGCCTGGTTCGTCTCCGAGCTGCTGATACACCGAATATGCTCCTTTGGTCAGCCTCAGCGGGATGACCAGTGCAGGATCCTTTATATTGCAAAGTCTGCAGACGCGCTCGGCTTTCTCCCACCACTCGACTACAGAGGGTCCGGAGGGGGAGCCGTCGAACTCGGGTATCAACCTCAAGTCGAACTTGTCCATCGCCGAAATAGCTTGAAATTATAACGTAGGTCGCAAGTCACTGTTAACCTCCAAAGCAGCTCTTACTGCTCGACACGTGCACTCGCTTCGCACACTCCGTTTCTCTGAGACGGTACGAGACTCGCTTTTTATAATATCCAGTCACACCTAATTTCCATACGTGCAGCGAGACTTTGCGAGATTTTGCGTGAACTGTATGTAATAAACATTCAGGGACGCCATGTTGGATTTCTTTCCTTCTTTCTTTCTTTCACTCGCAGCGCACAGGACAAGCAAACCCGAGGACGTTTCGCAAGTAAGCCCTCTTCATGTTCATGTTCCCTACACACTTCATAATAAACTAGCAGGGATACCCGTCACTGTCTATGGGCATGGCTAACAAACTCGAAAAGCTCCTAAAAAGTGTGTAACATTTTTCTTTGAAAACTTTTCTTTCTCTCTCTACACAGCTTCTGCACATCGTTTCTTTGTGAACACACCTCTTCCCTCGACCGACCGTCCCCCCTCTCTCTCTCTCTCTTTGACAACTGGTTCAATATAATAGAAAGAAGAAAAAAAAGCATAAAGAAAAAGTCATCAGTAGGTGACTGACTGTCTAACCTAGTTTCAGTGTTGTTTTGGGAACAAATACCAGTTAGAATAAAAGAAAGTCATCTTTCTGCCCATTGCACTAATTTAGTCACTGGTTACTCTAAAGGAATGAATATCACAGTACTTTTTTTTTTACCATAACAAGTTCATACGGAATCTGATGATGTAAGGTTTCTAAGTGCATTTTTCGTAGTTTCTGAATTTTGCTTTGAAATGTTCTCGTCTCGTCTTGATTGGATCTTCAATCTGAACATTCCACCACCAAGTCCCTGGTCTCCACTGATGGTTTTTAGAGATGTCGCAAACTTGAGTTGCCACATTTAGAAGAGGGCCCTTCAGCATAGACCATACATCTTCCACGGCATTTCCAGAGTTGTTTTAGCTGCAGCACCTTGGCCTCGAAAACATCATAGAATTGGTTAACAACAGCTGGATTCTTCAGTTTTCAGGTAGTTGATTCTTTTGTTTGGGTTTTGTTAGCGGCCCTGGCTTAGGTTGTAGGCACTCCGGCATTTATTCAGTTGCTTACTTAGTGGTTCTATCACCAGATAAAAGAATAACGGAGATAAGCTGTCTCCTTGGAAAATTCCTCTTCGGATCTGGACATCAGGGATTGTTATTGTTCCATTGGTGTGGCTTAATGACATTGTTGTTTGTCACATATTTATATGTACAGCCAGAGTTTTCTTTATTACCGGATGGATTTTATATCATTCAAGGCACCATAGTAGGCACGAGTGGGGCAGACTATCGTATGCCTTTTGGTAATCTATCCATGCTATGCTTAGAGTTCTCTGTCTCTTCCTACAGTCTTCAAGGATGGTCTTGTTAATGAACAACTGGTTTTTGGTGCCCAAACACTTCCTTTTGCATCCTGCTTGTTCTTTTTCGAGGTATGCTCCAGAGGTGTTCATAGATGATGTCTGCAACCAGGCGAGTGACGAGCTTGTAGGTGGTAGTGAGACATTAGATTGGTTTATTTGTTAGGGCATTGTGTCTCACTCGTTTTGAGTATGAGGGTTGTATAGTCTTTTACTAGCCATCCTGGTGTGAATTCCTCACCCCTCAACAGTCTGATGAAGCAGCCACTATAATGACTATGAAATGCTGTTAGTTTCTTCAGCTAGAAATTTGGTAAGTTGTCTATGCCATTTTTTTTTGTGATTCTGGAATCGATCCAACTTTATCTTTATCATTTCGGGCGTTATCTCTGTTTCTGGCATTTCGGGCTTGTTTTCATTACTTTGAGCTATATCCAAGATTTACTGGGCCTCTTGGTTGCATGGTCCGTCATTCTCAAACAGAGGCCTCTTCTCGCTCTTGTTTTTTTTTTAGCTAAACAGATATGTCACAGTTTATGAATGAAATCAAAGTAGAATAAAGAGTTGTATTTGTTATGACCCAATGGGTCATGGGTACATATAGTTGTGATATAAAAATGATGCCAATTTATATCAAGGATTGATTTATTTGTTAAAAAAATGTAGCATTTCTCTCAGTCATTTTTAATGGAACATATAATTTAGTTTTGTAGAATTTACATTATCTATCATCATTTTTTTTTACAAAAACTAAAATAACAATAAAACTTCAAAACATTTCAATCAATTTGTGTCAATTTTTTTTATTTCACTTATGTGCAATTCACATGAAAATTATAAACTGGTATGGTTTGGTTTATTTATGTAATGGCATATCAAGCTTTTAGAGGGCAAAGCTCCTTCATGCTTGTCAACCCGAGAGAATGATGAATTTGAGGAGTTTGTTGTACCTGAGAAGTACCATCAGTTGATTCTTGTATCTTATGCTTTCACACAATGGACGAAATGAAAGGATCAGATTGCAGGTGAAAATGAGAATCTACAAGAATTGCTAGTTAATACACCACTCAATAAGTCCCACGCCTAACTAGTAAAACAAGTTTTAGGCAAAATTCGACTTTATTCATCAACATAGTGTATCACCCTAGAAGGAGACGGATTCCGACGCTTCTCTAAAAATGTTATGCTTTTTGTAGAACGATTTGTCTTTGGCCTCAAAATACACCTCTTCCCTTGGAACATTCTTTTGAGGTCTGCAAACACACAGTAGTTGCTGGAAGCCAGACCTAGAGAATAGAGTCGGTGGTGAAGCAATTCGAAGTGTAATTAATGTAGTTTTGCCATTGTTGAGATCGATTTGTGACACTGGTCATTTGTCTTGGTGAAATAGCACTTTTTTCTTCTTCCTTTGTGGTCGTTTTTAGCGATTTCTTCCTTCAAACGCACCAATAATTTTATATAATATTCACTATCGATGATTCTTCCTTTCTCACGGTAATCGATGAAGAAAATACTTTGTGCATTAGTGATGGGACGATGCCAATATTTTCCCCGATTCCAATACAATTGCCGATTCTGTTCTAAATTCCTGATTTCGATACAATTACTGATTCTTCTTAAATTTCTAAATATTTAATTATATAGTTGTTGCTGTTTATTTTTAGTTTTCAGATTACTGTAAAACCCATGTAATGTGTGCATATATTTGGATAAAAGTAAAAATGCACGTGTAGATCTTTCTAACTATTTTTTTCTCAAATGTTTTCCTCGTAATTGATTGCAAATAGTGAGGACACTAAAGATTCATTTTTCATTTAAAACAAAGCCGATTTGCAGTAGTTCACCCTAAGTTGACAAAATTCTATTTGAATTTTTTCATAAATAATTAAACATAGTCGACCAGCCACTTTTTAAGTACAATTTTTTTAAAGTAAGTGACATTTTTTTAAAACGAAAATACGGCAAAGAGAAAAGAAAAAAGAGACAGAAAACTGTTTCCTTTTTTTCTTTTCATTTCTCTTTGAAGATTACAAAGTATACCGCTTTGATATTCATTTCTGACAAACAACTTGTGGAGATGATGCGGTGTCTGACACATCTAATCCCCACATCCGGTGTCATACCTTGTAAGAAAATATTAAAATGTATGTCACACACAATTATATTGAACTGTCACATTTACTGGGTATATGAAAATGTAATCGTAAGTCCGTAACTAACTGAAATTATGCTAAATGCAACGAAAATGAAAACCACTTACTTCCGCCTGGCAATTCTGAAATATTTAGAGTGTGAATTAGACACATTTTTAACAAATTTTATGCCGAAAATCACTTAAACACATTGGACAGGTGCGCCCATTATATATTTTACATACATTCGCGTAAGAAACAACTTTTAAGATTATACAAAACCTTCTTGAAAAACTTACCTGTTTAATCTTTAGAGGGGTCATGGAGTGGGTCAAGTTCACTAGGTTAGTTTAACATAAAATAACTACCTACACAAGAGAATGTCACCTGGGGGCAATTTATGTCAAACTTACATAGCGAACTAGCCCCTTCTGCTGATCTAAATATTAAAAAGATATGTTTTCAATTTGTTTTATAATCTTAACATTTGTGGTGCCTGTAAAATTCGGTAATTTTGACAAAGTAAGATACTCCGGTAACCATGAATTGGAGGATCGTAATTGGATCATGAAAATGATTTATAGTGAAACTGTAAATACAATTCTAATTTTGATCTAATTTTATGTTATATTGTTCCGTCGAGTAGCCAGAAAAAATAATACACCCTACGCTAAAAAATACATACCTTCCTTCATAAACTTTACTTGAGCATGTTTACAGAAACTTTCAATAAATTCAATCATCATACATTAAAAACTACTTTGAGACCCCCAAGTCTTATTCTCTCAAAAACGTATTCGACTGAGAGGGTAGCAAATTTATTTCCCCCTATCATTTCAGTCCTGTGACGTGACTCATTTCACCGGTTAAATTATTTCACGCGGTAATATTACATTTTACGCCGCTTATTATAACATAGTAAACATAAGCTAATCACGAACCGCTCCCTAATTCAGATTTAACGAATAACGGAATACCGAGTTTAAGCATAAACACTCTTCAATGATTGACGTACATTTACCCACGTTCCGGAATTACAGAATCAATAAACAAACGCTTTCACTATCAAACAAAACCTAATCAACATGGCGAACACTATTCGAAGACTATCGACTGCTATTTTTGGATAGGATTTTCAAGTTGCATTCTTTTCTATGGTATCTTCTGTTTAAGTAGAGGATAGTTAACAAAGCCCCCCCCCCCATTCCCATGTTAAGAATGTGTTTGTAAATAATAACGTTAGTATTTCATCACGATCTGTAAACTGCAGAAGTACCAAGAAAAATGATGTATAGCATTCTGTCGGTTGTTTACAAAAGTTATATCATTCTTTTATATTTCTCCCGGGCAACGCCGGGCCATGGGTACTGCTAGTAAATTAATAAAGAAGTAACATACATGTAAAACAATACTAAAATACACAAAGTAAAAACTGAGAAATTCAAGCATCATTCTCTCTACAAATACGAGGTTTTAAAGATAAATTTACGTTGTAAAAATAACATCCAACAGGAGAACAGTAATCCGAATAATCAAAATAATACAAGTATTTAGTCTGTTGTTTTCAGCAAATAAGATTTATCTCTCTAACTTTAAGGAGGGGGCCTAGGCCTTCTTCTCTGTCGTTTTAAATAGGGTCTAAGCCCTCCCCCGATATTTTAAAATAAATATTTTTTAATTTATTCTGTTGTTTTCAAGCAAATAAAATCGATTTTTCTAAGATTTTGGGAGGGGAAGGTGGACTAACTTTCTATCCATAAAGTTGTAAATAGAAACTAAGCCCCTTCCTCCCATTTTAAAATCAATATTTTTAAATAAATATTTTCACTGTTGCTTTTAAGAAAATAACATTTATTTGTATAAGTTCAAAAAATTTTTTTTTTTTGGGGGGGGGGGGTGTGTAGGTTCCCTCCCTTATAATGTCAGTGCTAGAGTTAAGGGAGGGTTTAAGATGTGCCACCCGGACTTGGGATTAGTAGTAGGGTTAAGGGAGTTTTTTTTATCTTCCCTCTATCAAAAACACACAACATTTATCTTCCTTAACCAAAGAGAAAAATGCTCTTAAAACGTTATTTGATTAGACACTGGCCGGGAAATAGGTGATCATTAATATGCGAAATTGATCCTCCATTCTAAATTCTAAAATAATTGTTTTTCCCACATGTTTTTCAGGGTTTTCACATGTAATTGGCAAATAGAATCACACATTCTTTTTTTTGGGGGGTGGGGGTGGAGATGATTCAGCTGAGAGTCCCTATCTACTTTTAAATGTAGATATAATTTTCTTTTTAATTTGTCAAACTTCTTAATGTTTTCCCTTTATGTGTTGTATCCAAGATTTTGGTAAACTCATTGTGAGATTTTCATCCATATTTTTCACTTCTTCCACTTTTACTATTTATCCACTCATTTAACCTGTGCCATGTTTACATGTGCCTTTGTTTCGGTGCTATGTTTACCTAAATTCGTTATTATGATCTATAGATTTTACTTTTACTAGTAGTTTAAAATCAATAAATATTTATCATTTTATCATTAGTACCAGCAATGGAAAATTAAATTTTAAACAACAAAAAAAAAGAATCGTTTTTAGAATCGGAAATTAGGCTAAAATTTTTCCAATTCTGATACCGATTCCGATGCATTAAAAAGTTCCGATTTTTCTGATTCCCTATTCTGATTAATCATCCTAACATTATTGCGCATCCCAAAATATGAAGGCCAAAACCTTGCCTATTAATGTTTGTATGTTTGGTTGCTTTGGATGACTTTTACCTGTTGTTGTCAACTCAGCTGGTTGCTTTGGATGACTTTTACCTGTTGTTGTCAACTCAGCTGGTTGCTTTGGATGACTTTTACCTGCTGTTGTCAACTCAGCTGGTTGCTTTGGATGACTTTTACCTGCTGTTGTCAACTCAGCTGGTTGCTTTGGATGACTTTTACCTGCTGTTGTCAACTCAGCTGGTTGCTTTGGATGACTTTTACCTGCTGTTGTCAACTCAGCTGGTTGCTGATTTGACTCCCGAATGAAATGGTGGATCCATGTTTCATCCAGTGTCAGATATTAATGCAAACAGCTTAGAATGTACAGCTACTCATCCACAGGACTGCCATTATCCGAACACCCATTCAATAGTCGCCTGCCAGATTTATCCCTGATCGACCACAATACCAGCTCATTCCTTATGAATAAAGTGTGCCTCAATGGAACATAGGGCAAAAGATGCCAAACGAATGGTATGCCTCCACAAAAGCGTTCCAGGAAACTATGTGTGTTAAGCAAACATCCAGCAAAACCCTGCCTGCCTTACCAAATCAAGCGAAAAGTTACACAAGCAGAAAAACATCAAATTACGACAAGAAGTAAAAACAAAATATGGTCATGTGAAAATAATATTTGACACCTGTCTATGGAGAAGCTAACGGAAAGTGAACTCCACAGAATAAAGAATGGAAGCAATGGACAATTGGATTGATTTCGGAGATTCCACAGGTGGAAACACAGCAGCACAAATTCGATCCCGAAAAAACTTTGTGGAGGTATACCCTTCTACAATGAATGATTGGTGATTGAAGGACTTCAACTTAACAATAAGACCAATACAAAACATAAAAGTGCTGCTATTCCAACAATTTGGGAGAAAAGAAATCAGCTAACATAATTTCAAGAAACTCTTTACTATTCTTGACTTTCTTCAAAATCTCACACAGAATTTAAATTTAAATTATGCTTCTCTAAAACAAAGTATAGCTTTAGTTCAAGCATTACAAATCACAAAGACAAAACAGAAAAAGTTAAATTTAAAAAGTTCTAAAAGCGATACATTTTACCCTTATCAAAACTGTAAAATGGAGTAAAATAATTAAAAACATTCAAAATTATGATGTTTTACTAATATTTTTTATCAATTTCCTTCATCATCATCAGAATCATATTCGGTTTAATGTCCGTTTTACATGCTGTCATGCATTAGACGGCTTTAAGAAATTGACTTCTAAAGTAACCTATCACTGACCAGGTCTTTATTAATTCCTCTTTCCCTATACTGTCCAGATTTTATCTTCCTCTGGGGTCATCAGAACTAAGCCTGTCTTTAAAAAATCACATTACACAGCTATCGTATCATTCTTATATCATTTCTCTCCATGCAAAGCATGTCCTCAAGCCTCATTGGCCACGTTTCACTTCCATACATCATCACACTGTGTACACATGCCTGATAGAATCCTCCCTGGGTCGACAATGGTAACGCTCTGCTGGTTAGTAATGGCAGAGTGTTACCACTGTCAACCAAGGGAAGAGTCTATCAGGCATGTGTATGCAATGTGATGATGTATGGAAGTGAAACGTGACCAGTGAGGGTTGAGGACATAAAAATAATATTTGTTAAATGCAACTCAAGGAAAATATCATTTGATTCCACGCCACTACAGCCAAAGCAATGTACAGGTGTAAAACTGAAAAGCAGCAAGTTGAGATGGCAAATGCAATCCCAGAAGGAAGAACGAAAGTTACATTCGTGACTGCTATAGCTAAGTTCAACATTTCATGATATTGTTAATATTGCTTAACATTTAGAATGAGATAAAACGGTACCCCATAGAATTGGTAGTTTTGTTTGGTAGTTTTGTTTTACGGCATATCAACCCTTTTTGGGTTATTTAATGCCGAATCTGGTCATTATAGTGAAAGTTTTTATGCTTCAAGTTCTTTATATCTTCAAATGTTTAATCAGGGTTTTTGGTTTGGTAGTTTTGTTTTATGGCATATCAACCCTTTTTGGGTTATTTAATGCCGAATCTGGTCTTGTTTTCTTCTCTTTCTTGTTTCTTTCCCCTTTTAATATCTGTTTCTATTTAACCCATAGTTGGGACCCTAACAGGTACTACCACTCCGGGTCAGGGTGGACCTGGAAGCAATGGTAATTAAGAGGAGGCTCCACATTCCCCAAAGTCCGTAAGCCGGATCTCACCATCGGATGTAGTTTAAGGTCATATCCAGGACCGGGAGTAGGGTAGGAAAAATAAAAATAAAAAAGGGGAGGGAGAAAGGCAGAGGGGCTGTTGTTTTTGTTTTTGGTTTTGTAGAACATAATTAAGTTTTACAAACAAAAAAAAAAAAAAAAAAAAAAAAAACGTCAATGTAGGTGAATTTCGTCTCAGGGAGCCACAGGGCAGCCTGATCTGGTATCACCAGCCCATAGAATTGAATCATTATAACTATCAACATGATCATAGAGCACACAGTAGCAAGTACTCTCCAAGAAAATAGTTTATAATCTAATTTAGACATAAGGACATGGCTATAATCACGTTGACACACCCGTTCCCGTAAGATCACGAAAATTAAATGACGTTGAGTCTGGTGAGTACTTAGCTAGGTAACCATTTGAGAATACCAAGTAATGTATGTGTAAATCTGGTCCTGGTAGCTTTGCAAACCAAGAACTGGCTACTAATCTACAATGAACAGTCCAGGACCGTTCATTTTGATCTGCACTTACCAGACACTGGCCGGCTGTGACAGATCGATTTCATGTTTATATAAAACAGATTTATGGTATATTGTATTTTAGAAAAATGCAACTCAAACAGGATAAAGATTTTTGAATTTCGTCTGTCAGTTTGAAATCGCATTTTCATCGCTATGTGCGCAGATTGGATGGACAGATTTTATTCGAGATTCATCTAAATATCTTTATAAGAGGCTGTGTTCGTCAGTCTGTCATTAAGGTTTGAAATGAGATTTTCATTGGTCTGTCACACTTAAGTTTGAAATGAGATTTTCATTGGTCTGTCATGAAAGTTTGAAATGAGATTTTCATTGGTCTGTCATGAAAGTTTGAAATGAGATTTTCATTGGTCTGTCACACTTAAGTTTGAAATGAGATTTTCATTGGTCTGTCACACTTAAGTTTGAAATGAGATTTTCATTGGTCTGTCACACTTCAGTTTGAAATTAGATTTTCATTGGTCTGTCACACTTAAGTTTGAAATGAGATTTTCATTGGTCTGTCACACTTAAGTTTGAAATGAGATTTTCATTGGTCTGTCACACTTAAGTTTGAAATGAGATTTTCATTGGTCTTTCACACTTAAGTTTGAAATGAGATTTTCATTGGTCTGTCACACTTAAGTTTGAAATGAGATTTTCATTGGTCTGTCATGAAAGTTTAAAATGAGATTTTCATTGGTCTGTCATGAAAGTTTGAAATGAGATTTTCATTGGTCTGTCATGAAAGTTTGAAATGAGATTTTCGTTGGTCTGTCACACTTAAGTTTGAAATGAGATTTCCATTGGTCTGTCATGAAAGTTTGAAATGAGATTTTCATTGGTCTGTCATGATAGTTTGAAATGAGATTTTCATTGGTCTTTCACACTTAAATTTGAAATAGCATTTTCATTGCTACGGAATGATTGAATGGAAACATCTTAAAAATGTCCATTCTTTTTTTTCTATCTTTTTTTCTATCTTCGACATTAAAATTAATTGAAAAAAAAAAAACTGTAATTATTCACCGGTCCATAGTGGCCTTATAAGCTAAGGACCAGCTACCAATCTGAAACTACAACGAACAGTCCTGGGCTGTTTGGTGTAATCTGTACCAATGAAACACTGACTGGTGGTGACAGGTCGATTTCAGATTTCAGAACATTAAAATCAATCTATACATGAAAAACAATTGAAAATTAAAATAGGTTCACTGATTCAACAGATTATTTCACAAGGTTATCAAAAGTGATATTGTTGAATGAATCATCAGCATCATATTTGCTTTAACGTCCATTTTACATGATGGCATGTGTTGGACGGCTTTTAGCAATTGACTTCCAAACTAACCTATCTCTGTCCAGGTCTTTAATTAACCCTCTTTCTCTCAAATACATCCTTATCGCTTCTGCCTATGTTTTCTTTGGCCTTCCTCTGCTAACTGAACCTGCTTCCTCAACTGTTCTACATTTACTAATCCAAACACTCTTATCCATTCTTTCAATGTGACTAAACTAATGAAGTCTCCTGTTCTGAACACATCTTCCTATACTGTCCATATTCAATCTTTCTCTAAAGTAATCAGAGCTAAGCCTGTAGAAGAATAGAGAAGATGATGTGTGTGTGAACAAGGGTCGGAGAAGAAAGAGAAAAAGGATAGGAGATCTGTGTGCCCCCACCCCTTTCTTTTATCTTACAGATTGCAGAATTGAAACACTGCTAGAAAGATAGCGTCCAAGGATGAAAAGAGATGAGGGGAAAGAGAAACAAAGTGCACAGGGCGACCGAAAGAATTGATTTTTAATAAAACAAAATGGAGAACAATTTTTCCTCTTTTTTTGTTGTTGTACTATTCGCGTGTGAGATCTACATTTTAATGTTTTTATGGTGAGATAGAAAGAAGAAGAAAAAAGAGAGAACGTATTTTTGCAGGCAATGTGTGATTCATATTTTTTTATCAAATGATAAAAAGAGACAGGAAACTTTTGACAGGGAAATGTATGTAATGTTGCCGTCTGTGAGAGCTGCTAGTCATTTTACCATTTTTGCTGAGAAAATGTATTTTTGTAATAAGTGTTGTTGTTGTCCAGAGAGAGAGAGAGAAAGGGAGGGAGAGGGAGAGAGAGAGAGAATTTGCTGTAATTTTCTTATTGCATTATTTTTTTCTTTTTAATCGATTAATTACTTAAAAAAAACAATATATTTCGGTTAAATTAAGACGTATGGTAATTTAAAATTATGGTCAGCCAGATAATTAAATCAAGTTAGGCCATGGGAAAATGAGAGGGTTTTTTTGTCATTTTTTTCTCTAATGATTAATGATTCAAGGTATTTTATGTGAAGTAATCTTGAAATGATTTCATTATATGAAACGGCCGGGTTTGGCTTAATAAGGTATATTCATGATTTGCCAGCAATTATGAACTTGGTTGCAGGTGGCGATTTGGAGAATTTAACATTTCCTCATATATATAGATGCTGAGGAAAATAATGGTTGACAAGACGTGTCATGGTCATTGGGCGAGATATTTTGGCCTCTGTGGCACCACACCAATGTATCTCTAAACGGTATAAGAGAAGTTTAAGAAATAAAACGTAGACCTGTTTTTGCAGTTTGATGCAGACCAAGGTGGATGTTAGAGACAACCTCCAACCTATATCATGTGGTTAGGACCATGCGGGAAGGGGCAGTGTTGAAATAAGCTGAGCTCCCTATCGAGAACGGCTCTTTGCATCCAATAGGTTGTGAGTTAGAGAAAGTGTGTGGGGTATTTTGGAGATTCATGTCAAAAGGCAGAAGGATTTCTAAGAGTCAGGTCTGAATAAGACACACCCACAAAGCTGGTATATTCTTATTCGGCGTTGCCTCAGACAAATAATACCCAATTAAAAAAAAATATTCATTCTTTGGGAGTCAACTGAACCAGAATTCGTCAGGGGGGGGGTCGACATATTAACGTTTCTTAAGGTTTCTTGAGACTATTGTCCTTATCAATATAATTTCTCTCCAGATGATTGTGAAAGAGAGGAAAGAAGGGAGACAAGAAACTCTGAATTGCTCGGGAGCAAGAACTTCAATATGTTTTCTTATTTGATTTCATACTTAGTTATTCGTCTAGTGGATTAAATTTATGATTAATCAAAAATATTAGCTCAATAGCTTGAGTGGAAGTAATTTTATAGCTATTTAAAGTTCAACAAAATTGCAAAAACTATGAGATTTTGTAAAAGTTAAGCATAAGTTTAGAAAAATTCATAAATCTGGTAAACTTAGGTAATTTTCAAATGAGGATAACTTTGGAACTACAGGGCTTAATAAAACAAGTGAGCGCTCAAAAGAAAGCTTATCTTATAAACAATTCAAGAGACTTCAAAACAACCTGAGGACTTGAGCTTGATAGTCTCAGATTTGGTAAGAGGGTTAGTGTGTTGAAATCTATAACTGAAGTGTGAAGTTCCTCTAGTTCAAAGCAAAATTTAAATTTTGAGTGAGGAAATCTTTTTTTTTGCTGTAAATGTCATACTTGAGGATTTTTGTGTTTGAAACGCAAGCATTTAATGTATCAGAATTCACAAAAAATTCATTACCTGGAGTTTGCCTTTCACCTTAAATTTCCTTGCTAAAAATTATACAACCATTTTAATCTTTGACGGTTATGTGCAAAAGCAAAGTAAAAATAGTCAAATATATAATCATTTATTTGTTAGAAGATATTAACTGCTTTTTAGCTCATTTAGAATCAAAGGGCCTTCAGTTTGTGGTTTAAATGGAGAAAAACATGGATTCATTCCAACGACATTATCATTTAAGGATTTACAATTTATTGTAGCATGATTCAATAAATGATTTCTCTTCATCGAGAACTGATTGATGATTTTTAGAGCATGATCTAATAGTATGTTCATACTTTTCACATGTACTGAACTGATTATGTTTCTTTTTCGATAATAGGGTGATATGAACCAACATTCGAGTGAAGATATCTTGTATGTTCGAGTGGGTGGAACATTGGCGAGCACGTGCTGCTGGCCCAGATTTGTAAGCCCCGATATGTCTATTCCATGCTTCACCAGACTGTTCAGCAGAAGTAGCTAAGGGTTCCAATTAGTCATCTCACAAAGTTCCCAAGGATGACTGCACATCTGGTAGACGCTCAGTTAGATCATTGCTTTGTTTGTAGTGAATCACAAGACTTTGTCCAAGATATTTTGCAGATTCAGGGTTGACAACTTTAGCCGTATCACTTTGTTGTGTAATAGACAATATTATATTGAAATAAAAAAGAAGCTCTGAAAAAGGCTTCCCTAACAGATGGTTTGAGAATCACACTGCAAATGGTGTCAATCAGCAATTTGTGTTACCACCGATCTTTGTTGAATGAATGACTAAAGGAAAAAAAGAAGAAACCATGTTTAACAACAACAACAAGAAAAAGCGTTTCATACAATTATTCAGTTGAGTGGGTCGTAAATACCAGGAAAAACATAAATATTCAACAACACACATGTGTCGACAAATAAGGAAAACCGAAGTAGTGAGTTAAACTCATGTGCTTTTATTTGACGTTTGTTTTGACAAACGCTGGCACGGTCAAAGATAAATGAAATAAGCATTTACTATAAGTCCCAAAACAATTGAATGCACATAGTTGTTATACAAATAAGGAGTTGTGTGAAATACATGAAAGGGTTTATTTACATTCGACGCCATTGGAGTTCTTTTGGAGGAGCCAACGGAAGCATAAGTCAGCCAAGGAAGAGGAAAGGATATCACAAGGGTTCTCGAAATCTTGCGAGAACTGGGTCCAAGTCATGTGTCTTCCAGGATCACGAACAAGACTTGATATCTTTTCTCTGAATCTTTCAAGAAATGAAATCTTATTCAAGGGAGGCAACTCTGTCGTCCCTACACAATTACAGGTGAATGAGTGAAGGAAAGTTTGATGAATACACTTCTAATGAGCCATAAATTAATGTAACGGAAAGCGGTCGATTGACGTAGATGCAGACACTTGTCGGCGCTGTTCAAAGAGGCAGCGTCTGGTATGCTGCGTTTGTGGGGCAAACCTGAAAACGCTCACTGACGACAAAAAAGAAAGAGGAGTGGGAGGAGAAAGGCGTCAGAAAGTCAAATAAGGTTTTTATTTGAAGATCCGGATAGCGGTGTCGAGTGAGAGATTTATGCAAATTAAGATGGTTTGTGTGCATCGCATTTTTCTTTCAATAACAGAGGGAAAGTGAAGATTGTTCTGAACGTGGGATTGGAAAAAAGTCCAGCTCTATTCTCTTCTTTCGTTCGAAAGAAGAGAATAGAGCTGGACTTTTTTATGTTGGACTGAACGACGTTTTTTTTTTTACAGTTGAGACTTGATCTTGGCGACACCTCTGTTTAACTGTTTCGATATTATTTCGTTATTTTTTTCTACAAGCTATTCCGGCCTTAACATGACCAACAGGCAATTCAACATTCGTCTGATTCCGGAATTTAGTGGAACTACTATTGACCTTCCGATAGTGGAATGGATCGAACAGGTAGAACTTGTTTGCGAATTATGTGAGTTTCATGAAGTAGCGCGAGTTATTCCCTTGCGGTTAAGAGGGGGCGCTCTTGCTGTGTATCGACAGCTAGGTAAGGAACAGAGGGCAGATGTAAATCAAGTCAAGCAGGCGCTGATAACTGCATTGTTTAACTGTTTCGATATTATTTCGTTATTTATTTCTACAATATTGTTTCAAATTCAATTTATGCTCGTTTGTATGTGTTTCGACCGATAATGTCCAAATAAGGAAATTTGTTACCCGGCCACGAATTAAAAAAAAATGCTGTTTATTTTCAATTACCAGAAAAGTCTCATCAATACGCTTCTAACAAGCTATAAATGAATAAAAAATCTTCTTTCAAATCCAAGTTATGCTTATTTTTGTGTTTTCAGCCGATTATGTCCAAATAAGGAAATTCGTTACCAAAATTACCAAATTTTAAATATTTTACTTTTTTTTTAAATTTCCAAATCGGTCTCATCAGTACGCTTCCAACGAGCCTACACCCACTTTTTAAAATGAAGGAAAGAAAAGTTATGGATTTTTCCCATATTTCTGGGCACACTATGAAATCGGCAGGGTGAGGGGAAAGAGGGGGAACAGGAAGGGGGAATGGCAGCAAAAGAGAGATAGAAATTTTAAGATAAAGATGTTACACACATTTTTTAACTTCTATTTTGTTTTTTATCATTTTACCATTGCTCTATTTCATATATCAAGTATCGACTATTAAAGTTAGGATATAATTTAATGATATAATTTTTATCTTTATTTTTCTCTCACCCTCAATAACTTCGCCATCCACATATTTTTTTCTCCATATCTGAGGTCGCATTCGTCTCTATTGTTTTACACTTCTTGCACACAAACTAGTTATGCTCTTTCAACCTATCTGTAATTCCACTGCACTTCTTGTGTACCCAATGCATGTATGTACCACAGAAAATTAGTTGCACCTGACTCCCTTACCACAAACTGAGCATGGGAATTTTCCTCTTTCCAGGGGATTTCCAACACGACAACGTCTAGTCAACACTTTTGTCTTGGTGACATTTAGTCTCACGCTTTTACTTTCCATAGTATTCCTCCGAGTTTTGAACTTAACAAGTAAACTGTCCATTATTTCACAGGCAAGTACTCAGTCATCAGCATACAGCATCTCTTTTGGAAAACCCATACGAAACTTCCTGAATAATGCTTCTAAGACACGATTGAAAAGCAACAGACTCAGTACAGACTCTACTTTAATATTAAAGTTTTCACTAAATGTGCTGTTAGAACACGACTTTGAACATTTCTGTACATTGTTTGAACAACTTTCACTAACCACTCGTTTTCCACTAGTTTACGCAATGCCTACCAGACAACATCAAGAGACTCTGCCAAAAGTTTTCTCCAGATCCACAAAAGAAAATACAGGTTCTTCTTACTAAGGAACTTATCTTGCATTTATTCCAGGATAAATATAGCACCAGTGGTACTATGCCCAGGCATAAAACCAAATTGCATTTCATCTATGCTTATCTGACTTCTTATTTGCTGGCCAATTATGCTCTCAATCACTTCCAGGACCTGATCCAAAAACTTTAAGCCTCTGTAATTACTTCTATCTAGTGATTTTCCTTTATCCTTATAGCAATTGACAATTGTATTAAGTTCTCAGTCTTTCGGGATGACCTCTCCTATTATGATCTGATTTGTCAAGTCTGTGATTATCTAAATACCTGTTTCACCCACAGCCTTCAATATTTAAACAACTACGCCTGAGGGACTGTTATGTTATTAAATAAACACCGAAGCAAAAGCATGTGTGTATCATTCAGATCCAAGATGGCTGACCTCTTTATTCAACTCACGTTCAGGTTACAAAGCAGAACGTTAATCTCGTGGTAAGAGGGATAACTCTGTTTGGTTAAAACATATTATAACATCTCCCCTTTTAGGTAGTTATTTTTATTTTATTTATTCATTTAAATGTCCAGTCTGGTAAGTGGTCTTGACAATCTTCCGGGCCTAGTTGTTATGTGGTCTGGGGGAGTGGTCGGTTGATGCACAATTTCCTCACTTTCATTTATTGAGGTTTGGGTATTTTCAGGACTTTCCCCTTCCTCTGTCCCCCTGTTGGGAGGTGATGTGGTACGATATGTCGGCGGTTGCGTCAGATGTATCCTCTGTTGTCGTCTGTTTCCACAATGTACGGTCGTGGGGGTGGGGGCATTTCCAACTACAGTGCCTTCCTGGCTGGGGGTATTTGGGCTTCTAACCCACACACGGGTTCCCGTCTCAAGAGTTCTCAGCTCTCTTGCTCTGTGTCTCTGGGTGTGTGTGTTGTTGTTGATCCTTCTTGTATTCATCCCTCTCCTGAATAGGCTTGAAGTTAGGCCACTTGGTAGCTTTGGGTGGATTGGAACATTGGTTCTTAATTTTCTTCCCATTAAAAGTTCGCTGGGAGAGTATCCACAATCCATTGGGGTCGCTATGTGGGCTAGCAGGGACGTATATGGGTCCCTTGCTTTCCTCAGCATTGTCTTAATAATCTTTATTGGTGCTTCCGTTGCTCCATTGCTTTGGGAAAATCTAGGGCTATTTGTGATGTGTTGAAATCCCTAGATTCTTGTGAAATCCGCAAATTCTTTTGACATATACTAGCTTCCAGAGTCTGTTCTCAGGATTACTGGTACTCCATGCATGGCAAATATGGATTTCAGGCTTTCTATCACTTTTCCGGAGGTAATTGATCTCAGTTGAGTGAACTCGACGTATTTCGAAAAATAGTCAACCACCACAATGTAAGTCTGGCTGTTTTAGCTCGAATAAGTCAGAAACTAGGGTGTGCCAGGGTCTTGGTGGGAGTTTGGTTGTCAACAGTGGTTCAGCCGGTTGGTGTCTAAGTCTGGCGCATGTTTCACAGTTCTCCACTGTGTTCTTTATCTGGTTAGATAATCCTGGCCACCAGATTGATTGGCTGGCTCGTTGTCGGCACCTGGTAATTCCTTGGTGACCTGAGTGGATCTTGCCGATTATCTCTAGTCTCATCGACTGGGGGACCACAATCCGTGTTCCATACATTAGTAGGCCTTCCTCCCAGGTAATGTCTCCTCGATGGGCCCAATATAGCTTAAGTAGCATAGGAACTTGATCCTTTGAAGGCCATCCATTTTTAACGAAGTTTATGATGCCTGTACATATGTCATCATTGCTGGTGGCTTCCCTTATCTCTGCCAACCGGCTATCCGTTGCAGGCAGGGACTGCATGATGGCCTGAACAAATATTGCTGAACTTTCCTCCAGTTCTTTATCCTGTTTGGTCGGCATGTTGCTGTGCGTAACTCTTGATAGAGCATCGGCAGTGTATAGTTCCTTGCCGGGTATATGATGGATTTTATAACTGAATCTCATGAGGCGGATGCGGATTCTCTGTACTCTGGTTGGTAATTCACTGATATCCTTACTGTCTAGTAGGGGTACGAGCGGTTTATGGTCTGTCTTAATTGTGAACTCCAACCCTATGAGGTAGTCGGAGAATCGTTCACATCCCCAGGTTATGGCTAGGGCTTCCTTTTCTATCTGAGTGTATCGGGGTTCTGTTTCCGACATGGCTCTTGATGCATATGCTACTGGGTGCAATCTTGTATCTTCCTGCTGCTGTAGGAGTACTGCTCCAAGGCCATAAGATGAAGCATCTGTGGATACTACTGTTCTTTTTGTTGGATTGTATAATGATAGAACTGGTGCTGAACACAAAACTTCTTTTATGGAGTTGACGGCTCTTTTTTGTTCACTTTCCCATACAAACATGTTTTTCTGGCTCACTAAGTTCCGTAGCAGCTTTGTCATTTCTGCTAGGTTTGGGATGAACTTCCCCATTTGGTTCACCATTCCCAGAAATCTGCGAGTTTCTGTTATATTGTTTGATGCTGGGAAGTTGTAGACTCCGGAAACTCTGTCTGGGTCGGGTCTTAGGCCGTCAGTGCTGAGGATATGTCCTAAGAACTTTAGTGATGTTTTCGATATCTCACATTTTTGTGGATTTAGGATTACTCCGGCTGCTCGAATTTTCTTTAATGTGGCTTTTAACCGTGTGTCATGCTCACTTTGGCTCCTCCCATATACCAGTATATCGTCCAGCATACATATCGCCCCTTCTTACTGTTCCAGTATGGTTGACATCCGCCTCTGAAAGATCTCGCTGGCTGACGTGAATCCAAATGGTAGTCGATTGAATTCGAATCTGCCAAATGGGGTAATGAAGGTTGTCAGTCTGCGGGACTCTTGTGACAATGGTATTTGCCAGTATCCACTGTTTACGTCTAACTTGGTCATGACTTTGGCTCCATCCAATTGGGCTAGCACATAGTCGACTGTTTGTAACATATGCACTTCTCTTTTGACATGTGTGTTTAGTTTTGTCAGGTCAACACATATTCTGACCTTTCCGTTGTCCTTTGGCACCACTACTATCGGGGAGCACCATTCTGTGGGCTCTTCGATCCTGCTTATTACCCCTATCTCTTCCATCCGCTTGAGTTCTCTCTGTGTCTCCTTCATTAATGGTAAGGGTATGCGACGTGGTGTTGAGATGGAGTAGGGTTAAGCATCCTCACGTAGGGGTAGGGTGTAGCTTTCCCGAATGTGCCGAGGCCCTGAAACAGGTCTCTCATCTCCTTCCTTGGGTCAAACGGTCGTACATCAGTATCTCTGATACAGTGTACAGCAGTGGAGGATACCGTCACTATTTCAAGTGCTTCAATGGCCGGTCTTCCTAATAGTGGTTCCTCCAAGTCGGGAATGACATATATATATATATTGTGTTGTCCGCCACCCTTCATTCCCTTGGATGGTTGCCTTTAGTTTCCCCGTCACTTGTAGGGGGCTATGACGTGGATCATGTAGCCTCTGGTAAATGCATTCTTCTATAAATGCATTCTGGGATTGCGGTAACATCAGCTCCAGAGTCGATTTTGAATTTCACTGACATGTTATTTATTGCCAGATCAATTCTCCATGGTTTGCTGTGTCTAATTTCAGCTACCATCAATAGACCCAGGGTGATGTTGTCGTTTCTGCTATAAGAGTAGTCCTCGTCGTAGTGTACTTCATAGACTTTCTTTGACCTGCAACACTGTGCATAATGGCCGACTATTTTACAGTTGTGGCATTCTGCTAGAATGGCAGGGCATGTACGTCTCGGGTGTTTTTCTCTGTTGCCGCAGCGTTGACATCCTGTTTCTGGATTACGCTGTTGTCTATACCCTTTTGGCTTATAGTTTTGGCGATTCCTAAAAGAGTTATCTCCTCTTTTGTCGTGGTTTCTTTTCTTTTGGTAATGTTTGTCAACTGCGTGAACGACGGTGTCCTCTTCTAGTTGCTCGATTTTGTTTTTTTTCAGTATTTTTCGTAATAATTTCTGTTGGGACTTCATGATTTCCTTCTGGCGTGCCCTTTTTACTGCGCCTTCCAGACTGAGGTCAGGTATCATTATAAGAGTCTCGTATAAGTATACATCTCTGCACCCACAACGATTCTGTCTCTTATAAACTCGTCTTCAAGTCCCCTTAGGTTGCATGTATTTGCTAACACGTGTAAGTCAGTAATAAAGGCATCAATGGACTCACCTTCTTGTTGACAGCGCTTGTTGAACATGGCTCATTCATATATAACGTTTGTGCTGGCCATGAAGTGCTTATCAAACTTTTGTTTGACTACGTCAAACTTTTCCGAGTCCTCCTGTGATAACTTGAATGTAGCTCGGACGTCCTCGGCTTTGTCACCCATACTATATATGAGGGAATCCACTTGGACCCTGTCGGGTTTCTCTTTGAGGCCGGACACAGTTTTGTAACGAGTAAATCTCCTTATCCACTTTGGCCATTGTCCTGGCTGGTCGAATGAGAACGGCTGTGGCGTCGACACGTTGCTGTTCATTTTGTTCTGCTTTAAATTCCGGTTTCTGGCTCGGATATTTTTGTTTGTCTGACTCCTTACCTTATCCTATACCATTCTGCTTTCGGTTTTATGAAAATCCCACTTCTGACACCATGTTATGTTATTAAATAAATACCGAAGCAAAAGCATGATGTGTGTATCGTTCAGATCCAAGATGGCTGACCTCTTTATTCAACTCACGTTCAGGTTACAAAGCAGAACGTTAATCTCGTGGTAAGGGGGATAACTCTGTTTGATTAAAACATATTATAACAGGAACCTCCAGCTTTACGCTTCATCTTTCTCACCACTTCCTATACCGTTTCTTTCTAAATTCTTATAGCTGGTCCTGTTACTGCTTCTGCTTCATGGAAACTCAGTATTCAGTAATCTTTGATAATGTTCATTTGTTGCCAATACTCCATTGACATTTCGAATGCATTTCTCCAACAATATCCATATGCCGTCTCTGGGATGCGTTTGTTTTGTAGAAAACGTGCAACCATCGGACAACTAGCATAAACTCTTATCGACAAACGAAACTCTGAGGCATAGTGTATTCTAGACACAGGTTTTATTGTTCATCGACAAAGGTAAAAACGAAGATGCCTAAAATATTGAAATATTTAAAGGGATATAAATTTCTCCATGTAGGTGCGTGACTAAGACAACTAAGAGATCGGAAACAGAGCACCGGCAACTTCTCATATGGTGTTGGGGCTAGAAGAATCCCTTACGAAAAAGGGGCCAACACAGAGAGATAAAGCTAAAGGATTTATTTTACGCTAGATAGAACAATCCATATTTGTCTTTGCCATCTGTTTAGCTATTCTGAATACTTCAATTCTGTTGGTTATCCCTTCGTAGTAAATTAGGAAATCTGTCTTGCTTAACCTCCTTCTTGGCTTTGTATATTGCTCTTATTGCTTCCCTCTTTGCCACCAGATATATTTCCTTATTGACTAAACCTTTTATCTACAAGCTCCATCGTTTCCGCTTTTCTTTGATACACTTCTCAACTTCCTCATTCCACCACTATGTCACCCTATGCCTTGGGGGACCTTTCGTCCACCCACAAGTCTAGTCTGTTACCTCCAACAGTGTATCTTTCAACCTCTTCCATTGTTCTTGCACACTTACAGAAGTGGATCTGGTAACCGAAATCTCCCTTACTCGGCCTCTAAACTCGCATTTCACTTGTTCTTCGTTCAACCTTTCTCCTGGAGATAAACTTTCTCTTTGTCTCATGAGCTTTCTTCAGTTTAAAATTGCAAATAACTGGTTTGTGCTGTGTCACTAATGTTTCACCAGGCACCACTTCCACATCACTCAAGAGCCCCCTGTCCTTCTTCCTAACCAGCAGATAGTCTATCTGAGTCTTTGCTGTACCTGATACATGTGTAACGAGATGGATTTCCTGATACATGTGTAACGAGATGGCTTTCCTGATACATATGTAACGAGATGGCTTTCCTTTTTTTTAAAACGAGTGTTTGCAACCACCATATCCAAGACCAAATTCCAAATTTTTTTTTTTTCAACATTCCTACCACCATATCTATTCCTTCCATGCACACCCTCAAAATCACCAGGGGTCTTTCCTACATGACCATTCAAATCTCCAGCCACAGCAAGCACTTTTGGTGGACGACACGTGATTCGGACGAACTCTTTAAAGCAAATGCCTTGAATTGCTACTGTCTTTCTTTCTTTGCTTCGTTGAGATATACTTTCCTTTTCACGCGCCAAAACAAACAAAGGATTTCTCGCAGAAACGTGTTAGCTCAGTATAGTCCAACCAATCAAAAACTGGCACGTCTATGTTGAGTTGGCATAATTGCGCGGGCTCCATAACCCCGATAAAAGAGCGCGGAAATAAACAAAGTTCTCTCAAACATACTCCAGTGACAGATCTTCAAGGAACACACAGAAGTACGCTTTCACTATACCCCCGGCCTCTTGGCCGGGGAGACAAGAAGAAACAGACAGTTCAAAAGTATGTACAAGTTTTTCTTGTCTTGCGCACACATACCCACATACACAGAGTATCATATTGCCACTTACGCACATACACGATCCATGACTCACACACATGGTAGCATAACAAAGTAACCCTTATCCACACACACATTACCACTTACACGCATTAACAAATATAGACATACACATCTTTCGGCCCCTCATGTCTGATTAAAATAATGAATATTTCTAACAAAGAACACGAGTTGAATAAACTTTGCAACGAACATTTCTTCACTAAAACTAACCTTTATATTCCTGTAAATTTGTCGTTCTATAAATGTTTTGTTGATTGATAATGTTTTATGTGATTTTTCATTCACCAATTGCCTTCCTTCATTGTTCATATTCCCAAACCCTATTTATGTTGAGTTAGCCCTTGCTAACTGGTGACCCTAATATTTCTCCTCTAATATATCCTTCGTTCGCCATTTCTTTTTATTTACAGTTTTATTTACTATGCATGTTGCACAAGTTATAGGGGCTACACACTTTCCTCTCATCTACCCCACCAGTCACTGCAATAAGCCTGCCATAGAACTCATCCTTCACATTCTCACTCAATCCACATTGTGATGCATAAACAGATATAGCTGGAAAAAATTCTCACCAACCATCAACTTCATCAGAATAATTCGCTCATTTACACACTTAACTTCAATCACTTTTTCTATCTATCTCTCTGCAATAAAAATACCAACACCACCTGTTCCCTTTTCATTTCCAATTCAATACAGATTACATAACTCTCATTTTTTCCCACAATCATTATAGCAGATTTACCTCTCCAACGAGTTTTTTTTGGACACACCACAGGTCTATACTTTTCTTAAGAAACTCAACAATCTCACCAGACCTTCCACACAAGCTTCCAATATTTAGACTACATAGCCTGAAATTTAACGTATTTTCTTTAGAACTCATTTCCTTATTTGAGACAAAGAATTTTTATAAGCCTTTCCTGACGGCAACCCATTGAGGTGATGGGGACCAGTGCCCTTATCAAGACAACATCTCTACATGATTGTCCACCAAGTCTGGTCTAGTAGCAACATGCGTTTTTCTTTCCAAGTTGGTGACGCTAATCAAACAAAAAAGTGAAATCCACCGATGTTCTTAAAAAAAAATTATATATATATTTTTAAGAACCTTACTTTGAATCATGAAATAGAAAATCAGATGTTTTTCATATAACTGTTTCAGAAATTTAAAAACAGAACTGTTATAAAATTTATGACTATCCATACATACACACGCACACACACATATATATATATATATATATATATATATATATATATATATATATATATAGTAAGCTATGAAAATATATTTATGGCAATTAAGCTACACAGAGGCTCCCGCGTTTCATCCCTGGGGGGAATCTTCAGGCTAAAATGAAGATTCCCCCAGGGGATGAAACGCGGCGGCCTCTGTGTAGCTTAATTGCCATAAATATATTTTCATAGCTTACTACCTAGCTCTACTTACGTATCGAGCACTGCTGAAGTAAATACTGAAAATTGATACATAAAACATTATATCTCCTTATAAAATTTTATGTGGATGCATGAAATACTAATATATATATATATATATATATATATATATATATATATATATATATATATATATATATATATATTATGCCTATTATGTCTATTTAGGTATCATTCTTTTATTTAAGCAAACATTGTTAAGCATAACAGAATTCTTCTGTTTGATTATACCTTTTTTATTTTTTCGATTTTTCTAATGATCTTTTTTATGTCAAAATTAAAATAATTAATGTATTTTCTATATGTATCACTAAGCATTTTAAATTTGTAAATACATTTATATATTTTATCATAAACATGTATATCTAGAAACTTGACGAAAGGCAACAACAAAACGGTTGCATTCGATGGTTGTGTTTTACCTTCAAGTAACGATTTGTTCACATCTTCACATTTACATAGCATTGAATAGGAGTTTAAAGTCACAAAGTTCAAGTTTATCACTATCATCTAAATCTAATATGATATATATATGAGGGTAAAATGCACAATATATCATGAAAATGAAATGCCTGAAAGACAAGATGCGTGAAAAAAGACAAACGAAAAAAAAAAGTTTTAAATACAGGAAAAAAATCATCAAAGCAAACAAGAGATTTTACCGGTTTCATTCGGATCAACGAACGTTTTCAAAAAAGTGAAGATTCTTCATTTTTTCTGAAAACGTTCGTTGGTCGGAACGAAACCGGTAAAATCTCTTGTTTTCTTTGATGATTTTTTTCCTGTATTTAAAATTTGTTTTTTTCGTTTGTCTTTTCACACATACACATACACACACACACACACACACAGATATATATATATATATATATATATATATATATATATATATATATGGGAAATGAAAAAGGAAAAAACAAAAGATATTTTTCGATGTACTTGCATGACATTTTATCATCCTGAGAAGTCTTACAATAAGGACGAAACGTTGATGAGGATATATCGCTCCTCGAAAAAGTAGAGCACTGTATGTGCAGTATTAACACAGCATGACGTCACTAGTTTTAAATGCATCGTTCATTCCTCAAAAAAGTAGAACGCTCTAGATGTTATAGCCGCCGATAACGTGTTAAAATTATCACAGTTTATCCGCTATTTAAAATTGGCCGTGTGGTTAAGGCGTCGGATTTGAGTTGTAAAATACTCGTAATCGCATGAATAGTCATATCTCTATGCTGATGAGTCCCGGTTTAAGGACGAAACGTATACGTACATAGATAATAAACAATAACAAATATTTATTATATATATATATATATATATATATATATATATATATATATATGTAATGGTTGAGAAACTTCCGAGACTATATATATATATATATGCATAAATTCTCATTTTCAAATGTCATTAAATAAACCTACTAAAATACCTAAAGTTTACTAAACTCAAGGGAATTTCACTAAAAAGAATTAACTAAAATTAAATAGTATAGTAAACAGAGGACAGTAAAACAAATGTAGATACATGATGATTTTATTTCAATAATTTGTGAAGTTATCTTTGGTATTGCAGCATAATTAATGGCTGACACTTAGCTATACACCTGATCCTGTTATCTAATTTTAGTTTGTATGTTATTATTTTTGCTTCCTTATTTAACGTTGATTCTGTTCCCTCCCTTGATTTTTCTAATATGGAATTTCATAACTTCATTGGTAATCAGTTTATTATACATATTATCAAGTTTGTAAATTTTCCTAGATTTATCTGACCGTATCAATATCTTTGAATTGTTTATCATTTTTATATCTTTTTTACTTTGTTTTTTAAATTTAGAAATTATTTATTATAATTATTAGTTCGTTTTCGAATTCTGCTAATTCATTCATTTTTATAGACATTCCGTGGTTTTCAAATCCGTATTTATTGCTCGTATGATGTTGTTATTATCGCCAGCAATCACCTAAAGATGATGTTTTGATAAAAGCATTGGTCCCCATCACCTCACTTGATTGGTGTTAGAAAGGAAATCCGGACTAAAAAAATCTTGTCTCAACTAAGAAAATGACTTGCAATGAAAATCTGTTACATTTCAAGTTATGTAGTTTAACTGTTGGAAGGTCTGGTGAGATTGTTGAGTACTTTGAGAGAAGATGTATTGACCTGTGTTGTAGCCAAGAAACTAGAATGATTGTGGGAAGGAATGCAAGCTGTATGGATTGGAAATGAAAATGGAATAGGTGGCGTTTGTATTTTTATTGCAGAGAGATGGGTAGATAAAGTGATTGAAGTTAAGTGTGTAAGTGAGCGAATCATACCGATGAAGTTGATGGTTGGTGAGAAGATTTTCACAGCTGTTTATGCATCACAATGTGGTTTGAGTGAAGATGCGAAAGATGAGTTTTATGATAGTAACTACTAAAGTTGACGAGAAAGAAGTTCTTGATGTGGCAGGATATTTGAATGGTCATGTGGGAAGATCTTTCTTTGATGAGGGTGTGCATAGCCGACTGGTAGTACAGGAGTCCTACTTCTTAGATAACGCTAAGACCGGCTGCTCCATCAACGGTTGCATAATATCATGGGTAACTGTACGTGCCATGATGCGCATGGAAAAGGACCCTACAGTTATCCCCCACTGACATACTTCACTGCCAAAACTGCATTCTATCTCTTTCTCCAGTGCTATCTATGTATGTAGACAATTATACTAGTAAACCATCCCGTAACCAGTTATTAACAGTAATGGTAAGAAACTATTCCATAACGAGTATTGAACATGACTTTGCAAGTCATGTTAGGTTATGCTATAGTTGGACGATGACGTTACATTTGTATACTTGTGTACCCGTGTTTATTTTGGGATTACATGAGGTCTTAAACATTTTAACTCCAGTGCTGGTTTTAAATCTTTATAAATAAGAAGTTTGTAAATTGAGTAAAGATTTCTGAAAATGTGCACACTTCACCTGCTTTGCCTTTAATTTTCTTTCAAAATTTCTCGTTTTATATAAAAGAAAATCAGGTTTGTTTTTTTAATTTTTTATTTTCATTCAAAGTTGAAATGTGGTTAGTGATTAAAATAAGCGATGATTTCCAAAGAAGCACAACAAATAAACAAATATATAAATATAGTAATGTGATACTTAGAAGGCAATACAATGCAAAGGTGTGATGGATAGACACAAGTTGGAGCAAATAAGACATATAATGGTGGAACAAGTTAAATAGTTTCATCCTTAATACAGTGTATACATACATACATACATACATACATATATATTTATTTATTTATTTTTTTCACAAACACACATATATCCGTCTATCTACACAATGTTACAATGTTATGTAATACCTGTATCAAGATGGTCTGGTGGAAACTCTGTATGATATAATATTTCGGGAACTTTTCACTTCTTCAGAACCGTGCTCAACTCAAGTTCAAGCGTGCTTCAAGCAAACTACATAAACCTCTTAAATATATAAATAACTCTGCTATTTTGTTTTGCAATTTTCAAATGAGAATTGATAATTTGGATTATTTAGATTATTTGGACGACTATTTTTCATTGTGGTTGTTATTTTCACAACATTTTGGTCGATGTGACCCCCGACCTTCTTCAAATGCATCTTTGTTTAAGTTGGGAACCTAATAATCGAATTCAACATACAGATTCGCAAGTTCGAAAAGATGCACTTGAAGAAGGTCAGAGGTTAAATCAGCCGAAATGTTGTGAATATAACAACTAAGATGAAAATAGTCATCCAAAGAATCCAAACTCTGCTATTTGCCCCTCGTTCACATGCGGCTCGAACCTGTTCATTCATTGGCTTTTGCTAATACCAGAAAACTATGGCTGTACAGTTAGTTCCTTGGCAGCCTGCCATGAAAGCATTCTGTTTGACCCAATAGTAAGAAAAATGCCCAAATTGTCAATAATCTTTTCACCTTTTTTTCTTACCTTATAAAATATGCCTTTACTTAAATGTACCTTCTTTCCTCTAATCTAAACTGATATTATCAATCATGCCAAAGGGTGCTTTTATAATTGTAGGATATCCATATTAGCTGGAGAAAAAAATTCTAAAAATAAAATAAAATAAAAACCTACAAAAATTGGCCAACAATGTCTACCTATTTAGATCTAACACCAAAAATATGCTTTCTTTTTCTGGTTGTCTCCCCTTTCCCCTACACACGCACACACACACTCACACGCACACGCACACACACACACACACACACACACACACATACTAAGGGAGAGAGATATTCATAGTCACTAGAATTGATAAATTCAATAATAATCAACATCAGAATGAGTAGATAACTATTTATTCTAGTGGACTTTATGAACCGTGAGATTACAGCTAACTCTTGTATTCTTTATTTTAAATATTTTTGATAATTGCTTTTCAGCACCATCAACAGATATATTATGACGTAACAAAACAAATGCATTATTTGTCCGATGCAATAATAGAAAAAAGCAGCCTAGCAGCAAACGAAAGACGGCACACCAAAATTGATTATCTAAGCTGAACCACGATCTACGTTATTACGACGGCCATGGCTGAACCCATACACATCGATGACGCATGATTTTAGGTTTTGGGTGGGTGCGGTTTTAGAAAATTTAAGAATTCAGAAAAATTTTAATTTAATAAAAATTAAAAAAAATTTTTTGTTCAATCTGTTCAAATCTTCAGTAAAAGAAATTAATTAAAAAAAATTTTTTTCTTAAAATTAATTTTACTAAAAATAATTGTCAGTTTAAAAAAAATGTTTCAGTTAAATAAAAAATACTTAACGTATTCTAGAAATCACGATTTTAATAAATAAAACATTTTCAAGTAGATGGTAGTAAATCAAGATTAAAATGAAAAAAAAGAAGGAACTGTAATATAAAGAAGTGAATATTATAAAAAAAGGTTACCTTCCTTTCTCCCTAAATAATTCTCTTCTTGTCCACCACGACACCATCCTATTCTGAATAAGCCCTATTTGATTGGCCAAGATGATTTTCCTTGACCAATCAAGAGACACTTAATTTTGGTGGGCTGAATAAAAAAGCCCTTATTCTTTCTCTTTTGAATGTGATCCCGTCCGGACAACATGTAAGGAAAATTTCTCCTTAATTTGAGTATGATGATTGGAACCTGAGCAATTCTGAGAGCCGTCTAATTTTCTTGGACATTAAATAACTTTTATTTATTAGTTGAACTTCTCAAAGCCGCAAACATAATCAGTTTTGCAAAACTTTTCAGAATATTGTTCAATTTAACAGTATTAATACAAATTTTCTTTTATCTCTGTTTTCTGTGTCTTCACTCTTTCTTCCAGCATTTTTCTGATTTCGGCAAGCGACGACTGAACCGTTCCCTTGCTAAATCTCTTTAATACAGTATTTAAGTGTTGTGACCCCATAAAGGAAAATGAAAACACGAACTCTGGGTTTAGGTAAAACACGTATATTGGAGAAAATACAATACAACAGAGAAACAGGAGTGGTGGTACGTCAGTCTTGACTGTCAGTATAGACTGGGGTTGATCGAACACTGAGGAGCAGTTGCTCCCAGCATTTATGGTGAATGGAAGAGTCTAAAGTCCGTTATAAATAAGGTACCACAACACCTACCTCCCAAGACTTTCCTCCTCAGGAGTCATAGTATCGTTTCCTTTTTGGATTGACGCTATTCTAAGGCTGCTTGAGGTAGCTGTATGTCGGAAGTGTTGTATCTGGTAACCATAACTTCTTTCTGGAGTGTGCTGTCGTTTTTTTCCAATAGTCGTTCCCTAGGTGTCTCTTATGAGAGAACTGAGGGCCTCTATCAAATTCAGATCTGATATTCTCCAGTTTTTTTAATTCTAGACTTCTGATTTTGGAGCCCATCTTTAAATTTTTTTAAAATGTCTTCTTTGCTGAGACATTTACTTCAAGACAAGTCAGCTTATCTTTCATAGTCTTCTCGCTGAGGATAGAATTAAATAGTGCTTGTATTATTTTTTAGTATTATTTCTTATATCCAGCATACTTTGTTTACCTTTTCCCCACGTGTTAGCTTATATTTCTCCTCACTTATAACTCGCATAATATGTATTTTTTCCTCTCTAGCATTATTTTTATGTTCAAATTATTTTCTATTCTGTAATTTTATTAAGCTCACGGCTCTCTTTAGATTTTAGTAGACCCCTCGTTTCTGCTATGAATTCATTTTGTATTTACGTGCTTCTGAAGCAATGTTTTTATTTCTTTTCAGTTTTACTTTTATCTGTGTCTAAAATATACCATGCCTCAGAGGTTTGATTGTCGACAAGAGTTTATGCTAGCTGTCCGATGTTTGCATGTTTCTACGAAACATACACATCTCGGAGGAGTACATCCCTGCTTTTTTCTTTTTAGCAAAACACATACATCTATACGAATTACATGTTTGCTAAAACTTGTTCTTCTTTTAAACTTCTATCACCATAAAGCATATCTTTGGGGTTTTTTATCGGCTATAAGCCTAGGCAGGGGGTAATGTAGCAGTTACATGTTTTGATGCACTATTTTCAATTTATGTAACTAGACAAAGTTTAGCACTGAGTAATTGAACCATTGACTAATAGAATAGCTGGGCATATGAATACAGTTCTTTGAAGTGCACCCACACAAATATTTCCCCCTTCAAAGGGAGTCATCCAGAGCAGACGATCTGTGGCTGGTTCTCTAACTCACCAGTCTGCATTTTGTAAAGTTTATTATTGTCTGTCTTGAATCTCTTAAATCTTTTTTCAATTTAGTCAAAGTAAAAAGGTATTTTTTATTACATAACAATACTGTTGTCTGCTCTTTTTTCTTCACTGCAGAAGGACATTGACCTCTACAAAAGTCTTTTAGTATGGTGGTCTTGGATATTCACTAGCCTTCACTTCATCCATTAGAACCGACCATCAATACTAAAAATCATTGAGATTAAAATTTTCTTGTTGAAAATATGACATTTATCTTTGAGAATTGTGACATTTTTTCTCTTACAAGCAAACACCAAATTTTTATTATACAAAAAAGATAAACTATTTGTATTGGGATTATTAGGTAGTCAAGTGTTAAAATCAAATAAATACCAAGAAAGGGTATTCTGAAGAGGCATGAATTCAATCAATTTGAAAATGCTATTTCAAACTTAAGTGTGACAGACCAACCAACAGATGTTATAGAGATGTGAGGCCGCATCTCAAAGGGTCATCATAATCTACAATAAATCAAAAAAATTGATCATCCCAAATGATGTCCGTTAATATGCAAATGAAAACTGACAGAAAGAATGAGAGGGAATCTTTGTAGCACCTTTCGCAAGAATCCAACGTTCAAACTCCTCGGCTTCACATTCTCAGAAAACATGAGTATATAGAAGATGCTGCTGTCAGGAAGGTAGGCTCCCTCTACCGGGCTAGAAAACTTAGTTAGAGAATAGACTCACAGTGTTAAGGTATAATAAAGTATATCTTTTAAGAACAAAAATGTCATTTATGTATTTATTTCAGCTTGCTTGCTCGCAGCCTGTTAGACACAGCACAATGAAGTGGTCCATCTTTGGATTGAGATAATGCTTTCTGAGACCGAAGTAGACAGGAATTGCCAAGTGGTCACTTACTCAAGTTTCCGACTAGCTGTAGCAATGTCAAAGTTTTGCGGATCTTTAAACACAGCATGGGTACAGAACGATTAACAGAGCAATCAGTCGGAACACATGCAATCCTCGTGGCATCGGACTGATTTTAGAGCCGAGTCACCCAGAATACAACACTGACTCCTTATGCCACGATCGTATCACATTTGTTGACTTACGACACAGGATTCGAACCCAGGATATTTCTAAGGCACAGCCACACCACATTTGATATCGCAAGATGCAGGATTCAACTCTGAAAGATCCCCATGGTGCATCTGAACCAAAGAAAGGAGTGATCAACAACAATAAAAGAAAAGAAAAACACACCATTATTGCGGTATCTGTTCACCGCTCCGATGTTTACAAACGTTACAAATTCAAACACACCTCCTTCAAAGTGTTGGCATAAGCCACGCCCCAAAACACCCTAGAAAATTAACCTGGCTCCTGCTGCTACTATCCCTTCACTGGATACAAATTTGATCGTTTTTCTGATGGCACGAACGCCCACACATTTCGGCTTTCTACACTCCTTCCTCACTCCAAACCAAAATACCAGCATCTAAGAAGTGGCCGAGATTTATGTAAACACTGTCAACTAACCCCCCAACTATTTCCAACCGGAATAAATTCGGCCAAGTATTAATTCCAGTCGCTTGTTTATTTCATGGGATCATTTTATGTAACATCCCGTCCCAGAAATACATTCGTCAGCTTTTCCTTCATTTGGTCACTCCAGCCAGGGGGGTGGGGGTCAGAAAGCCTCCATCTTCGACTGTGAAACCAGTCGTCGAACTCAGAAGCAGAAAAGGACACCAGCACCAATCAAACTGCCCTTTTCAGGGAAACTCAAACTATTTAATGCGATCAAACTTTCACCTTTTGCTGCTCACTGAGACATCCACCTGACTCCAACCTCCCTCTCCAGTTCCTGCTCCAACTCCAGCAGCGCCTGCTTCAATTCTTTTCAGCAGCTCCAGCTCTTTTCCTGCAGCCACTGCTCCATCTCCTATTCCTTGTTCAAGCAGCTGCTGTTCCTGTCGATCCAGCCAGACATCTCATTACACCTCAAGAACGTCCACCCCATACTTTGTGTGGTGTCATCCCATGCTATCCAGGTTCTAGTTTCCTCACTCCTGTTGTCCAGCTTCCAACTTCCTCATTCCTGTTGATCCAGCCCTTCCTGCTGTCCAACTTCCTCATTCCTGTTGATTCAGCCCTTTCTGCTGTCCAGCATCATCATTTCTGGCCTTCCAGCCTTCCAGTCTTCCAGCCTTCCTGCTTCCAGAGACATCATCAATCCTTTTCCTTCAGTTCTTCTCTGTCATTTCCTCTTGTACCTATGGTGCAATAAATACAACCTCTATTTTACACTCATTCATCTGCGTTTGCCCTCTCTTCTTTGTCATTGCCATATATTTGCTTGTGTCTAGTTTCTTAGTTGTAAGATCGATTACCAAGGTGACCGGACCCTGCAACACAATCAATGCATTTTAGCCTGAAGATTCCCCTCGGGGATGAAACGCGGGAGCCTCTGTGTAGCTTAATTGCCATAAATATATTTTCATAACTTACTACCTAGCTCTACTTACGTATTCTCATTTTCACTACTTCTACTATAGCGCAGACTTATTTCTTAACAGTTGTATTCTGTGGGAGTCAGTGTGTAATAAAATAAGGCAATGGGGGCGACCTATTTGGTCCAGAGCAGGTGCAATGATAATGTCAGATGCATACATGACATTGCATCGATGGAATGCAGCAATGCTTTCTCAGTTTCACCTCTTGAAATCATTTAATGCCATTTCTGTCTCCGGGTTCAGGCAAAATCTTTCTGTGACAACCAGTGGTCTAATCTTATTTTTCGATCTACTGAGAATAGTATGAGAATAGGCGAACAGCACGGCTTAGAGAGGTTCTTAAAGACCCACAGTTCCTTAAGAGGTCTCAGTCTCTCCACGTCTCATCTCAGTGGGCCATGCACTATGGTATATTCTAAGAAACCAATTGAATTAGTAGATATGATCGATTTCTTTTCATTAAATGTAAGATTGCGAAACTAGTCAGTCTTTGGGAATTTCTCCAAATTCTTTTCATGTTCTTGTTGCGTCCATCTGAGAATAATAATGTTGATCATATAAACATATGTTCAAACGATGTAGTTTTATAATATTGCCTTTTGGAAACAAACTACACCATTACAATAAATGAATTTATGAATATAATAATAGATAAATAAATAACTGTAAAACAACAGATTTACAAATGTATTTATTTGTATTTTTACTATGCTCTGATGGTGTTTACTTCTACTATAGTGCAGGCTTCTTTTTCAACAGATTAATGTTTGCATTCTGTGGGTATTAGTGTGTAAGAAAACAAGGCAATGGGGCGACCTGTTTAGTCCAGAGAAAGTGCAATGCCAATTTCAGAGGCTTACATAGCGTTGCATCATCTCAGTTTCATCTTTGAAATCATTGAATGCCATTTTTGTCTCCTTGTTAAGACAAAACGTGTCTGTGCCCACAAATGGCCTAATCTTATTGGAAAAATTTCAGATTCACTGAGAATAATATGGGACTAGGCAACAATGCAGCATAAAATAATCTTGTTCTTAGAGACTGGCAGTTCTTTATAAGTTCTCAGTCTGTCTGCATCTGATTTAAGCCATGGCTTATTCTTCTTTTCTTTGAGTCATCCGATGTCAGTAGACGTAAGTGAAATATTGACAAATTCCGAGCGCCAGAGATCTTGATTGGCCATTGTTGAGAGCAATTTCCTCCTTGATGATCGCCTTCAGTGTGACATACGGATGACCAGCTCTTTTCTTTGCATCTGGAAACCAGAATAGGACTCTTCCTGCAGGTTTATCATAACAGTTGAGATGTCCTGCAAACGCTAATCGTCTCCTTCTCACAACCACAAGGCAAGGATCCATACAGTGACTTGTTCGTGAAATGACTTTTCCAGGAGATATTATAAGCTGCTCGTAACATTCTGACATATGTACAATCTAGCCGCTTTCTACGTGCCACATTCAGCATCCATGATTCTGAGCCGTAGAGAAGGATTGTATCTATACAGACCTTGAAGACTTTTGTTTTCGTTTCCTTCCTGATTGGAGACTTCCGCACTTTCTGTAACGAATGAAGCACACTCCATAACTGTGCAATTCTTACATTCATATCATGTTCAGTGTCAGAGTATCCACCAAGGTACTTGAAGTCATCAACACATTCGATTCCAGAGTCATGTGATGAAAACACTTTCGTGTACATAGAGTAATTAGGATGCATATATTTTGTTTTCAGTGCCTTCAGAAAAAGTCCCACATCTTGACAAGCCTTCGCCACTCGGTTGAGGAGATCTTGAACAGAATTAATACAATCTTTAAGCAACGTGATGTCATCAACGTAATCCAAGTCAGCCAGAACCTCAGCAGGGTGTCTACTGCTCCGGCGATCTTTGAGTGTAAAGTTACTGCAGACTGACTTGTGAAGTGTATAATCAAGTACAATTATGAACAGAAACGGTCCAAGAGTATTTCCTTAAAGAACACCAAGTGTCTATCTTTGATGCATCTGTTTCTCATTCAGGTGTTATAAATACAGCAGAAGTAACCTTGTACATCACATGGATTGTGTTCACAACACCAGGAGGAATTCCATAAGCCACAAATATTTCTATCATTCTATCATGATTGATGGAGTCAATGAGCAAAAGACCTGAAGAAGGTCGACAGGCACATCGTCCGAAACGTAGTAGAAATATAAAGGAGAATGTAAATAAAAATAATACTTTCACAGATTTTTCCGAAAGATCCGTTTAGGAAAAAAACGCCTGACTTGTGTGTGCGTGTGTGTTCACCTTCAAGTCAAGAACTACACAAGACACACTCACAAAGTTGATATATTCTTCTTCAGTATTGTTGCCTCAGACAGAATATGGAGATTAAAAAAAATATTCAATCCTTCGAGGGTCAACACAAAACAAAATTAGTAAAGCGGGGGAGGGGAGGGCAACATTTAGAGGGAGTTTTTCTAGTTGACAGAGAAAGACAAAGAGGGGTGAGAGAGAGAGAGAGAAGGGAGGATAGGGTGAGAAGAGATAGAGAGTGGTGGGGTTAGAAAGAATTAGAGAGAGAGAGAAGTTTTTAAAGAAAAATGTGTCGCAGTTACAAGACAGATCTATTTCTTCTGTATGTATACACAATCTCTTACGTAATGATTAGTTGTAATTCGGTTAGCTAAAACAGGCATGTCCCAACTCGTGTAAAGATACACAAGCAATTAGTGCATAACTGCACATGTGCACCCGCTGTCAACCTACCTCATTGACGCGAAAATATAATCAGTTACTGAAAAAGATGTCGTGAAGATAAGATGCTAAAACTTTGCTCTTGTTCTTTGCCAGAAAATGACAAGACGAGATTGGACTCGAGAACTCAATATTTTGTTTTGAGCTGAGGTGTGTCTGCCAAGCAAACTTGCCTTATATTTCTATGTTCCTGTTAAATAAAGTTGATTTTATTATAGTGGAAATTTTGGTATTTTATTTGGGAACTTGGTGACCTCCTTTTCTTATTCAGGTCAAGCTAGATCTGTCCGATGCATACGTACGTGGCCGACTTAACAAAATGATAATCTCCCGTCTCGACATTCAAATCACACTAACAACATACTATAAAATGATGATCTCTGACGTGATTGTAAACGCACCAAACTTCTGATTTCAACATTTTTAGACAAAATGTTGACGCTGACAGATCAATAAAATGGACACTTCTATGCAATATGAGCATGCAAAACTTGATATCAACATTTTAGAAACTCAGACATATATAAAAAAAACAAAAAAACGCAGACAGTTTGATTTCAACAAAAGCTTCCATTTTTCTATCTTTCTCTATCAACAGCAAGTTTTTTCTTCAGCAGTTTAAAGGCACAACAAAAAGCTTTAAATAAATAAATAAATGAAAAAACAACAAAATATTTTCTTCAGAATATCATTATGTATTTACTGAGAGAGATAATACCGACTGACAGGAACGTATGAGAGTAGATGCATTTTTCTTTGGGTTTTATTTTTCCTAACATGATATCCATTTCTTTTTAACGGAAATTCCTATGTTTTTACATCTATTTTAAAAAATAAAAGACAGTGGCTGGTCATTCATAGAATATAAGCTACAATACTTTACATTCAAGGTTAAATTCAAAATTACTTTCAATTATATAAAAGAAATAGATGCCCGCCAATTAATATGGTCGACACTAGGTGTAACAATTCCTGCGCGACGGCGATGCAAATACGTCTGCTTTGGAGTTATGGCATCCAAATGTGGTGATTCCAGAGTAAATATTTTTCTGCCTCTCAGCTTAGTGAATCATTTGTATTTTCTCTTTACAAAAACAAAAAGTATAAATTTTGTTTTTGACTTTGCTGCATAATATGTTGATTGAATAACCTTTTGACTAAATATTTATTGACATGCTTTTCACCATTGGCCTTATCAGTAGCTTTACACCTTGCTTCAGTTTTTCATTCTAAATTTTCTTGTTTCACCAAGTGAAGATTTGAATTTTTCTTAGGTGTGTTGCCTAAAAGAAAGTCAAGACATGATATTTTACAAATGTTTCCCAGATTTTGTTCCTTAACCTTTTCCCACTTTAAAGAGAATCTGTCTCTTTCGATATTAGTGCCTTTCGTTTACACTTCCAATTTATTCATTTAACCAGCTTGTAGCAGTTACACGAGTGACCTATTTTGTATTGATCTACGTGACTGCAGTGAGTTGTGATTCGGCTTGGCGATTATGTAATGGTGGCCTCTTCACCACGTGCATGTATAGCATGTCTGTGTGTAATGAGATTCATATGCGATGGATCATCTTGCCGCTAAAACAAGATCACGTGATCAACATAACTCTTCAGCTAGAGCCTGACTTTCAAACAGACAAGATGTGATCCTGCCTTCTCTGCCATCGGCCCAGCAGAAAAATCAACGAACTCCAGGATAAAGATTTTTTTAATTTTTTTAACATGATTCACCCCAAACAAGGCAGGCCGCCACTGTAAACGTAAGGGGCTACTGAGAAAAAGGAAAAGGGGAGAAGGATTGGTGGTTCAGCTTAAATTGGGATCTGAGCAGTAAGATGTCTGTTTACATTAGTTTTAAATTTCTGCATGTCAGTACTGTCGGGGAAACAGGGGGCAGGGAGGGAGTTCCAGAGGCCAGCAGCACGAGGAAAGAAGCTATTTGAGTAGAATGCTCTCCGGCATCTGGGGACCTCCACAGTGAATATATGAGATTTAGTAGAATGTTGAGTTAGTCTAGTGAATTTACGTCGAGGGGGCACCAGAGTAGCCAACTCATCGGAGCATAATTATTTCCTCTTGTATACTACACTCAACCCAATGTATTTTCCTTGTTCTGTTCCTGTGTTTCCAGTAAATTTTCCTTGTTCTGTTCCTGTGTTTCCAGTAAATAAAACTGTATATCTCTTTAGTTGTGAAGCCATTGTTTATTTCGCGAGGAATGGTGACCTCGTATTGTTTATTCTATTTAAGTCAGATTTGGCCAGACGAATTACTCTCTCAAGTAAGTCATCAATCTGATTTTCTCGATTTAAACTCCCAGCTAAAATCTCTTTACCTTGTTCAGGCGTCCCTTCTTTTTGTTGATTGCATATTTAGAATCATATGATATCTGCATGTGGTTTGCAGAAATTGAGGCCCACTTTGCCGCCCACGGTATTACTTCAGAAGCGAAGCAACGAAACCTATTACTAAGCATGCTCCCGGCCTCTTTAATGTCTACCATGAAAGATCTTATCATGGATCCACAGCAATGATCCTCGGCAGGCAGGCAGGCTTAGGCTAAAGACAGGATATTGAGTTCTGGAGTTCCATCTCATCTTGCCGTTTTCTGGCAAAGAACGAGAACATGTTCTTAGCATCTTATCTCCATGGTGTCTCGCTAGGAACTAGTTTGTCTTTTCCCGTCAACAAGGTTGGTGGAAACGGATGTTTTCTGAAAGTCTCGCACATGTGCAGAAGTATTCAAATTTGTGCCAGTTGACACGGTTAAGATTCGGATAAAAATTGTTGTTTGGGATAAATACAATTTAGGCGCGCAGTGTGAATATAATTGTATTGGCGCGTGAAAGATAAAAAATAACGCCCACGCAAATTCCGGTGTGGCCTTATATATTAAATCAACTCAAAACGAGCGGACGTAGTAGGGAGCACACCACGTGATATTTCTGTCCAATGGGATTTCTCCAAAGACATTTTTCTAAACTTTTCTCCTTAAGCTCGCTGGAGCCTATCCAAATAGTATTTAAGCACACACAAACATCAAACCCTCTCTCTCAACTGACTCTTCATTCGGAGGTTACACGCGTCTTACTATCACTCTTCCATTTCACCTTTCGCGCGCTTCATACAATTTCACAGGCGAACATTACCTATTGCCTCTCTTAACATTTTATAACACATGAGCATTTCAACAAAACAAAAGACATTCTCCTTTTTACTTACCCTGAAACTAAAGAAAGGACTTCTGAACTCATTACAAAAGGAAATATGTTATATTTGTTAATGGTTTATTTCAGTGAATAAACTTCCGTTGGTTTTGCATGTAAGTCTTCTTATTATTATTTTTATTTTTATTTGTGGAGGAAGTTATCACCAAAAAAAGGCATGACGACCACCACAAATTGCACAGTGTATTTCTATGTGAGTCTTAACATGCCTGTTTTCACCCAACTGAACTACAACTAAATATTATACAAGAGATGTAACTGCTACAAGAGCATTATATTATTTGATTCAAAAGTTGGCAATTGATCAAAAAAGAATTTATTGGCCAGATTTGAAATAAAAATTCTGATGATCTTTGGCTTGTACAATTTAAGTACACATACTGCTGTTTAAGTTTTTAAAAATATTATTTTGTAAATCTAGTTAGAATGAAAAAATGTAAATTTTTCAGAACATACGAAAATAGATAATTTGGTAAATTATGTGAGTGATGGGAAAGAGATGTACGTATGTTGCCGTAAAGATAATTTTATAAATTAATAATTAAATGCCCGAGGCTTGTGTGACGAAAGCTCATAGCCCACTCGGGAATGCTGATCACATTGTGCTAATGATACATATCACCCTAAAAAGTCGTCCAAAAGCTGATGAACCGTTGCTCAAAACAACGAGCAGGCTGATTTTGAGTCAATCAGAGATCACATCAGTGATGCCCCATGGAGGGAAACCTTCTCACTCCCTGCCGACCAGTGTGCAAATGAATTAACTGAATGGGTCAAATCAGGCATTGAAGCCTATGTCCCCATGCGAAAATTCTTTAGCAAGCCCCACTCTCCTCAATGGTTCACCTCGGAATGTGCAGCTGCCATTTCTGAGAGGCAACAAGCATTCCGTAAATTTGGCCGCCATAAGTCATCTACTAATAGACATACATTTATAGAGTCAAGAAATAATTGCAAAGCCGTGATAGGTGAAACGAAGAGAAGGTATAATGAGTTAACAAAAAAACGCATCCAGTCACAGAAATTAGGTACTCACGATTTCTGGAAAATCTACAATAGAGTAGTGAATAATGGTCAATCAACGATTCCCCCACTATCAAACCACAATGATGTTGTATGCACGGCCACTGATAAGGCTGAACTACTTGCCCAGCGCTTCGCTTCTAACTCTACTTTAGACTCAGATAACCACCCCCTCCCTAAATTCCCATTGCGGACCGAAGCCCCACTTGATAACCTAGTCATCACCCCATCCCAGGTCAGAGACATCATAAAAAACCTTGACACCTCCAAAGCTTGTGGGCCTGATCTTATACCAGTAATAGTAATAAAGAAATGTTCTGCTGAACTGGCCCCTGTCCTCTCCAAACTCTACAATAAATGCCTAGCTGAATCTTGCTTCCCCGATAGCTGGAAAATTGCCTCTGTGGTACCAGTCTACAAGAGTTCTGGGAATAGAACCGATCCTCACAACTATCGCCCAATCAGTCTGCTGCCGATCTTTGCTAAAATCTTTGAATCATTAATCAATCTAGCGATAGTAAGGCACTTAGATAATGCTAACCGCCAGTATGGATTTAGACAAGCACGATCTACTGTGGACATCCTAACGGTCATCTCTGAACGCATATATCATACACTTGACAAGGCAGGAGAAGCTAGGGCAGTAGCGCTTGATATATCCAAGGCCTTTGACATGGTATGGTATAAAGGGATTCTCCTGAAAATACGCTCATACAGTATTACTGGGCAATTACTTAATATAATCAGATCCTTCCTAGACAAAAGAAAAATCCAGGTTGTCCTCGATGGTCGTTCATCTAAGCAACATGACATAAATGCTGGTGTACCCCAGGGATCTATCCTTGGACCTTTGTTGTTCCTGATCTATATAAACGATCTCCCTGATGACATAGTGTCTGAGATTGGTTTATTTGCTGACGACACCACGCTTTACTCTCGCCATGTTGACAAAACCGACATGATCATATCCGAGGCATTGGCTGAATCCTTAGAAAATGACCTTTAGGCTGTAGTGGATTGGGGTCATAAATGGTTGGTAACTTTTAATGCTGCAAAGACAAAGCTCCTTTCCTTCAATAACTACAAGGAACCTCTCCAACCACTGATTGTCATGGCTAATAACACCCTACCTGAGAGTTCATCATTCACACTCCTTGGCCTAACCTTCACAGGTAACATGAATTGGAACAAATACATCGAAGACATTGCCAAGGCTGCCACAAAGAAGGTTGGCTCCCTCTACCGTGCTAGTAAACTCCTTACACCTGACATTATCCTGTATCTCTACAAAGTCACCATCCGCCCATGCATGGAGTATTGTTGTCACATCTGGGCTGGTGCATCATCTACTAGTCTCTCCCTTCTTGACAAGATCCAAAAAGAATCGCCAACCTAATAGGTCCCTCACTGTCAACCAAGCTCCAGTCCCTGTCCCATCGCCGCAATGTAGCATCCTTGTGCTTGTTTTACAAATACCTCAATGGATTATGCTCCGATGAATTGGCTACTCTGGTGCCCCCTTGACGTAAATTCACTAGACTAACTCGACAATCAACTAAATCTCATTCATACACTGTGGAGGTCCCCCGATGTCGAAGAGCCTTCTACTCAAATAGCTTCTTTCCTCGTGCTGCTGGCCTCTGGAACTCCCCCCCTGTCCCCTGTTTCCCCGACAGTACAGACACTTGTTTGGGGTGAACTATGTTAAAAAAAAAAAAAAATAATAATAATAATATTCATTCTATTTTAAAGGAATTAAATCACCTTTAAGAAGTCTCTACCTTGCGGATTTAGTACGAAGTGATTATTTATGAGGCCTTAAAATGATTTTATTTTTAAACCGAATCTTTCTAAAATATCTGAGAGGAGGAATTATAATCTGGGATATCCAATCACTATAACAATTGATAAGATCTTTTAAAACAAATAAAAACATGAACTAAATAAAAAAAAAATGTTTGAATTGTTAATCAACAAATACTAAATTGTATAAAATCCATAAAAAAATTAATATTAAAAAAAAGAAAAGGAAATGTTAAGACGTTTCAATAGAGCATTACATTATTTGACTCCAAAAGTTGGCAATTGACCAAAAAAGAATTCATTGGCCAGATTTGAAACACCAATATTTTGGTGGCCTTTGGTTTGTATAATTGAAATACACATATTGCTTTTTAAGTATTTTGATGATATTATTTTATAAGTCTGGTTAAAATATAACCTAAAAACGAAAAATGTAGATTTTGCAGAACATACGAAAATAGATAATTTGGGAAATTATGTGAGCGATGTATAGCTCTACATGGGAAAGAGATTCCGTTGCTCTAGTCATGTACGTATGTTGCAGTGAAGAGAATTTCATAAATTAATAATAATATTCATTCTACTTTTAAAGGAATGAAATAACCTTTAAGAGGTCTCTACCTTGCGGATTTAGTATGAAGTGATTATTTATGAGGCCTTAACGTGATTTTATTTTTAAACTGATTATTTCAAAGGTATATGCGAGGAGGAATTGCAACCTGGGATCTTTAGTCACCAGACATGACTAAACGATCAAGTCGGATTGAAGACGAGGCTTCATTCCCAGCAGTCTACACAGCCACAATGACAAGACGGAGGCAGATGGGTTTGTTTATGTGGTAAGTCATATACATTTCTTAGTTTTTATATCTCTCTCTCTCTCTATATATATATATATATATATATATATATGATCCTTTCTCAGCTGATACCGTTCTTAGTATCAATAAAACTTTGATGGTAGAAGTAGTCAGTTTCACGAAGCTGGCTCTTCTTGTAAATATAGTGATTAACGTTTTTTCTTAATGGAAGCACTTCTTCTTACGTTATGTCTGCCAAGATTTCTTTTATATTTTTCTTATATATGTCTGTAAAAATCGTCAATTGCATTCACAAACTGACAGTGAATTTATTTACCATACCCTGAATTGAAGATAATTCGCAAATCCTATGGAAATCAAATGAGAAATATATTTAAATCGGTGATGGCTGTTTAAGTCTTTTTTTTCTCCAACAAAACTAAGGGGTGGGGGATAGACGTTTCTATTTCAAGTTAATTCTTGTCAATAATAAACTACGATCTATGCATAAATTGTGTCTAAAAGCAAAATTATTAGAAATCAAAGTGTATTTTTGCTGATATTATTATTCATTCAGGTTCGGAAAGCGAACAAATTTCTTTAAAAAATCAAACAAAAAAAGGCCCTATCAAAGCTTAAAAGCTTGTTACGTTTTTAGCGTCCCAAATTCTCTTTTCAAAAAGACGTCATATTCTCTACGATTATTTGATTTGCCTTGCAATTTTAAGATGCCGTATAAAGGTAAACATATTCATAAAGATTTAATTTAACATCGATTATTTTATTTTAAAGAGAACTTTGGTGCTTATACAGATCAGTACCCATGGCTGCCGATATTAGCGCGTTGAAAGGCGACCACGCAAAATGAAACTCAGGTTCCTGGGATGGGGGGAAAACCCCCTAAAAACAATTGATTTATTTACATCGCATTTTATTTTTATTTTTTTTACATTGTTGCATTGTATTTTTGGTAAATTTGTTGATTAAAAACAGACACTCACAGAATTCATCTTTCATAGCCCCCCCCCCCAAAAAAAAATAACACTGGTTAACTGTCCTAAAACGCTAGAATGATTCGGAAATGGAGATCATTTTACGTTAAATTCATATGCAAAACTGATTTTTAAATATATATTTTTTCAGGTTGTCAACACGTAATCGCCTAAAAAAAGTAGAATCTGTGTGGGTGGTGGTGGGGGCGTTAATCTACAATAATACCGTATTTTTGTGTTTTTTTATTGTTTATTTTTATTTGTATTTTTTTGTTGTAATTGTTGTTTTCTTAGTGTTATGTAACAATTTACAAAAATAAATAACCCGTTCACGTGACTGGAAAAAAATAATAAAATAACACTAGAAAAAAATAATTACAAAAACAAAACAATAAAAAGCAACAATTTACAAAAAGAATACAATGTAAAGATATGAATAAAAAAAATCCAATGTAAATAAATCAGTGTTCTTTTTCGTTTCAGTAACCCGAGTTTAATTTTGTGTGGTTGTCTTTCGACTGTCGTAATTCATTACCGGATTTTCCCGAGCCAATATAAGCACACAACATACTAAGTTCTTGAACTAAAAAAATCGATGTAAAATTAAATGTTTATAAATAAATATCTTTTACTTTGTTACTACATCTTAAATCGCAATATTATTTTAAAACTACGAATCGAATTATCATATAAAATTGCATCTTTTGAAAAAAACAAACAAAAAAAACAATTTGGGATGCTGAAAACGTACACAATCGCTTAAAATTTAATTACAACAAAAATAAATAAATAAAAACTCAAAATGAATAATCCATTTCAATTCGCCAATAATTCTTCCTTTTTTCATTTAAAATAAATGGACCCTACTTTTTTCTTTTACTTATCTTTTTTTCTTTTCATTAAGGATATACACAAATCTTTGTTTGTAGGTGTAGATTGCCGCTTTTTTTATACTACTTATATTTTTTAAAAAAATTAAAAAAAAAATCACCAAATAATGGCTATATAAAAAGCATCGGATATTTATTTAATATTTTATCACTCGACAATATTTGTAAATTGATGCCTAACTTTTATTTATTAGTGTAAAAATACAATTGTGTAAATCTCATTAATTTTATTCAGTCTTTCTGTCGTCTTAATGTTTCGTTCCTTGATTATCTGACTGACGGATTCTTTCTTTTAATGATTATTTTTGATGGCGTTTTTAAAAATCCTTTTGTGGAGAAAAAAACATTTTTTATGTTTAATTTTAGACAAACTGAAGAACGGTTGTAAAATCGGATATTGGAAATAACTGGATTTTTTTTTCAAAATAAATAAGATATTTACACTTTAGGGGTTCACTTTACAACATAAATATGATATAAAATAATCACCCAGTCCATGACCACATAACGTAGAACACGACGAGTAACCATTTTGGCAAAGATCAAAGTGTAGTATCTGTTCCGATGGATACTACACCCTATAGACCGGTATCGTTATGGCCTTCGGGTCTTGATTCCGCCGGTCTGTGGGTTTGTCCTGTGCAGTTCTAGAGGTACACCCTCCCAGGCTTTGCCTCCCCTCTTTGGAGTGGAGTAAGTTTATCGCTTACTGTCTGAGGCGCCGCTACCGGGGAATGCCGACGGAGCTGCCCAGGCATTTTTTGTAGGCCAGAGTGCTCACCTTCTCGGGCGCTGGCTTTTCAAATCCCACTTTCCCGACCTTGTGTCACATCTTACCTTGTGGGAGGAAGATAAATAAAACGACGAGTAACCATTTTTTTTTTTGTACTAAATAGCAGTTGGAACGGTTTAAAAATACAAACAAATATCACGGGTCAGTTTTAAATTAACTTTTATCGACGACAGTTACTTTTATTTGTTGTATATTTGTTTTTTTGAGCGTTTTCAGCGTACTGATCATTCTGAAAGATACCCGATGTTCGCTATTTTGGAAGAACTGAATTATTTTATATTATAGTAAAAACGAAAACAAAAAATCTCATTTTTCTTTTTCTTTTACCAATTTTTTTGTTGTTTTACAAACAGTTATTTTAAAGAACAGTGGGACATTTATTACAAGAGCGAATAAAACAAAAAAGGGGGTGAAAAAACCCCAAAACAAATCAAATAGGCAACAAATAAATATTACCAAAGGCAAGATAAGTTACTCTTCTACCTACCCGGATAAGTTTTTTGTTTCAATTTTTTTAAGGCGCTTTTTTGTAGTTTCACAATGACATGTTAGGCCTCTCTAGCTAAAGAAATGTATAAACTTTGTTATGTACTTACGTGGTAGCTGAAAAGAAAACTGTACACCAAAAATTACGCAAATTCATCCAGTATTTATTGAATTAAAAATAAACGATTTTATCTAAATGTCGCCATTTTTCTTATATTTTGATATTTTTTTTCTGAAAGTTAGCTCCCTTGCCTACTTAGTCAGCTGAAATGTCTACCGATACGTAGATCGTTTTTCTTTTCTTTTTCTTATAATTTAATAAATACTGGATGAATTTGCATAACTTTTTTCTGCACAATCTAATTTTCAGCTAACACGTAAGTCAGTACATAACAAAGTTTATACATTTCTTGAAATATTCTAATGCCATTGTGAAACTACAGAAGCACCTTTTCTTGTTTTTTTTTTGCTAAAAATAAACAGTGTTAAGTTAAAACGAAAAAGATGGTGTCGGTCAGGACCGGCGAGACAGTTATAAAAGTGGGGGGGGGGCCGGTTAAACACATGCATATATAACTTCATTATTGATGACCGTAAAGTGTGTGTGTGTGTGTGTGTGTGGGGGGGGGGGCTTGAGCCCCCCCCCCCCCCCCGTGCCGCCGTCCATGTCGGTAAACAATGCACGACTGGTAGAAACACATTCAATAAATGTCACCAATCGTTCGAAAATGTATGTTCTAACAGTATTTTGTTTACTTTTCGATTTTTGAGCGATTATCAGGGGCCCAGGGGTACACATGCATTGCTTATCGACGCCATCTTTTTCGTTCTAACTGAACACTGTTTGTTTTTACAAATAAAAAGAACGTTTTAAAATAAGTTGAAACACAAATAAACCTATTCAAGTAGGTAGAAGAGTAACTTATCTTGCCTTTGGTAATATTTATTTGTTGCCTATTTGTTTTTTCACCCCTTTTTTTGTTTTGTTCGCTCTTGTAATAAATGCCATTAAATAATTCGAATAAATCGTCTAAATTATACTTAAAACGTTGTTCATTACCGTTGGCCACAAATTCTGAATAGGGGCATGTGAGCGAGGCCAGAAATTGGGGACTATACAAGTACACCAGCACCAAATCATATTAAAAAAAAAAAAAAAAAAAAAAAAAAAAAAAAATGAAATTAAATCCACCATAATGCATTTGGGTGTATTTGTAAACAAGTCGGCCATTTTAATCTTTTCTAAAAGTAAAAAAATAAAAAAAGTGAATTATTTAAATGCTTCTAAATTCCTATCAAATTTGAGCAGAATTTTGCAGAAATTTGATAGGAATTTGGAAGCATTTAAACTGTCGAATAGAAAGGTATTTCTGATTTTAAATGAAAGTTCTTAGCAAATTCTCGTCGATTGAAAGTTTTAGAAGTAGAGCCAACAAAACAAAAAAAGGGTGAAAATACTAACACATATACAACAAATAAATATTACCAAAGGCAAGATAAGTTACTCTTCTACTTACCTGAATAAGTTTTTTTTTTTGTATTTTAACTTTTAAAGCGTTTTTAAAAAAAAGTTTTTTAGTTCAATACAAAACTAGTGTCAACTCTGTTAAGTTAGAACGAAAAAAATGGCTTACATTAGACGGTCACCTAGTGTCTCTATAATCTCTCAAAAATCGAAAATTAAACAGAATCACAGTTAATAACTCCACGTAACCGTCTAATGTTAGCCATTTTTTTCGTTCTAACTTAACAGAGTTGACACTTGTTTTGTATTGAATTAAAAAAAAAAACGCTTTAAAATAAGTTAAAATACAAAACTTATCCAGGTAGATTGAAAAGTAACTTATCTTGCCTTTGGTAATGTTTATTTGTTTCACTCTTAGATAATTAACCCCCCCCCCCCCTTTTCTTTTTTTTAACTTATATTTATTCCAACGAATGTTAAGCCTGCAATATCTTGGATTTAGTTTGTCTGGGAATTTAAACTGCATTTTACATTTTTTTTTTTTTTTTTTTTTTTTTTTTTTTTTTTTTTAATGACTCAAAGCTTCTTTAGACTATATATATATATATATATATATATATATTTGTTTCACTCCCTTTTTTTGTTTTGATGGCGCTTTTTAAAATGCCCGAAGTTATTTACATCCAATAATTGGTACTTATGTATGTAAACACACTAGTGAAATATGGCAGTTATAAATAAAATAACAAGAAAACTTGAGGAAATATTTATTTATTATTGAAAAATATTAGCGTACACTGAAATTTATGGAAAATAATCAAGTAGAATTTTAATAAAAAATAAAATTAAATTATGTATAAGATTAGCGATTTGTCACTGGTATGACCCCGATAGGAGACAATCAGTGAGTCAATTAGATTAACTAAGACAAAAATCTCCGAAAATGGTGGACTTCGAATTGTAGTTGAATAAAAAAAACTCGATTATTTTCTGTGTGCATTAATATTTTTCAATAAGTAAATATTTCTTAGTTTTCCTGTTATTTTATTTATAACTGCCATAGTTCACTAGTGTGTTTACATACATAAGCACCCTATAATTTTATAGATTAAAACAACATTACCTTAACAAAAGTAGTTATAGTTTCATAGCAATTTAGTTCAATTAATAATTTAATTATCGCAGTAATTAAATTTAACTTTCAAAATCATATTGTAAAAAAATAAATGAATGAAAGGAAACGACTCCCGAGAAAGGTCGGATAGGTACAACTAGTATATAATGATTAAAATGAAATATCTTACAAAAACCCTATGTCTTTTTGCACCCAACCCATAACACCATTGTTACCGTTTTCTTTCATTCTTATTTTGTACATTTTATACTATTCATTTTTGCTTGCCCTGTCGGCGGGGCTTAGAATTCACCGACTGCAACCCCATGCAGAGAGGTCCCGTAAAAACAGGGCCACCTGTCGGCCGTGGTTGGCAACCTGTGATGTCTTATGACGGGATCCTGGTGGCTGAGTGGTGCGTGGACTAGTTGCATAAATGGTCACGTGACTTGCAACACTCTATTTCGGCTAGACGGAAGGTCGGAGAGACTCGATCCAATTAATCGGCTGGTCATGTCATGCCCTAGTATCTATAAGTTCATCTCCAACCGTATTATTCAATCTGATTCTGCTAAAAATCAAAAACCTTACTGCCCTTTATTTTTCACTCCAAATAGATACTAGGAGGTCAAAGATTGAGTACTGCTGAGTTTCTATACTTTCAGTTTATGGGTACTGGAAAAGAAATAGCAGACACTAATTAATTCCCACTCAATGCGAGTATAGTGGTCGAAGTATCTCCGTCTTAACCAGGGCGTTTGGGTTATCCCCCCCTGGTAAATTCCGAACTTTAGTTGAACTCCGTGGTAGGTGGTGGAGCTTAGAACCATTGAAAACCAAACCATATGGCAAATTCCTACATAAAACCCCAAAGACATTTGTCAGATTCTTCTAACAATGAAACTAACGATTTCTCAAGATATATTGTAATTCAATCTCTAGAGGATAAACCTCTCGCAAACTGTCACCTTTTCTGATTGAAAAGGTGATAAGCAGCAGGGAATTCCAAAAAATGTAAAAAAGACACAAAACGGCAACTTTCTAGTGGAGGTTACTGAAAGTAAAATGGGACCTTGGTCTGGTGATGGAGATTGAGGTGGCACTGCGTAAGCAGGGGCCACTCATCACCGAAGAATTTCAATAAAAAGAAGTGTAAATATAATTCTAACGAACACATATATATTGACATTTGCTTCAGAAACAATTCCAAAAGAGGTGAGAATTGGATATACTATCGAAAGAGTAGAATCCTACACACCAACCCCCTTGAGGTGTTTTAAATATCAAAAGTTTGGGACAGCAGATATATGGAAAATGCAGTGAAAGAGATCCATCCCACATCGAGGACGAGTGTCAAAGGGGCAAAAGATGTGCAAACTGTCATGGGGATCGCCCCACCTTCTCAAGATCGTGCGATCATTTTAAAAAGGCAAAAGAAATAATGGCATTTAAACATACAAAACATATAGGATTCCCTGAGGCTAGAAGAATTGTGGAGACTTATATGAAAGCTCAATCCTATGGCACTGCAGTTGCAGCTACCACCGAAACAAAACAATGAACTCCACCGATTGAGAAGGAGACAAAATATAGCGATTTCGGGGGAAAAAGTTTCTGAGACTTAACCCTGACAAGTGACCGGAGTTTCAGACGTGCTTGCGGGATGCTTGGTGTGGAGCTCAGGAGGAGGTGAAGGGCACACCAAAGCAACCGGAAACTAAATCTATAACAGAGCCGACAGCACCCATTAATAACACGGGCAAGAGACAGCAAAGATCCACGGGGCATCCACCGAGACGGGTGAGAGATGTCTCAGTGGCTAAGAAAGAGACCAAAAAAAGAAGCCATCTATCTAGGTTGAATTGACTAATAAATTCAACTGTTTGGAGAAGATGGAAGTGAAGAAGACAGGTTCACAAGATTCAGATTAAATAAATCAATAAATCAACCATGTTGAATAAGATTATTCAGTGAGAGGTGTTAGAGCAAATTTTGAGGAATTGGTTCTACTTATGAGAATATGTCTGGCAGTCGTTTGCTTGCAGGAAACATTTCTCGAGGAAGGTAACAATATTAAGATAAAAAATTACACCCCATAAAATTATATCAATAAAGAAGCTGATAGATCTTCTGGTGGAACATCTATAGTTGTCAATAATACAATTCCGCAAAGCCAGATATTGCTTGACACAGACATACAGGCAGTTGCTGTATGAGTAACACTGCATAAGACCATATCAATCTGCTCCATTTATCTGCCACTGGGGCAGACCATAGTTGAATCCAAGCTGAATAACTTAATAAAACAGCTCCCCAAACTATTCATACTGTTGAGTGACTTTAATAGTCATAATGAAATGTGGGGCAGTAAAAGCACAAATAAAAAAGATCAGATTGTTTGAAAAATTATAAACGAAAATAACATCTGCCTCTACCGCAATAACGGGAACGTATTCAGCACTGGATTTAATTATTTGTGATCCAACAATATTCATGGATTACAGATAGAAGGTACATGAGACATGTGGTAGTCACTACTTTCCAATTATTCTGGAAAGCACAGATCCTCAACTTGAAGAAAGAGTATCAAGATGGAATCTGCAGAAAGCTAACTGCGAGAGATTCTAAGAGCAGTGTGAAGAAAAGCTGACAGCCAGAGAAGATCACTAGTAGAAATAGCTGAAGGGTGCCTACAAAAGTCATCTACAAACCGAACCAAACACAAACCTTGGTTTGATGAAGAATGCCAAAAAGCTATCAGAGCACGTCGTTCTGCCCTGAGAAGATTCAAGTTGAACTCCACTTGCGAGAATTTAGACTTGTTCAAAATCAAGAGCCAAAGCTTGCCAAACGATTAAGAGGTCAAAAAAAAAAAAATTCATGGAAATAGTATTTATCTAAAATAAATTCCAACACAAAATCTAAGGCGATATGGAGCATGATGAGTAAGATATCTGGAAAGAATGCAAGTATGCCAATAAAATATATCATCACAAGCAGTACAAAGATTACGAACCGGAAAGATATTTCTGATGCCTTAGCAGACAGCTTTTCTGAAAATTCTGGTTCCAAGGGTCAGACTGAAAATGTGTTTAAAACTAAAAAGAAAAAAACTAAATTACAGTTTGAGAGGTGGCGAGAGTTATAATCAACCCCTTACAAAATCAAAACTCAGTGAATCACTTGAGAAAACACATAATACAGCAGTCGGTCCAGATGATATATCCTATAAATTTCTTTAAAAATTGTCACATTCATCCTCCAAATACCTGTTAGAGATCTATAAAGAAATATGGATTAACGGAAAAATTCCAGATCTTTGGAGGCAGGTGATAGTGATACCTATACCAAAAATGGGAAAGGACTCTGATAGGCTTTTAGCATATAGACCCATCACCTTAACTAGTTATCTCTGTAAAGGAAAGGATGATAAATAGCAGGTTAACATGGTACCTGGAGACAAACCATCTGATGTCAGACATACAATGTGGTTTCAGGAAAAAAAAAGAAGTGCTACTGACAATTTGATCAAATTGGAGACTTTTATGAGAGGAGCATTCATCAAAAAGGAACGCCCGGTTGCAATCTTTTTGATCTGGAGAAGACGTACGACACCACCTGGAAGTACGGTATAATGAAAGACCTACAAGACCTGATTAAAGGGCAGAATGACTCTTTTCGTCCAAAATTTCTTGGGGAACAAGTTTTAAAGTGAGTCGGAACTACACTTTCCGGCATAAAAGAGCAAGAGAATGGGGTACCTCAAGGAAGTATCTTATCAGTAATACTCCTTAATGTCTAGATAAATAATATTGTAAAAAACCTAGACACTGCAGTCAAAGACTCACTGTATGTAGATGACTTTTTAATTTGCTGCCGAGCAGAACATCTGGCAGAACGCAAATTACAACTAGCTTTAAATAAGATTAGCAAATGGACTGAAGAAAACGGTTTGAGATTTTCTGAAACTAAGATAAAATGTGTCCATTTTTGCAATTTACACAACATGCATAATGATCCATGTCTGAAACTAAATGGCAAATAGATACACATTGCAGACGAATATAAGTACCTTGGAATTATCTTTGATAAAAAATTGTCTTTTATCCCTCATATAAGGTATCTCAGACAAAAATGCAACAAGGCAATTGATCTACTCCGAGTGGTAACTCCTACTGATTAAGGAGCTGATAAGAAATTCCTACTAAAGTTGTATCGAACAATTGAGATCGAAACTTGATTATGTAAGTTTCATCTATGGTGCAGTAAGACCATCATACCTGAAGCAATTGGAAACCATTCATCACCAAGGACTAAGAGTCACATTGGGGACTTTTTGCACGTCTCCAGTGGAGAGCTTATATATTGGAGTGAATGAAGGTCCTTTACATCTAAATTGGCATTTCAATATGTGACAAAGTTGTCATCATGGCCACTAAATCCTGCCTATGGTTACGTATTTAATCCACAATATAAAACTTTGAGAGAAAAATCAGTTCCATTAGGCCTTTTAGTTACCGTATCCAGGAACTTAGAAATAAACTGGAATTGGACTCTAGTCCCATTCACCAATCAATAATCTCTGAAATTCCACCATGGGAATTAAAACAAGCATCTTGTATCCTTGATTTGACAATAACTTCAAAGAATAAAATCAATCGAATTGTATTTCAGGATGAATTTGAAAATATAAAAAAAACATCATCCTAACTATAAGTACATCTGTATCTAAAGAATCAGACGGAGTCGGATGCACTGCTATCTTAAATAGGACAAAAATGCAGTATAGACGATCTGACAAAGCGCCAATTTTCAGTGCAGAAGCTGCAGCCATATACTTGGCTGTAAAAATAATAGAAGATAGAAGAACTGATGAATTTACCATCTTCTCCGACTCAAGATCGGTGCTCACGGCATTGAAGAACAAAAAAAATGGATAACCCTTTCATCATAAAAATCTTAAACAAGATCACCTCTATCTATAACAAGAAGCAGTGTAAAATAAAATTATGATGGATACCAAGTCATATCGGCATTTGTGGGAATGAAAAAGTGGATGGAGCAGCAAAATAATCGCTAAAAATGATATCTACCAATACTAGGATTCCATACATTGATCTTTAACCTCCTATAAACAGGATAATCAAAGAAAAATGGCAAAAGTTTTGGGATGAATGCCAAAGTAATAAATTACACAAGATTTGGCCAACTATTGATGAGTGGCCCTTAGGTTACAGAAAGGCAAGAAGAGGTTGTAGTAGTCAGCCTCCGTATAGGACATACACATATTACTCACAAACATTAATTATTTGCATTTCTAAACTAGATAATTCTTTCTTGAATCTTTGCAAGGGATTGTCTTTACTGGATCATAAAAATCACTATTTTCATTAGGAACATAAGATTTTTTAACTAGAATATAATCCCAGCATGGATAAAATGAATTCTTCAAACAGAACAGTTTTGCACCACTTTTATGTCTCTTTACAAAGACTAAAATTTATATCTAAAATACTCATTTCAATTTTGATCAAAATTCATTATATGATTTTTATTCTAGAAAATATATATTAAATTTAAGGTTTAAGTTTAAGGAGTCTTAAGAAATTGAAATTTAGGAAATTTTGCTTAATTTGTGTCTAATGATTATAGATCAACTTCAAAGCAAATCTGAAATATTTGAATTTTTAAATGAGAGGTTTGCTATCTTATGCCCCCCCCCTAAACACCCTTTAAAATTCCACAAAGAAACTGAAATTTGGGGAATATTAATTGATGTCTAATACCTATTGTTAAAATTTCACAAAATTTGGAGGTATCTGAATTTTCACAAAGGGCTTCCAACCTTTACATAAAACTAAATTAAACTAAACATATTATGACCTCTTATGCCAGCAGCTGTGTTCCAAAATTCATAATGATGGGTTAATTAGTTTAGGAGTAAATTCTAATTTTTTAGAGATAGAGATGAGGAGTGCTTGCAGAACAAGGGAATATAATTATTGTATTAGTTGATTATGTAACAAACAATAATGGACTTGGGCTGATGGACAGTGTAGCCTGTAGCGAAAGAAAGTAATTCACAACATTACAAAAAATAGTTTAAAATTCTTTTAAAATTAAAACGTGAAAAGATTTTACTTCAAAATTAAGGTATATGACAGTATTCCACTTCTAAAATCTATATTTTAGAAATTTTATTAAAAACTAGCAAGAAGACCCCCAGCATTTCCTGGAACCATATGTCCTATTATATTTTTGAGGTGGGGCCCAAGTATGTACTCTGTCGATTTATAGTAAATTCATAGCATTTAATTCTCTCTAGACAAGCCCCGGCAAAGAATAAGGACCCTTACATTCCCCAATTCTAGCTGTGAATCCCATATTACCATTTCTATTATTTTTAAATTTCTATAAGTTTCAAGTTCATAAATGAAATCAAACATATTTTCTTTTTATAGATGTCTGGCATGAATTCAGACACTACAATGTTATTCGGCCCCTTTTGATCGTAATGAATTATACTTATCCAATTGCTCTAAGTAATATAGTTATGGGGTCTATCTGCAAAACTATAAAAGTTTGAACAAATATTTATGTACATAAAAGTAATCCATAAACACGTGTTTCTGGCTGTCATCAGCATGGCTAACCTAGACAAGGATCGAGCCCTCGATTATGTTGTCTGATGTCTTACCACCAGACCAAGACACCTTGCCCGGAATATGTACGATTTTTTATTGCCTAAATGTATTAAGTTACATAGTTTTGTTATTGTTTTTACTGCTGATAACAATAACAAAACTATAACTTTTATATATATATATATATAAATGATGAGAATAAAAATTGGGTAAACTTCAATATTTATTAAATCATCAATTATTAAAAACAAGGGTTATATATAAAATATTATTTTTCATTCCTTAAACCATTGCTTTTCAAAGATGTAATCTTATCATAAGAAATTCGACAAATAATTCAGTAAAATATAATTTACTATAATGCCAACATTTGAAAAAGTATAAAAATATTGTTTAAGAAATGAAAAATAGTTTTGAACGATTGATGATTGAATAAATATTGCATTTTACCCAATTTTTATTCTCATCACTTACCTATTTATACTATTGTACTATTTCGTATATCAGGCATTGACTATTCAAGATAGGATATAATTTAAGGATATTTTTATCTTTATTTTCCCACTTCATATATATATATATATATTAGTAATGCTGGTAGCTTTTTAATTTGGTGATTTGATTTTAATGCGTCCTGACCGTTAAAAAATTGATGTGCAATGCATGGATAAGATTTTATCGCATCCTTTTAGATTTTTATGCGTCTCTGACGCATGATGCGTAGCTATCGCCATCTATATATATCTATACCTATTACAGTGATACCGATAGCTTTTTGATTTAGTGAGTCTTGCGACTTACAAATTTTATTTATTTTTTTAATTTTTTTTAAATTTTTTATTTATTTATTTATTTTTTTTTTTTTATTCGTCCCCGAAAAATTTATATTATGATTTCTGGAATAAGATGAGAAAAACAAAAATTAAAAAATCTAATAAATAAGAAAATTTAAGTTTTCTTCTACATAAATTGAATAAATGTGAATTATTACGCCTCTCCCCTCCTGCGAAAGAGATCATGTGAGCAAAATTTAAGAATGTACATTTCAAAAAATGGTTGACCCTAAGAAGCTTCTCTTGATATGACAGCCTGCCAACTGTATGTAAAATTAATAAATGTATTTCCATGATTCTTGTTACAAAATTAAATTGTTCAGTTGCAAAGAAAAAAGTGGGTAGGTGGGATCAACTGTCCTTACATTTAGCTTGAAATGGTGGGGGAATTAAAAGAAGAAAAAAAACAAAAAAACAAATGAAAAATGGGAGTCGAAAAAGAACGCACACCTGACGAGTTTTCTGTGTGCATTGCAATTTATCATTTTTTTCTTTTCTTTTTCATGAAAAAATTTACTTGCATCCTTGGGATGCATGATTAAAATTTTACTGCATTCTTTTACATTTTTATCCATCTCTGACACAGGACACCTAGCTATCAGCATCTTTGTGTACATCTCTCTATCTATCTATATATATATATATATATATATATATAATTAGTTAAACCCCCCCATTATTCGTAGGCTCACCATTCGCATTTTCACAAATTTGCAGATTTTCAGCATAATCATTGACTTAACATTTTTTTCATAAATTCGGTAGAACTTACAAATATGATAATCATTTAAATCCAACTAAAGCCAATATGACAAAAAACGCTAATTATTCCATAGGATTCATATTAAATGTGGCTCATACAAAAGCATTGGTATTCCAAATTTTCAAGAACTTTACAATACTGGAATATTAAAAAAAAAATCAACCAACTTGCAAGCAGAAAGGGCTAATTTCTGCTAATTTGTTGGTTTTCATGCAAAAAGCACATGCTAATGTACAAAAACCTGATTTTAAATGAACTTTGAGGTATCAAAATTTATTCGGATTTTCGCTATTCACGGGTGTGTCTATATATACATATATTATTAATAGTCAAACTTTTAATGTAATTAAAAATTTTAAATGTAAATTTTTTAATTACATTTTAACTTAGTAACTCTGCATATTTTTCAATTTTTTAAAATTAAAAAATTTTTTTCTCTCCCTTTCTTCTCTCTTTTAACTTATTTATATATTTATTTATTTACTTAAATATTTTCTAATTTCATTTATGATTATTTTATGATTCTCTTTATTTGCTTAGAGCTATTTTACAACAGGATATTTAAGTTATATCTTTTCCTAGCTCTGTTCGTATAAAAGATGGCATCTAATAACTATTAGGAATCTCACTTTCCTTTTTATGAATCCTATATCAATGAGTGTTGTTTTGTTTTTCTAATGTTTCTGGATACGATTTTTGTACTTCTGAAGAGTCGCACATATAAAAAATCAAAGATATATATTTGGTTGTTCATGTGCAGACTAAACAGAGTATAAAGTTACATGGATTTTTTGAAAAACGAATAAAGAAGTGGTCATTGGAATTTAGCATTCTATTGTTTATTTTTATACATATATAAAGGGTGATAGTAAAGTAACACCCTATACTTGTAAGTTATCACTGAAATATAATTCTTACAAAAAATGAATGGAGAGGGAGCAAGAGTTATGAATTATGCATTATTTTTTCCTTTAATCCTCACATTCCACGGGCGATGTTTTTGACAATGGGGGAAAATGCTGTTTTTTGGGTCAGCTGCTATTTTCAATACTCTCATAGTATTCATCACCATTCATCTGTCAATCTATCCATCTTGTTGACCATAATCTTTGAGTGGGTTTTTAGACTTGATAAGTGTTGACTCATTAGTAAAAAGAATTAAAAAGTAAAAAAAAAAGAAGTACCTTGTAAAATCAGTTGATGCGGTTTCCAGGCAGCTTTAGAAGTTGGTGATTACTGGCACCCATATCGAATTTTGAATAAAACCCAATACTTTCTTATCATATTCATTTCTTGTAAAAATTATATTTCACTAATAAATTACGAACACTTAATAATAGGGAGTTACTTTCCAATCACCCTGCATATATTACTAGCGCGATCAACAATATAAAAATTATTTGTAAAAAGTTATCGAGGGAGGGATACTCACTGATTTGTGAGGTTGACCGTGGTGTGGGGCTTTGTTTTTAAGTTACAATTTAACAAAATGGTTGATTTGATTTGCATTATGGTGGAATTTAATTTTGTAATGAAATTAATGTGTGTGTCCATGATATAAAAATATGCCTAAATAGAAATATTACAATAAAATGAAAACATTGAATTTGAAAACAATAACAAAGAGTAAATTAATAAAATGTCCTTTTGCAAAGCATATGCAAATTAGATCTTTAAAATATTGATCGCATACACATGATCAGTATATTAGAAAGTTATTGTTCTTCAATTTTGAATATGAATTTGGTGTTTTAATCTCACTTTCAGTGCGATAAATGTCTTTAAAGTATGTAGAATATAAGAAAAAGCTAAAAGGTAAACTGAAAAACGTGTGATATTATGCTAAAAAAATTCAGTTTGAGTATTTTTTTAATGATTTTAATTATCTGAGTGATGTAAAAAAAAAAAAAGATAATTATTCGTATAATAGCACAACCCAGCTGTATTTAGTTATGTACATATTTCTCTGTATATGTTTCAATGAATGGAATATGTTACAAAAGTAAATGTGAATCTATGATCAAAAGAAACAGTATGATTATTGAAAGCGAACGATGAATATGTTGACACCGTTTATAAGAGACAAATACAAACGTGAAATTTTTTTTTTTAAATAGCTGAATAATAAAACAAACAGTTACATTATTTTTTTTTTCATTTACTCGAGATTGTATCTTTAATTATTGATTATTGTATGCTCTTGCAATTCTGAAACTGTTACGATGTTCATGTTAAAAAAAAAACAAATGAAAAAGAAAAATCTCTCTTTTGTAAAAGTGAGAATGGATTCGTAATATACTTGATGTATGAAAAACGTATTTTCGCTGTTAAGAGACTAAATGGATACTCGAAAAACGTTACAAAAGTGTGACATGTTTCTGTGCACATCCCATCTGCATAAGAAATGTGACATCACTCAATGCGGCAGAAAAAATTCAAAGAATTTAGAGATTTCCTAATTATTTTCACAAAGCAAAATATTCTATTTTTATGTTATAAATGGAAGAATGTATTATTATTAGTATTTATTATTAACGGCTATATTTGCTGCTGATAAAAAGATGACATTAATTACAACTAAATTTTGCTGGAGAAAACAAAGATGGCTTCCACCTGAAAAATATTCCTAGTTGAATTAAATATTTTCTGAAAGAAACTTAAGGGAATTGTTTTATTGCAAAAAACATGGTACAACAATAATAAATAATTGTCTAGGCAGACTCAAATATCGATTTGTGAGATGCATTGCTATTTAGGTCTAACTTTGAAAATCTGACAGACTCAATTTTATATATTAAAAGATAAATAAAATATTATTTAGTGCTATTATGGCATCCCCATTTACTATTGACTTTCGGAAAATTAAAATCCGGACAGAACTTATAGGATGACCTGATATTTGTTTGATTGTTACAGTGAATTGGGAAAAAACAAAAAGCATGTCCATCATTTTGTTAAATGGGTTACGGAAATGGTCGAAAAGTAATGATAGCATGCAGACGAGACAAAAAGAAACATTGAAAGAAAGTAAAGAAAAATTAATTTTTTGGGGGTTTGTTTTTGTTGCAGTTTATTCTTTTATTTATTTTTATAGTAAATAAAAAAAAATTTCGATGTGTATTTATCAAATTTACGTATAGACGGGAAGCACCCACAGATGCACGATATCTTGTCTGATCATTACTAAACTATCAGACAAGGTGTTGTGTGTCTGTGTGTTTCCTGTTAATATAGAGATTATGAGGCAAAGCCGAATTTAGAGTCTAATTAAACTGGATTATGAGGTGAAACCAAATTTAGCGTCTGTACCTTGATCCAGGCATTCCTGACCACCAACATGTACTTAGGGTTAGTGTTGGGATTAATGAAGGGCATCTTTTTGGCTTTATCATCATACAGTAAATTCCAGAAAATCATTAAGATATAAAAGTGTTAACACACAAGTACCAAAAAATATAATTAATACCTACTAATTATTATTCTAAAATGAATTGTTCCCAAATCAAATTAAGTTGCCCCGTTAACTAAAACAATACAATTTTTAAATAAATACATTTCAAAAAGTGACATTTGTTTTATTGATTTGAAATGATAATTATTTTTCTGGAAGAAGTATTATATATTTTTTCTCAATAGCATTGACCCTGACAGACATATATTATTTCAGAAGGAATATTATTATTACTAACAGTAAATTATACAGATTGATATAGAAAGCACCATGGAATTTCCACAGGTCCTGCTCGTACAAATCAAATCTGCATTCAATTTATTTGACCTAATGGATAAGAAACATCTGTTTTGTTTCATGTTTATCAAAACAAAATGCAGATACGAATGTTTAACTTAGGAATCATAATTTATATTATTTACAATTTAAAAAATTCTGGTTGAATTGAATCTAATTTTTCAACAATAAAAGTTATATTATTTACAGTTTAAACATTTTTGGTTGAATTGGATCTAATTTTTCAACAATAAAAGTTATATTATTTACAGTTTAAACATTTTTGGTTGAATTGGATCTAATTTTTCAACAATAAAAGTTATAATAAACCAACATAAAAAATCCTTGACATAAGAATGCACCCGTTTTTTTGTAAAGTCTTCTGAAACTGCTTCTGCTAAAAGCTATGTAATATGAGCAATTTGCCACCATAATTGTGAATCAATGACAATTATTGAAGCATCTGAATTTAAGAGTTTGCAGGTGCACACACAAACATCTATTTCATAAAAATTTGCATTTTTCAACTGCATTTTAATGTGTGCAAGAAACATTCTGAAAAAGTTTAGTTTTAAATTGTTGGAAAGTTAATCTACATTTTTCTCTCGATTCATTCATCGGAATATTTACTTTTGTCGATTGGCTTAAGGTTGAAATAATTTAAATATATTATAACATTGCTCTTATCATTTAATTATCTCTCGCTCTCTCTTCTAGATTGAGTGGTTCTTATTTATTTTAGAACTGATCTTGATGATGGTGACTCGGGTGTTGATTAAAGTTGACTGTCAGATGGTCATCACGATTGTCCTTCATATTTTCTTGGTATCGTGAGATTTCTATCTTGGTTTAACAGTCATTTCATGCATCTCAACGTAGCCAGCACCATAAACTCTTTTTGGAAATACATCGAGTGGCTTGACATGTCCGTTATGATACAACCCAATATATGGCCCCCAAACAAGGAGGATTGGCATCCATTGAACTACTATGTGTGTAGCATTGATGAAGGAATATAGCATTATAGTTGCCCAAGGGTGTCTTTGTGCGGGGTCTTCGTCTGAGGCACCGGCATGGTCTTTGCCCTATAGTAGTACCACGAAAGACTCCTTCATCTGGATCAGTCCATGGTCTTGGTCCCACGTTGTGATTAGATCCCCAAAACCTTTCGGGTGTAAAGTCGTCTCAGCCAGATGATTGGTGGGTGAGAATCTGCTAGCTTTAATTAGCATTAATCATTAATTCTCTGCAGAAAATTGTCTTGAGTATGGAGATGAGGAATCCTTGAAAAATGGAATGACTTGCTAAAAAAGAAAAAAAAAATTTTTTTTGTCTTTTTTTAATAAAATAGAATTTATTTTTTTAAAGTTCTATTTATTCCATTGTTTCATGCATCAGTCATTGTTCAACATGGTAGCCAACCAGAGAACGATTGCGTCGCTTGTCGCAGAACTGACAACTCTTGCTAAAATAGAATAAAAGAAAAACATTAGATTCAAACAACAAGCATCCTCACTCAGTCCTCCACCTTCTGTCTGTTTCTCAGCTATGTATGTCTTTGTAGCACCTCATCCTTTTATTAGTGGTGAGGTAACACATTTTAGTTGTCTCTTTTTAGTCCCATTTGGCCCAAGGCCATGAAAAAGGAGCACTTTTGCCTGTCTTGTGTCACAGGAAAACATTTGCAAAATACCAAAGATTCACAGCAAGTTGCCATAGTAAAGATAATGTCTAAAATGAATAAGAACCACTTTTTCCTTGATTGAGGCGTTTGTAAATGTTGAAGATGGTTAAAGCCATTTAAAATAGAAGTATAGATTATCATCAAAATATATTTGGTTTGTGGGCAGATATAGTTGTTTTAGTAATAATCAAATATATATTAAAATACCCCATGCACCTTTTACAGGGTGTTTGGAAAATCGATGACATAACTTTGGGATTATGTTCTATATATGTATATAGGTCTGGAAATGCTTGGTTTCCGAATTATAGGCTATTGAAACAAATACTGATCAAAATTCTTTATTGGAAACATCTAACATGCACAATGTCTGGGATAACGCACTGTTATTTTTACATATAGAATAGATAAATACTATCCCTGTGACAGGATCACAGATAAAATAAGCCTGGGTCTGGTGTTGCTACATACACTAACAAAACCATGAAAAAATTAACCCAAACAAATATAAAAGCTGTATAGATCAGAAGAAAGATCTGAATGTCATGATCGACAGGGTCTCCTTTGATAGCCAACATGAGGGACCCAGTTGACATCCTGCAAATGTTGGCTCTTATTTCAGGTAACAGAATACAGTAGACCAAATACAAATACTTATATAATCAGCACAAACCAAAGATCATGCAGAGGAAGAAATGGACCACAAAGGAAATTATACTAATAATGGAGGGCTATTACAAAAGACCCCCTTCCCCACACACACAAAGAACATAATCTAGAAGTTATGCCATCGATTTTGTGTATGTATGTAGGTATGTGTGTGTGTGTGTGTATTTTTGCCACTATTCCTGAATAAGATGAAAAAAACAAAATCTTTTAAATCTAATAAAGAAAAGTCTTTATATTATGTTCTCTCTTACATAAATAGAATAAACGTATAGATGTGAATTATTTCCCTGATCCTTGTCACAAAATGAAATTGTTCAGTTATAAAGAAAATATTGGGTAGGTTGGGTCGACTGTCCATATAGTTAAAAGGAAAAGTGGGAACCTGACGGGTTTTCTGTGTGCATTGCAATGTATCCTTTTTTTTTTTTTTTTTTTTTAATGAAAAAATTGATTTTCATCTTTGGGATGCATGGGTAAGATTTTACTGCATCCTTTTTCCCTGACGCAGGACATAGCTATCAAGATCTGTATATGTGTGTATATATATATAAGTAGATGTTTGGAAAATCAATGGATTATAAATGGTATTATGTTCTGTAATTGTAAATGGGATTAAGGTATACCAACCATTTGACTAAAGTAATTCCGTATTATAGAAATGGATAATAATAACAGGACTGGAACATAGAAAATCCATGAAAGGAAATATAAGACTCTGAAAGGATTTGAACCTGTGCCCAAGAATAGGGATCAGCGTTATTGTAACTACTGGGAATTTAATAGATAGCGAAAGTCGAAATAATGCCTAAGTACTCAACTTCACGGCTGCAGCATTCTATGCTTTTATTTATCTCCTGAATGGAAAAAAATGTTTTCTCTGACAAAACTATATCGGTAAAAACCGACATATAAGCCAAACCACTTTATGTATGTATATATATATATATATATATATATATGAATAATAAGAAGAACCTTCGCGGATTAAAATGTGTAATCATTGAAGAATGTAAGAATATCCCAACGGAAACTTGTTCAAATCTCATCAAAAAATGTAGGAAATTATTGCTGGAATATTGACTTTTTAATATTGTGATTACGTTCGATTTTTCTTAATGTACAACAACTTTTGTTTTTTTAATCTTTTTGCATAATGTTCTTACATTTGTCAAATTTAATCTTTCTAAAAATAGTTTTCTATACCTTTTAACATATAAAAAGCTTGATCATACACGCATTAATTTCTAAGAAATGAGTTAAAGTGTGTATGTTGCTATAGTATATGCTTATATTTTGTATGTATATTTGTTGCAGATTACACATTTCTCAATACTTGAGTAAAGCTTAGTAATTGTAGTAAAATATGTTTATGGCAAGCTACACAAGATATTTCTCAGTAAGCGCTCACTCGGCTTAATGTGATAATTGACATTCTCTTTTTCCTTTTAGAAGTATAAAAGTCTTTTACATTTCAGTCAATGTAAATTGTTAATGAATGTAAAAATAATCCTGGGCAACACCAGATAGGGACAGATATTTATTTATATAGATGGCTATCCCGATATTAAATTTATTCTGTGTCCACAATTCATAGCTATCTTGCTTCTTTGGTTTAGCAAATTTTTTACATGCCTAAACTTTAAAATGTCTTGTTTGTGACTAAGAAGGCATAATCTAAATAGATAATCAAAAAAATCTACACACCGTAGACCATTTTAAGATTTTCCACTTAACTACTGGAGAATTTTCAATATTGTTGAGTTCTCAAAAGTAATTCAACAGTATTGTATGTTATTAAATTAACTTTTGTGATTATAAGATCTTTTTTTTAATCAAAGCTGATTTTCCATATGTAGCTTTTTTTGTTACTCAGGTTTTCAGTGTATATTGTAGTTTATTCTAGGAAGCTACACTATCCATGTGTGTGTATATATCTATTACTAATGGAGATTTGGTATCTGTCTGAAACCAAAACTATATTATTACTTCTATTAATTGTACTGTCTTTTAATACTCAATTCAGTTAACTATACTATTTCAGACTAATGTACTTTCAATGCTCGGTTCGATGGTGGGTAGTGTAGTATCTGTTCTGTCGTCATGATACCATCCTCCCAGGGATTATCTTTTTTATGAGGAGAGGGGGTAGTGATATACTAGCAAAAATATAAATATTAACATCCAGACACATGTTTTGTCTATTGAAGACTCTCTAGTGTGCTTTTAATCAATCAACGCACTAACACTGAGGCCCGAACCCCCCGAACCTTCAGTCACCACAATGACCCCCCCCCCCTTTTTGTTTTTGTTTTCTTTTAATTTCTTGTGAGAAAATATTTATACTTTTGGAAAGATAATCCAAGTCTAATTATATCTATTATTGGTTAGTCATTACTAATATTGTTTAAAATTATAACATACTTAAAAAAACCGGTTAATTTTGAATGTGAATCGCAGAAAGATAACTAACAATTTTCATACATAGATATAGATATGTATATATGTAAGTATATCCATATATATGTATGTTTATAAATGTGGTAAATGGGGTTTCTCAGCCAAGTCTTTGGAACCCCATCTAGAAAAAGAAAGCTCTGATGTAAAAGAAGCAGCTAAAGTGATTACCGATGATCTTGCCTTGTCATGCCACTGAGTTATAACACATCACGGGACTGATATATAAATGGTGCCACCAATAAAAATCTATATTATTTTTGTAAATAGTACATGTCAAAATTTTAGCCCAATCGGATTATTAGTTTACAAATTACAGTTATTTAAATGAAGCTACTATTGCAAATTTTCAAAACAATGAAAAAATCTGAATTTCATGTGCTGATAAAGCATTGCTTTTTGATGGGAAAAAATACTGTTCAAGCAAAACAATGGCTTGATAAGTGTTATTCAAACTCTGCTCAATCGGAAACAATGCTTAAAAGGTGATATGCTGTCACACAGACACAAATGATGCTAAATGCTCAGGTCGTTCATATTCGGCAGTTGTCCTGTGAGATAGCAGAAGAGTTGAAGACATCAGAAGACAGTGTATTCACCATTTTGCATGAACATTTATCAATGAAATGGGTGCTGCATTTGCTCATAGTCGATCAAAAAATAGGAATGCGTCAACAATTCAGAGCATTTTTTGTAACTTTTTCAACATGACAAAATGAGGTTTGCATAAATATGTGATGATGGATGAAACATGAATCGACCATTTAACTCAAATCAAATCAGCAGTTAGCTGAGTGGACAGCAGCAGGTGAAAGCTGTCTAAAGCGACCAAAGATGCAAACAACAGCAGGCAAGGTTTTAGCCTTCCTATTTTGGTATATGCAAGGTATTATGTTCATCGATTATTTTGAGAAAGGAAGAAACATCAATAGCGAATTTTGAAGGAAGAAATCGTCAAAGTAAACGGTCACAAATGAAAACAAAAAGTGCTCTTTTCATTCGATCGCAACTCTGGCAAAATTACATGAATTGCACTTGGAATTGCTTCAGCACCCACCCTATTCTCCAGATCTGGTCCCAAGCGATTACTGGCTGTTTGCAGACTTCAAAAGAATGCTCCAGGAAAAAATGATTTGGCTCCAATGAAGAAATGATATCAGAAAATTAAGCATATTTTGAGACCAAGCACAAATCGTTTGACAAAAAAAAAATAAAATTATTAGAGAAGCGTTGAAATCAGTGTCTCACCCCAAGAAACTTGATGAATAAAGTCAGATTTTACCTAAAAGTTGTTTTATTACTTAGGCTTGGGACTTATTGAGTGATGCGTTGGGTGGTACTCGTGTCTTACAAGAAATTGAAAATATAATCCAATAATGTATGAATGTCTAAGCTGTCATCAAAATTTTGAGTTTGGTTGCCACTTGTGTTACAGGCCATGCAGATCTGTTGCTGGTCTAAAAAAGCCACCTATGAGGTCACGGATGTGACGATGGATGAAGTGACTCCTGTATGAGAGACCCTTATTCTTTTTTTTTTTTTTGAAGATATCTCTCTAGAAGAGGGAGACTCTGCGACTTTGCCTGCATCCAATGAAGTGGACTAGTTTTTTTTTGTTTTTTTTAGAAAATGTATTAATTGTTCAGAGATTGGGGATGGCTCTGTGCAAGGCTTTTCCTCTGCTTAAAAAAAGCTTACCGCCCCGGACATCGCTTGATATAAAACTAAACTTTTAGTGTCTTTTTTTTAATGGATAGATGTAGCCCTGAAAAAGCATTCCAAAGGTAAGCGGTTCGAGGAAAGAAGCTATTAAAGTAGAAATTATTTCGGTATCTAGGGACCTCTACAGTGAAGGGGTAGGACTTTGCTGTTTGTCGGGAGTATTTACATTGAGGGGGTACAAGTACAGTAAGTTCATTAGAGCACATTCCGTTGAAGTACTTGTATGCTGCGATGGGACAGGGGATAGAGGTTGGTAGACAGTGTGGGACCTATTAAGTTAGAGACTCTTTTGTACCCTGTCCAAGAGGGAGACACTAGTAGATGGTGCACCAGCCCAGATATGGCAACAATTTTTTCTACCAACTGACTCTGCTACCTCGACTCTTCTACATCCACTAACCCAAGAATTCTCATTAACAATACCCACCGACCATAAAACGGTTTGGATAATCACAGATTTCAAGGTAGTTCTACTAGAATAGTAATATTTTAAAAACCAAAGCACTTTTATCCTCAAAATACCACCATTTTGTTCGGAAATGAATATCCTATTGCATGCATTAATAAATAATAATTTACATGATATATTTGAAGAGTTTTGAGCAAATAAAGTGATAAAAATGTTAATGCCATTAAATGGCCATTTTTGTAAGTTTTTTTTTTTCAAGAAACCTCTGTTTCATTACCACTCTTCTGAGGAAATTTGTCATGAAATTTGGAAACCAATCAGGCGAGACATTAATCTTAATCTTTGTCGGGTACAAAATAAACTGGGGAAGGATCAGTTTCGCATATAAATTTAACGTAAAATGATCCCCAATTTCTCGCTCATTCTTGCCTTTTAGAGCAGTTAGTCCTCCTCAATTCTTTTAATATTTTTTCAATCTGAAAAGTTAGTGTGAAAAAAAATAATTACCCTACCACTAACCCTAGAGTTGAGTGACAAGCCCAACTCCTAAAAATGCCTTTCCTTGAACATGTCATACCACTAACCCTAAATCTGAGTGACAAACCCTCTAAGAAAAAAATCACGTAACCCTACCTCAAACCCCCTTCAAAGCAAAAACTTTTCCATAACCCTACCACTAACAAGCCCCCACCCAACAAAACCCCCTTTAAAACCACACATAATTGTCTAAAAAAAAAGAAGCCCCCATAAAAAAATGCACAAGATTTATCTCCCATAGGAAAAAAAATTGGTTAATGCCCTAAAGAACTAGAATAGCCCTAGAATAGTGGATTATGTTACATTAAATTAACATGTGAAATAAATTCCCCACTCTAAATTCTAAAATAATTGTTTTTTTTCTCTTTCTGACGAGTTTTTAGGGTGTTCACACATAATTGCCTATAAAAAAAAAAGGTAGAATCTTATATTTTGGGAAGCGGGGTTTGTGATTTAGTGGAAGGTGTTAATTTACAATAATACCAAAGAAATCTTGCAATATATTCATTTTTAAGACAGTTCCAGTATTAGATTTTAGTTTCTTGTACATTCAACTTTGATTTCTCTAACTTATTTTTTTAATGGATACATGGTGTTTTTTATGGTATTGCAGCATATTGATGTGCATTTACTGCAGATTACTTGGAAACCATTAATTTCTGGAGATTTTTAGTGGCACATTTTATTGCTTAAACTAGTGTTTTAACAAAGATATAACATTTTTAGTGAAAAATTAGTGTAAAAAATGTGACGGAATGCATATGGTCTTAAAGAGGGAAAATTATCCAACCATTCTGGGCACAAAAGTAGTTACAAATTTATTTTTAGTCAAATTTAAAAAAATTAAAAATATTCTTTCTTATATCATCAAGCTCTTTGTATATATGATATACTATTGAGATATTTTAAGCCATTTCAATTTTTTCATGTTTATTGCTACTCTAATCCATTTTTTCAACGTGACCATACTAATAAAGTTTTCCCATTCTGCACATTCTGAAATGGTATGAGAATGATACGATAGATGTGTAATCTGTGTCTTAAAGATATGCTAATGAGCTCAGAGGAAATATGGACAGTATAGGGAGCTATACTGTCCAGATTTCCTCTGAGCTCATCAGCATATTTTTAAGACACAGATTACACATCTATCGTATCATTCTCATATAATTTCTCTCCATGCAACACGTCCTCACCCCTCACTGGCCAAGTTTCACTTTCATACATGACACTGTACACATGCCTGATAGACTCTTCTCTTAGTCGGCAGTGGTAACACTCTACTGGTTAGTAATGACAGAAATTCCCTTAACTTGCTCTATCCACTCATAACTCTTGCAATCACACTAGCAACAGCTTCTCCCTGTGCTCCAATGGTGTCACCAAAGTAACAAAGCTTTTTAACAACCTCAATAGCCTCGCCATCCAAATATACTTTCTCCACATCTAAGTTCTCATGTCTCCATTGTCTTACAGTTCTCACACACAAACTGATTATCATCTTTCAACCTACTTATAATTTCATTGCACTTTATTTCTACAAATTGAGCAGAGGAACTTTGCTCTTTCTGAGGGATTTCCAACACTACAACTACTGATCATCACTTTGGTCTTAATAATATTCACTCTCAGACCATTACTTTTCATAGCATTCTTCCAAGTCTTTAACTTCACAAGTAGACCTTCCATTGTTTCACAGATCACTAAATCATTGGTATTTCTTCTAGACAACTTGTGTGAAACTCTCTGGGCAATGCTTCTAAGACACAAATGAAAAGCAACAGACTCCGTACAGAACCCTAATGTGATACTATCATCTTGCGAGGGATGTCCCCTCGTTGTTCTGTGTCTTTTTGGTTTGGTCGTGTGTATGTCATGGGTTCAATGTGATACTATCCTGGGTACTACCATCTCCTCAGTGGTAAACGATAAGCACACCCCTTCAATAAAAGGGTTAAACCCGTCCGTGTGCTTGATAGGTCTTAAGAGGGTAATTAATTCTCTCCAGAGAATTAATTATCTGGGCTGAGACCATTGGCTTGCTGAAAATTGAATGCTTGTAATGAGGAGCGAACAAACCATCTTATAAAAAATATATAATTTCTTTATTCATTTCAGTTTCCAAAGAAACATAATATGAAACTAAAAATTTGAGTTGGCCAGCGTGACACCCGTTGTGTACGAAAACAAAACACCAACTGAAAATTCTCCCTTGCTGTGAAAAAAAACGAGAGAAAGAGAAAAAACAAGTATACATATCAAAAAGAAAGAAAGATAGATAGAAAGTCACTGATGCGTTCAATTCACAAGTCCTGAGTGACAGATTCATTAGATTCAGCTTTGTTGACCTTTCGAAAGTAACTTGCGATCCCGCAGTTCCATAAACATCTGTTAAATTCAGCTAGGCTCAGATCTAATTGACGACATTTTTTCACACTGACTGCTGTACTGACATTTTGATGTGACAACTATTGTCGATTTTACATGTCTAATCGCGAGTACAAGGAAAGCTAGGTACAAGGCCTTTAAATGTGAGGAACTACAGCTCCTCCCCCAAAATGGCGCTTATCGTTGTGTCACACTAATGTACTCTTATTTTAACATTAATTAAATGTTCTGTTAGAATTAACACAAATTTGAGCATTTTTGTACATAGCTTAAACAACCTTCATCAACCACTTGTTTGCCCCTAATTTATGCAAAACCCACTAGACAACATCTTTCGGTACTTTCAAAAGCTTTTCTCCAAATCCACAAAAGCAAAATACAGGTTTTTCTTCTTAACAAGGTATTTCTCTTATCTCAGGATAAATATGGCACCAGTGGTACTTTGCCCAGGCATAAAAACAAACTACATTTCATCTATGCTTATCTTACTTATTTAATGCTCAGTAATTCTCTCAACCATCAACTTTAAGCCTCTCTAATTACCTCTATCTAGCACTTCTTCTCTTAACTCTTGTAACAGTTCACAATTGTACTATGTTCATTTGTTGCTAGCATTTCATTGTCATTTCAAATCCACTTCTCTCCAACAATATCTATCTTTGTCTTTGCCATCTGTTGAGCTATCCTGAATACTGAGTGTAATAGTAATGAAATATTATTGTTGCAAATGTGTGAAAAAATAAAAATGTGTAAGCAAAAGAATAAATTTAAAACAACTTGGATACATTCACGCTCAAAACTGGGGCATCTAATTATGTTCTCATTAGAAAGTGGTATGCATGACATTTGTAGTGTCTCTGTTATATGTGGTGCAGAATGCTGAACTTAATACAGCTTAGTTCGTGTTAGAATAAAGTTTGTCATAAAAACAAAGCTAATAACATGACCATTCCAAAGTGGCTGAATGTGATGCGTCTGAAATTTAGAGTAAAACTGATACAAAAAAAAATGAACTAAATTGATTGTGAAAAAGAATTGGAAATATTTTAGAACATTTGTGCTGATGTTTTGGCTTCATCAGGATTTGTTCGATGAGGTAGAGGTTCAAGCCTTAGTGTATTAAAAGAACAAAGCACATGAAGTTTTGTTAAAAGGAGGAGATAAGTCATTTGAAAATGGAAGACTATATAAAGAGGTAAAGTCAACTGTAGAGCATAAAGCTTGAATCATGCGAGACAATGACAGCAAACAAGCAGATAAAATTCAGTCAACACCTGATTCTAATAACACAAAGCGATCAAATAATGATTTTATAATAATTTCATTAGCACCCCTCATCCAAAAGACATTGTTATTAGATGAAGAGAACAGTTTGATGATGTTTTAAATAAATCCTCACTGTCAATGAAGAATTAATTCAATTAATTCTCTTCAAACCCACAACAGTTTGATGGAGAAGTCAATACTGCTGTTGAGAAGTTGAATAATGGTAAATCACCTGATGTAGATGGGTTAAGTGCAGTAATATTGAAACTGAAATCTTAATGTAACTTCTAACTATTCTCCTACAAACGGTCTGGAATTACGAATGTGTTTCGCAAGACTGGAAAGATTCCCGCACGATCATACTTGACAAAGAAACGGGTAGCAAGAAAACTACCATGGAATATCTTTGCTTTCTTTAGATGTTTTACTAATAAGTCACCACGTATCACGGTCAGAAGCGAGAAAGGTTTTCTCTAAAATCATGCTTGATAGACTTTTAATTTACATTGTTGATGATGCTCTTTCAGAATCACTGTGTGTTTTGAAATATTGGCGAAGAACTACGGAAAAATGTATATAACAGAAAATGGGTCGTTATCAGGTATTTGTTGATTCAACAGAAGCTTTAGATACCGTGAATGGGAATGCTCTGCAGCAGATCTTTAAAAAAAATTTGGCTGTCCTGATAAAATCATTTAATATTGAAACTTTTTCACAATGACATGAGAACATGAGTTCATCAGTAGCAAACTATATAATCCTGTTATAGTAAAGAATGATAAAAAGACCGAAGACACCCCCCCCCCTGCCCTCAGATGTGAACCTCTTTGCTATTCCTTTGGGTTTGTGGCTAAAATGCTCAGTTAAAATTTGAAAATCCTATTAGTAGGTTAAACAAATTATTATGTCTGATTGACATGATACTTTGAGTTTTTTCAATTCAAACTTATTTTTGTTCTGTACCCACATATGACACGATGAGGTAATTTGACTGGTGCAATATTCAGTAAATTAATTACGGAATAATTAATTTAAAGAAATTAAAGGTCAACAGATATTTTTTATTTTCACGAATGATTAATTCAAAAGATCATATTTTTTGTGTTTGAGTAAAAACCTAAAAAGTCACGGTTTTTGATTATGAATAACAAATGAATAAATAACTAACATATATATGTATATATTTAACATTGGAATTTATTTCATACAGTATATTATGTATCATGCTGCTGTTTGGTTGTTAATGCTCATGTTTGCGTGAGTAATATCATTATGTATATATATATATATAATGTGTTGTCACAGATATGAATGGTCTCCTAACGGCACATTTGTAAAAAGACTAATGTCAATGGAGCATATCTGTATTTGACAGTTCCCCCAGTTATTTTTGTGGTATTGATGTTGTCCACAAAGTTTGTTAAATTTAGTTTGAACAACATTTTTGTCAGTTATCATTTTACTTGGTGTCTAAGCTAAGTATCTATTTCAGATATGTTGACAACACTTTTGTGACTCTCTCCTCTCATAGGGAGACTTTCATATCCTTTAAAAAGCCTGATTTACTTCACATGGTTTTAAGTTTCACTATGGAAGCTGGAAAAGAGAATTGTCTCCTCTTTTTAGATGTTTTTATTGATAGATGGAGAGCAGGTTCCCTTACTAGTGTTTACTGTAAACCTACGTTCATAGGTTTTTAGCTGAATTACTCCTTCGCACCTAACACTAAGAAATTAAGTTTCATCTACACCTTAGTGCACCAAACCTTTTTTTTTCTTTTTTTTTTTTTTTCTTTTGGTTTGTTTAACCTAATCAAAGAGTATTCATTAAAAAAGAAATTGAAATATATTACAAATAAAAAAAAAAATAATATAAAAGGGGAAAATGTCCAACGTTAATAACATTTCAGGAATGTAACTACAAATAGTAATTAATTACTAAAATGTCCTTTTTCGAAATCAATATGCAAGTATCAGGAAGTTTGATCGGATGTCCTGCTGGCTTGGCAGGCTGAGAGCAAGTTCAAGGCGTTTCCACGAATAATTGTGCTGGAGAGGCGCACATAAAGCCAAGTCAATTCATGATGGTCCCGGTGTGGTGCGTTATTAACAGACCAAGGCTGTTGAGGAAGTCGCGTGTGGTGGGGCCTATTGCTCCACTCGTCTCCACAGTAATCGGTTGGAACACAAATCGTTTGAGAAAACCGGCATATTCTGATTGCTTGCGGTTTTCTGGTGACACTGCTGCATGTCCCGGGTTTGTTGCTGATTCTGTCACTGACGAGGGCATAAAAGTGTCTATATATATATATATATATATATATATATATATATTGCTATCTCTTCTCTCAAGGCCAACTGGTTCGAGGATCGACAGGAAGCCAGCGATGTCCGAATGGTATCTTTGAGAGTGCTGTCTTGGGAATCTTTATGATTTGTTCTAACAGATTTTATTTGAAATTGGACAAAATAATGGAAATCCTTATTAGTAATAGTTATCTCGATGATTTAATTTTGGATTGCATTTAACAAAAAAGTTGCAGATTTTTAAGTGTCCCAGATCTTTTTGCCTTTCAAGATGTTCAGTTTACCTTGGATGGGTGGTATTAATCGAGAATTGGGTAAGCAAATCACAAAATGTGTAACTGGTTGCTTCTTTTTTGTTGCCTAACATTTGTTTTTTTTGGCACAAGGTCTGCTTTTCCACCTTTATCTAAGGAAAGTTTTCCCTATATTAAAAATAATAATACTACTTACCAATTTAAATGTCAGTGTAATGCTGGTTATATTGGACATACTAGTCTACACTTGGAGACCCTGATCAAGGAGCATGTTGACCTGTCTAAGATCTGACAGTAGACCTGATTTCTTGTGTCAACCCTCTTTGATCTTGGAATACTCTATTGGCCAGCATTTAGTGGATAATGCATGCTGTGCCAGTAAATATGAAATAGTGGTTTACGGTCTTCATAGAGCTGATACCATATTCCATCTTAAAATTTTTGAATCTGTCTCTATCACCTTGCACAATCCCTCTATGCAAACAAAGATTTTATTAGTTAGCTGGTTCTTTCTGGGGAAAGTTTAACATGGTCTTTTTTTGCTTAATGCCTTTTAAACATTTTTAATCACTAGATTAAATTTATATATTTTAAATACCTTTTTTCAATTTTATTGGCATTTGATATTCACCAATCTTGCTCTTTTTTGTGATTATTATCATATCTATAGCAAGATTTGTAAAAATAAATTGGTCTACTGACCCATCTGCATGCACACGGCCGGAGATATATATATATATATATATATATATATATGCATATAGACTTTGCCATATTACATACAAATATTACCAGCGAAGAAATGGATATCATCTATAAGTTCTGTAAGACAGTACTAATTTTTAATAATGAGCAATGGATGAAAAAAGATTCTACAGATTCATTTGATATAGCGATGGGTTCACTCGATTCTGCTGAAATGTCTGATTGAGTGGGACTCTTTATTGTATATAAACTTAACTGAATCAGGTGTGATTAAGGATATAGGATTGTTTAGGAATGACAGACTGGCTATAATTAGAAATACCACTAACTCCAAAGCTGAAAGAATTAAAATGTTTATACACGGAACTATGAAAAACTTAGGACTTAAAGTTGAGATCTCAGCAAAAATTAAATTACCAATTTTTTTTAGATGTTGCATTTAACCTTAACTATGGCACATAAAAACTATATATGAAAGAAAACTATGACCCAATATATGTTAATCCCAAGTCAAATCATCCCCATTCTATTATTAAACATATCTCAATATCAATTGGTTATAGAATTAGCAATAATTCCTCTACTAAAGAAATTTTTAATAGCAATGGTTACACATACAACAACACTAACATTGAGTATCACAGCAAAAATATTAGGAGCATTAGAGGGAAAAATAGAAACCAAAAAAATATCCCCCCCCCCCCGGTTTAATCTGTTGGTTAAATCCCAAATTGGACAAATGTTTCTTAATCTTTTGAGTCTGCATTTTATGGTAAATAATTATCTACATGAATATTTAATAAAAATACTTAGTTATAGCTGTATAAATAACTTAGAAAAAAATAATTAAGAGTCATAATAGACGGATATTAAACCATAATAATAATGATAGAATTAATAATACACAAAATAATAGCAACAATAATGAGTGTAGCTGTGGAAATAAAAATGAATGCCTGCTACAAGAAAAATGTTTAACTAAAAGTATAGTTTACTTGGGAACTGTTGCCCCAGAAAATAATCCTAGTCTGGAAAAAATTTACATAGGGGGTACATGTACTGATTTTAAGACTAGATATAGAAACCATAAAATAAAATCATTTAATAACCCAGGTAAGAGCAGGAACACCTCACTATCCAAACACATAGTCTCTAAAGGAAAATAATATAGTACCTGTATTGAGATGAAGCATCTTGAAGAAAGCTTCAACCCCGACGCTACACAACCCCACCTGTTTTCTTTGTCTTAATGAAAAACTAGCTATTATTACGTTCCTGAATAAAGATAAACTACTGAATCAAAGGGATGAAATAGGTGTTAACTGTAGGCACTTCAAACGACTCACCCTGGTAATAATCTTGTGAATTCACCGTAACACTCCATAAGGAAATTAGAACATCTCCGACTAAGTATACATCTAATGTTAATTAAATTCTTAAATAAGGGTAGTTGAATTAGGCTTGAAGCTAACTAATAAATGGGTAATATAATTTTATAAATTACAGTGAAAAATGGGGGGGGGGATTATGAAATTTGGTAGTTCAATAGGACTAGATTATAGTTAGTAATTAAACTAATAATTGAATTAGTATTAATGAATAAGAGTTAATATCTGTATTGTTTCCACTATTTTAATATGCGGATGAATTAAAAAAAAAAAATGAAGATTTCAAATTTTAACGTTATTTTTCATATCTGTATAATCATGATATAGTCTTGCGATTATACACTTTGTCACATGTAAGTACTACATATATTTTTACAGAATTTTGTTTGGTAAGATTAAGATTTTGTTATTTTTTTAAATAGGTTTTGAAATTTACATTTATGTCTTTAATTTTTATCTTAGTATAAGATTAATAGGTTTAGTAAATACCGAATACATCGTCTCATTGGCAGGTTTAAGTATGAAGTTATCTATTAAACTCCAGTCAAATATTGTGAAAAATTCGATTTGAGGTAGATTTTTCCATAAACCTGATTATAATCTTATTATTGTATCATTTTTTATTAGTTGTACTTTTGCTAATTTGCATATTTGTGTTATCACAGTGGAACTCTGTAGAAGTACTATTTGATGTATGTAAGTACCATATATTGGTGTTATTGAGTTTTATTTGATAAAAGTATGGCTTTATAACTATAAATTTTGAAATAGGAATATTAAAAAATAGCATATTTTCTATAATTTTTATAATTTATTTCTAAATAAATGCATAGGAGCATTTTACAAATATCTTGATGTTAGCCGAAACAACTGTATGCGAAATAAAAAAATAAGTTGGAAAAAATGACGTGAATCTTTCCTCTGTGATAATGATGTGGTATTGAACTACATAAAAATACTAAATATAGCATAGCTCTAGCTTTAAACTATTGAGCTATTATAAGTACTTTGTGTTACAAAGATATAGATATATATATATATATATATATATTTGTTGCAGTATTTTCGTCAACAGTGGTTAATATATGAGTAGAGCTTAGTAGTTATATGAAATTATATTATAGATTTGACAAAATAATGGTACATATAGATTCATTAAAGTTATAGAAACTCACTTTGTCTTTATTTGGTGATTTTTTATTTCCCCTATATATGGATATAGTAATTTTCAGTGTATTTCTTCTTATTCTTAAATATTTTTTTGTATTTCACTTTCAGTGTCTTTATTTTCTTTCTTCACTTATGAATATTTCTTGTAGCTAATAGAAATTATTCTCAACAAAGTTTGTTTTAGATTATTTTAAAGAAATTTTCTTTCTTAATTTTCTTGAGATTTTTTATTATTTTATTGTTGAATGAATCACTTTTGTTAATTGATAATACTGAAAACTGTTTCACAGAATGAAGATGACCAGTGTTAGAGAAATCCGATCATCAAACAAAACTTCATCCAAAGATTCCTCCACATCTTCCAGGTAAGTTCCAAAATACAATGAGTTTTATTGAGTTTTTTTGCTTTATTAGTGGAAGATTTATTTAAAGATAATTGATATACTTTTTTAATTTGTGTACCTAGTTTTTAAATCATTTTTATTTTGCAATAACAGAACTTTATAAAGAAAATCTTGATAGTCATCTAAGCTATAAACTTATCTGGTTTGATTTTCAAAGTCAGACCCAAATAGTATTTAAGCTGACAAATCAAACTTTGTTTCTGACTAGCATTTGTTATTGTTGTACCGTGTTATTGACAATATAACGTACTTAACTACAATTTATTTGTAAAAATTACTTAGTCTGGCCCAGACGACTGCTAATATGAAACATTTTTAAATAATCACGAGAAATTAAAATCAGCAAGGAGAATAATTCATTTCTAAATTGAAGAATATAAAAGCTGTCTATCTTGTGTTTAAAAATGTGCAAACAAATTAAACTAAAATACAAAAATTATTTCACCGCAGGTAGGTACAGCTGGTATGTCTTAATGCCATTTTCAAAGCTCACATTATTGTGGTAACCATGAATTATTTTACACAGCTTTTTTTTAGTTAAATGTTTTATGATTATTTACTCATAAGTCATTATCAGTAATTGCTCACTGGCAATACCAAGTGGTGTTCCTTGGAGTCTGAGTGACAAGTCTACCAAGGTTTCCAGCACTCTTTGTTTCTTTTGAGAATCATTGCACATCACACATTATCACAACAGCCATTGATTTCTCACTGGTAACAACCTTTGGCTTTCTCAGGAATTTGAGTGGCAATAAGCCTCCTCAGGATTCCAATATTCCCTACCTCTTTTAAGTGAAGGTCAGGATGGTACTCTTCCTCCTTAGTCTTTCCATTCTCCTTTATCCTTTACGGCTATTTTGTGTGGTACCAACTGAGGCTAGTGCCACCACATTTGTTTTTGGAGGTGAATTTCAGATTATGGGATTTCTGCCAGTTTTAGTTCCCATGCTCTTTTTATCTGTATTTTTTGCTTTTCTATTTCAACTACCTTTGGTTGGTTGGTGTTACTTGCTTATGTGGATTGGTTTGTGCACTCAAGGATTTTCCTTAATATTTCATCTGTTTAGATTAGTGTGGTGTGGTGTATGGTGTCAATTGATTCAAATTTCTCCAAATCTTTTTTTTCCCAGGTTTTTCAGAACTGTTCCTAGTTCTACAATTATTGGTATTACCTTAATTTTCTTCATGTTCTATATTCCTTTCAGTTATCTGTATTTGTTTAGTTTTTCTGCCTCCTTGATCTTCACCGTGTGACTTGCTGAGACGGTGAAATCTATGATTTACCAGATTTTTTAATTCTTGTTGATTATGATGTCTAGTCTCCTTGCTTGGACGAGTTTGTCTATTTGTATTTCCATGGCCCAGAAGGTTTTGATTTTCCATTACTGGCTCCAGTTTGTATCTGTACCATTTGCTTGCATAGTTCCCAATGGACTGCCTTCCCCACACAGTTGTATCTGTTTTGTGTTCCTTTTGGGCTAGTTTGTTGCATTCGTTTATCATGTAATTGACTGTTTTGTCTCTTTGTTCAGAGAGTCTAGATTATTATTATTTACTCACTAGGATCGCTCACGGGTAACAACAGGTGGCAAATCTCTCCGATTTTCAGTACTTTCCACTTCATTCAATAACTATTGCAAATCACTTTGCCTTCTCGCAACAGCCATTTATCTTTGATTTCTTATTGATAACAGCCTTAGCTTTCCCTGGAATTTAAATATTAGTGTATGAAATATCTGATAGTTTATGAAAAAGGAAAATATTCCAATACTTACATTAAAAAGTTTTTTTTAATGATACTACATTTCAATCAATGAGGCCTTCCTTGGCACAATGTTAAGTGGAGCAAGTCAAATTTATGAATATAATATAAATATTATTTTTTAAAATAATTTTTTTTTATCCCAGAAACCTTTTTATTTTTATTTTAAAGTTATAATTTTTTTGTATGTCATCAACTTTTAAAATAAAATACTAATTTTTAAATGTTGTAATTGTATAAAAGAGCAATCTTTTCTTTTTTTAATTAGATGCAATACTTTCTTTTTTTTTTAATTGGAAGCAATCTTGTCTGTTTTTTAATTGGAAGCAATCTTGTCTGGTTTTTAATTGGAAGCAATCTTGTCTGTTTTTTAATTGGAAGCAATCTTGTCTGTTTTTAATTGGAAGCAATCTTGTCTGTTTTTAATTGGAAGCAATCTTGTCTGGTGTTTTATTGGAAGCAATCTTGTCTGTTTTTTAATTGGAAGCAATATTTTCTGTTTTTAATTGGAAGCAATATTTTCTGTTTTTTAATTGGAAGCAATATTTTCTGTTTTTTAATTAGAAGCAATATTTTCTGTTTTTTAATTAGAAGCAATATTTTCTGTTTTTTTAATTAGAAGCAATATTTTCTGTTTTTTAATTAGAAGCAATATTTTCTGTTTTTTAATTAGAAGCAATATTTTCTGTTTTTTAATTAGAAGCAATATTTTCTGTTTTTTTAATTAGAAGCAATATTTTCTGTTTTTTAATTAGAAGCAATATTTTCTGTTTTTTAATTAGAAGCAATATTTTCTGTTTTTTAATTAGAAGCAATATTTTCTGTTTTTTAATTAGAAGCAATATTTTCTGTTTTTTAATTAGAAGCAATATTTTCTGTTTTTTAATTAGAAGCAATATTTTCTGTTTTTTTTTTGAATTAGAAGCAATATTTTCTTTCGCCAATAAACGTGACAATAAGAAAATTATTTAGCAATATGATTATAAATAAAATTACATTTCATGCAAACGGATTTTGAAAAGATAATACTTTTCTTTACTGACAGATTTCTTTGTAACATAATCACAATGATGACATCATCAATGAGATTGTTACAAAGAAATTTACCATTTAATGATAATAGATTTAAATAATATCTTAAAAATTCTAGTTTCATGATTATTTGTAAATCCAGTTATTTGTATGGTGTTCTTTTCATTTTAATTCACGTGTTCAAATGTACAGGTAGAATAAAAATGCGCCATAGGTGTGGATACTATTGAAGAAAAATCTTCTGAAAAAGCGAATCAAAATCATTTGGCATTCATACAAACTTCTCGGCTATTCTGGCTGTTGACCAATCTTAAAGTGGAAACTGTGTGCTATCAAAAGCAGTCGAGTGTGAGGTCGTTAGAAGAATCGTGTAACAATAAGCGAAAGAAAGTTAAGACCCGTATCAGTGAAACAAATACAGAATTGTAAGCCTGCATATTGATGGTTACTTGTACTCGGCATTTTAACATACAACTTGAAAAGGTAGTATGATCAGTGAAAAAGAGACCGGATGGCCAGTTAATTGTTGTCCACTAAAGATGTGCTTACGTGAAAGTTAAATTTTTTTCAAGTAGTCATGACAACTTGTTTAAGTAAAAAAAAAAAAAATTCTCATTGAATTTTTAATTTAAAAAAAATATTTAAAATTAATTAAAAAAATATTTTTTTAATCCAAATTTTTTTTTAATTTTTAGTTATTAACATTTATGTATGATTGAAATAATTACTGTTTTAAAGATTTTTTTTAAAATTAAAAGTATTATAACTATTTAATATTGAATTTTCATTCTGACTAGGTGTTCTTCTCGAGGCATCAAGAGGAAATACTTTTTCGATGAAGCTACTGACATAACCGAGTCTACCAAAAAGCCTGTACGGCCATGTGAAAGATCTGGATGTCCAGCATCTATACCAATCTGTTTTGTTAACGCCACAGAGAAGTAAGAATTTTCATTTTGTATCAAAAGATGATTTGTTTAAATCCATCGGTTGAAAACCATGTTTACCATAATAAAAAAAAATAAGTCTGTTAAACTTTATATTCATGTTATTGCAGAAATCTTTTATTTTTATCAAAATTGTGTGTGTGTGTGTGTGTGTGTATATATATATATATATATATATATATAAAATAAAATTTCTCAGTAAAACTTTATAATAATGTTAAAAATGGTAATATAATTCCTTAAACACAGTATATTTTTTATATTTGCAATTTCTGTTTATTATTTTTAGATATGATATCTAAAGATAAGTTATATAAACAATGAGAAATAATTAAAATGCTCTTTTTAACACTTTACTGGATTTCCACAGTAGATCTGATCAGAAGCATATTATGTCCTTATACATTTGAACTGCAGTAAAGTGTTAAGATAAACCCTTTTTAATTATTGTTATAAAGCTTTATCTGAGAAGATATTGAGCCTTTTATTTGTGCAATATCAGCTCTGTTATAATTCTGAGAGTTTGATTTTTCATAATTATATATATTATTATAATTATTAATGTTATAGAGTGGTATAAAATTATATAAGAGGTTCTGTTTTCTATAATAACTTGATATATATATATATATATATATATATATATATATATATATATAAAAGTATATTCTTAAATTCAGAAGTCCTGACAGATCCCAACCTTACACAGGGTTTTATTCAGTCCTTCCCCCTGTCCCAAGAGATGATTGTCAGATGTTTCTGTTGTGGTTTAGTTACTACTTAAGAAAATAAGAATTAAACCACAACAGAAACAACCTCTAACAATTGTCTCTTGGGGGAATAAAATCCTGTGTAATGTTGGGATCTGTGGGGTGAGTTGTAACTTTAAGAATTGTGTCAACTCTTTTTTTTTTTTTTTTTTAATTTATACTGTAAGCATTCCATAAAATAATGTTTACCATTCCAATAAATAGCATTTCATTGGTTTTTCAAATGTAATTCTTGTTTTTGTGAACTTATCTGTTCATTTCATACAGTTGGCAATAGAAAAATAATTAAAAAAATAATTTTTAAATTGCTTGATTTATTTATTTGAAAAATGTAAACTCTTGTAATAAACCAAATACAATTGTGAGGGGGGGGGGTGAGAAAAATATTTTGAAAATAGTTGAGATAAAATTCAGAAAAATGACTAAACTGAACATAAGCATCAAAATGCAATAAACTGATTTGGTATGAAAGACAATGTCAGAATGGATTAATGGGAATATTCTGAAATTAAATAATAAAAAAAAAGAATAAAAATAAAACGAGATTATAAATTATCACCATTTCTACCAAAGAAATTATATTTAATTAACTCTATCCATCTGTTTTTTATTTCATTTCTTTAATCAAATTATTATTTATATCAAATAGCATTTTGAAAGCTAAATTTATTAAAGTATCATTTGGTCATTAAATTAAGAATTGAGTCAAATTGTTATTTGATAACTAATTTTGTTAAAGTAACATTGTTTTAATCTCTACTTTTATAAAATTATTGGATGTAAATAACTTCCAAAGCTTTCAATCTTTTGCATTAAGAATTTTAAAGCCAGAAATGACTTTCTATTTGAAAGTTTAAATGCTTCCAAATTCCTTTCAAATTTCAACTCATCACAAAGTAATTTATTATTTTAAATTATTAACAAAAAATTACAATGACTGACTTGTTTATGAAGAAATTGATGTGCATTGTGATGGATTTAATTTCATAATTAAATTATTTTGTTAAATATGATTTTTATAGTTTTATTTTATTTCATACTATTGTATATTTTATTTCAATCAATAATTGATTAATAATAAATGAATAAAAAAAAATTATGTATGTCACTTAGTTACACCCCCCCCCCCACACACACACACATGCACACAGATGTGTGAATAGTTGTCTTATAATTTTGTTAATATAGAGGATCCTATATTCCTAAAATAAGTTTGAAATGGACTTCAAATTTGCTATTATTGTATAATTTCAGGTGTGTTGGAAGTGGTTATACATCCCGGTGGCATCACATCTCTGCCGGAGAACACTTTTGTAATGAATGCTTTGAGTACTTTTATAGAAGGTAACTTTTTTTGAGTCAGATATAATTGCATATTTTGTTTGACAATATTTCTCGTTTGTTATTTTTTCTTTTCTTTTCTTTTGAATATTATGCTTCGAAATTTTTTAGATGAGGATTGATAATTTGTATTTTGGGGGATTATTCGGACTCATCATCATCATCAACCGGTTTATTTGTTGAATCAGGCCACAATTAATCCTCTGATGAGGGTGGGGCCTGATTGTCTAGTCTCAAAATCTAAGTCTTCCTCTCCACTCCTGTCTTTGGCAAGGCTTGATGGAATCCATAGGCCCTGAAGATCCACGCATCCTGGGATCTACGAAGCCCAAGACATTACCAGCAGCATTAGTGCTACTGGCACTGCCTTTCTTTTTTCCTGCTGTATTTTGACTAGACATTGTATTTAAGGCAATTTAAGGACTATTATTCTTATTTTGGTTGTTATATTCACAATGTTTTGCTTGATGTAATCTGTGCATTTTTTAAAACTTGGAAACCTTCTATTGATGCTTAGGAATTTTTATGTCGAACTCAGGAACCTATATGGAATTTTGCACTGAAATTATTTACACATTTTGGATTTTTTTTTCTTAGCTTGCTGACATTTCCAAACGTTTTGGCTGTTGTAATCTCTGATCTTCATTCAGATGGCTGTTTGTCATAATAATATATTAATTTCGAACTGAACCCATCATTTAATCTACTGGGGTTTAATTTGAAATTCCCAGAAAGTTACTGACTGAGACAAAAGGCACCTGAAGAAGATTGGAAAGTACAACAAATAAGCAAAGCGCAAAAACCAAGTCGAAGAAAACATCCGAAACCTGTAGATAATGTAATCTATTTTCTTTGTAAACTTTTGTGATTTTCAAAGTTTTGTTCGTGTTCTTTCAGCAGGAAGGTTCTGGCTATGACCTTAAAGTGCTTTGAGGAATGTGGAGTTACCATTACTCCCCGGAAGTCCACTCTGATCCGTAGAGGTCGTACCTGTCAGGGTCGCATTATTTACAGACTCTTTGTCTACAAAATATACAAAACAAATTAATCTACAAATGTTGATTACAAAACATGCATCAACGGTTTCAGCATAAAATCACCCAACGACTGAAGTTTCAGCAGAAATCAGTGTTTGCAATTTGTTCTTTCTGTAAATTTTAACTAGTTCTGCTAAATTAGTAGGATTTTATAAATAATCTATATCTTCAGCAATGTTTAATTTAATTCATTGATTCATTCATATCTTATGAATCAAATGATTCTATTGTTGGCATTGGTTTCCCTATATCTTTTTAGTTTGAATTCTTTCTAGAAAGACATCGGGTACTCACGAGCGGGGTCACGTGAAGGTTGCCAACATCCTAAGTGATTGTTTCTGTGGAACAAGCTGGATTTAAACTTGACACACCCAGGTCATCGATCCGTGTCATTAAGCACTTCCCATTTAATTTAATAAAAGGGAGAAAAAAATTACCATAACTGTTGTCTGTTAGATGGAGACGATTCAACAACTTCTTGTTGATACTAATTTTCGCATGTTTTTTAAATATTTCAATATGGCCGTTCTATGCTGAGTGATGCATGATGTTCATGAAGATTCCTTCATGACTATAATGTTTGACTCGCAGTTTAACAGCCATTTAAAAAAAAAAATAACGTATAAAATCAAATGTCAACAAGAAAGAATCATGTTGAATTATCTCCAGCTCATGTGAAAAGCAGCCATGGTAAATTCTCTTCTATTTAATTAAATTAAATATATTTTTGTCAAAAGAAATGTTGAATTTAATGGTTTTATGCAAGAATAAGGTGTTTTAAAATAGTGCTGAGTGGCATTTTTTAAGATTCTTTTAAAGTTAATATTAACCGATTCCATAATCAGAAAATTCACGATCCATAATCCACTATGAAAATATGCAATATTAGTGGAAGTACCTGTCTATTTTGGGGCTATCGAATTTTCCTGAACTTTAAAGCTTGACTATAAAAATCCTTCATTCATTAGTGGCAGATTCTTCAAGTGAATCACTTTTCTGTATTGACACAGGTTGGTATATATTATTTGTTAATTTCTTTGTTCTTCTTGATTTTTTTTTTCATATTAAAATAGGTATTTGTTAAAAACAAATTGAAGGAAATAAATGTTATTTCTTGTGTATAGTTTATCTACCTTACTCTTGATTGGTCCGAAAGTTAGTTTAATACTACAACAAAGAGCATGTGGTCTGCATTGGATGGAGAAAGTGTGAAAAGTGGACATTCCTAAATCAGGTAGCAATAATAAAAAATTAAATATTAAAAAAAGGATTAATTCTTTAAGTGATTTTTTTTCTTTTTCTTTTTTTAAAATTTTTATTTATTTATTTTTTTTCAGTCACAAACCAGGTTATGAAACATTTTGCAAATGGAAGCGGGAGTGGTCTTCAAAGGGCAAGACGGAGGCCTCGATCTGTGTGTTTCTGGCTGACAATCTGTTACCATTCTGGGTGCAGTGCACACGTTCAGAGTGCCAAAAATGGAGGCAGCTTTCTCGGGATGTTGACTTTACTCCAGATTTCATTCGCAAATTTAAATGTGGAATGAAATCAGAAGGAAAGACGGTAAATATCAATCAATAGGGTTAGCTTTTCTTTGTTTCGTATTCATTTAATATATTTACTTCCAACAATTTTAGTACAAACAAAACTTTAAATAAATTGATGCTGCTTTGCAATCGCGTCAATAATAAAAGCACCATTATTATTTTTTATATATTCCAATTGTCATAAAATCTTGCATTCTATAAACAAATATTTATTATTTACTAGCTGTGCGTTGAATGTAGTGAAGTCATTTTAGTTTTTAATTTTTATTTGTTTACATATGTATTAAACTTATACAGAAAAAGAAATAACATTTTAGTTGTAAGGGAAACAACTGTTATTCAATAAAAAAATGTGTTGACAAAATTTTTATTTATCGTAATTCAAAAATGTTTCCATTTTTTTCCCAGTTGTCCGGGCGCGACGGTATAATTTAAAAAAAAGAAATTATAGCGGAGTATGTTGCTAAAGTGTCAATAATATGACACAACAATAAAACATGAAAATTAGTTAGTCAGAATCAAAGTTTTATATGTCAACTTAAATGCTATTTAGGTCCAGTTTTTTAAATCTCACTAGATAACTTTATATGTTAGATTAAAAACATTTTAATTAAAAATTTTACTTCATGCATAACATTAACCTGTTTCAGCCGTGTTTGTATTAGACTCCAACCCACCCCAAGACAGTTGCTATTTTTATGTTTGTGAATCTAATTTTCAGGCTTCACTAATTTTGGAAATAATAAAAATGTTCATAAAAACAACTGAGAAATGGTAAAATAAGTTATTTAAAATTTATTTGTATTTTAATCAATCCTGGAAGTTTTGAAATATAATTGAGTTTTAACAAAAACTGCGAAAATAAATTGGAAAGCACCCAAACGTCAAAATAGCAACCGTTTTTGTGGTGTTGTAGACTACTCGCGTAAAAAAATAATTTGGCCTTTTTTTTTTTTTTTTTTTTTTCATGGCGGTGTGATTGTAAAGAAACACCTATTTTGTGAACGAAAAATGTGGATAATAGTTGTTATTGTTTCCGTCTATTTTAGAAAGAAAAACAGTTGGAAGCATGTGCAGTTCCAGAGGATCATGTAAGTTAAAAGATGTTTTTCTTGAAAATAAATATTTTATTCAAAGTTGTATTAAAAAGAACCCCCCCCCCCCCCCCCCAAGAACTAGCTGTACTTATCTGGTGTTGCCCAGGATTCAGTAAAGTCATTTTAGTTTTTAATTTTTATTTGTTGCACATAAGGTAGACAACTCATATTTTAGATGGAAAAAAATATGATTTATTCCCCTTGCTGATTTTTAAAAAAAAATTATTTTTTTTTAGGTGATTATTTAAAATTGTTTCGCTTTAGCAGTCGTCTGAACTGGACAAAGTAAATTAAAATAATAAGTTGTTGTGAAGTATGTTATTATACTGACAATAACACAATAATATATGATACAACAATAGCAAATAAAAATTTGCGTATCAGAAGCAAAGCTTGATTTGTTAGCTTAAATTTTATTCGGGTCTGACTTTGTGTTAGGAGAAAAAAATCATTGAAGTGGATAGGAATCTGTGTCCAATGAATAAACACATCTCTAAATAACAAGGAACTTTAGTCATATGGGAATATGTTGGGGGGTGTATTGCTGAAAGAGAAAAATTCATTGTATAAGGCAGATTGTGCAATGAGTATTTGCATGAATCCCGCAGCCTGTGATTAGGTGTGTGTGTTTTTCTGACAGACTAATGTGTGTAAGTCAATGTCATTGACTGCTGCCTGTGTCAATAAAGTAGACAGTAGTAATTGCTTTCTCTCAAACGTGATGTGTTTATGATACGCAGACTTTTGTTAGTCAGTAATTATTCTAGCGACCTGCATCGTATATTTCAACTGACTGGTTGTCTCACTTGAAAACCTCCTTTATATAGTTTCAGATCAGCTCCGGGCAGCATTCTGCCCCTTTCCTTAACGGTTCTTTTGCTTGTGTTAGACGGAAGAAATCCCGGCTCTCTGATTGATTGAAAAATATTTTAATAAATATTAGAAGCAAATGGGAACACATGTTAAAATATGAGCTCTTAAAAATTACAAAGGGTAGACGTACACACATACCCGCCTCCCTAAATAAATATTTAAATATTGAGTCGAATTTTGTACGAAAAATATTCACTGAATTGAGTGGCTACAATCATAATATTCATTGTTACATTCATAATGTTTCTGCCAATGCAACCGCAGGCCTTCTTCAGGTGCATGTTTTCAAACTTTGAAAGCTTTGAGTCAAACTTGGGAACCTGTATGGAATTTTGAATTGAACTCATTATTTAATCCACAGGAGTAGATTATTCTTATTCCATCAGCCATGACCGGGTATAAGTGTGAATTTTTTAAAATGTTATTCTTAGTTATCACGGCTGTTGTTAAAAACAATGTCATACATTTTTCATTGATTCCAACGTAGGTAAGATATTTATAATTCAAGTCGGTTGGAAAAAAGGTTCTGTTTCAGAAACGTCAACCATAGATTTTACTGGTGTGATGTATGTACAACAAATGCTATAAAATCGAGAAAGACGAAGCAAGTATGCGGTTCTGAATGTTACCGTGTCGTCGTCCCCCCCCCCCCCCCAAATGTTAAGAATGGATGGATTCTAAAACTCTTGACGATTACGAAACCGTCCTGGAAAAAATATTTTAACTGTCTCAATTTAGTCATCCTTCAAGGATTCAAACCGATTTTTATAATTGAGATCCTTTTATTAGTTTAGTCATTTTATTTGTCTTTGAGATAAAAGACAAAATAGGATTATTAGACATTTAAATTTATCATGAAAATTTACTCCCAAGTCACATTGTTCAGTCACATTTTTTGATTCTGTTTTTTAATTTAATGAACTTCAACTTTATTTGTAACTTTTTCTTTATTTTTAAATAATGGTTTGATTTACTGTTTTTCTTCAGCGTGTGGAGATGTGTCAGACATCATGGTGGCTGGGACAACTGACTACCAGTGTAGGTCTAAAAATGTCTCCTTCCATCTACTTCCTCTCAGACTATTCTCCCGATGCTATTGGACACTGTCCTACAGATACTACATACCGTCATCCTCGGAGTGATAAAAATTCAAACTATAGCAAAGGTTAGTATTCATGAAGTATATGGTATGTTATATATTGTTAGAACTTATTTACATCATGGTTTTAATCAAGTGACATTGTTACCTAAATGCGTGTGATATATTTTTTTTTACATATATTTTTATGGAAGCTATTTCAATCAAGATATGAAATTTATATCATAAGCTGATAATTTGAATTTGAGTATTTTTATTTAAAAAAAACAACATTTTTCGGGGATTAGAATCTTCTATATATATAAAATAGTAACTGTGTGTGTGTGTGTGTGTGTGTGTGTGTGTGTCCCGTCTGCCTAATCTTTGTGTCTTATGTTCACCCAAACCACTGGACAGAATTGCTTGAAAATTGGCATGTAGACTACTAACCTCTCAGTGAAGGTCATACGCTATATAAGAAATATATCACTTCAACACTGCCCCCCCCCCCCCCCCCCCAAGTGAAAACTATTTTCCCTTTGATTCAAATGAAATTTAAACCATAGGTAAATGACCAAAAATGATGTCTATTCCCAAAATTTCAGCAAATTTTGACATTAAGATTGTCCCCGGGGGCACACCCCCTCCACTGGAAACTGTTTTCCCTTTGATTTAAATGATATATATATATATATCAAGGAGAACACCTGTCTGTGCATGTCTGTCCCTAAAAACAGAGACCTTTTTTTTAAGGAAACACGTTATCGCCAGAACCGAACAATAATTTTCCAGATTCAAATGAAAATAATCATATTTGTTTTAAATGGTTATCTGCTCCTGAACCTCGTTTTGGGCCTCAGAAGATATCAATAAACGCAACATACTGAAGAAACAATAGTGACACAGAAGATTGTATAAAATATATAATTTTTGTAAATGACTATTAATAAAGCAGGCGCAACAAGAACAGGGGTGAACAAACAAAATAATGGCAGGGAGAAGGGATAATGTTCTGGCTTAGAATAAATAAGGGTTTTAGGAACAAAGCAAATTCAAAATGTTAAGATGTTTGAATGAAAAGGAATAATGTTTTAGTTTGGAATGAACAACTCTCTGTGACTGAAAAATAATTCAAAAGGTAACTTATCTTTTTGGAGGAGATGGGCACCAGTTGATTGAGAAATTAATATTTCTTCAATTAGGAAGAAGATGAAATGTTCAATTATATGATAGAGATAATTGCCGGCAAAGTTCAGCTACAAACAACACATTACATCAAATAAAAACATTATATCAAATAAAAAAGCAACCAAAAACCCTTTGTATTTGCAGAAGAAAATTGAAATTATTTTCATATCATTTTATTTATTAAGTTTACATATTTTATTCAATTGTTGAATCCCAAACATATTATCGACCTTCTTGCCATGAGGTTAGACACAATGTCAGGTGTTGTTTTGAGAAGCCAGCACACTAGAATAAGCGCACTCTGGCCTACAAAAAATGCCTGAGCAGCCCCATCAGCATTCTTTGGTAGGGGCACCTCAGGTGATTAGCAATAAACTAACCCCTTCTCAGAGAGAAGGTAAAGCCTGGGAAGTTCGAGCTCTTAGGACTGAACAGAACCATATCTCACCCCAACAGTAACAAAGCCACTGTCGGACGGATTTGTATCATAATTCTATGATCCTGAATATAATCAGTATTATTTTATGATTTTGTTTAAATATATACTGAATTACCTCTTATTTTCACACACACACACACACATATAGAGAGAGATTGAATTACGCCATCTTCAAGTGTCTTCGGTCTCTCTATACAAGGGTTTGTCAAGACAATCTGACATGAGAATACTTTACAAGTAAACCCTGACCAAATATTCAAAATAACATAGTATTTGAAGCCCAAATAAGATCCCCTTGACATGGCTATACACTGTCTCATACGAGGAATGGTGCACCTTGTCCAAGTGATGTTACCTTAAGTAATCACTTAGCTGGATACTCCACCAGACCAGATGACTTCTTGTCCTGGAATCCAGCAAAATTCAAAAAGGACCACAATAAAGATAAACTATAACATAGTTAAGTGGTCAATTGGGGAGAGGAAAATAAGTGTTCTTCACTTTTTTACTAACTCAACGTTTGAGAGGAAGAGAAGAATCTTCATTGAACACTCGGATATCTATGTATCGCATATAGAAATTAAGTGATAGCCCTAGAAAGGTACCTCTTGATTTCTAAAATCTTACTTACTGAAGTAAAATGAAAACGAGAGAGAGATATTGAAATATAGACTCAATGTGTATTATGTAAAAGATTATCTTTTTTAGTGGCTTTCGTATGCTATTATATATATATATATATATATATATATATACAGGGTGTCTCAAAAAAATGTACTCACTCGTAGAATGACGAGAAAACTTTTATTTATGAACATAGAGTGACATGAAATAGCATCGAATACATGAGACAGATGTAATTGAAGAATCATGTTCGCAAATGTTCAAACTGATGACCATTATTGTTCAAACAAAGCTGATAACGCGCACCAAGGGATTCGCAAACGTCTCGTCATTCTAAGAGTGAGTACATTTTTTTGAGACACCCTGTATATATATATATATATATATATATACTTGATCAAGGATGTACGGCTTCCTTCTATTATTGTTAGTTTTTAATGTATTATTTTTTAAGTACATTTATAAACATTAAAAACACTAACTTTCTCTTAAAGTATTTATTAAAATTGAAGTAAATATATTTTCCATTGGTAATAAAAATGGATATATTGGAAAGAGATTAATATAAAAGATCCAATCCACATTTTAATAATTTATGAACTTATTAACATTTCTTTAATAATTCTCGATACTGATATGTTGAAATGTTAATAAGTGGAAGACGGTTTTGCCTTAACTTAGGTTATCTACTTATTTGGTATGTGAAACAACAGAATGAAAATGACCTTAGTGTTAATTCAAAAATGACATAACTAAATTGAACTATCTACTGAGTATACATCGTCTGCTTAAATATGAAAAAAAAATAATCACATTTTAACGGTAACTATACGACCAGTGAACCATTGGGTCAATATTGGTATATTGTACATTTTTCTTCTCTTTTTACTCCTTCTTTTCTCTTACTCTTCTTCTCTTTTCCTTTCCTTCTTTATTTACATCATTTATTTGTTATCCTCTTACTCCCCTTCTCTTGCTGCTGCTGCTACTACTACTACTCCCCCCCCCCTTTAATTATTTCTCGTCTCATTTGCCTTTCAGCGCCAAACATATGCTGCTATTGCTACTCTCCATTTCTTCTTTAATTACATAATTTATTTATGTCCTCTTATTCTCTTTCTCTTACGCTGCTGCTACTACTACTCCCAATTCTCCCACCACTTCTCATCTCATGCACCTTCTTCCATCTAAAACATTCAATGCGAAAACAAGCAAGCAAGATTATATAAACAAGTGAATATAGATATTTTCTTTATTAAAAAGTTTGTTAGTCACTTTATTCTTAATTTGTATGTATTTTCAGTTATTGTATGCTTAAAACTAAAACATTTAAAAATGTAAGCCTATGATAATAATGTTGTATAATTCAATGTTTAATACTTTATTAATTTTACTTGGCATAAAACATTCAAAAACTCATTTTAATCTTAAAACAAGATTAGTCGCTCAGTATTTTGCAAATGAATTGCTTAATATCAATTTATTGGAAATTCAAAAAATGAAATGTTTAACTTTCTTTTTATCAGAGAACTGACCCATTGGGTCAGTATTTTTGAGTTAATCAACGTTTGTTTGCCTCAGACTTTTTTCTTATATACTTTAATAACACAAAATATATGCTAAAATATACTTTAGTTCTGGGATTGAGTTTTTTTTTTAAATTCTGTTTTAATTGTTCTAATTAGCCGTAATTAATAATTAACTGAAGAAGTCACTCATCTCTCTCTTAACTATCTATGTATTTCTCTCCCCCCTCCACTCTATGTTGATTTAACCACTTTCTAATATTTCTTAATGTCTCTGTGAACATTTAAAGAAAGAATCTTTTATCAATGGTGTCACCTAATTTACATACATGTGCCTGTACACATCACAAACATGTCTGTAAATTAGATGGCAAAATAAGTCTGTTTACTTTTATATAAGAATAAGAATAATAATGATAAAAAAAGTAGAGACTTATTATTTTTAGTAATGCAAGAAGAATGTCTTAACAGATATGTAAAAGTTTATGAATTTTTGAATGAAATAAAACTAGAATAAATAGTGGTTGTGATCCAACGAGTAATGGTATGTTTAGTAGTAGTGTGTATATATATATATATATATATATAGTCTCGGAAGTTTCTCAACCATTAAAACTATATAAAAAAAAAAAATAAAAAAAACTTAGTCTCAAGTCTTCCAGTGGAAAATCACTCATGTAAGTCAATTTATTTTTTACAGTTATTATATTAGTTAGTTTCTAACACTATTTTAAGGGATCATCAGTTGTTTACCATGAAAAACTGTTTCGGGAATTTAATATATATATATATAACAAGCACTACCTTATCCCGCCTCCTCACCAATGGATCTTGTAAACTCTAGCTTAATTTACCAACATCTACAAAAACATAACTGCCCTCCCTCCGATTTAAGACAAAGTCTAGTTAATAACACTAAAATTATACATTCCGAAACCAATTAAAAAAAAAAAAAAAAAAAAAAAATACTGGAAGCTATCTACATAAAAACACAACAACCTAAAATTTACAACATCACATATGAAACCAGTGGTAACATTTAAAAAGACTTGACATAATGCGATTTTGTTCTGTGATGCCATCCATCCAACGTTGCTGAATTATAATCGTTAACGACTTCCTGGAACAATGCGAAAAACGTTCTATGCACGTTTCTCCGCCGTCTTTTTTAAATTCTCTTCTTTCTCCAGCTTTTTTGTTCATTTGCTTTTGACATCTGAGGATGATTCAACGAAGAATCGAAAACGTTTGTGAAATCTATGGAACATTTATTAATTTTTTTGATTTTAATACAAAAAAGACCATCAGAAAAATTGAAAAAATAAAAAAAGGTATAATTAAACAGACGAATTCTGTTATATTTAACAATGTTTGCACCAATGAAAATGCTGCTTAAATACACGCACACACACATATATATATATATATATATATATATATATATATATATATATATATATATATATTTTTGGCAACCAGGAACAGACCTGATGATTGGAGAGACAATTGGCATTCCAGAAAGACTGGGAAAAGAAGCAAGGTAGTTTAGCTACCCACCTTGCATTCTTCACAAGGAGAATTCCCAAAAATGCTACAAAGTACCCAAATGCATCATACCCCCACAGGATCCCAAGGGGGGGGGGGGTGATAGAGATTCCCAACAGGACGGATTTAATGGAAACAGACGGAGCTGCCCAATCAATAACGAATAGATGCAGATGCGGGAAGACATGCACAAATCAAAGAGGCTTCAAAATCCACCAAAGATGGATGAAATGCCTTTAGGAAGAAAACCAAGAGCAATGTGCAGGCGTAAGCACTGGTGAAATGGAGGAGGTGCGAGACCAGGAATCGCACCACAAAGCCCAGTCCCTCCAAGCTACGGTTCCCCCTACTCGGGACACCGAATCACGAAAAAAGATAAAGTAGATCCCAGTGAACAACAAGGAGGCCTGGCAAGACTTTGACTCTGACATTTGTGAGATACTTCAGTCGGCAACGAAGGGAGGCGTGGAGAAACGACTAAAATTCACAACAACAATAATTACCAGCATGGTATCAGAGAGATTCGGTTACATCGAACCACAACAGCTAACCGTAGGGCGAAAAAAAATTAAAGAACTGCAGAAGGAAATATGATCCTTTAAAAATGCAGCTATAGAGGAACGTTAACCACTCGAGGAGCTGTGGGAAATACTCAGAGGGAAATTAAAAACAATCTGGCGAGCTGAGTGACATAGGTGAAGGAAAGAAAGATTGAAGAAGCCAATTTTCTTACTAACCCTTTTGGCTTCTCAAGGAAATTGTTAGGAGATAAGCACAGTGGGCGATTGGAAGTATTGGAAGAAGAAATCAACACCTATTTATGTAGTTCCATGAGGGACCCTGAAAAAGAACATGCATTGGGTACAGATAACCGTTTGATCCCTCAGGAACCACCAGTGTACCCATTTGACACAGGACTGCCAACCTGAAGAGAGATCTAAGAAGTTGAGAGCATCAATATTCGCTTCAGCACTCGGTCCAAAGGCTGTGGAAAATATTGAGAGTCCTCTGGAGGAGAGGCAGGACTGTGGAGCAGTGGAGATTCGCAGAAAGATGTATGGATCACAAAGGAACACTCATCAAAGACGCTGGACCAATTCCGTAATTTTTTCTTGCTTAATACAGAGAGCAAGACCTTTTTCGGGTTATTATCAAAGCGCCTTTCGAATTTAATTCTTAAGAATGGCTATATTGATACATCAGTCCAAAAAGTAGGGTCGCTAATATGCCAGGCTGCCTGGAACATACAGGAGTCCTAACACAACTCTTGAGAGAGGCAAGGTAGATCTGACAGTATTATGGTTGGACCTCGCAAATGCCTATGGATCCATACAACACAAACTAGTGGAAGAAGCCCTGAAGAGACATCACGTACCTCCAACAGTATGCAAACTAATAACCAACTATCATGAAGATTTCTGGCAGAGAGTAATCTCTGCAATAACCGTGTCAGAATGACAGAAGCTGGAAAAGAGCATCCTTACTGGTTGTACATTGTCTCTTCTCGTTGGCCATGAACATGCTGGTTAAAGCAGTTGAAGTGGAATGTCGAGAGCTACTGTCCAAATCAGAAGCATGTCAGCTCCTGATAAGAGTTTACGTGGACGACTTAACTGTGACGACGACATCAGTCATGGAAGGTAGATGGTTTTCAAGGGCTTGAAGAGAATATGACATGGGCCAGAATGAATTTCAAGCCGGCAAAGTCGAGGTCACTGGTACCGAAGAAAGGCAAGGTCGCGGAGAAAGTCCGATATTCGATTGCAGGGGCAACAATACCAACTCTAAGTGAAAAGCCTGTTAAGAGCTTAGGCAAGACTTTCAACAGCAGCCTTAAGGATACAGCCACAATCTAGCAGACTATTAAGGACCTTGATTAGTGGCTGACCAAAATAGATAAATCAAAAATTGAAAAGACCAAGGCTATAGGTAGGAGGAAAACAGTCAGCAGGAAGAGAGTTCCACAAGCTCACAGTTCTTGGAAAGAAGCTATTGGAATAAGAAGCTGTATTACAATGGGGTATCAAAACAGCGAATTGATGGAGACCATTAGACAACGAGTCAAACGAGCTGGAACAAAAGAAGCAGGGAATAGATCACATAATTCTGAAGAACACATGCCATAATAGTATTTATAGAAAAGACTGAGACTAGCAACATCATGTCTGTGAGAGAGAGAGAGAGAGAGAGGGAGGGAGAGGGTGCAGACAAGAAGAAAGGGTGGAGCTAATCAAATTACAGATACGTTTTTGCCCGTTATCAAGAACCCTCAAATGTGACAGAGATTCACCAGCCCAAATATGACAACACTACTCCGTACATGGTCTGATAGTAGATTTGTAGAGATATAGAATAGCCTCAGGTGTGAGAAAGTGTTTGCAGCGATAGAGAGAACTGACTACGAGAAGCAAAAAGAGCAATGGATCCAATGTATTAACTCATTTGATGAGAGAGAAAGACCAATAAATTTCAGAGGCGATTTCTCCTCAAGAGCAGAGCCATCCATGAGAATCTCAGAAAGAAAAGGGACACGCCTACGATTTAAAGACACGAGCTGAGTCTTAACAGGATTAAACAAAACAAACCATTTTGTACCCCAATCCACAACTGAACCCAGGTCAACTTCTAGATCAGCCGCATATTTAAACTGATCGAGGGAGATGGGTGAGACGCAACACCACAATAGAGAGTGGTATCGTCAGCATTGTCAGGGCGTTTTAAGGCATAGCTCTTTCAGCACATTGTGGCTATTGCTCCTCTATGATTTAGCTATCACCACCGTGGAAAGGTTGGCGAGAACAATTAGTAATCGGCTGAGAAGATGGCTCAGAGTACCAAAATGCTGAAGCAGTGCGGTCTTTTAACAGCAACGCGTTGCAGCTTCCCTTCAGCAGTCTCACAGAAGAATTTAAAATACCAAGAACAAGAGAAAGACTGCAATATTCTTAATCCAGAGATCTGAAAGTGGCGACAGCTGGAATTCAGGCAAGATCAGGCAGGAAATGGAGCACTGAAGGGGATTTGCGAGTGGCAGAAGGGTTAGGGTTAGGCAGAAGGCTATATTAGGGTCAGTAGCTAAAGACAAAACGGGGTTGGGTTACGTTCTCCTTTCCCAAATCAACAATGCCAAAGGGAAACAAAAACTATCTTTTTCAGAATAAAGTGTGCGCGGGCGCAGAAGAAGCGTGTTGCTGTGAAATGGTCAGTCTTGGTCAGCATGGAGCCTGGAGGAAAAGAATTACCTGATCTGGATGATGGCGGTCAGATTTCAACGAGGTTCGCTTTCTCATTCAGTCGGTGTATGATGTCCTGCCGAACCCAACCAACCTGCACATATGGGGGAAGAGCAAGACCCCTAATTGCAAACTATGTACAAAGAAAGGATCTTTACAGCAGATTCTAAGCA